>JAJJWX010000372.1:1200000-1821776 GCA_023529315.1 Papaver bracteatum
TGTGACTCATATGAACTCTATTTATACACCACAGACCTAGAATATCTCGCAAAAATATTCTATTTCCCTCCCTGCCAGCAACATGAATAATTATTTTGTTTGTATCTTCTCACGCATCAACTAGTAGTTCAAACTTTCCGAACACGTTAAATACACGTTTTAGATAGAGTCAAACTCTCTATAGCCTCACGCAATCTTCCAATTATAACACGGAAAATCCTGAGAATGTTTTCTTTCTTTGTTTTCTTCCAGTCAGTGAAATATCCTTACCTTTTTGAATTCCAAAGCAATTACCACCACTGTTTACTCGAAACAGGGTGATACAAATCCAAACTGAAGAAAAATCCTAGAAAATCTCGACCAAAAATCTTCTCTGAAAATCACGCAGGTGAGCTTAATATTTTCCCGCCAAAAAAATGTTTTCAATTGGTGAAGAAGAAATGTTGCCCCTATCCAAAAGCGCGGGCGCTTTTAACCAATAGGATGCCCTTATCTAACTGGTGGGTGCCTTTATCAATTTTCATGGGTGCCTTTAGCACTTTTGATCCAATTTTTCCGAGACTTTTATTTCTTTAAAAACATTTACAAAGACATAAAATAACATAATAAGTACAAACTTGAGCACTAACAATATATAGAATTGAGACGAAGCATACACAAAAATGTGTCTACGATCCATTTAGCGCGCTCGTGAAATGTTTTCCTTTGTTTTTGTACCTCTTCAGCGCTTCTTTGCTTTTTAGCAGGACATTTTCCTGGATTATATTTTGATTGCACCAATATTACCCTTCTATTATTGTCAATTTTTTAGAAAATTAGCATATATCTTATCAACAACTTTAAGTTTCTCTTCACAAAAAAAGTGTAATAGCTTGTTGAGACATTTCAATTAGAATGAAAATTAGAAGGATTTTTAGTAGAGAAAATTGAATTCTGGCACAAGTTTTAGCGTTTGAATGATGTGTTATTTATAGAGGGAAAATTGTAGTCGTTAGAATCCCATCGTTATTGTGTCAGTTAGAGACGGTCGTCTCAATCCGATAGGAGCTTCGGCTCAAGTTGAGACTGGCGTCGTATCAAATTGAGACAATCGTCTCTAACTGAAATGGTCGGCTTATTTTGGTACGTTAAGCGTTTTCCCCACGGGCAAAAACTGAGTTTTCCTATCTATATGTGTCTCAAATATGCTCATTTGAGCATGTTAATTGGACTTTCCCAAATTAAATGATAGACATAAAATTAGTTAGGTTACATAATATCCTGGATCCTAAGATGTATACTCAAGGGCCCGAGGAACATGCCTTGGAACGATATAACTTGGAAATTGAAAAGGCGAGGATACCCAAATACACCATAATCTTTCTGTTTCAACCTATAAGTCCTCTACCGAATGTGATCGTCTATGTACAGAGTCGAGACAATATGACAATTAGGTTCACACTTCATGTGATTGTCTATGGATACGAGATCGATACAATACAACAACAAGATATATAACTTGTGTGATTGACTATGGATACAAGATCGAGACAATACTACAGCAAAGTGTGTTACTTGATAAAAGGTTCGGTAATAACCAAACTCTATAGGATCGCTATCAAGTAATGTGGAGTGTATTTTACTTTATTATAATAAACAATTATAATGCAGAAATAAAAGTAAAAGACACAGCAAGATTTTGTTAACGAGGAAACTGCAAATGCAGAAAAACCTCGGGACCTAGTCCAATTTTGAATACTCTCAAATTTAAGCCGTTATACAAAATATAATACCAACTTCGTATAGTTGAGACCAAGCAGACTACCCCTAGCTACTTAGTTTCCTCAGTATCCCTGTGCCTTCGACTTCTAAAGTCACGCACGTGAATAACAAGTCCTTTGGATCATATTCCAAACATTAAAGGAATAATCTATTTGGTAACCACTCTAATCAATCTTTCTAAAGATTTAGATGAGTCGTTGACTAAGGCTTTTCTGTTTAATCTAATAAACTCCTTTGTCTGGTTAGATCAATTTAACTTTAACTACCGAAATAGTCAAGTATAGATTCACACTCAGTCAATATAGATCTCAAAGAGAAATATAGAGAATGTCGATCTCACGCAATTAATCAATCGATAAATACGGTTCTAGTTGGATCCCAGCCGATCAATGTTTGTGCACACAATTCACAAGATACGAAAAACAATAAGAAATATTCTTCATCTTCAAATCATCTTTAATCTTCAATAACATGCACAACACCACTTAAATATCTTGTAATAAATCACACACAGAACGAAGTCTGTTAACAATGGATTATCACAAGATGTCTTTAGATCTAACAAAAGTTCTAAAAATCCTGTCGATACTCTGATCAAGTTTGAGTGAATCTTATATCAGAAGAGAAGATTCTCAAGCATAATAAAATAGGTGCAATCAAAGTCTCAACAACCGTTAGTCAATCAAATCAATCAAAAATTAATAACACTGCAATTATCTAGTTTCCCATGAGCAGTACTCGTATAGCTTCTTGATCCCATAGAAGTCTTTAAACGAGCGGTCGTAAGAGATTTCACCTAATTAGGATACTTCCTGTCCAAATAGACGGATCCACCAGTAACAACAAGAAATGAAGTTTGTCGGGCTCTTAGGATGGTTTGCTAGAAATGTAAACTTAGGTTTTTATATACCAAGGATGTTTGGACACCAATGAATTTCCAAAACCGAAAGTATTCTCAAGATATGCAATGAATGGCAAAATTCGATTTTCCAAATTCCAATAAATGTTTGTCCAATATTTCTGAAATCTCTCAATAGAAAATCTCCAACTAGTAAATGCACATTACTAATTTTTATTCTCTAGAGATATGCATTAATTGCGGGTAATTAAAGCACACAAAACCAAAAACCTTAATTAAAAGATTCTTAATTATTTTGTCACGGATCACCTTGAGTACTAAGGAATATATTTGAACAATAAATGATAAGCGTTACTGCTCGTATTCAAAGTATGTTGAGATATTTTCACTGCAAATGCTTATTTCATATTTTTGGAATCGGTTATACCACACTTCCAAATAAGTTTAGAATTGGCTCACCTGTTTTACAAGACTAGTATGTGATTTATCAAATACCAAATCACATACATGGGTTCAATCGGTTCTACCAATCACTAGGATAGGTTATACCTAATTATGGAAACACTTGTGATCGGTCACACTTGTAAGTAGGGTCGGTTACACCAGTTACAAGGATCGGTTCCATATACACATGGTATTACTTGTGATTGATCACACCAGTTACCAGGATCGGTTACACCAATTACAAGGATCGGTCACATACACTTATGATCGGTCATACAAATTACAAGGATCGATCATACCATCACATGGTAATTACTTAGGATCGGTTACACCAATTAACAAAACCGGTCATACCAAATCATAAGTCAGGTATGGAAATTAGTTATACCAAGATACATAACCTAAGTTAAGATCGGTTCTACCAACTCACACATATTGGTCATCCAACTATTTGCAGTGAATAGCCGTACCAATAAGCCTAATGATTTCCCTTTCGATTCACGAAACAAGTTCATGAATGTACTTCCTTTAAACAAATGCAAAACCTTGTTTCCTAGGATGAAATCTTCACCATAACCCATTCACATAATCATAATAATATATACAAGATTATGTCGATGTCATATCTACGAAGTTCAAAATATAAGCGTTATATCTCGCAGTCTGATTCCCTAATACTATGATCATACTATTATGATTATGTCATATCACTAGAGTAATATACAATATGTACAGTATATATAGCTTCGCAGTTATGTATTCAATATATCATGACTTGAAACATACATTAGGAATGAAACAGTTCAAGTCAATATTACTAACCTCAAATGGAAGAATGATGTCGTCGTTGTAGTTCGTTACTTCTTCACATTCTTCAGGTCTTCGGAGTAATACTTGTATGTCTCAACATTCCTAGACTTTCTAGTCTATCCTAAACGAAGTTGACTCTAATATTTATTCAAGCGACTCTAGATGAGTTTTGATACTAAAATATGACAACCAAAATTGACATACCAACGCTTGGTGAGTTCAACCGATCTATGCTCTAACAAAAACCCATTTAGAAAGAATGCGCAATTGGGGGATACATAAACTAATTGGAGGATATAAAATACTATCCCCATCCAATGGTGTCTGCTAAGGGATGTATTTTTGGGGGCGGAAATACGAAACTACCCTCTTAAAAAAATAAAAACTAAATCAAACCTAAATATTCCCCACTCACTTTCAAATTCTAAATATTCTCACTCCCTTTTAAATTCTCTTCTCCTTCTCTGTCGGCTCCTCACTTTAAAAACAATAATTTTTTTTTACATTCGGAAGTGATGAAGACCATGCCGAAAATGATAAAGACCACGCCATAAGTGATGAAGACCATGCCGAAAGTGATGAAAACCATGCCGGAAATGAATTTTTTTTTACATTGTCGACATTGTATTATGAAGAAGACCATGTCGAAAGTGATGAAGATCATGCCGAAAAATGGTGCCGGCGTGATCGATAAATGCATTGTAAGTTGGGAGTACCCATTTTTTGGCATTAATTTTGTCGGCATTTTGTAAGTTGGGAGTACTCATTTTTTAACCAAATTCCTATTACCTCAAAAAAATTCCTTATACTCTCACCCCAAGTGAAGTGATTATGATTTATACTAATCATTTATCAGGAAATCTAATAATTTAACTAGTTTTAATTAACACTAAACCTGATTAGTGAGGGGTAGATTAAGAATTATTTAAAATACATGGATAAGGTGTGACTATTTAAATCTCGCTTTTTTATTTTTCCTATATCCCCAATTGCACGTTCTTTAAAAACACAAGGCTTGCACCATTTTGGGATGGAATCTAGAACTTGGACGCCATAAGACTTTTTCTTGTTATTATATCGTCACAATTAACTGAGGAGAGAGGATCCATTCACACCTCTATTTTTACACTATCTCACACGTTATACGTCTATTTTGTTAATAAATTCTGAACGGTAGCAGATTTGAAGTTAATATTTTGACGATATGTTCCTCTTATACAGCTCTACGTTCTTGCTAAAAATGAGCACATTTTAAAACGTATAACACCACCATCTACTACTTTGAAACTTAGCGGTTGAAAATCAACGGATTTTCAACCGTTAAAATTAAGATCGATGGGTTATGAGGGATGCCCATAGTTCGGTTTTCTACCCGAACCAAACTGATCCAAACCGACAAAAAAACCTAGAAAACCAGAGACCGAAAGATCAAAAAACCAAGAAACCCAAAAACCGAGAAAACCGATTTTAGGTGGTTGGTTTTGGATTGATGTCACAAAAGAACCAAAAATCCAAAAAAATCAAACCAAAAAAGAAACCGAGAGTAAGAACCAAAAAAACCGACAAAAGCCATACTAATATGTAGCGAACTTTCCATCATAATATATATGATTTTAATGAGATACCCATAAATAAAGAAATTATTTTGATGATTTGATTTATAAGTTAAAAATGAAAGTCTATTAAAAAAAATCAAAAAACCCAGAAAAACCAAAAAAACCCGTGGGATGGCTCTGGTTTCTAATATTCTAAACCGAGCATGGTCTGGTTTGGTTTTTGGTTTCTTAAAAGAGATATTGGTTTGGTCCTTGGGTTTGGCAGAAAACCAAGCCAAACCGAACCATGGGCAGCCCTTATGAGGTTTGGTATTTCAGAATGTACTTATTTTTGGTAGGTATGTAGATTTTTATAAGAGTAACATATTCTTAAAATATTAGCTTCAAATCTGTTACCGTTTAGGATTTATTAAGAAAAAAGATGTCAAAGTGTGAGATAGCATGAAAATAGAAGTGTGGGTGCTCCCTATTAAATTGAGTGATTTAATATCTGGTGCATTTGTTACGTCTCATACAATAAAAAAAATATTCCGCATGATGTACTTAAAGTTGGAACCTTGTATAATACAAATTTTCTTAGGATGTCTCTTCCACCAACAGACCGTTTTAATTGCGAAACTCCAACCAACATAAGAATACAATTGGATTGGACAAAAGTATTTGTATCGCTTGCCGACCCTTCGAAATGAAATAATTAATTGACCCCTTTCAATAAAAAAATCCAAAAGATGAAGCGAATAGAGTGACAATCAGTGATGTAGTTATATATCTTGATACTTCACTGGTATATTTTTAATTCGCCGTGGATTCTTTTCAAAAAAAAAATTAAAACCTCATATCGTGGAAAAATTCACCGTGAATTATTTTAAAAAATATTAAAACTTGATATTGTGGAAAAATATAGTCTTGCCTTTTGCATAAATTCAAAGGTGTAACATTGTGTTCCATGTTACGTATTAATATGCAGCCATCAGTCGGTATCATACATTATAAAGAGGGACCGAAAAACGAATAAAATGGATGGAGAAACCCTCAAATAAAAGGGTTTGTTAACCGCGTCTCAGGTTGAGCCGAGCGTCTCAACCTGAAACGACCGCATTATCTAGGGACGAGCGGCCTCACCTTGACCGACACTCGGCTCATACAGAGACGAGTATCCTTGTTTGAATCTCAATGACTACTTTCATCCAAAACCAAAACCAAGTCTTTTTTTGTCTCGGAGCAAGTCCAGGGTAGGCTATGGACTATTTCGTAAGGAATTATCCCATAAAAATGTGGAAAGAAAATTTTACGTCGGCTCGTCTGCCTAATAGCAACTTGCACAAGGGAAAGATAAAATCTTTGGCACATTTCGTGACTCGTTCGTTTTCGGTATAGAGGGTGCAGTAGTCATCATTTCAATGGGATTGCGCATTCGCAACCATTAACGCAATGTATCTACTTACTCCATGTCCCGGCTGCAGAGCTATGGGGGTGATCCCCCTTCACAATCTTGCGAGCTGCAGAGCTACGGGGGGAGTCCCCCCTTCACAAATCTGCCATGTTGGTTTACATGTTCGCGGTTTACATAGTCCTACTAAAGAGACGGTCGAAAGTAACAGGGTCAGTTCACGTATCTCTTGCACATACCTCGTTCTCATGTTCGCTGCTCGTCATGCATTTATGTCGAACGTCAGCTCTTTGTCTTTCTCTGGGTTCTACCGGGAGGTCCCAATGGACCAGCTTCATGATTCTACGTCATCATGTTAAAAGAAACAGTAAAGATAAAAAGGTCAGTTCACACACCTCGTGTACATACCCCATTCACATGGATCGCTGCTCTCCACGCACTTCTGTTGAGCGCCAAGTCTTTCTCCAATCCCCACCGGGTCATATCCCTCATAATCAGTTCATCCTAGGTTAATTTAGGTTGGCCTCTACGTTTCATCCTTCCTTTTGCACGTTTGATGCGTCTCAAGCGAACCATAGCATCTAGTGGTCTTCGTTGGAGATGCCCAAACCAACGTAGCCGATGTTGGGTAAGCATATCCTCGATTGGCGCTACCCCAAGCTTGTTGCGAACCTAGTTTCTGACTTTTTCATGCCTTGTATGTCCATAGACCCATCTCAGCATCCGCATCTCTGTTGCATGGAGTTCTCAGGTATGGGGGTTTCTAGTCGCCCAACATTCCTATACATACAGCATCGCAGGTCGGATCTTCGTTTTATAGAACTTTTCTTTTAGTTTAGCTGGGACCTTACAGTCACACAGGACTCCCGTCGCCAATCTCAATTTTTCCCACCCCGCCTGGGTTCTATGTCGGATGTCCTCGCCGATCTTACCATCACTTTGGATCATAGATCCTAAATAACGGAAGGATTCTTTCCTTGGTACAATTTGCCCGTCAAGCAAGACTTCTCCATCACCAGGCCTGGTGTCGTCGAAATCGCACCTCATATACTCCGTCTTTGTTCTACTGAGTCTGAATCCCTTCGATTCCAGAATTTGTCGCCACCACTCTAGTTTATCCTCTACCTTTTTCGGTGAAGAGCATACACCACGGGATCTCACCATGTATGTCCCTCGTAACTTGATCTATTACTAGCGCAAATAAATAAGAACTCAAGGATGATCCCTGATGTAGTCCTATCTTGATAGGGGAGTCGTTCGATACTCTGTCGCACGTCCGGACACCCGTGACTGCTCCCTCATACTTGATTAAGGTTATATACTTCGGGGATACCCTCTTCTGTACGAGTGTCCAACATATTACCTTGCATGGGACCTTGTCATAGTATTTCTCAAGATCAATGAATATCATGTGCAAGTCACGCTTTTGTTCCCAGTAGTGTTCCATTAATTGTCTAACCAGGAAAATCCCTTTCGTAGTCGATATTCCAGGCATAAATCCAAATTGATTTTTCGTTACGCAAGTTTTCTCTCGAAGCCTACGATCAATAGCACGTTCCCAAAGCTTCATTGTGTGGCACATTAGTTTGATGCCCCTGTAGTTTATACAACTCTGGATATCCCCTTTATTCTTAAAGATCGGAACGATGACGCTTTTTCGCCATTCATCCGGCATTCGGTTTGACCGTAAAATACTATTTAAGAGCTTAGACAACCAAGATATCCCTCCATATCCCAGGAACTTCCACACCTCGATAGGGATGGCATCAGAATCCAGTGCCTTCCCTCTTTTAGTTCATTTTAGGGCATCTTTTATTTCACTTTCATGGATGGTATGGATGGCCTCCTGGAACTGGTCCACAGGTTCACCAGATCCCACCATATTTATAGATGGGTTGTCGCCCCCTGCGTTGAAAAGTTAGTCGAAGTAATCCTTCCAGTGTAATGACATGTCCCTCTACCGATATTGTCCCCACTTAGCCACTGCAGTCATCCGGCAATGTGGGGTTGAAAACGGGCATCGCTGCGGTAATCCAGCAGAAACTTCCCGGATGGTCACCCATACCTGGATTACTCCCGCCCGAGTACGCTTAACTGCAGAGTTTTCTGCCAACTATGGAGTCAATCGTGCTGAAAAGGCCTCTGTATAATGTAGACGTTACTTGCCCCTTGTGAGACCAGTATCTAGCTCAACGGCCTAGCATACCCACCCGAGCATAAACAACCCGTCCCTAGTTGTATCACAACTAACACCGATATTGTCCCCACTTACCCACTGCGGTTATCCAGCAGTCTGGGATTTTTAACGAGACTACTGCAGATACCCAGCAACAGCTTTTCGAGTGGTCACCCATCTTGTGACTACTCCCGGCCGAGCACGCTTAACTGAGAAGTTTTTCCCACAATTCAGTCAAGTGAACCCATCAGGCCTCGGTAAAATGTAGACGTTCCTTGCCTCTTGTAAGACCAGTATCTAGCTCAACGGCCTAGCATACTCTCCCATCCAAGCACAAGCGACCTGTCCCTAGTTGTATTCCAACTAACATCGATATTGTTCCCACTTACCCACTGCGTTTATCCAGCAGTGTGGGATATTTAACGGCACTACTGTGGTCATCCAGCAGCATCTTCCCGAGAGGTCACCCATCATGTGACTACTCCCGACCGAGCACGCTTAACTGGGAAGTTTTTTCCACGCAACTCAGTCAAGTGTACTCATTAGGCCTCGGTATGAGGAAAAAATAAATCATTACTTATATTTAATTTGGACAACCACTGCCGAATATTAGGTATTACAATACCACCACCTTAAATTGGAGTCGTCCCCGACTCCGAAATATATCCACGCCCAGATCTCCAACGTTCCATGTCCCTCATGAGACAAGTACCTGGATCAACAACCCTTGTTCAACGTACCTTCCCACCCTCGGCAAGTGACTCGTCGTCGGATCTAATACCATTTGTAATGACATGTCCCTCTACCGATACTGTCCCCCCTTATCCACTACGGTTATCCGGAAGTGTGGGGTTTTCAACGGGCATCGCTGCGGTAATCCAACAGAAACCTCCCGAATATCCCTGGATTACTCCCGCTCGAGCACGCTTAACTGCAGAGTTTTCTGCCAACTCTGGAGTCAATCGTACTGAAAAGGCCTCGGTATAATGTAGACATGTATTGCCTCTTGTGAGACTAGTATCTAGCTCAACGGCCTAGCATACTCTCCCACCCGAGAACAAGCAACCCGTCCCTAATTGTATCCCAACCAACACTGATATTGTTCCCACTTACCCACTGCGGTTATTCAACAGTGTGGGAATTTTAACGGCACTATTGCGGATACCCAGCAGCTGCGGTTATCCAGCACTGTGGGAATTTTAAAGGCACTACTGCGGATACCCAGCAGCAACTTCCCGAGAAGTCACCCATCCTGTGACTACTCCCGTCCGAGCACACTTAACTTATAAAGTTTTTTCAACAACTCATCAAGTGAACCCATCAGGCCTCGGTATATTGTAGACGTTTCTTGCCTCTTGTGAGACCAGTATCTAGCTCAACGACCTAGCATACTCTCCCATCCAAGCACAAGCGACCCACCCCTATTTGTATCCCAACTAACACTGATATTGTTCCCACTTACCCACTGCGGATATCCAGCAGTATGGTATTTTTAATGGCTCTACTGCGGTCATCCATCAGGAGCTTCCCGATAGGTCACCTATCCTATAACTACTCCCGGCCAAGCACGTTCAACTGGGAAGTTTTTCCCACAACTCAGTCAATTGTACCCATTAGGCCTCGGTGTTAGGAAGGAATAAATCATTACTTATATTCCATTCGGTCAACCACTGCCGAATATTACGGTATTACAATACCACCACCTTAAATTGGATTCGTCCTCAACTTTAGAATATATATACAAGCCTAGATCTCCGACGTTCTTTTTCCCTCATGAGACAAGCACCTGGAGCCACCCCGTCCAGCGTACTTTCCCACCCTCAGAAGGTGAACTATCGTCGGCTCTGATACCATTTGTAATGACCCGTCCCTCCACCGATACTTTCCCCACTTAGCCACTTCGGTTATCTGGCATTGTGGAGGTTTTTAATGGAACTATTGCGGTCATCCAGTAGCATCTTCCCGAGAGGTCACCCATCATGTAACTACTCTCTGCCGAGAACGCTTAACTGAGAAGTTTTTCCCACAACTCAGTCAAGTGAACCCATAAGGCCTCGGTATAATGTATATGTTTCTTTCCTCTTGTGAGACCAGCATCTAGCTCAACATCCTAGCATACTCTCCCATCCAAGCAAAAGCGACCCCTCCCTAATTGTATCCCAACTAACACCGATATTTTTCCCTCTTACCCACTGCGGTTATCCAGCAGTATGGGATTTGTAATGACTCTTCCCTACACCGATATTGTCCCCACTTAGCCATTACGGTTATCCGGCAGTGTGGGTTTTTCAACGGGCAACGCTGCGGTTATCCGACAGTAACTTCCTGGGAGGTCACCCATCCCTGGATTGCTTCCGCTCGAGCATGCTTAACTGTAGAGTTTTCTACCAACTCTAGAGCCAGTTGTGCTGAAAAGGCCTCGGTATAATGTAGACATCTCTTGCCTCTTGTGAGACCAGTATCTAGCCCAACATCCTATGATGTAGTTTTTACAGTGGTAAGAAAGGGGTTTGATTCTCGGACTCGTGAAGTAGATTTTAGATTCAAATTATAAAATTAATCTAGCAAATAAAATAAAAGATAGTGATAATATTGAGATATTACTTGGAATCGGGATTTCACCAAACTCTTATCATATGGTTCAATATTAATTCTTAGACAATTATAGCTCCAAAAACAACAATTATTGACTCTTAATCTTTGCCAAGGTAGATTTCATAAAACATTAATTGTAAATGGTAAGCATGGGTTATCAAAACAGTTAAGCAAGTGAAAACGCGGGGGTCTAACAACCTTACCTAATATTTCGATCAGCAATCTGTATGGACTAACTCTGATATACTTTTAAGACAATCAGACTCAATCTTAATAAAAAAGTATATCAAGGAGTTAATATATCTATCTCTCGATTTGATCTACTCAAGCAAATAGAAATCTGCGAGTCTTTATCAAATACAAGATAAATAAACTTGGATGGTACCAAAGACTAATATCCAAGGATCAATCAATTTACAATCAACAACCAAAGGTTGGATTTCACAATTGATCGATACAATGCACAACCTGTGATATTTCAATTATATAACAAAATATAATGCGGAATAGAAATAACACAGACACCGGAAATTTTGTTAACGAGGAAACCGCAAATGCAGAAAAACCCCGGGACCTAGTCCAGATTGAACACCACACTGTATTAAACCGCTACAGACACTAGCCTACTACAAACTAACATCGGTCTGGACTGTAGTTGAACACTAATCAATATCACACTGATTCAAGGTATAGTTTCGCTCCTTACGTCTTTGATGCCAGTAGGATACTACGCACTTGATTCCCTTAGATGATCTCACCCACAACTAAGAGTTGTTATGACCCAAAGTCGAAGACTTTAATAAACAAATTTGTATCACACAGAAAAGTCTACGATAATAGATAAATCTGTCTCCCCACAGATAAACCTACGAGTTTTGTTCTGTCTTTTCATAAAATTGAGGTGCACAGGAACTAATTTATAACCCGGACTTATATTCCCGAAGAACAACCTAGAATTATCAATCACCTCACAATAATCTAAATCGTAGGGTAGCGAAACTAGATATTGCGTAATCACAAACGATATGAGACGAAGATGTTTGTGAATTTTTTTTATCTTGCCCTATCGGAGATATAATCTCAAGCTAATTATTCAATTGAACTCGTACGATAGAAAATGGCAAGATCAGATCTCTCAACTACAAGATAAGTAGTTTTGTCTGGCTTCACAATCCCAATAAATTCTTTAAGTCGTTAACCGACAGGGTCTTAAGAAGAAACCTACGGTTAAAGGAGATTCGACTCTAGCAAAACCAACTACTATCACACAGGAGGTGTGAGGATTAGTTTTTCCAGTTGCTAGATGTATTGTTTAAGTTACCTTGGTAACAAAGCATTCAATATTCACCGTTATATGAAAAACCTGATTTATCCAAGATAATATCTTTCAACTGTTAGATCGAAACATGCTTGTCACAAACAAATGAAATGTATTTCATTTAGGTTTGAGTAACCATACCTAAACGTGTACATTTGGTTGGTTCACAAATAGTTAACCAATGGTTATCCATATGAGTACTTTCATATTAACTGTATTCATCTTTATCATAACTAGTTCAAATGACTCATAAGAACTAGTTCAAGAGTTGTTCAATTGCTTAGATTTTTATACATAGACACAATTAAAACAAAACCGATTTGATTCACTCGAATCAATTCATGAACAATATAGCCACGGTTTGCAAAGATTGCATTCCTTATTGATTTATTGTTTAAGTTCATGAACTTCCAATTTGAGAGATGTAACCAGCTTGGGTACGCATACGGGTACGTGTTCCATAGATACCGGATTGAGTTTACAAACTCAACAGAAATTTTCGGTTCGAAAACTTCCGTGGATACACGTACGGGTACGCGTACCTAAGGTGACTGGTTTAACAGTTTGCAAACTTACAAACTCAGCAGAAATTTTCGGTTCGAAAACTTCCGCTGGTACGCGTACCCAACCTGTCTCCTTCACCGATACCGCATGACCATATATGCACGCACTTGGTTTACGACACATGGATTTATACACTGATGTGCGAACACACTATATATGCTTATATCCATAGTTGGTTAACGTAATCTCAACTCTACATTTCAATCATTGAAACATTCTTCTATAATGTTATAACAACCGTTATTCACGACTATCGTCATCAAATCTATTTTCAAGATTGAAACATCATCATGAATTTCATCACGGGTAAAGATGACAATGGTTAAAGCAAAAGCTTACCAATACATATTTCGAGAAAAAGATAGGCAAGTAAACTCGGCTCGAGATAGCAAATGTGTATATATGAAAACTATCATACTTAAACGACTTTTGTCTCAAGAGTAGGAGATAGAGTAGATAGACTTTTGAGTGACATATGAGTTCAAGTATCCTCATACCTTTTGGTCGGATGAAGTTCCACTGGTTCCTTGAGTAGTACTTCGTCTTTGTAAGATAATTGCCATGGTGTCTGGAGCTCAACTATACTTAACTATCTAGACCGAGAGTTAGTCATAAGAAAACTATAAATCAAGACATATAGTTTTGATCACTAATATTGACAAACATGCTCGAGATAACAACACATGCGATTTCGACCGAGCAATGCTCTAACAGCAAGCGTAACCCATCAAACTAAATGACAACTAATTAATTTAAAATCATAATTAAATTTATATCAATGGAAAAGTCATAAAAAAATTAAATAAAGTTACCACAGTGATGAGAATTGGTTTCCTCCGTCATCCAAATGATGGGTTTTAGCTCCTCATGTTGCAAACGCTCTCAAAAGAATTTTTCATTGCTCAAAAGTGTGTACAATAGGTGATAATAAATATAATAGAGAAATGAAGCGAAAAACAAATGTTGCAAATACACTGTTATAAGAACGATAAACAAAATGTGTTGTAAACATTGTTTTGCTGTTGCAATAAAAGTCGCAGAAAAATGTAGTAAAACTTAAAGTAAACGATAGTTCATAAATGACTATTTTCAGCAGCAGAAGTTTCCATGCAACTCGTGTTTTCTGCTCTACAACCTATCTACTCTTTCCCCCAACTCTCGATATCCCTTGTATGACTCCCAAGGACCCTTTTTATACTAAACAGCTATAAAAAATCACGTGTAATTACTTCGAATATCTTTTTTTCCTTTCCCAGTGAAATATTTCTCTTTTCCGGAAGCCATGGGTGTGATTCGTATCTTCACGCGTCTGTTGTATACATACTTGCTCTAGCACGTTTCTCTCTAATCCTAGAAGCACTTAAACATGCAGTAGCCACACGAAATACTTGCAAAAAAATCAAAACCCCGAGATATTTTCTCCACGAATATATATTTCCCGGTTTTATCCAAACTCCACGTTGCAGCCCAATTTCTTCGATTCCAACGCACATACCATCCCTGCTAAGTAGTAACAGGATAGTCCCAACAAATTTCTGTCAAAAACACTGACCAAATCCGTACCAATTCTTCGCCTGAAAATTTGCAGAAACGAGAGTATGTTTTCCTGTAAAAAATGGTTTGCTTCAAATGAAATATCCAGCCCAAATTGATCGAATATAACATGCATAACAAGCATGTTTAGGCCTAACAGATCAGTCCCAATCAAAATTATTAATTGAATCTCCCTCAAAAGCTTCTTAAATCCGAACCCTAATTCTACTTCAAAACTTCCCGTCAAAACTCAAGTTTGAATTTGAAAAGATGACAGCCCCTTATCCACCAGAGGATTCCCTTTAGAAACTGGGGAAGAAATAGTAATTTTAGGGTGCGCGTAGTAAAATTCATGGGTGCCTTTATAACTTTTCTTGGGTGCTTTTAACGCATTTTCTGGGGTGCCTTCAATACTTTCTCTTGGAGGTTTAAATGCCAAAAATACACCACTTCTTCGAATTCTTCCACCAACAGCAGCCGTCTCTTACCTCTCAGATCCACTTCTTCTCCCCAATTTCTCTACATCACTAAAGTTGCCATGCTTTTCATACATAACTTGAATCACTAAAGCCGACATACTTTTAAGATAAAGATGAAGAAATAAAAGCAAATACAGTAGAAACTCCTTTAATTAATACTCGATTATTTAATAAACTCTCTTAAATAATAGTTTTAGCCGGTCCCAAGTCGGGGACAACGTGCCAAATTAATAATTCGCTAAAATTATAAGATAATATATTTTTATTACCTATGTAGATCCCATGTGAAATATAAATTAATAATGCATTATATATATTGGATATATTAATGATCTACGAAGATCTTTTGAAAAATGATTCAATTCTCTTCTGTTTTTTGCTAAAATCAATATCACATTGAATCTCATCTCTAATTTTTCTTATCATCGTAAGAATTTATGGTGTTGTTTTCTCATAGCTTAGCAAGAAATTATTCAGTGTGATTGCCGCTTTAATATGATTTGATATTGTGTTTATAAGAATATAATTTGATATTGATATTGTGATTATATATGAGATAAAAAAAGATATGGTGTGGTATTGTGTTTATATAGAAACTAATTATTTGATAATAAACTTATCCATAAGTTAATAAGATATTAATTAGTATATAAATTAATACTTATTAATTTACCGGTTAATTAATATCTCGCTTAATTAATAATTTTTGGTAGTCCCGACAACATTAATTTATAGAGTTTCTACTGTAATGAGAAATAATTTGCCTCCAACAGCAGTTGCACATGAAATGACACTTTATCTCTTTTAAGCGGCGTTTCTTCTTCTTTTGCTCCAAAGTACCTAAAACTCAAAATTAAACATAAGATACATAATTTACAAGAAAACTTAGCAAAGAAAGCATAAACAATATATAAATATCAAGGTGTTTTACACACCTATCAAATTCCCCCGCACTTAGACTTTGCTAGTCCTCGAGAAAATCAAACTAAACTAATTTTAAAACATACAACTCCCTTTCGTTGAGGATAAGGTCACACTTAGCATGTATAACAAGCCTTTAAACCCCTAGGTGGCCCTAGTGGCAGTCTCGGAAGGGTTTATAGGAGGTGTACCCACAAAACCTTTATTCCAAACCCATCTATCTATGAAGAACTTAGAAATGATACTAAAGAATCTCCTTGGTTGGCATACTCTCATTGATTACAAGAGAAAGTACCCTGATGTGAATCATATTCATATATATAAGTGACAGAGCTCTACTCGGATAGTCACACCATGGACATCAATAATTGGAATCACACAAATGAATTGATTAAGAAGATGGATTATAGATATAAATAGTTCAAAACAATGTTGTCTAAGGTGAACGGTGTTTCCCATATCTGTGTAAAGGCCTCCGCCAAGATGAACCTATGAATCCTAATGGATTGAGATACTGGTCTGGACTAATATCAACATGCTTGGCATATATAAGGGAACCAACGGTCGATAATCTTAATTCTAGATCAACTCAGCCTGGCATATACAAGGGAACCAGCGGTCAATTTTATTGAACAATAATAAACTTTTCATTTTTTTTTTAACTTCATGATTTGATATTTTGTATCCAAGCGCATGCTTCTTGTCAGCAGATTACATGATAGTTTTCTTGGATCCTGCATTCCACGCTTGTTTAGGTGACGGAGACAGGGAAAACATACACATATTGCTATCTAAGTGTTAATAATAATATATTATTTTTTTAATTATTCCGTTTGGTATGATTAGTCTGGTCATTTTATTATTTTAGTAACCCAATCACTTTATTCCATCTCGCCAGTGGTTCGATGTTTTGTGCCCCGCCAAATAACTTAGAGAAACATATAATTTTTCAAATAAAATAAATAAATACAGAACGTAGTGTGATGATTCCATTATAACACATGAACTCTGTCTTTTTATGAATAGACTCTGTTATTGGGTTCCTCAACTCCTACAACCAAGATGTTTCCATCCACTTAGATTGGTTAGTGTCATCCTTAATTGGCATAAATTTCTAGGCTCTGGAGTTTATTTAATAATGCAACTAAAAAGTTACACCCAAACTTAAATCTAACATTGTCCTCAATGTTCTAAAGATGAAATTAAAAGCATGAACAAGGAGAAACTGTTACCACTTGAAGCAAAAGAGTTAAGGAAAGATATTACCGTGTTGCATGGTTACCTCCAAGGAAGTGCTAAGTTTAACGTCTTCAGACAGAATTGAATACCATAAAATGGATAGTCACCTTTTATAATCATATACCAATAGCCGAAACAATTGTGCGTCAACAATACCAAATAGAGATGACATAAATATAAGAGACTTGCACTGGATTAGATGAATAAACAAATTGAGCATAACCTTATCTAGGTTTTCTATGGTTCAAGATAATTAGATTTATTTGGGGTGCCCCTTTGGGCTCCATACGAGTGTTTATAAAAACTAGCTCAACTGAAGGGCGGGTCTCTAAAAGCTGGATTTCCTAAAGGATATTATTAGGAGGATCAAGTTGCAGAGTTTGAAGAAACTCAAGTAATACCTCAGAGGCACAAAGTTCAAGTTCCAAATTAGGAACTTCAATTAGGGATACTTGACGATCGCATGAATCATCATTACCCCCAAACTTAGAGTAAACAATATCCTCAAATGGACTAAAACCTATTGGATGGATTCTAGGGTCCAAAAAGTCAACACAATGCCTAGCTTCCTTTGTGTACTGGTTATCTATATGAATTTCATCATCAAAGTCATATAATGGATTATCAAAGAAAATCTATCGCAAAGGATCATCGACTTCCTCTAGCTCTCTGAAAGGTTCCTCAAATAATGGATTGTCAAACATATTATAGGCCGAAGGATCACAGACTAAAGTGTTAATCATGTTCACCTCTTCTAGGTCATGTATCTCAGAAGACTTAATAACATTAAATACATTTAGCTCAGTAGTCATATTACCAAAAGATATGTTCATAAGTCCGGTTCTACAATTGATGACTGCATTAGAAGTGGGTAAAAATGGCCAACCTAGAATCACTGGTATTTGATCACTAGGGTCCTGAATTGTTTGGGCATCTAGAACAACAAAATACACTGGATAAATGAATTTATCAACCTCGATGAGAACATCCTATATGACACCACGAGGGACTTTGACAGACCTATCAACTAATTGCAGTGTCATTTTAGTCGGCTTTAACTCTCCAAGACCTAGCTGGTTATACACATGATATGGTAGTAAGTTAACACTAGCTCCTAAGTCAAGCAATGACTTATCCACTAAATGATTACCGATTACTGATACATATGTATCTTCCTCTCTCCGGGAACTAGAGATCCTTAAGATGGATTGAGGATAGAATTGTAATTTAGGAGGGATTACTGATTTAAGGCAGTATTCCTATAAAAGGAAAATAAATTCCTAAGAGGTTTGGGAAACCAAACCAAAGTAGGGAAGTATTCCAAGATAAGGAAATACTTCCTAGATAAGGTAATATTCCTAGAAAGGGAAATATACCTAGAAAGGGAATTATTCTTAGATAAGGAAATAGATTCCTATAAGGTTTGGGAAACCGTTAAAGCTATAAATAGAGATGTTTAGCTCATAGTTAAGATAATCTAGATAGTGTGGTTTGACACTTAGAAAAGGAGGTTTAACGCACAGAACTAGAGAGAAGTTTATGAGGCAATTTATTATTGTAAAAGCAACTTTGAAAACATTTTAAGGTTATTTACCTAGAGAGATTGTGAGCGTAACAAATAGAGAATTGTAATAGTTTTCTTGTTCATAATCTAGAGAAGATATTATCTTCGAATCTGGTTCTAGTGTGTTTAGTTTTCTAATTTTTGTCTATTATTATTTTGAATTCCGTCTCTATAATAATAGTCACCAATGTACAGAGATCAATACGTATCAAGTTGGTATCAGATCAAGGTTAGGTTCTTTTAGGGAAGATTCATGTGGTTTATGGTATTCACTAGATCTCTCTACAAACCACTTGGTGAGTTACTCGAGAAGCTAAAAACGTTAGGAGAACAAGGGGATCAAGGATGACGAAGTCAGATGATGATCCTAAGCAAATCGAACCAAAAACTACGGAATAAAAGGTGGCCACGCTACAAACATACATGAAGTTGATTCAAACCACCCTTGAAGAATTGACTGAATGTATTCGTTCTCATACACCCAAGCCAAAGATGAAGACAAAGATTACACGTTCACCAGAAGCTTCGGAAGAAAAGGACAAGGAAAAACAAGAAGAAGAAGATGATGAGGACGAAGAAAATAAGAAATTTGAGCTTCTTAAAAGTCCTACATCAACTAAACTTCATGGTAAGAATTTGAAAATTGATTTTCGTGTTGATATTCCACTTTACAATAGGAGTGTCTATATAGAAAAATTGGATGATTGGATTGAACTTCTAAAGATGTATTTTTATTTCTTTGAATATGGTTCAAAGGAAAAGATTTCTTTCGCAGTATTGAAGCTACGAAAGCATGCTCTAACCTGGTGGAAAGCTTATCGAAGACTACACCTAAATAAGGGAGCATTGACGTGGAAGGGATTCAAGGAAGTTGTGAGGAAATAATTTAATCCGGTTGGCTACCTTGAAGAGAGATGGTTCAAGTGGTATGACTTGAAGCAGTCATACAACCAAACCGTGCAAGAATATACTTCGGAACTTCAGAATCAAGCTATGGTTTTGGATTTAGACTTGGAATATCATGTTATCTATATGCAGTATATTTCTGGGTTCCATGAGTATATACATAATGAGTTGAAGATGTTTTCGGTGGATACTATCTCTGAAGCAAGCATAAAAGCTAATGTTATCGAAGGAAGGATTAAGAAATCTGATGTTGAGGGAAACACAAAGGGGAAGTCTAGAGGTTTCGTTGCTAAAGGAGATGAAATGATCAAAGAGGATAGGAAGTCTAAAGACAAAGAAGGTCTGACTTGCACTCATTGCAAACAAACATGACATGTTTTCGATAAGTGTTGGATGAAGTATCATAATCTAAAACCAAAATGGTTGTAGAAGAGAGAATCCATGATGGCAACACTAGTCGCACAATCTCCAATGGAAGTCCAAGGACTAACAGAACCCAACTCAAAGCTCTCTCTGATGGCAGGAGGCGTAGAAGAACTTGCAAAATATGATCCAAGGGAACGACTCTTCACAGTTAATATGCGGGTTAAGACAACACTTATAAATGATGTTATTAACCCGGGAAGTCAGAAGAATTTACTATCACATTCTTAGGTACAAAAGTTGTGTTTGAAGACTTTCAAACATCTGAAACCCTATCCTTTAAGGTGGCTTCAAAAGGAGGGTGGGCTACAGGTTGTAGAACAGTGTACGTTCAAGTTTGATTTTGATGAGTCATACATTGATGAGTTTACATGTGATGTGGTTCCATTAGATGTTTGTTAGGTTGTACTTGGTAGTCCTTACTTGTGGGATCGAGATGCGGTTTTACATAGGAGAGACCATAAGTATACCTTTACCAAAGATGGGAAAGCTTTTGTAATACGAGCTATAGACTCTCCTCTTGAGGGAGCAAGCTTGATTACAACCACTTTGGCAAAACAGTTGGTGAATGCAAATACAAAGTTCATTATCTGTTCTCTTGACGAGAAGCTGAGTAGAGTTTTTTGGAAACCCTAACCAAACAACAAGAATACGACCTAGGAAGGTTGAATATATTTGAACCACCATTACTAGATAATGGAAATTACAAGATAATATTTCCACATGTAGAAGACTTGTGGCTTGATAGAGAATAACCACTCAAATAGGATTGTATTACTGAGCGAAGAGAGACTAAGACAAGAAGACAATGACGCTTTTATAATTGGAAATTGAAGTCAAGTTCCCATCAAGGAGAGATGGTTCAGCATGGAGAAAGGAACTCTTGGGTTCCCTAACCTCCAAATCTAACTTTCACGGGAGTTCAAGTTCTTGAAAGGGGGGGGGGGGATGATACATATGTACCTTCCTCACTCAGGGAACAACTGATATTTAAGATGGATTGAGAATATAATTGTAATTTAGTAGGGATTACTGATTTAAGGAAGTATTTATATAAAAGGAAAATAAATTCCTAAGAGTTTTGGGAAACCAAACCAAAGTAAGGAAGTATGCCAAGATAAGGAAATACTTCTTAGACAAGATAATATTCCAAGAAAGGGAAATATACCTAGAACGTGAATTATTCCTAGATAAGGAAATAGATTTCTATAAGGTTTTGGAAACCGTTAAAGCTATAAATATAGATGTTTAGCTCATAGTTAAGACAATCTAGATAGTGCGGTTTGACACCTAGAAAAGGAGGTTTAACGCACAGAACTAGAGAGAAGTTTGTGAGGCAATTTATTATTGAAAAAGCAAGCTTAGAAAACAATTTAAGGTTATTTTACCTAGAGAGATTGTGAGCATAACAAACAAAGAATTGTAATAGTTTTCTTGTTCATAATCTAGAGAAGATATTTTCTTCGAATCTGGTTTCTAGTGTGTTCTATTTTCTAGTTTTTGTCTATTATTATTTTGAATTTCGCCTCTATAATAATAGTCACCAAGGTACAGAGATCAATATGTATCAATTACACAAGATATAGTGGGGTATCCAGGGTCTTTATACATAAGGATGTTGATTCAGAAGGATTGAAATTACCTGACCATCTAAAAAGGCTTTCTTATGAACATTAAACTTATGCTTTCGAGTACAAAGACCTTTAAGGAACTTGGCATAAGCAGGCATTTTCCTAATTGCTTCTAATAATGGAATATTAATGTTCACCTGCTCAAATATTTCCTTTATTTCGTTGAAAGTCAATTCCCTTTTAGTTGGAGTTAACAGCCGTGGATATGGGGCTCTAGGAACAAATGAAGTCTTATCAAGGACCTCATTGGACTCTTTAGAGACTCTATCAGTCTCTTATGCTATTGGCTCTTATTCAGAAGTAGAAGGTGAAACTACAGTATGTCCACCATCAGGCATGGCTACCGTATTGTCTACCATTTTACCACTTCTAAAGGTTATTATAGAGTTCACATGATTGAATTCATTCTATCTAGAGGATACTTCATGAATTCCTCTAGAATTTGGTAGTGGTTGACTGGGGAACTTTCTTTTCTCTCTCTCTTACAAAGACTTGGCAATTAGACTAACCTGGGTTTTTAGCTCTGAAATAGCCTAAGAATTTTCTTGTAAACCTTTCTCAACCGATTGCTTAAACACTACAGTGTTATGAGATAAGATGGTTAGAGACTCTTCTAAACTGGTGATTTTCTTATCTGAAAAAGTTTGGAATTGTGTTGGTCCTAAAGGATTCTTAGTATATCCAAACCCTGAGAAAGCCTGAGAATTACTAAACTGGCCTTCATTCTGGCCCTTAGACCATGAGAAATTAGGATAGTCTCTCCTACCAGGGTTATAAGTCTCGGAATATGGATCAAATCTATGACGGTTTTCAAACCTAGAGTTGTTATAAAGAGCATGGGCTTGCTCTTCATATCTGGCATGGTGTGACCCTTGATTCATTTTTAAAGCCTCTAGACGCCTAAGAATATCTGACACATAATCAACTATATCGACCATATGGATGGGATTTCTAGGTATTTCTGGTTCTCTCATTGAATCACATTTCCTAGTTTTCTCAGCTAACTTGATGAACTCGTCAAAACATTTATCTGGGTCTTGATGGGTAAATTCTCCACCACTATTATTTCTACCTGCATACGGGTTTCACTATTAAGGCCCTCATATAAAATTTGGTCCATGTGGGCTTTTTAAATGCCGTGATGTGGACACTGGTATAAAAATTCACTAAACCTTTCTACATAATCATGAAGTTTTTCACCTAATTTCTGCTTAAAGGTTTGGATAGACTGCCGAATAGAAGCAGTCTTATGGTGTGGGTAGAATTTCTTAACAAATACCTCTACAAGACCATCCCAGGTGGTAATTGTTTTAGATGGAATTAAATAATACCACTCTTTGGATTTCTCATCGAGAGATAAGTGAAACAAACGTAACCTAAGCACATCTTTGGAGTCATTCGGATAGTTCATTATGTCACAAATCATTTCAAAGTCTCTTATTTGGGTATACAGGTTCTCATTCTCTAAACCCCTAAAGGTACGAAGCATGCCAATTGTCTGAGGTTTAATATCAAATTATATTGTTGAAGCTGGTAGAACTACACATGGGTGATACAATACTCTAAACGGGCTCAAACGATCCCTAAGGGTTTTTACTGGGACCTCAACATCCTTTTCATCAACCATTTCGACAAAAACAAAACTACTGCCTAAATTGGTGTAACGAGTCAGAGTCAAATTAAAAAGGTCGTTTTTCTCAAGTCTATCTTCTGTATATACGTTTCCAAAGGCGCATACACAAGCAAGAATACTATTGTTTAGCAAGAAATTGTGCACATGAAAATGCTGGGGTTCACTAATTTAGGTAAGCTTGGGTTACCTACAACAAAAATATACCTACAGTCAAAGACTGGTCACAGGTACAAGGATGAGGCTGGTGGTGTTTAGGGTGATAACGCCCAGAGGGTTTGAAAATACGAGGGTACCCAAATATACCTCAATCTAAAACTTTTCCACCTATAAGTCCTTTTTCGAAAGTGATTGTCTATGGACTGAGTCGAGACAATACAACTAATCGGTTCACACTTCGTGTGATCATTGGTAGGAATATAAGATATTCCTACAATTATACTGCACGTGCACAATGTCTATAGTAGACAGGGAAAATACAGGTCGATCCCACAGAGACTAGGGCAATGTAGAGTTGATTATAAGGTCTAACCAATACTAATTTAGATTAAGAGGTTTTGTCGATACGACGAGATGCTCGATGATTATACTAAAGTAACAATATTAAAAGGCAAAATAAAGATGAACTAGGGCTTTGAATCCACCTCCTAAACGCATAGAAATCCCTAATTTGATATACTAGATCTCCCTTCAATCAAGGAGCTATAGAAGTTCTAGCCTCAAACTACCTTGAAGATGTGATATAATCACCAAAAAATGTGATGAATTAATCTCAGCGAAAGATGTCAATCCCTAGTATTACTTGTCTTTCTAAGGCACAAGAAATCACAGATTGAACTAAAAACAGTTTACAAAAGCTTGAATATTGACAAAGAATTAACACAACTATGTAGGATGCTTGACATACAAGGTGAAAGCAATTTTCCAAAATTCAGAAATTAATCATGCTTTTCATTGAAATTTGTAAGGACTCTCGAGCTCGTCAAAGATATTAGACCAGTCAAGAGATGTCTTAGCCGTTAACTACTCGATTAGTTTAAATCGAATTTTAATTGATAGGAATTAGTCTAACAACGATCTAGCTACGAAACTAGTATCATCGGTTAGACCTCGAAAAGTTACGCGAAATGGACTAAACGAACGTGTCATTCGGATACCAGACGAAGAAGAAATTATCGAAATTGTCAGAAGGACAAAATAATCTTTTGTAGACTCGTTGTGGCTGCCCCTTATCCAAGTTGTGGGTACCTCAGTAATTTGGTCTTCCTTATCCCTAGTCGACCAAGAAGATAAACTCATCTACGTTATTCTTCTTTGTTATTCTTCTTCATTCTCTTCTTCGTTTTCTTATTATTCTTCTCTTTCCCCTTCTCCTGTTCTTCTGATTCTACGAGTTTGAGAGAATCAAGTGAAGTTTCGCATCCAACAAAGGATGGCGAGGATATTTTAGTAGCTGGTGGGGATGGTGATGATGTTTGTTATTGATTCAAATTCGAAATATGTGATGAACTGTATTAGGGTTTCTCTGAGAGTTCTGTAGAAGTTAGATAGATGATGAATAAGGAAGAATTAGAAGATGGGTTTGTTCTAAATTTATGTTTGATGGAAGCTATGGGTTGTTTGAGGACTGAATCAGTAAGCTAGGGTTTTTTAGAGAATTTAATTGGTGTTCACTTTGGTGACGAGTATGAGGAATTGAAGGTTGGGTGTTGAAGAGCATGATGTAAATAAGGAGGTGATGGTTTTAATTTGATGATTTCATGTTCAGAATATCAATAATTGGGATTTTGACAAAACAAAAGCTTAGGGTTTGTGGGTTTGAATATTGGTTGAGAATAATGGAAGTAGCGGTGAATCAAATCAAAATGAGAAGCCGAACCCGATTCAGTTGCTTGAGGAATGTATCATAAGGTATTTGTCTTTCTTAGTTAATTTGGAAAAGTAGTTCATTTTTATTGATTGAGTTTATATGATTGTTTGAGAATCTTGTTGTTGAGAAGGATATGGATTGCAACTGTGAATTGTAGTGAACTACAGGGAATGGTGTTGGAGATGGTGGTGTGGTCTGTGTGGTTGAATGGCAGGACTGGACTTAGAGGTAGTTATGAAACTGTAGTTGAATCAGTTGGGTGTGTATGATGTTGAGTGATGTTGCATGTCATGCTGTTGGTGTTGATGGTAACTGAGATTAGTGGAGGTATTGAATGGGACAGGGGACCCTCAAGTAAAATCTGATGGTAATGTTGTAGTTGTTGTAATGTTATGAAATGCAGGGAATCCGGGTTAGAGGTTTGTTGATTGTGAATTGAATCTAGAATGAGAATTAGGTATTGCAGTTGATATGGGTAATTGTGGATGTGTTGTTATGAACTGTTGGTGGAATTGAAATAAAAAATGTGGTTGTTATGGTAGTGATGTTTGAACTAGGGTTGTTAATAGTGATGATGCTGAGATGGTTGTAGAATTGAATATGTAGTGCTATGGATTGTAGTTGTATGTGTGAAGTGGCTACAGTTGGTAATGTTGCTGAGTTTAAGTCACAATGGTTGTGGCTGAGATAAATTGAACAGAATAGAGATGGTGATATGCAATTACAGTGGTATTGAAGGGAGATATGGTGTTATTTGCAGATTGTGTAGGCAAGAATGAAATGATTTAGAATGGATGAATGATTGGAGTTATTATAGAAGTGGACAGTGATTCTATTAAGGTTAGTGGTGTGAATTAGTCCGAGTCTGTGGAAGGGAGATTGTCAGTAATAGATGGAATGGTTAAAGTTTGATGCTCCAGTGTAGGCTTGCTACTGCTATTGCAAGTAAGCTTATTTGTTGTTGTATTGAATTTATAGAATTATATTTGAATGAAGTTTATTTGAGATAAATGATTGAATTGTTGTTGTGTGTTGAGTTTGAAGAGTAGAAATTATGTAGAATCAAAGTTGGATAGCCTCTTTGGAAGCTTTTGTAGCTACTGCAATTGCAGGTAAACATAGTTGTTATTTGTAAATAAAATTCAATGTTTTTTTGTATTTAAATTGAAGTTGATTTGTTAATCAAGAAGATAAGAGTGTAAGACACAGTGTTGAAGGTTGTCTGAAATAGAAGTCTGCCTGTTAGTCTTTCCAGTCAAATAAAGTGTTGGCTGACTCAATTTGCTTAGATGACTCAGTTCTTCTGACTGAGTTGAATCGTGGTGACTCAGTGAGTTCCCTATGTTGACCAGAGTCGGATTGTTGACCGATTCAAGTTTGACTCATTGGCCACTTGACATTTGACCCTGGACTTTGACTGGACGTGGACCGTTAATTGACTTCATTGACCGTTACTAACCGCTAGTTGACCAGCTAGATCAGGCCTTAGATTAATGGGCCAGAGTAGAGGACATGGGCTTAGGACTATTATTTAGATTTGTATAATTCTTGTGTGAGCCATTTTGGCTAGAATCTTAGAGTTCTTATGTGATTAACAGTTTGTTATTAACAACGTTCGATTCAACGGACGAACCAGTGGATCGTGGATCTCGAGGTAGGCGTGGCTTGTCATCAAAAGGTGTGGGAATGCATTTGACTCTTTGTATTCATTATTGTTGCTTTTATAAAAGTTTATGTTTAATAAACTCATGCATTTTCTGTCCGTGCATTCCATGCTTTATTTAAAATGCATTATGATAATCCTGTTAATTCTATGAATCTTTCCACGATTTGGAAAGGACTTGTAATGTGTTGTCAATATGAATTGTTATGGGAAATGAGAATTTCCACTTGTGGTATATAGGATACGCTCATTCACATTTATACCTACTTTAATTCAGCTTTTATTGTTTAGAGTATTGGTCACCATGGTCTTGGTGGCATCCATAGCTATTAGTTGTGAATTGCCGGGTAGGGATTTACAACCATATTATACATTGTTTGACGAAGGAGTTTGTCCATATACATGTATGATTATTTCAGTGACTTAGTCACTGTTTAATTTTTTCGGAAAAACATGTATTGTTTTCCAAATCTTGCCTATGATTACTTAGAAGGTTAAATGTTAATTATTCCCACTTCAGTTTCTGTGACAGATCAGGGTTGCACATCGAAATATTCAAGGGTTGACTTCGCTAGTCGATTAACTTTTGCAATATTTATTATGTTGTATATTTTATTTAAAAATCAATTGATTATTATATATGTATCATTTGAGAGAAGATCTTGTATATATATATTTCTGAGCGGGGTTAGCTTTGGGTTAAGTTATTTATCGCATTTCTTAATTGAATGCTTAAGTGCATGTTTTAGATTTTAGTGCCTCTTTATTTAGTTAATTTATTGGATTAGTCAGCTGCTAGCTTAGGGGCGCTACAAAGTTGGTATCAGAGCTCACTACTAGATCTTATATGGTAGACATTAGGAATAGTCAGTGCCAGTTAGTAAACTAGATTAGTTTAGAACTGGGTTGGGTATGTGAGATAAATCTTAATCACTAAAAGCTATCAATAATTAAAATAATTACTTGATTGATTGACTTGTTTGTTTGGTGGTTTGTATAATGAAATAATAATTGTAGGGTACACCAGTACTTTAGCTAATAAGAATTTGAGAATAATTAATCTAAAAAGTATGAACAAGTACACAAACCAATACTAAAAATGTAGAGAATAGGTTTATTGATAAATCTTGAAAGTCACGTAGAAATTTATTTAGTATCTTGCCTTATACGTAGGATCGATAATTTATAATCACATAAATGTTAATAATATTTTGGGACTTAATAATATTTGTAAGAGTTGTTAGAATAATAATTCAATAAAATATTATAATAGTAATTATAGATAGATGATAATAAAAAGTAAATTGTTATTAGAATAATAATTCACTATAGTTGCTAGAATAATAATTCACTTGTTGTTTTTCAATAAAAGCTCGTGGTGGCATTCTTTCATAAAAGTATTAATAATTTTAATAAAGTAATGCTAACAATTATCAATTAGTATCAAATTGAACTTAAATTAACCAAAATTTTGATAGGGATATGTAACGATAAAAATAAAAATAAAAATAATAATTATGATTAATTAAATAGTTATGGAAATTTGATAATGCTTGTGTACGGTTAAGTTTGTAAATTAAACTAATTACAAATTAGAAATATATGTTTTACATCTAAACTAGATAGCTAATGTAATGCTTATTAGGCGTTAGACTTAAGAAAACGAGAATATAATAATGTATAAAAATAAAAGACTTAATTTCTTAGAAATCTTGTGGAAAAAAAAAGGCTAACAAATGATCCAATAAATCTTTAAAATGAAACAAGTATACGTGAAATAGTAATAATAGTATTCGGTTGTTTATTGTAATATTAGGATTAAAAGAAAATAAATTCGTAAATTGATAGGATCCTTCTTCGTAAATAAATTTAATCATCTTTTGAAATGGAAAACTAGTATAACAAACTTAAACTGTTAGAATTTAAATTAATATTATATTGAACATAACTTAAATTAAACTCTCATTAACAAATATATGGTGATAAAATAATGATTAGGATTAAATAGCTTATTAGTGCTTATCTAAGATTAAAATTTGCAAAGTTAACTAATAACAAATTAGAATTATGTGTTTTGCGTTCACACCAGATAGATAATATAAGACTTATTAGGTAAGATTAAGAACGTGAGGTGATAGGTGTAGAATACACCGTATTTACTATCTAGTATTTATGCTTTCTTTGCTATTTTTCGTGTGAATTATGTATCTTATGCGTGTTTTTGAGTTATTAGGTGCTTTGGAGTCGCACGGAGGAAAAGAAGGAGAAATTACTCATTTAGAGCGAAAAGGACAAACTCGTCATTTCATGAGCGAACACTATCCGGAGCGGAGCCGAGCTTAAGGGGAAACTCGGTTTGGAGGAATGATTAAAGATAACTAGCTGAGGCTAAGGGGTGACTATATGTTATAGGGCACCAACTTGGGGTGGATCTACCTAGTGGGGTGTTATTATCCAGACACAACTCTACACCCTAATTTGAGAAATCAGTTTTCATAATTTTCATTCATTTCTATTCTAATTTTACCCTGAAATTAAGAACGGCTGTTTTTGTTGAATCTATCGAGAAATAAACAGAGAGATTGAGAGTTAGAGCTATGCTGACTGAATCGAGAGCCAAAGAGGGTGGTTAAATGGTTGATTATGGTGATGAATGTTACTCCTGTGATGTAGATTTAGGGCTCTGTGTATGATTGTTCTTGAAGATGAGCAGAGGAAAGCAGATGGAAGAATCAATGATGGGTTTCTCTTAGATTTGAGAATGATCAGGGTATGAGAATTAGCTGCTACTGGTGATTACATTGGTAGTTGCAACTGGTTATGTAGGTTGGTGGTATTCGAGCTGGGAATGAAGCTGTAGGTGGAGACTCAGCTGTGCTGTGCTGTGAGCTGCACGACAATGTGTAGTGAGCTGTGTCGCTCCAACTAAGAGATCTAGGAGATGAATGGAAATGGGCAAAGCTGGTAGTTTTGCAGGTTGAACTGGTGGTCAAGAAATGGAGCTAATGGGCAGTGTGTTGGAGGAGAATAAGGAGAAACTGGGTTCTAATAGAATTGGTTTCTTTTGAGATGAGAATGTCAACTGGGATTTGTGTTTATTATGGCAACTGTTGCAGGCGCAATAGAGATGGCAATGCAAGGGCAGTCGCGGTGGAAGTACTGAGAAGAATTGGTGATGGGTTTACAAAGCTGTAGTTTGATGGCATGTATGGATGTGGTGATGATGTGTAGGAGCTGTGGTCGATGGCAGCTAAGATAGCTTGGTATTACAGTTAAATGGGTACAACAGTGAGATTTAAAGGGTTTGTAGGCAGCTGAAATTGGAGAGCAGGTTCGGAGAGATATGGTTGCAGCTGGTATTGTTGGTGGAAAAGTTGGAGATGCAACAGGGTACCTGAGATGGAATTACAATAGCCAGGACTTGACTTAGAAGCAAGGTAATGATTTATGCAGCTGCACTGGGATACGAAAGTGGAGATGGTCTTGCTATGGGTTTGTAAAGCTACATTGCAGGGAACAACGGAGGTGCTCGTTGGTGTCTTTGTGATCTTTGTTAATCTGTATAATGCAGTCAGCTAGATAAGCAAGAAAGAAACTGGTGGCAATGCTGTGGATATATGGTGGTTGTTCAAGTAGTTCTGGTGGCAATGGATGAATCATTTAGTTGTGTGCTTGCTGCTGGGTTTGGCCGAGAAGTTGGGGAAAGATAGAATGGGAGCTGTGATATTTAGGTGGAGCTAAAGGCATACTATGGTATTGAATGGAGGAGCTGGCAGAGCAGGCCAGATGGAAAGTTTGCAATTGTAGGATGCTGCAGAATGGGTAGTGGCTGTATTTAAAGGAAATGGTGCAAGTTGGGCTGACTTAATAGGATATTGAAGTCATCTGACTGTGTGCAGGTGGAATCAATGATTTTCACTGGCTCGAAAAGGTGCATGAAGTGGTTGGTCACAGTTGCAGGCCTGAGAATGCAGAAATAGTGCGAAAACGGAATAAAATTGGTGCGCCGGTGGAACTAGTTCCGGTTGTGGGATTTCAGAGGTTAAAGTGTCGATCGCAATATTTCAGTGAATCGCGAGGGGGGTATGAGTCGGATGCAAGAATTGATGGCTGGAAGTATGAGCTACAGGTCACGCTTTTGGGTACGTTTTCGCAAGAATAAAAATTAAATTTAGATGGGTTTTGCAAATGTTTGAAATACAGGAAAGCAAAGTTGAGCTACTGGAAGTGCAGAATTACTTGGTGATAGTTTCAGATGGCAAAAGTGATCGGAGAAAGTTTTCCGGCGACCGGATTCCGGTGATGACGTCAGCATTCCGGCGACCAGTTTTGGACCCAAAATTTCCAAAGACATATTTCTCACACATGGGCTTGGTGGACTGGTAGATGTCCGTGGACTTGAAGATTTTGACCTATTTTTGGAAGGAGAAAAAGCTATAAAAAGGAAGTTTTCTACACAATTATATACAACGTTTTATTATATTCTTGGAGCTTTTGCAGAGAACAACTTCTAGGGTTTGCTTTATTTTATGTTTCATTTTATTTCTTTGAATATTATGATGATGAACTCCATGAATATGAGTAGCTAAATACAATAATTGGTTATGGGATAAAAAGTTGATTTCTTCAAGCATGTTATTTGATTCTATGAATTAGTTTTGTCTCAATTTTATCGTTTATGATTCATTGTTTTATTATCATATGATTTGAATGCTAGTTTGGTTGAGTCCGGAATCAATTGGATTTGTTTTCATCTCTAAAGCTATATTAGGGTTTTCAATACGTAAAAGTTGTTATCTCTGATTTTTAGTAGCATCTTGTGGTTAATACTTGTAGTGATACATCTTTTTAATCGCATATTAATCATAACCTTTGTTAAAATGAATTAGTGCTTTTACACGTTTGTTTGCATTGATTAGTCTTATTTCATAGAACTTATTGCTCTTAGGGAGTTAAATCTAATTGTGCTTTTACACTTTAGGTTGCTTTTTAAGAAGATTTCACAATAGCATCTTTTAATGTTGTTTGTGATAAAATCAGGAAATAAACGGGATACTCTTGCGATCAAGATATCCTAGGACTTTTGATAATTGAGAGATTAAATACCAATTCTAATCATAGATGAAAAATACATGTTTATGAATGATACTATCCCTTAACCAATATCTTCTCCTTATTGATTATTCCAACTATTTACTTTGCTTTATTTAGTATTATTACTTTGATAAACACAAAAACACACCTTGGGTTAATTGGTTACATAAGAATCTGAAAATTGCATAACAACGATCGCCTCTCTGTGGATACGAACTCTTTCTTATCGAATACTATATTCATATTAGTTAAGTGAGGAAGTGAATTATATTTGTGTCGTCTGACAAGCGATCATGAGGTCATATAAGGTATAAAATAAAACCTAATTTGTTAATGATCTTATAATCAAAGAATCTTTAGTCCAATAAATGAGTCACTAAATCACTAAATTATACACATGAAGTGATAATTATAATACTTGAATGCTTAGAACAAAATTAAACTTAAAGGATAATAAATTTGCTTGTGAATAAGATACTTATTATTAATACCCAAAATCTAAAAACTATTAAGAAATTAAGACTTTCTGCAGGCTCAAAATTTAAATCATATTAAATCACCAACACTAATGTATAACAAGATATAGTATATGGATTCAACATCAATAAATAAAATCTATTATATCAATCTCTACGTGAAAGTAAAATTATATTTACAAGATTAGGGCTTAATAAAATTAAACTAAGTATCATTACTAAATAATTATTTTAATTGTATTTTAGTTACGCTAATAATCAAATAGGAAAAATTGATAATACAATAATGAAAATGATAATATAATTAAGACAATAATTTTGATAAAATGAGCAAATAATAATATTATATAATGTGGATTACTATAAAATTTAGACTTATTGTAAATGTCATTTGAATAATAATTATTGGATAGTAATAGCAAAATGTAATTTTTATTAATAGTACAACTTAAGGATTATTTAATAATAAAATATATTTAAGGAAATAAAGTTAGATGAAAACAAATCGAGTATTAATAATAAAATTAAACTTAGCGTTATGATTAATTATAAATTAACTTTTATCGGTCTAAGTAATAAGAAATAAATGTTATAATAATGATGAAAGTATTAACACCAAATAATTATGGAAAAAAAAATTTAGCGGTTACTTATTATAACTAAATAAGCAAATAGATACATTGGAAATAATGATAGTAACATTTGAATATTCAATATAACGTTAAGTTATTCTTAATTAGTACATGAATTTAAAATCTATCTAGTTATAATAATATAGTCTCATTTGGAATTAAAATTCGATTTCATTAAAATAAATAGATAGTAATAAAATAAAAGGTAAGATAAATAATTTGGATAACTAAATTTCTTAAAATGATGTGAATTGCTTATATATTTTACAAAGTAAATTTATCAGACATATGCTAGTAAAGATAGAAGTTAAAGATTAAATAATCTTGATAAAATTAAATTAACACTTGGTTAATCGTAATAAGTTTGCACTTAGTTAATCCAGCACTGGGGAATAGTGAGGTTGGTAATTCTGATGTGTTCGGGTGATACTTGTAAGGTAGTAGGCATTTTCAGGCGTCGCGAACCTAGACAGGGCAACTGGATTCTTGTATCACTAGGCATTGAAGGGAGACTTGCTTCTATTAGTAAACTAATAGATCCCAAATTTTAATGAGAAACTTTATTATGGAATATCTCTAAAAGTACTTAGAACCAGTAAGTTATTGACATAGAAATTAGTGTAAAGAATTTAAATCTAAAGGTCGTAGTTTCCGTTATATATATATCTTCATGTAAGAAACTTAGACTTCCCTCTTGGATAGAACCTAAATCAGCGTAATTGAACCTAGAGCTACAAATTTTAATCTTAGTTGTAGAAAGCCATATAGGTTGTGATTTGTTTTATGTTGTTTGCGCTTAGACAAGAGTTGGGAGTATTCTTTAAGGTGGGGAGTTTTGAAGACCAGAAGGATGGTTCGATTTTCGAGGACAAAAATGTTATAAGGTGGGGAGAATATAAGGACTCTCGAGCTCGTCAACGATATTAGACCAGTCAAGAGATGTCTTAGCCGTTAATTACTCGATTAGTGTAAATCGAATGTTAATTGATAAGAATTAGTCTAACAACGATCTAGCTACGAAACTAGTATCATCGGTTAGATCTCGAAAAGTTACGCGGAATGGACTAAACGAACGTGTCATTCGGATACCAGACGAAGAAAAAATTATCGAAATTGTTAGAAGGACAAAATAATCTTTTGTAGACTCGTTGTGGCTGCCCCTTATCCAAGCTGTGGGTACCTCAGTAATTTGGTCGTCCTTATCCCCAGTCGACCAAGAAGATAAACTCGTCTACGTTATTCTTCTTTGTTATTCTTCTTCATTCTCTTCTTCGTTTTCTTCTTCTTCTCTTTCCCCTTCTCCTGTTCTTCTGATTCTACGAGTTTGAGAGAATCAAGTGAAGTTTCGCGTCCATCAAAGGATGGAGAGGATATTTTAGTAGCTGGTGAGGATGGTGATGATTTTTGTTATTGATTAAAATTCGAAATATGTGATGAACTGTATTAGGGTTTCTTTGAGAGTTCTGTAGAAGTTCGATTGATGATGAATAAGGAAGAATTAGAAGATGGGTTTGTTCTAAATTTATGTTTGATGGAAGCTATGGGTTTTTTGAGGACTGAATCAGTAAGCTAGGGTTTTTCATAGAATTTAATTGGTGTTCACTTTGGTGACGAGTATGAGGAATTGAAGGTTGGGTGTTGAAGAGCATGATGTAAATAAGGAGGTGATGGTTTTAATTTGATGATTTCATGTTCAGAATATCAATAATTGGGATTTTGACAAAACAAAGGCTTAGGGTTTGTGGGTTTGAATATTGGTTGAGAATAATGGAAGTAGCGGTGAATCAAATCAAAATGAGAAGCCGAACCCGATTCAGTTGCTTGAGGAATGTATCATAAGGTATTTGTCTTTCTTAGTTAATTTGGAAAAGTAGTTCATTTTTATTGATTGAGTTTATATGATTGTTTGAAAATCTTGTTGTTGAGAAGGATATGGATTGAAACTATGAATTGTAGTGAACTACAGGGATAATGAGAAGTAAATGGTGTTGGAGATGGTGGTGTGGTCTGTGTGGTTGAATGGCAGGACTGGACTTAGAGGTAGTTATGAAACTGTGGTTGAATCAGTTGGGTGTGTATGATGTTGAGTGATGTTGCATGTCATGCTGTTGGTGTTGATGGTAACTGAGATTAGTGGAGGTATTGAATGGGACAGGGGACCCTCAAGTAAAATCTGATGGTAATGTTGTAGTTGTTGTAATGTTATGAAATGCAGGGAATCCGGGTTAGAGGTTTGTTGATTGTGAATTGAATCTAGAATGAGAATTAGGTATTGCAGTTGATATGGGTTGTTGTAGATGTGTTGTTATGAACTGTTGGTGGAATTGAAATAGAAAATGTGGTTGTTATGGTAGTGATGTTTGAACTGGGGTTGTTAATAGTGATGATGCTGAGATGGTTGTAGAATTGAATAGGTAGTGCTATGGATTGTAGTTGTATGTGTGAAGTGGATACAGTTGGTAATGTTGCTGAGTTTAAGTCACAATGTTTGTGGCTGAGATAAATTGAACATAATGGAGATGGTGATATGCAATTACAGTGGTATTGCGGGGAGATATGGCGTTATTTGCAGATTGTGTAGGCAAGAATGAAATGATTTAGAATGGATGAATGATTGGAGTTATTATAGAAGTGGACAGTGATTCTATTAAGGTTAGTGGTGTGAATTAGGCCGAGTCTGTGGAAGGGAGATTGTCAGTAATAGATGGAATGTTTAAAGTTTGATGCTCCAGTGTAGGCTTGCTACTGCTATTGCAAGTAAGCTTATTTGTTGTTGTATTGAATTTATAGAATTATATTTGAATGAAGTTTATTTGAGATAAATGATTGAATTGTTGTTGTGTGTTGAGTTGGAAGAGTATAAATTATGTAGAATCAAAGTTGGATAGCCTCTTTGGAAGCTTGTGTAGCTACTGCAATTGCAGGTAAACATAGTTGTTATTTGTAAATAAAATTCAATGTTGTTTTGTATTTAAATTGAAGTTGATTTGTTAATCAAGAAGATAAGAGTGTAAGACACAGTGTTGAAGGTTGTCTGAAATAGAAGTCTTCCTGTTAGTCTTTCCAGTCAAATAAAGTGTTGGCTGACTCAATTTGCTTAGATGACTCAGTTCTTCTGACTGAGTTGAATCGTGGTGACTCAGTGAGTTCCATATGTTGACCTAAGTCGGATTGTTGACCAATTCAAGTTTGACTCGTTGACCACTTGACATTTGACCCTGGACTTTGACTGGACGTGGACCGTTAATTGACTTCATTGACCGTTACTAACCACTAGTTGACCAGCTAGACCAGGCCTTAGATTAATGGGCCAGAGTAGAGGACATGAGCTTAAGACTATTAGTTAGATTTGTATAATTCTTGTGTGAGCCATTTTGGCTAGAATCTTAGAGTTCTTGTGTGATTAACAGTTTGTTATTAACAACGTTCGATTCAACGGACGAACCAGTGGATCGTGGATCTCGAGGTAGGCGTGGCTTGTCATCAAAAGGTGTGGGAATGCATTTGACTCTTTGTATTCATTATTGTAGCTTTTATAAAAGTTTATGTTTAATAAACTCATGCATTGTCTGTCCGTGCATTCCATGCTTTATTTAAAATGCATTATGATAATCCTGTTAATTCTATGAATCTTTCCACGATTTGGAAAGGACTTGTAATGTGTTGTCAATATGAATTGTTATGGGAAATGATAATTTCCACTTGTGGTATATAGGATACGCTCCTTCACATTTATACCTACTTTAATTCATCTTTTATTGTTTAGAGTATTGGTCACCATGGTCTTGGTGGCATCCATAGCTATTAGTTGTGAATGGCCGGGTAGGGATTTACAACCATATTATACATTGTTTGACGAAGGAGTTTGTGTGATTTACTTTAAATTATAATAAACACAATTATAATTGGAGAAAATAAAAGTAAATGACACAGCAAGATTTTATTAACGAGGAAATCGCAAATGCAGAAAAACCATGGGACCTAGTCCAGAATTGAATACTCTCAGAATTAAGTCGTTATACAAAATCAAACCAACTTCATATAGTTGAGAACAAGCAACTAAACCTATAGTTTACCTAGTTCCCTCAGTATCCCTGCGCCTCCAACTTTTTAATAAGTCACGCACTTGGAAAAATTCCTTTGGTTCGTATTCCAAACAGTAAAGGAACAACAAATATGTTCGGTAACAACTCTTTTCAAACAACGTGATATGAGTCTGACAACTACCGAAGTAATTGTTAGACTATGCAATCAATACTATTAATCACAAAGAAGTGTATTGATGTTGATCTACTCAACTAATCAATCTAATCTATCACAAGGATAAACTGATTATAGTTGGATCCCTTTCCATCCGAAACAAGTATTGTGCACACCAAAGATTATGAACCCAAAAAGTCTTATTGTCTTCAAATCTTCTTTAATCTTCAATCAACACCTGCACACAATCAATTTGAATCTCTTGTGATCAATCGCACATAGAACGAAGTCTGTTAAAGTTGGATTATCACAAGACGCCTTTAGATCTACAAACAGTCTAAAGATCCCCGTCGAAACTTCGATCTAGTTTGAGTGAATATTATATTAGAAGAGAATATTCTCAAGCATAAACAAACTAGGTGCAATCAAAGTTCAACAACCGTTAGTCAATTAAATCAATCAAAAAATAAAATAAACTGCAATTATCAAGTTTCTCACCAACGGTAATAATGGAGCTTCTCAATCCCAAACAAGTCTTTAAATTGAGCGATCGTAAGAGATTTATCCTAATTAAGGTACTCTCCTCTCCGATAGGAGGATCTACAGTAACAACACAATTGAGGTAGTTTTGCTGGCTCTGAGGATTAGTTTGCTAGAAATGCAAACTTCAAATATTTATAGACAAGGAAGTTTGGACACCAAGGAATTTCCAAAACCGAATATTCTCAAAGATATGCAATAAACACAAAATCGGTTTTCATAACTCCTAGAAATGCACTGTCCAAATATTGACCGAAATCCCAATAGAAAAATCTATAATCAGTAAATGCACATTACTAATTATTATTTTCTAAAGATATGCATTTAATTGCTGGAGATTAAATGGCATATAAAAACTAAGAAACCTTAAATAAAATATTCTCAATTTATTTCGATCATGGGATTCACTTTGAACAATTAATGATAAGATTTACTGCACATGTTCAAAGTATGTCGAAATCTTTACTTTGCAAGTCCTTTTTCATACTTACAATTTTGAAAACCTTTTTCCACACTTCCAAACAAGTTTAGAATTGGTTCGTCTGAATTCCAAGAACTACGTGGTTGATTATCCTATCAAATCACCAATCATGGGTTTCACGTTTCTACCAGAACAAGTTCAGTTGTACCTCCATGTGAGTATTGTGCATAGTCATGCTAGTTACCAAAATTCGGTTGACTAGGTACTAGGATCGTTTCCCCATAACTTATGGTAACTACCTGTATTCGGTTGCCCATGTCTATCGGATCGGTTCCCCCAAAACTACAAACTTGTTGCACATGTTCATAGGATCGGTTCCCCTATCTACTAAAAACGTGTTGCACCCCTTACAAGGATCGATTCCCTCTTGCAAATTTGTTTCACCTCTTACTAGGATTGGTTCCCCAATGACTAGATAAAAGTTGATATTTACAAGGCATCGATCATACCATCTTGAGTGATTACTTAAGATCGGTTTCACTAATAAAAGTCATACCAATACATAAGTCAGGCCTTGTGAATAGTTTTACCAAGATAAATAAACAAGTTTATGAGATGTTATACTAAACACACATATTGGTAATTCAAAATAGATTTGCAATGAATAACAATACCAATAATCCTAGCGATTTCCCTTTCGATTCACAAAACGAGTTTATGAACTTACTTCCTTTAAACGAATGTAAAACATTGTTTCCTAGGATGAAATCTTCACTCATACCAATACATAATCACAATAGAATTCATATGATCATGTCGATGTCTTATATACAAAGTTTAATGGTTAAGCAATAAACCTCATATTGTATTCCTTAATACTATGTCTAACTAGAGTATCATACACATCTTCGCAGTTATGTTTTCAATATGCACGACTTGAAAGATACGTTAGGGAATGAAATAGTTCAAGTCAAATATTACTAACCTCAAGAGGAAGGATGATGTTGTCATTGTAGCTCCATACTTCTTCACATTCTTCAAGTCTTCATGTAATACTTGTAAGTCTCATATCTTAACACTTTCAAGCTAACCTTACGAATTTGACTCTAGTATATAATCAAGCGACTCTTTAAATGAGTTTTGATTCACTAAAATATGACAACCAAATTTGACATACCAACGCTTGGTGGGTTCAACCGAGCTATGCTCTAATAGGGTTCACCTTACTAAACCAAGTGTTTTCCTAGAATCGGTGCCAGACGAATAATGCAATTGGTGTGATTTTTTTATATATATATATAATACTAAAATAAAAAAATAAAAAAACAATATATACAAGTCCAAAAATAAAGAAAATAAAAACTAACAAAAATTAATAAAAATCTTGGATTTTCTGTACTTTTTAGGCAAGTCCAACTTTCCACTTTTAGCTTCCAGCAAACCTGCACAACAAAAACAAAATCTAACAAAAGAAATAATATAAAATACCCTGAGTAAAATCTAAAAACAAAATACCCAGAGTAAAATCTAACAAAAGAAATAATATAAAATAAATAAACCTAAAAATAAATACTCTAAAACCTAACCTAAAAACAAGTTCGCATCGGCGACGCCAAAAACTGATGTAGTTTTTTTGGTAAGAAAGGGGTTTGATTCTCGGACTCGTGAAGTAGATTTTAGATTCAATTATAAAATTAATCTAGAAAATAAAATAAAAGATAGTGATAATATTGAGAGATTACTGGGAATCAGGATTTCGCCAAACTCTTATCCTATGGTTCAATATTAATTCTTAGACAACTATAGCTCAAAAAATAACAATTATTGACTCTTAATATTTGCCAAGGTAGTTTTTATAAAACATTAATTGTAAATAGTAAGCATGGGTTATCAAAACACTTAAGCAAGCATAACCCATCACACTAAATGACAACTAATTAATTTAAAATCATAATTCAAATTATATCAATGCAAAAGTCATAAAAAGAATTAAATAAAGTTACCACAGTGATGAGAATTGGCTTCCTCCATCATCCCAGTGATGAGGTTTATCTCCTCATGTTGCAAACGCTCTCAAAAGAATTTTTCATTGCTCAAAAGTGTGTACAAGAGGTGATAATATAATATAACAGAAAAATGCAGCAAAAAACAAACGTTGCAAATACACTGTTACAAGAAAGATAAACAAAATGTGTTGTAAACACTGTTTTGTTGTTGCAGTAAATGTCGCAAAAAAGTGTAGTAAAACTTAAAGTAAACAATAGTTCATAAAAGACTGTTTTCAGCAGCACAAGTTCTTCGTCTTCTTCTTTACACAACAACAGCAGAAGTTTCCATGCAACTTGTGTTTTCTGCTCTGCAACCTATCTACTCTTTCCCACAACTCTCGATATCCCTTGTATGACTCCCAAGAACCCTTTTTATACTAAACAATGACAAACAATCACGTGTCATTACTCCGAAGATCTTTTTTTCCTTTCCCGGTAAAATATTTCTCTTTTCCAGAAGCCATGGGTGTGATTCGTATCTTCACGCGTCTGTTGTATACATACTTTCTCCAGCACGTTTCTCTCTAATCCCAGAAGTACTTAAACATGCAGTAGCCACACGAAATCCTTCAAAAATATCAAAATCCCGAGATATCTTCTCCACGAATATATTTTTCCCTATTTTATCCAAACTCCACGGTGCAGCCCGATTTCTTCGATTCTAACGCACATGCCACCCCTTCTAAGTCATAACAGGATAGTCCCGGCCAATTTCTATCAAAAACACTGACCAAATCCGTACCAATTCTTCGCCTGAAAATTTGCAAAAACGAGAGTATGTTTTCCCGTTAAAAATGGTTTGCATCAAATGAACTATCCAACCCAAATTGATCGAATATAACCTGCATACCAATCCTGTTTAGGCCTAACAGATCAGTCCCAATCAAAAATATTAATTGAATCTCCCTCAAACGCTTCTTAAATCTGCCCCTTATCCACCAGAGGAGTCCCTTTAGCAACTGGGGCAAAAATAGTAACTTTGGGGTGCACGTAGGAAAATTCCTGGGCGCCTTTATAACTTTTCTTAGGTGCTTTTAACGTATTTTCTGGGGTGCCTTCCGTGATTTCTCTTGGAGGTTTAAATGCCAAAAATACACCACTTCTTCGAATTCTTCCACCAACAACATCCGTCTCTTACCTCTCAGATCCACTTCTTCTCCTCAATTTCTCTACATCACTAAAGTTCCCATTATTTTCAGACATAACTTGCATCACTAAAGCCGACATGCTTTTCAGATATAGATGAAGAAATAAAAGCAAATAATGATAAATAATTTGCCTCCAACAGCAGTTGCACATGAAATGACATTTTAGCTCTTTTAAGCGACGTTTCTTCTTCTTTTGCTCCAAAGTACCTAAAACACAAAATTAACTATAAGATACATAATTTACAAGAAAACTTAGAAAAAAAAGCATAAACAATATATAAATATCAAGGTAGACACATATCAGCCTAGTATACTCTCCCACCCGATAACAAGCAACCCATCCCTAGTTGTATCCCAACTAACACCGATATTGTTCCCACTTACCCACTGCGGTTATCTAGCAGTGTGGGATTTTTAACGGCACTACTGCGGATACCTAGCAACATATTCCCGAGAGGTCACCCATCCTGTGACTACTCCCGGTCGAGCACGTTTAACTGAGAAGTTTTTCCCACAACTCAGTCAAGTAAACCCATCATGCCTCGGTATAGTGTAGACGTTTCTTGCCTCTTGTGAGACCAGTATCTAGATCAACGGCCTAGCATACTCTCCCATAAAAGCACAAGCAACCCGTCCCTAGTTGTATCCAGCAGTGTGGGATTTTTAACGGTACTACTACGGTCATCCAGCAGCAGCTTCCCGAGAGGTCGTCCATCTTGTGACTGCTCCCGGCCAAGCACGCTTAACTGTGAAGTTTTTCCCACAACTCAGTCAAGTGTACTCTTTAGGCCTCGGTGTTAGGAAAGAATAAATCCTTACTTATATTCCATTCGTCTAACCACTGTCAAATATTGGGTATTACATCTAGCGTACCTTAATCTCCGCGTCTTCCACCAAATCTCAACCGTCAGCAGCCTTAATGCCTTTGACTTGGATTAGGTCTCGTGTTTTCTTCTCCCGCATCCGATCAATCTTGTAGATTCCCTTCTCTCCCTCTTCATTGCCTAGTTTTCGATATAAGTCCTCATATGCCCTTCCTTTCACCTTTGTCACCATTCTCTTACCATGTTTTTTGATAATCTTATAATTATGGAGGTTTTCTTCACTCTCGAGGGCCTAGGAATCTTTGAAGAAGTCTTTCTTGTGTTTAATAGCCTGCTGCACCTCTAAGGACCACCATGAGGTGTCTTTTGGGTCACGCTTTCTATTTAATTTTGATTCTACCAGTAGTTCCACCGCTAGTTGTCGGATCCGACTAGCAGTTTCTTTCCACATGTGATCCACTTTACCTTCCATACATAGCACACATTCTGACAGAGACTTATCTCTGAAGTCCCGTGAAGAGTCTTCCTTGAGGTTCTCCCACCTATTTTTTGGTGGTTTTGTGGTTCTTTTCCGATTGCAACATGTATGGATGAATAAGTCCGCTACTAGGAGATTACGTTGGGTGACCACGGGCTCACCCAGTATGACCTTGCAGTCTGAGCATTCCCGTCTATCCTCTCTCCTCGCGATGATATAGTCTATCTGGGTCATACATTGTGCACACTTATGAGTCACCAGATGCCTTTCATTTTTCTCGAAGAAGGTATCTGCGATCATGAGGTCGTATGCAACTGCGAAGTTCAACCATCATCCAACGGTTCTAATTCTACTCCCTATAAATATAACCAAATTTCAACTCCAAAATTACACATTCTCCACGTTATACACCGACAACTTCTAATAATTTCATCACAATCTTAATCTTTTAATCTTTGAATCTCAAACACCTCATTAATTTCACCTCCATCTTAGGAAAAAAAAACTCTCTCAAAAAAATGGCAACCCCATTAGAAACACAAAAGTATTCATCACAAAGAGTTCCTGGTCTAAAGTCTAGTCTGGATGAAGATAATTGCAAAAGTTATGTAGCATTTATGCTTGATCCAATCAATGGTGTCTAACAACCACATCATACACTTTGAGAGAACATTTTTACACAATTTTGTCAGGAAACTGGGAATCCAAAAACCATGATGCTTCTGAATTGTCAAATCGGTTTGGTACAGTTAGTAGAGACCTGAACAGTTTGGCAACTTTGATGATGCAAATGAACCGACAAAGAGGAAGCGACGATACTGATTTCGATGTGTTAAGTTGCATTTCAAATTCTTTAATTGATTTTGAAATCTTTTATCAGTTTACTGTAATAGCTAATTTATATATTGGTAAAACTGTATCAATGGAAACTCGAGAGGAATGACAAAGAACAAGAAGTTCGAGCTTCAAACACGAAGCATGCTTTCACATCCTCAAAAAGTTGAACCGATATAAACCTGATTTGTTGGATGGATATGTTATACCAAAGGAATCCCCTTACGATACCGAAAGATCCCAACATGGTGAATCCCAGCATGGTTCTCAATGTTCTCCTTATTCTTCACCAGAAACAAACTTAAACCCTTACCCCGCTGGTGAATCAATACATGGTATTTCTAATCTGAATGTTAATGGAAAAACTGATAAATTGGATAGAGTGGGTGTGAAAAATAAATAAATAAAAACTCATAAAGTAATCTCAAGATGCTACACAATCATTAACTTTAGAATTTCAACTTCAAGAATTTTTTGAAAAATAAGAAAGGAATGATATTGTCAAAATAGTTGAGTATAAGAAAATGTCTTTGAAAATGAAGAAGCGTTGTAAGGCAGTTGAAATTATATTTTTAATGAACACATGAAAGGAATAATGTGAAATGACGAAGGACCCAAGTATAGAACTCAATGAAGTCTCATCAGAGATACCTTCATTTCGGAAAATTATAGAACTTGAAGAGAGTGTTTCTTTCAAACAAGTATATTGTAGTGTTAGAGAAATGTTCGGTCGAACTCGCAAGCGTTGTTATCTCAAGATTGTTTGTCAAGTTTAGTTGATCAAAACTATATACTTGAATTCTAGTCTACTTATATCTATGTCTCGGAATATGATAGAATGTGTAGTTGAGCCTTAGACTTCAAGGCTTTCACCAATTGAAGAAGAAGATCTACTGAGGAAAGCTTGGAGAAACTTCATCAAAAAAAGGTGTGTGGAGACTAAAACTTATCTGTCACTCAGAAGTCTATTCTATTATATATTCTAATGAGACTAATTCGTAACGCTATATAAACTTTTACACTATACACATTTGATATTTCGAGCCGAGTTTATCTCGCTTATCTGTTTATCGAAATATGTGTTGGAAGCTTTTTACTTTAGCTATGTTCATCGTATTCTTGACAAGTTTATTTGGAAACAATCTATTTTTTAGAAACTAAATGTAAAGTCAAAAGATGATCATGTGGAAATCGCCTTGAATCATCTTACATGATTTGTGTGAGACAATCATTTGATGTCGACTTGGAAAGTTTCGTATTGAGCAATCAATCAATTGAAAATTACTTGAAGCTAATGGTTTGTGTGAGACAGCCATTGCTGTCTTCTAAGGATATTTCAATGATTGAAATGATAGTTTAGAACAATTACCTATTTCTGGATACAACACGGTATGCATACCTAGTATGCGAACTGTATTGGTATAATTCAGGTCGGGGAACCTTATTTGCATACCTAGTATGCCAACGGTTTTACCTATGAAGGTTCGTGAACCTTGTTTACATGTATGTAAACGGTTTTCCTTGAGTTAGGTCCGGGATGGCTGTTTCCGAATCGGGTTTGCCAACGGCTTGACAGGCCAAGGTCCGGAGCTGTTGTTCGCGTACCTGGTTTACGAACACAGTGGTTAATTTCTAAAATCGGTTATGTCTGATTCTCTTACTCATGAACTAAAACATTTATGAAATAAGGAATGTAATCTTTCCATACTGTGGCTTAATGTTCATGAATTGATTCTTGTATAAGTATCTTGTACAATTACGAATCAATCCGATTTTGTTTAAATTTGTTCATATATATTTCTATGAGATAGTGAACAATTGAACAAATATATTTGAAACACAATTAGATTCATTTGATTATCTTTCAAGATTGATTGATCATCATATTTGATCTAGAAGTGTTAGATGAATATGGTTAAGACAAAAGTGTTCATCTAGCTAACTTCGGTTAACTGTTATTGAGACAACTCAATATACATGTTTAGGTACGGTTACCCATATCTAAATGAAGGTATATTTCAATTGTGTGTAACAAGATAAGACCATCTAACAGTGGATAATAATTGCTTAATTTCTAAGAAGACTTAGCTTGAATCTTAAATCAGGATTTCATCTAATGGTGAATATTGAATGATTTGTTACTAAGTTATCTTAGCTTTGATTGTAAGCAACCTTGATTTGAAAGGCTATATAATGGAGAACTCTAGCAACTGGAAAACCTAATCCCTGCACTTTCATGTGTCCTAGTTGCAAACCAGAGTCGATTCTCCTTTAACCTAGGTTTTTCCAAACCCATATTAGGTTAACGACTTGAAAACTTCATTTGGGATTCGTGAAGCCAGATCCAACTATTTTCTCTGTAGTTGCATATTATGATCTTATTTGTTCTATCGTATTGAGTTTTATCTTCTCTAATATTTACTCAAGATTTATCTCCGATAGGTAAGATATAAAAAGTAATCACAACAGTTCTTCGTCTCAGACTCTTGTGATACCGCAATAATTTTTATGTTAATCAGTTAGGTTATTGTGAGGTGATTGATATTCATGTTCACCTTTATTTATCAAAAGATGGGAAAAAAATACCGAATAAAGAATAGACATATCCGTGGGAGACATATTTGTTTATAAGTATTCGACTTTGGGTCGTAGCAACTCTTAGTTGTGGGTGAGATCAGCTAATTGAATCTAGTGCGTAGAATCCGGCATAGTTGTAGAGGCGTAAGGAACATGACTGTACCTTAATCGGTGTGAGACTTGGTTAGGGATCAAATACATTCCAGTCCGAAGTTAACTTGTAGTAGGCTAGTGTCTATAGCGGCTTAATACAATGTGGTGTTCAAAACTGGACTAGGCCCCGAGGTTTTTCTGCATTTGCGGTTTCCTCGTTAACAAAATTTCTGGTGTCTTTGTTATTTCTTTTCCACATTATATTTGTTTATATAGTTGAAATATCACAGGTTGTGCATAGTTCAATCAGTTGATATATTTGACCTTGTTTGTTGGATATAACTTGATTGATGCTTAGGCATTGGTTTTTGATATCGTCCAAGTTATTTCTCATATAATCAGGCTCACGGTTTTTTATATGTTCGATTTGCTGATTTCATTGAGAAATTGAGACAAAGTTCTTTGATATCTTTCTTGATTGAACTCGCTTGTAAGTTGGTGCTCTTGAAATTATATTGGAGTTTAGTCCATATAGATTGTCAAACGAATTATTAGGTGTGGTTTTTATACCCCGATTTTTCAATTGGTATCAGAGCAGGCAAACAAGATAAACTTGATAAACTTGTGTTTGTTTGATCCTAAAAGAAGTCCTAATGGGAAATCACTTTGGGAAACTTGCTTTGTGCATCTATGACGTATGCCCGAAATCCTTAAAGGTTGTTCATAGTTTATTCTTTACAAGACCCCTGGTCTCTCAAGATAATCCCCAGTCAACTAAGACAAAAATCTTAGCTGATGGAAAACAATCAAAAGGAAAAGTCTCCTCTAAGAAAAATCGTGGAAAGAAATGTGTGAACAAAAGCTCAAGGATATGAAATCTCAATAGATTGTTACCCAGCTTTTAAAGATACGTTTAAATTCTTCGAGGAATATTATCGTGATGGATTTATCGACAAAGATCTATTTATAGCTTTTGAAGATATGTTTAGATTTTTCGAGCAACTTTATTCGATTAAGGAAAAAGTTTGTACTGGTGTTTGTTACGATTCTACCAATTCATGTATTAATGATGTGCAGACTGGTCTGGTAGCAACTCATGTAAAATCAATAAAAATATCTCTGTTGAGTGTGTTGCAAGTTCCAAATATTGGAAAGTTAAGGAGGAGTCAAAAAGATTTATAAACCCTGAGTATCATCATTATATGATTATACTTTTGGTATATATCACAAATATAAACCTGAGATATGAGCCGTCTCTTGCCCATCTGGCCTCTTGGTAACAAGATTTGGATTCACCCCATCTGTATATATCTTGACATGTGGCTATTTACGGTTTGATTAGCTTTGTGATTTTGTATTACTTTGGGTTAGTTTTTTATTTTATTTTTTAAAAAGGGTATAAACTATTTTATTTTATAAGAAAACCTTCTTTTCAAGATGTTTCTGGCATTTGAATGTATTCAATGTGTTGAGGAAACTCCAATTGTTTCATACCTTCTATGTTAGAGTATTTTTACCCTCCTAAGGATAAATAATGTTATGTAGTTCTCTACTATCGTATTTAATATACTGTGACGTATTAAAAATATCAATTGTTCATGTGCTATGAATGTTCTTGAACTTTTCATTGAGCTAAGAATAAAAGTGATTATCTTATCACACTGATATAAAATTCTCACAATGTGCGAACCTCATGGGTCGGGTTTTTCTCCTTGGTTTGTTTTTTGAACCATCTAGGAATCCTGCTTTTCATGGGCCATGGCTCCTGCACGGGTCCAAACCCGCTAAAATGGTTTTGAAGGTCACAGTTCGTGTACCTTTCTTCTCCATCTCTTGTCCGCATACGTGAACATGGGATTTTCTAGGGTTCGCGTACCATCTCCATTAAATCCTTTTTGGAGGTCCTGAAAAGGTGAAGGAAGCATTCTATCAAGTAAGCTCATCAAGTAAGTTTCTTATCTTGTTCTACTTCTCTCAATCTTCTATTGATTGTGTTAGAGCACTGCTCAGTCGAACTCGCAAGTGTTGCTATCTCAAGCTTGTTGTCAAGTTTAGTTTCCAAAACTATAAGTCTTGATTTCTAGTCTACTATAGCTAAGTCTCGGATTAGGATAGAAAGTGTAGTTGAGCATTAGACCTCGCGGCGTTCATCGAATGAATACGAATAACTACTAAGGGGAGCTTGTGGAACTTCATCAACAAAAGGTATGTGGAGACTTGAACTCATCTATCACTCAAAATTCTATCTACTCTATCTTATATTTGAGATAAAAGTCGTATAGCCATATAGACTTCAATTATACACATTTGATATTTCGAGATGAGTTTAACTCGCTTACATATTTCTCGAAATATGTGTTGGTAAGCTTTCGCTTTAACCAAGTTCATCTTATATTCATGTGAAAATTTCCTTGTAACATCTTACATGATTTGTGTGAGACAGTCATTTGATGTAGACTCTAAATGTTTCATATTGATCATTCTATCACTTGAAAATTGCATTGAAGCTAATAGTTTTTATGAGACAGCTATTGTCATCTTCTAAGAATGTTTTAATGATTGAAATGTGAGTTTAGAACAAATAACCATGATTGGATATAGCACAGTATGCGTGCTTATATGCAAATTTGTGCAAGATATTCCAATTTTGGGAACCATGGTATGCATACCGGTATGCGTACTGGTTGGTTATTGAAAGTCTGGGAACTTAGTATGCATACCGGTATGCGTACTGGCGTGAGTTTCAAGTTCCGGAAATTCAACTGAGTTTTGGAAGGTATGCATACCAGTTCGCATACTGGAAAAACCAAATTTGGTCCAGCCACTTAGATATGCGTACCTGTTTGCATACTTGAGTAGGTTATGTTCTAAAATCGGTTTGTTCATGAGCTAATAAATTTATACAATAAGGAATGCAATCTTTTGCAAACCGTGGCTATAATGTTCATGAATTGATTCGAGTGAATCAAAATCAATTTTGATTCAATTGTGTATTGTATACTTCTATGAGAGTATAAACAATTGAAAAACTCTAGAACTAGTTTCATTTGAGTCATTTGAACTAGTTATGGTTAAGATAAATATGGTTTATATGAAAGTGTCCATATGGCTAACTTCGGTTAACTATTGTTGAGCCAACAAGGTGTACACATTTAGGTACGGTTACCTATATCTAAATGAAGTCACTTTTCATTTGTGTGTAACAATCTAAGTTCGATCTAAAGGTTGAAAGATTTTAGATTGAGTCTAATCAGGTTTTCATCTTATAGTGAATATTGAATGCTTTGTTACCAAGGTAATATTGATTGCAAACTCTGATTTGATGACTATATAAAGGATAAATCTAGAAACAGGGAAACCTAATCCCCACACCTCTTGTGTGATATTAGTTGCAACTAGAGTCGATTCTCCTTTAACCTTAGGTTTTTCACGAAGCCCTGTAGGTTAACGACTTGAAGACTTCATTGGGATTGTGAAGCCAGACCCAACTATTTTCTCTGTAGTTGCATGTTCTGATCTTGTTGTTTTCTATCGTATTAAGTACTATCTTCTCTAAGATTTTCTCGAGATTTATTCTCCGATAGGCAAGATAAAAAATAGTCACAAACATTTTCATCTCATCGTTTGTGATTCCACAATATCTTGTTTCTCTACCATACGATTAATATTATTGTGAGGTGATTGATATTTCTAGGATGTTCTTTGAGAATATATGTCCGGTATATCAATTGGTTCATGTTCACCTTGATTTATCAAAAGATGAAACAAAACTTCTAGATATTTCTGTGGGAGACAGATTTATCTATTCAATAGACTTTTCTATGTAAGACAGATTGGTTTATCAAGTCTTCGACTTTGGGTCATAGAAACTCTTAGCTGTGGGTGAGATCAGCTAAGGAAATCAAGTGCGCAGTATCCTGCGTGGTTCAAGAGGCGTAGGAATGCGACCGTACCTTAATCAATGTGAGATTGGTTAGGGCTCAACTACATTCCGATCCGAAGTTAACTTGGAGTAGGCTGGTGTCTATAGCATCTTAATACAGCATGGTGTTCAAATCTGGACTAGGTCCCGGGGTTTTTCTGCATTTGCGGTTTCCTCGTTAACAAAATTTCTCGTGTCTGTGTTATTTCTTTTCTGCATTATATTTGTTTACACAATTGAAATATCACAGGTTGTGTGTAGTTCAATCAATTAGATAATCCAACCTTTGGTTTTTGATTATATTGATTGACACTTGAACATTGGTCCTTGGTACCGTTCAAGTTGTTTCACATAATAATCAGGCTCACGAATTTCTGTCTGTTTGATTTGTTGATTACATTGTGAAACAGAGATACAACTCTTGGATATATTTCCATTGATTGAGTCTGAATGTCTAGTTGATTCTCTTGGAATTATATTGGAGTTTGTCCATACAGATTGCCTAAACGAAATATTGGGTGAGGTTGTTAGACCTATGCTTTTTCAGATTGCTATAATGGGAAGGTCCAATGGTGATGATAATAAATCAAGGAAAACTTCTAAGGATTTTGTTTCATCCTCTCTCTCAAGTAACTGTTCCAAGAGACCAAGACTTTATTAAAATTATATTCATCAATAATTCTAGTAGTAAGACCTTTGAAAGATTTCTTCTAGTGGATTCATACTAGAGAAGAAATTGGTAAAGGAAAGTGGTCATTCAGAATACTTAGTATGTTTTGAGAAATATAATCTTGGCAACATATTCAATGGTCTTGGTGAAGGTTTTGACACTCTCACAAGAATATTTTATACTAACATCCATGATGTTTATATTGATAACTTGGAATTCAAGACTATGATAAATAATAAAAAGATTCTATTTGATAGAGAGTTGATTTCAAAGATTACTGAAATTCCTTTGGGTAATTTTTGTATACCTAGACCAAAAGGAGAAAGACCATCTGATGAAGCCATTTCTTTTGGTCTTTGTCACAAGAAGTTTGATTGGATTGAAGGGAAATTTCCTACCCAAGATCTTAGTATTGCTTTGAGGATCTTTGGAAAACTTGGAATATCTAATCTTTGTCCCTCCACGATTGATAACTCTCGTTGGAGTCGTGAATTTGTGGAGTTGGTCTATTTCCTTGAAATGGGTGCTCAATGTCTTGATATTTGTGGATTTATCATTCTTAAAATGGTATCAATGGCATCACTCAACAAGAAGTTAAGCTTTCCATGCTTAATTGGGAAAATTTGTAGTGCACATTCCATTACTCCCATTGGAAACTCTATTGGAACTCCCAAACTAGTTCGTCCAAGTATTTTCAAACGTATGAAGACGAACTTCTACAAAAGACAAAGATGTGATACACTTGACGGTCCTTGTGATCATACCACCTTGGGTCTTCTTCAACAAATTCATAAGGGTGTGTGTAAGGTCAATTCCAAGGTAAAATGTGTGCAAGAACAATTGTGTGTGATTGCTACAAAATTTCCCGGAATCAAGGAAACGATGGATAAAGTTCAAGCCTCTTGGATGAATTCCGATGATGATGAAGATGGTGATTAACTTCTTTATAGTTTGGTTTTTATATCTAGGAAACTTCTTATGAGAATTTATTCTTATGTTTTAAGAAGGATAACTAGGGTTTGGAAGAACAAATATTGTGATTACACATAGCTATTCCAACGATTTTCATCTTGCAATGTTTTTATATTTATTTAAATTCTAAGTCATTTGGAAGATTATTTTGTAGTATTAATCTTTATTGGTTTTATATATTGCAAAAATATTTTATAGGATATGTTGTGTTTACGTCCGTGAACTATGATTATCTCATATATGCTCAAAAGTTAAGTCTATTATGTCTTTATGCAAATATTGATAAAAGATAAAATGAACTTTTGAAAAATTTCGTAGTATTGATCTTTCCCTGATCCAATTTTATGTGAAAGTACCGTATGGCTTCTTAAGTTTTTTTTATGTTCAGAGTTTTCGATTAAATTAATCAATAAGGTCTCTTGTGGTTAATTTATTCGAGTTTACTAGATACAAATCCATGTGGTTTTTTAATGTCCAAAGAAATCCTTGTAAAAGTAAGGTCGCTCATGTTGTTGTTTCGGGAATGACATATAATAGGGTAGAGTTCTTAATTGAACTTGTGCTTAATTGACATATCTTTGTGGTGAGTGTGGCTGTGGAATATTGTAGGAGTTATTTTGTATCTCTATAAACTCCTTGATGAATACACTAAGTTTTGACTATGTGAAATCATCGAAACAAAGTTGATATGTTTTATTTTAGTCATGAATTATCTCTTTGAGAATTTTATTATGATCTCATAGTTTTCGTACCTTTGCCAATTTATATTGACAAAAAGGGGGATAATTATTTAGTAGTTCATACTACATACATATAGTTTACGGATCATTATGTAAGGGGAGTGGTTTTCATTGTGAGATGAAAGTATTGACTAAGGGGGAGTGATACATATCACCGTAGTATTATTTCAAAGTTGTGATGCAATTGGACTTTGATTCGATATAATAATACTATGGCAATGTATAACAATGATTGAGAACATATGTTTTCTTATTTTTTATGGCTGTGGATCTTAAACAACAATGATGCTGTTTTGAACATGTCCAGAATCACTGGAGTACTTGGAGTAGCGAAGAATTCAAGGAATGTTGAAGAGCCAAGTAAATCAAGCATGATGAATGAAAATATACAAAGTTTATTTTTTGTAATCCACATGTTTTGTCACTAAAATTGACAAAAGGGGGGATTATTAGAGCACTGCTCGGTCGAACTCGCAAGCGTTGCTATCTCAAACTTGTTTGTCAAGTTTAGCTGATCAAAAATATATACTTGATTTTTAGTCTACTTATAGCTATGTCTCGGATTAGGATAGAATGTGTAGTTGAGCTTTAGACTTCACGGCGTTCACCAATTGAAGACGAAGATCTACTGAGGAGCTTGGAGGAACTTCATCAAAAAAGGTATTTGGAGACTAAAACTTATCTATAACTCAGAAGTCTATTCTATTCTATCTTATAGTGAGACTAAGTCATATAGCTATATAGACTTTTAAATTATATACATTTGATATTTCGAGCCGAGTTTATCTCGCTTATCTATTTCTCGAAATATGTGTTGGAAGCTTTTTGCTTTAACTATGTTCATCATATTCTTGACGAGTTTAGTTGGAAACAATTTATTTGTTGGAAACTAAATATCAAGTCAAAAGATGATCATGTGAAAATTACCTTAAACATCTTATATGATTTGTGTGAGACAATCATTTGATGTTAACTTGAGAAATTTCGTATTGATCATTTGATCACTTGAAAATTAATTGAAGCTAATGGTATGTGTGAGATCACCATTGTCGTCTTCTAAGGATGTTTCAATGATTGAAATGAGAGTTTAGAACAATTACCTATGTCTAGATACAACACGGTATGCATACATAGTATGCGAACTGTATTGGTATAATTCAGGTCCGGGAACCTTGTTTGCGTACCTAATATGCGTACAGTTTTACTTTTGAAGGTCCGGGAACCTTGTTTGCGTACCTAGTATGTTAATGGTTTTACCCGAGTTAGGTTCGGGATGGCTATTTGCGAACCGGGTTTGCGAACGGCTTGACATTCCAAGGTTCGGAGCTGATGTTCGCGTACCTGGTTTGCGAACACAGTGGTTAAGTTCTAAAATCGGTTATGTATGATTCTCATACTCATGAACTAAAACATTTATGAATTAAGGAATGCAGTCTTTGCAAATCGTGGCTTAATATTCATGAATTGATTCTTGTAGTACTTTGTATGATTACGAATCAATCCAATTTTGTTTTAATTTGTTCATATATATTTTTATGAGATAGTGAACAATTGAACAACTCTATTTGAAACACAATTAGATTCATTTGATTATCTTTCAAGATTGATTGATCATCATATTTGATCTAGAAGTGTTATATGAATATGGTTAAGACAAAAGTGTTCATATGGATAGCTTCGGTTAACTGTTATTGAGCCAACTCAATATACACGTTTGGGTACGGTTACCCGTATCTAAATGAAGGGATATTTCAATTGTGTGTAACAAGCTAAGACCATTTAACGGTGCATATTAATTGCTTAATTTCTAAGCATACTTATCTTGAATCTTAAATCAGGATTTCATCTAATGGTGGATATATATTAAATGCTATGTTACTAAGCTATCTTAGCTTTGATTGTAAGCAATCTTTATTTAAAAGGCTATATAAGGGAGAACTCTAAGATTTACTCGAAATTTATCTCTGATAGGTAAGATATAAAAAGTAATCACAACATTTCTTCGTATCAGACTCTTGTGATTCCGTAATAACTTTTTATGTTAATCAGTTGGGTTATTGTGAGTTGATTGTTATTTATAGGCTGCTCTTCGGGAGTATAAGACCGGATTATCAATTGGTTCGTGTTCAACTTGATTTATCAAAAGACGGAACAAAAAATCAATAAAGAATAGACATATATGTGGGAGACATATATGTGGGAGACATATTTGTTTATAATTCTTCGACTTTGGGTCATAGCAACTCTTAGTTGTGGGTGAGATTAGCTAAGGGAATCAAGTACGCAGAATCCGGCGTGGTTCTAGAGGCGTAAGGAATGCGAGTATACCTTAATTGGTGTGATACTTGGTTAGGGCTCAACTACATTCCAGTCTGAAGTTAACTTGTGGTAGGCTAGTGTCTATAGCGACTTAATACAATGTGGTGTTCAAAGATGGACTAGGTCCCGGGGTTTTTCTGCATTTTCGGTTTCCTCGTTAATAAAATTTCTGGTGTCTGTGTTATTTATTTTCCGGATTATATTTGTTTATATATTTAAAATATCACAAGTTGTGTGTAGTTCATTCAGTTGATAAATTCGACCTTGTTTGTTGGATATAACTTGATTAACACTTGGGCATTGGTTTTTGTTACCGTCCAAGTTATTTCTTGTATCAATCAGGCTCACAGATTTCTATATGTTCGATTTGTTGATTGCATTGAGAAATAGAGATAAAGCTTTTTGATATCTTTCTTGATTGAGCTATATTTTAAGTTGGTGATTTCAGAATTATATTGGAGTTTAGTCCATACAGATTGTCGAACAAATTATTAGGTGTGGTTGTTATACCCCCGCTTAATGGGCACCTAATATTGCATACATTCTTATCATTTTGTAGGTGCTTACAATATTTTAATGCACTAATTTTCCATATTTGTGCCAAAGTATTTACTTTGTATCTCTTGCTAGTTGCGAGTAATTATTTCTGATTTTTGGTTGTGTAATACTTGGGAAATGAAACAATGGAGTAAACTTGTGCTATGAAGAAAGTGGAGCTACAATGCCTTGTCAAGCTAGATACCAATACGGTGTTAAGAAGACGCGTGTAGTGGAGAAGGCAGCGAGGGTGCTAGTAGACTTGTGAAGTTAATGGATCTACTAGTGAATGAGAAGCTCAAGAAGAAGAAATATCTGATCATGAAATGAAGTAATGGGCCTAAATCCAAGTGATATCCATGTTGGGAGTTAAAGAAATAAATTCAGGTCCAAGTTTCATTCTCATATGCCAAAAACAGGGTATTCATGATTTACACCCAAACGGACCCCAAACCCCTCTTTATTTTTACTATTATCAGAAACAATTCCATTCTCTCGTTCACCTCCAACAACTCCCTGTCAAATATCAACCCTAACTCTTCCAATCTCATCACAACCAACTCCTCCTCGCTTTCAGTTCCAGTTCTTTCTACCCGTACACCCCTATCGCTTACCTTCTTTTCTTCCATTGTATGGTAACCCCATTCCTCTCTGCTTCCAAACCACCAACATCAACGCCACTCTGTACCTCTCTCTACTGCTACCCATCTCTATCTTTTCTTTTCATTATCTCTGTCAAAACCATCATCCAACGGCTTTTTGTTTCTCTTGTCCCCATTTAACCTAGTCCTAGATTATGAACTGTACAACAATAGGGAGGCTTTGGTGAACAAAATCAGCAGGGTTTGTCTAATCTAATATCTGAAATCTGAATCAATGTTTTGAGACATGGAGACAAATTCAGGTGGTGTCGCAAGGTGATGTATATTTTTAATTCTGCGTCAGTGGTGAGTGAAAAGAAATCAAATCCCTAAATTTCTTATTGTGCATCTATTGATTATTGGGATTTGGATATTGGGAGAACTCTTGTATAAATAGGGAGGAGTTTGCATTTTGTAAACTAAGCCCGGATTAGCCGGTGGTATCTTATGTTGTTAGGTTTAGGTTGTATTTCAATTTTAATCATGTTCTAAAAATCTCTGCTAGGGCATAGATGAAACCCCTTTAATAATTAGAATTCCTCATGTTTGATTTTACTTGTTCTTCTCTATGGGATTTCAATGAAAATCGTGATTAATTTCTGAATTTTGGCAAATTACTTTCACCTTGTATGTCAAGCATCCTAGGTAGTTGGATTAATTATTTGTCAATATTCAAGCCTATGAAAATTGTTTTTAGTTCAATCTGTGATTTCTTGTGCCTTAGAAAGACAAGTAACACTAGGGATTCATACCTTTTGCTGAGATTAAATCATCATATTTTTTAGTGATTATATCACATATTCAAGGTAGTTTGAGGCTAGAACTTCTATAGATCCTTGATTGAAGGGAGAGCTAGTATATCAAATTAGAGATTCTATGCGTTTTGAGGGTGGATTCAAATCCCTAGTTTACCATTTATTGCTCTGTAGTCTTATTTCTTTTATATAATCATCCATCACTTTGTCGTATCGACGCAAACAAACACCCCTTTTGGTTATTTTAAATTTGAATCAGTATAGAAAGACCTTAGAATCAACTCTATATCGCCCTAGTCTATGTGGGATCGACCTGTATTTGCTTTGTCTATTATAGACGCTGTGCACTTGCAGTTTATTAGTATAAGCATCTTTCCCGACCTACCATTGATTTTTCAACAAAGCTTTTATTGAAATTAGGAAAACCTAATTTTGCCATTCATTGCATATCTTGAGAATATCTTCGGTTTTGGAAATTCCTTAGTGTCCAAACATCCTTGGTCTATAAATACCTAAGTTTGCATTTCTAGAAAACTATCCTAAGAGATAGGCAAACTTCATTTCTTGTTGTTTCTGGTGGATCCATCTATTCAGAGAGGAAAGTATCTTAATTAGGTGAAATCTCTTACGACCGCTTGTTTAAAGACATATGTGGGATCAAGAATCTCTGCGAGTACCATTGGTGGGAAACTAGATAATTGCAATGTTGTTAGTTTTTGATTGATTTGATTGACTAACGGTTGTTGAAACTTTGATTGCACCTAGTTTGTTTATGCTTGGGAATCTTCTCTTTTGATATAATATTCACTCAAACTAGATCAGATTATCGACGAGATCTTTAGAATTGTTGTTAGATCTAAAGACATCTTGTGGTAATCCATTGTTAATAGACTCTGTTCTATATGTGATTGATCACCTGAGATTCAAGTGGTGTTGTCCGGGTTATGAAGATAAAAGAAGGTTCGAAGACGAAGAATATTTCTAATTAGTTTTCGTATCTTGTGAATTATGTGCACAAACCTTGATCAGATGTGATCCAACTAGAACCGTATTTATTCGATTGATTAGTTACGTGGGATTGTCATTCTCTATATTTTTCTTTGAGATCTATATTGATTGAGTGCGAATTTATACTTGACTATTTTGGTAGTTATAGTTAGATTGATCTAACCAGACAAAGGAGTTTATTATATTAAATGGAAGAGCCCTTGTCAACGACTCATCTAAATCTGTAGCAAGATTGATTAGAGTGGTTACCAACCAGATTCTTCCTTTGATGTTTGGAATACGATCCAATGGACTTGTTATTTCACGTGCATGACTTTATAAGTCGAAGGTGCGGGGATACTGAGGAAACTAAGTATCTAGGTGTAGTCTGCTTGGTTTCAAATATACGAAGTTGGTATCAGATTTTGTATAACGGCTAAATTCTTAGAGTATTCAAAACTGGACTAGGTCCGGGGGTTTTTCTGCATTTGCATTTTTCTCGTTAATAAAATCTTGTTGTGTATTTTACTTTAATTTCCGCATTATAATTGTTTATTATATTATAATAATAAAGTAAAATATACATATACGTTAACTCCGCATTGCTTGATAGTGATACTATAGAGTTTGGTTATTACCGAACCTATTATCAAGTAACACACTTTGTTGTAGTATTGTCTCGATCTTGTATCCATAGTCAATCACACAAGTTATCTTGTTGTTGTATTGTCTCGATCTCGTATCCATAGACAATCACATGAAGTGTGAACCGAATTGTCATATTGTCTCGACTCTGTTCATAGACGATCATATTCGATATATGACTTATAGGTTAAAACAAAAATATTGTGGTGTATTTGGGTACCCTCGTCTTTAATTTCAACTCGGACGACCAAATTAGCATGTCTCGTGCTTCCCATGGACGGTCGGACATGTCACATAATGGCCACCTTGGCCTCTTTCTTTTATAGACCAATCATATCGCTCCTAGCCTACATGCTTCGTTCCCAATTATTAGACAAAGTAGGCTGCTCGAGCTGCTTCAATTTTATTTAAAATTAGATCTTGGCCGTCCAAGACAGTCGCAAATTGATTACAACCATCCAACTTGGCCGGTCAATTTAGCTGACCTAACATCTCCCATGTCCGAACGATTGGGTACCAGGGTGACTACATGTCACTTGTCTATTGTCCTGGCCAATCGGATCACTCCTGACCTACATGCTATGCTTTAAGTTGTTGGCAAAGTAGGCTAGTCAAGCTGCTTAATTTCTTAAGGGGTGAATCTTGTCCGTCCAAGTCAGTCGCAGAATGATCACGACCACACAACTTGGCCGGTCGATTTATCATGCTTGGATCCTACCATGCATGACCGAGCAAGCTCCAGGGTGACTACGTGTCGCCCTTCTACTATTTTAGCAAATCAGAATGCTCACACCATACATGCCCCGCTCTAAATCCTCGAACAAGTTAGGCTAGTCGAGCTACTTAGAAGCGTCTTAATTAGGTCAACGACAACTCGTAACTATCACAATTCATATTGGCCGTCCGACTTGGCCAGCTGATTTGGCCGGATTAGATCCAATCTTAGAAGACCAATGAGGTACCAAGATGGCTACTTGTCATCCCTCTTCTCAACAGGACTATCATGCCATCCATGACATACGTGTGTAGTGACTAATCTCCGGTCAAAGTAGGACGGTCACATCCCTTTTTCAAGATATGAAATCCGCGACTGATCCAAGCCATTCATTATAAATGATGCTTTGTTTTGAGATGCTTACATGAAAATTATGCTTTACTTACATCGAATATCATTTGGGTTTCCTGCATATAAGCGATGCTCTACATGCATTAAATATTTTTAAGTCATTTATCTGTAAGCGATACCTCTCATGTATCGAATACTTAAATAATTATTTGATTATTTATTTAACCTAAAGCACCATGTGCTATTTTTCGAGTACCACTCACGGAAAGTCTTATTCTTATGACATGACGCTTGTCATACATGACCACTATCTACATGTAGCATAACTCATGTGTGATTGGTCGAAACTCGCATGCCCTACATGCACGATCAACACCACATATTTAGTGATTAAACAGTCGCGATGTCTTATCCACCTCTCATAACTATTTTTCAGTCAAGGAGAGGTGATGGAATAATCATGTTTCACATTGCACAACTTGTCGACCTAGTCGTACAAGTCATCCCAGTCGACCTCTTATACAACTTTTACTTGAGATATCAAACCTGTCATAAATGGGGTATGTTCATCAGGGTATTAGTCTGGTGGTTTACAGCGTGCGGCGTGCAACACGCCCATTATGTGAAAGTGTCTAGAAGAGTGGACAATTAAAAAGTAGAGGATTAGTGGGTGCACAAACCGTCCAGTATAGACACATTTTTCACCATTTATACATGATCTACATTCCTACACTACTCTGCAACTTCCACTTCTTATGAGACCAGGGTGTTCGACTATGGCTTACTATAAAATAAATTTCAATCTATTGAATAAACCAACACAAGTATCCAGAAAAACATAAATAACACATGGCTTATATTTTACAAGAAATTTTCACATTCTGATAAAGTCATAAAACAACCACACCTTGTAGAGCATGTCTCTCTGATCTCAACACCTTCTCTGCTTCCCTCCCTAAGATCAACCCTTTTCTTTCATTTTTTTTTTTGACTGAAGCAAGACTGGAACGGTCATTTCTTGGTTTAGGCCAAAACTGTACGGATTAATCTCTCGAATCTAAAGTACTAATGTGCAATACATTTTTTTAGGGTCTAAACTCATTTCTCATCAACCTACCCACTTTTACTATTTTCTTCAGAATTGGTTTTTACCCTACTACATTAGGCATGGCCTTTTCCAATAAGATAATATCCCTTTGCATTTTTCAATAACCACATTCCATTAAATTGTGATCTCGGTTAGAAGAATCTCCGATGGGAAATCCTAAGTATATGGAAGGCAGAGCTTCTGATTTGCATCCCAACATCACAACCATTTTCTCTAAGTTGGATGCATTGGCAACCCCGAATATACTATATTTAGCAAATTTGATGTGAAGCCTTAATATCATCTCAAACCCAAGAAGGGTGTATATATAATATAATTTATTTAGTCTAAAGTGACATCCAATAAGACCAATGTGTCGTCTGCGAATTACAGATGACTTATTTTTAACCATTGCGACTCATTTCAAACCAATATCCCCCGGTTATGACCTACTTGAAATATCACATTCAAAGCTTCATAATCTATTAAGAACAAAAAAAGGGATAAAGTGTCATCTTGAGTTAGACCTTTTCCTTTAGTGTGAGACCAACCGATGATAAGAACTGAAATTGGTGTGTTATAGACACATTCTCCATGTAGGCTGTAGCTCAAAATCCCATTTTAGCAAGAACTTCGTCAAGGAAATCCCGTCAAATGTAGTCAAAGGATTTCAAATTTAATTATGAAAACCATACCGAGATTACCACTCTTAATTCTAGAATCTAATCCCTCATTTTCTATTGTGAACACAGAAGTTACGACGGTAACATCGTGTCCACAAGCAATATTCGTGATATAACTTAAAGTTGCAGAAATGTATATCGAACAGCGTATGTTAATTATAAGGGAGACTCTGAGATTTCGGGCTCGTCCTCGTCTTTCATCATAGGACTAATTATGATGAGTTAGATGATGAATAATATTAAAATACGAAGGTTATAAGTGTGGAATGTAAATGAGACGATGATTTACGTGGTTCAACACTATGGCCTACATCCACGAGGGTTGGTGATTCACTATGTGTTAAAAAGAAGTTACAATGGTAGTCGAATGACTTTGAGTTGGAAACGAAGCTCAACCAGTGGTAATTACAACTCATAATTACTCTTCTAGTTTCTCTCTCTTGAGCTCTCTCTCCTAAAATGGTCGACCCCCCCCTCCCCTCTCCATCAAGTTAGGTATTTATAGAGGTTGAGTGTGGGGTCTTCTTCTTGGGACATATATATCCTTATCATCTTGGATTCTGCGCTAATATCGATGGTACCTTCATAATATACCGATGGATCCAACGGTAACTTACTGTAACATTGGGTTGCCTCTTTATCCTCCATATGATAGTTGACACGTTTCTTATGCTCGTAGCATTTAAGGTGGGTGGTTGAGTAGTCCACACGTGTCAGATAGTTATCTGATGCCCCTGTCACGTCCTTGTCAGTAAGGCTTATCCTGGCCCTTGATCTTGGATCTTTTTCGGGATAAGGTAAAGTATGTTTTTGGGGCTTCTTACTTTTCTAGTACTCCTCGATCCTCCGTCATTGGATCCGTCTAATAGCGAGTAGGTAGAGATGGCCTATTCCCCTTGAGTGTTGGGATGTGGTGAAAAAGTGAGGGTCTAACAACCACACCCAATATTTCGATTAGCAATATGTATGGACAACTCCGAGTTACTTTCTAGAGAATCAACTAGACTCGATCAAATAAAAAATATATCAAGGAGTTATTATCTCAATCTCTCGATTTGATTTACTCAAGCAAATACAATATGCGAGTCTTAATCAAAGAGAGATAACTTGGATGGTACCAAAGACCAATATCCAAGTGTCAACCAATTTAAATCAGCAACCAATAAGGTCGGATATTCTAATTGATTGAACAACGCACAACCTGTATTATTTCAATTATATAACAAAATATAATTCGAAAAAGAAATAACACAGACACTAGAATTTTGTTAACGAGGAAACCGCAAATGCAGAAAACTCCCGGGACCTAGTCCAGATTAAACATACACTGTATTAAGCCACTACAAACACTAGCCTAATCCAAATTAACTTCGGGATGGACTGTAGTTGAACCCCAATCAATCTCACACTGATCCAAGGTATAATTATGCTCTTACGCCTTTGATCCCAGCAGGATACTGTGCACTTGATTCCCTTAGATGATCTCACCCACAACCAAGAGTTGCTACGACCCAAAGTCAAAGACTTTAATAAACAAATCTGTCTCACACAAAAAAGTCTACAAGATAGATAAATTCGTCTCCCACGAATAAATCTATGAGTTTTGTTCCGTATTTTGACAAATCAAGGTGAACATGAACCAATCAATAAGACCAGACCTATATTCCCGAAGAATAGCTCAGTTTTATCAATTACCTAACAATAAACTTAATCGACGCAGCGAAGAAGATTATTGAGGAATCACAAACGATGAGACGAAGATGTTTGTGATTACTTTTATATTTTTCCTATCGGAGATAGAAATCTCAAGCCAATTATTACAATTGTACTCGTATGATAGAAACAACATGATCAGATCACACAACTACAAGAAAAGTAGTATCGGTCTGGCTTCACAATCCCAACGAAGTCTTTAAGTCGTTAACCTGGTTTTAGAAGAAGAAAACCAAAGGTTAAAGGAGAATCGACTCTAGCTTAGCATACTAGTATCACACGAAATGTGTGGGGATTAGGTTTCCCAGTTGCTAGAGTTCTCCCTTATATAGTCTTTCAAATCAGGGTTTGCAATCAATGCTATCTTAGTAACAAAGCATTCAATATTCACCGTTAGATGAAAACCTGATTAGATACAAGCTAATATCTCTCAACTGTTAGATCGAAAACTTAGCTTGCCATACACACTTGTACTTGACGATTTTGGGTTTGTGTAACCGTACCCAAATGTGTACAATAGTTGGTTCAATATTAGTCAACCAAATGGTTAGCCAAATGATAACTTTCATATCAACCATATTCTTCTTCACCATAACTAGTTCAAATGACTCAAATGAACTAGTTATAGAGTTGTTCAATTGCTATGAGATCTCATGTACTACATAAGACACAATTAAAGTAAAAACTATGTGAGTCACTCGAATCGATTTATGAACTATAAAGCCACGGTTTGAAAAAGCATTCCTTAGATAATTTAGATAAGTTCACGAACATCGTTTTTAGACATAACCACTCAAGTTCGCGGACTCAAGTTAACCGGTTGGATTTCACAAACTCCAGCAGAAATTCCCAGGTTCGAGAACTTCCGTCAGTTCCCAGACTGAGTTGACTTCTCACGTTATGGTTTCACTTGATCAACAAAGTTCGCAAACTTCGGTTCAAGTGCTAAGGACTTATACATATATGTGTTACCACAACAATGTTTATATCCCCCAGTGGTTATATTGTGTAAACTCTCATTTCAATCATTGAAACATTCTCAGAGGGCGTTATATAGTTGTTATTCACAAACTATTTTTTGTAAGAGCGATTTCCAAACTGGTTGAAACGTAACATGACTTTCGTCACTAGGTAAAGATGAACTTGGCTAAATCGAAAGCTTTACCAACACATATTTCGAGAAATAGATAAGCGAGATATACTCAACTCAAAATATCAGATGTGTATATTCTTAGTCTATATAGTAATACGACTTTTGTCTCAAGATAGGAGATAGAGTAGATAGACTTTTGAGTGATATATAAGTTCAAGTCTCCACATACCTTTTAGTCGATGAAGATCCACTGTTTCCTTGAGTAGTCCTTCGTCTTGTATGATTATTGCCATGGAGTTCTTGAGCTCAACTACACTTTCTATCCTAGTCCAAGACTTAGCTATAGTAGACTAGAAATCAAGACTTTATAGTTTTGATCACTAACATTGACAAACATGCTTGAGATAGCAACGCATGCGAGTTCGACCGAGCAATGCTATAACAATCTCCCCCTTTGTCAATTTTAGTGGAAAACTATTGATACATATGGAATACAAAAAATATATAAATAAACTTTGTAGCTCCTATTCCACATGCCTAATCTTCAACAATACTCGAAATCTTCGTCACTTCCAAGTAGTCCAATGATCCCAAAGGTTGTAAGTTTAGCATCATCGTTGTTGAAAATCCGTAGCTATAACAATGAGAAAAGCATCGGTTCTCAATCATTGTTACACAATGTCATAGTATTATTACACATCGTCAAAGTCCAATTGCATCACAACTTCAACAACAATACTATGGTGATACTTCACTCCCCTTTAGTCAATACTCCATATCACATGGAAACCACTTCCCCTTACATAATGATCCGAAAACCATATGTATTTGTAGTGTGAACTACATATTAATTATCCCCCTTTTTGTCAATAAAATTGGCAAAGGTACAAGAACGGGATCCTAATGAAATTTCCGTAAGAGATATTTCATGACCAAAGGTAAATGTGTATCATTTTAGATGCAATCATAAAGCCGAAGCTAAATGCATTCATCAAGGAGTTTATAAAGACGCAAGATAACCCCTATAATATTCCACATCCGCACTCCCCACAAAGATTTGGCAATTAAGCACAAGTTCAAAAGAACTCCCCCCCCCCCCATAAAATGTCATTCCCAAAGGAACAACAAGAGCGGCCTTAATTTCAAAATAAATAAAAGGATTTTTCTTTAGACTCAACAAATTGCATACAAGTATGAATTTGGAATCCAACAAGAAATATTCAATCAAATTAACCAAAGCGAACCAAGATTAATTTGACTAAATATGCTCAACACAAGTAAGCTTATGGAGACTTAATAAATCAATTAGATTAATCACAAGAAAACTCGCAAATAATCTAATTGTCATACTCAACCAAACTAATTACAAAAGTAATCAATTTAATTGGCCATACTCGACATAAGAACTTCTATGGAGCAATGACTAAGTTAATCACAAATAACCAACCCAGTCAAAGAGATGCTCAACATAAGAAAAATTACGGAGTGATAACTAAATAATCACACAAGATGATTGATTTAGTCCAAAATACTCGACGTAAAGTATCTTATGGAACACAACTAAGCTAATCACAAAAATAATTAACTTTGGTTGTCTAATGCTCAACATAAGTCACAATACGGAGTCTCACAGTAATACACAAATATAGATCAGGGAAGCTCAATTACTGCGGAATACACAAGGATTCATTCTATGTTTCCATCACCATTTGCACAATGACACACAATAGACATAATCCTTGAATCACAAAAGATTTTAACCTATCTTATATCAATAATTGACAATATAGGCTTAACTTTTGTGTTTGTCAAAAGTCTATTCATCTTTTTATCAATATTTTCATATCAATTCACGAACGACTTTACTTTTGACAAAATATGGGATAATCAAGTTGACGGACGCAAACACACATATCCCTTCAAAATGTTGCAATATATCAAAAGATTAATACTACAACCATCATCTTCCAAACAAGTTTAGAATTTAAACCAATAAATCTAAAAACAAGAAGATGAAAACATTGGATATAACTATGTGTAATCACAATAATGGCTATTCCAAAATGATAGTTATTCTTCTAAACAAAAGAGAAACAATATAAGATTTACTAGACATTAAAACCTTTGAAGAATTCATTATCGTTCCCAAACTCCTTGTCGTCAACAGCCATGGGAACATAAGGTTCATTAACACTACAACAAACTGATGCATTTGTGACATTCTGTTTGTAACATTATAAAAAGCGTCAAAAAAGAAATTCATATGTGACGCATTTTGCGTCAAAAAAATATTGTGTTAGCTTAGTACCAAAATAGTGTGAACTTATTAATTTGCAACACCGTCTTGGTGTCGTAAAAACAAATTTAAATAAAATAAAATTTAAAAAATAAATAGATGGTCTTTTCATTGTTGCCTGTTGGTGTTAGAAAAATGTTATTTTAGGAAAAATAAATAAAAATCTTTCCTTTTTGGATTTTTATTTTATTTTTTATGAAGAGTTTGCTCAATTATTGCAAGAGATTGGATGTGAGTCTCTCCACAAGCTAAGCTCCAACACCCTTTTGAATGGCCATGCTTATCCTATGAAAAACAAAACTGCCGGAACCAGCATTAGCCACATTATTCATTAAACAACTATTCAACTTTTTCAAAAAAAAAATTGATTCCTGTAGGTGGCATTAGAGTTTGTCTCAATGTTACCTGTGAAAGAAAAACATTCCTTACAAATTCCATTTTTTATTTTGGTCAGTAAATTCTGTTCAAAACTATTTTTGGTCAACAAGTAACCCATTACCTTATTTATCGTGCAAATCAAAACAAAAAGGATAAATAACCGCCCATAACAATTAGTTTCCATTTATTTTTGTATTTATTTTCCTTTTTGTTTGAGAAAAAGTATTAGCTTTCCAAAGACGAAGGTAACCCAAAATAGTTCATCTTCTTCTTTTCTTCTTCCTTCTTCTTAACCGACCATCGTGTCTTATAAACTAGCTGCCATTGCCACCATTAAATCAACCATGTTTACCCATCGTAACAGATTGGAAATATATTAGTTTTTCCGAATAAACAAGATTAGTTTCTCTTGTTTAACCGATCAGCATGTGATCACCACCAAATCTTGTTTAACATATATTCGTTTCTCTGTTATTTAAAACTATAGATTTGTTTTTTGTTTCTTTTTTAGGTTTGGATGTATTTTTGTACGTAATCAAGTCTCTGGGCTAGGAAGTTGATTACTGATGTGTGGCTTTTGCTTTTTCTTTTACAGCCTCTGGAATTTCTTCCAGAGATAGAAGAATATATCGATTGGAGTCTAATTGTACAAGAGTCGATAACTAAAAGAACTGATGCAAGATCTAGAGCAACAAAGATGACGATTGGAATTAAAATTCGGTTGTCAAAAGCTAATCGTTGAAAGAATACAAATTAGATCTAAAATATATGAAAAATTGGTTCAATTTTTGGTTGAATTGTAATATATTTTTCATTTTTTCAATCGTTGTTTTTGGAAGGTCGCTGTAATTTTTGTTTTTTTGAAGGTTATTGTAATTTTTGTTTAATATAATGATCATTTTTACTCATTCTAGTCTACTTATTCAATGGCATAGTAACACAAATTTTTTTAGTTCGATAACAAATTGTTGTAAATATTAAATCTAAAAAACGCCATATAATTTTTTTAATTAATAATTCTTAAAACAAATTAATAATTCCCAAAACAACAATAAATAAATTATTAATAAAATGAAAAAGTTAGCTTATGTGGCACATAAACTATTTGTGATGCTTTTAGCGTTGAATAAAGTATTTGCAACACCTGTTTTTATAACGCATTCACCGACACACAAAAAACCTTAATATTTGTGACATTATTTATTATTGCAAAAACCATGTTTTGTTGTAGTGTAAGGAAGGAGTTTATATCGATGAACCTTCTTGGTTGTTGTTGTCGAACCAGGGCCTTCTGAATCTCATGAGTCTTATACACAAAAGCCTTTACTTGTTGAATCTCCTTTCGCAGCTCCTTCAACACTTCAAGAACATCAGAAAACTTCTGAGAATTTGGAGGAACAACTCTTAGCTTCCTCATATTCCTTATCTTTCTTTTCAAGGTTGGAGGCAATGGAGATTTTTCTTTTTCCTTCATGATTGATGGCTTAACAATCAAATTACCTTCTTTTTCATCAGTAGACATCATTCTTGGAGCGTCGATGAACGTATGGGTTTTTGAGAGGAATTCACAATTAACTCAACAAGTAGTCTTGAGACAAAAAGAGGTCTTAGAGAAGGAAAAAGATTGTAGGATTTGAAACCTAAAACAGGTTCGTAAACGATCAACTATTATCCCTGTAAAGAGTAGAATTTTTGATAGTACCCTTTCTCTTGTTTGATAGACAAAAAAAAAAGAAACACATCTAAGAAAAGAAGAAAATAACCTTTCCTAAAGCTTAAGAGGTACAAAATCATTGTCTCTTTTGATCAGGCACATGAGACAAGATTTTAAGAACAACACAATTGTAGTTGCAGGAAATCCTACACTACACCCTTGATAAGAATTTACTGTAATTAAGACATATTTGAAGATTAAAAACAACACTTTATTATTTGATTCTCAGAAATTTTTACAAGAAATGGGAGAAATCAAGAATACAACCGCTCTCTTGAATTTTCTCTCTCCTCAAGACTTTCTCAATACTCAAAAATACATCATCCTTTATGAATCTACTAGGTCTCTTTATATAGGATAGTTACTTAGTGGATGACAGCTAATCTGTCCTTTAATTTCGGATCTGACCTGCGATATTATCGCAATAGTTATAATGTCCATTATCGCAAGCGTCGTGACCGCAGGATAATCACGCTCTTCCCGTGTTTCTTCATTCGTCAGCTATTACGTCATTCTTTAAGTCATTTCTGTGACACTCATGAAGTGTTGTTGAAGAATTCGCGGTGATGTTCGTAGAAGTGTTGTTAATCTCACAAGAATAATATCATGGCGATATTCTGGTCCTACAACAATCAAGTTGCATTATGGTGAACTACAATTTGTCCACCAATTTTCTCTTGTGGAAAATCCACAGACTTCTGTCTATCGAAACAGTTTGACCATACTTTCTTTTCAAATAATCTTGGTTTTTCCTTGGAAACTAACTTCTTAGACGAAGATAAAATCTTACATACCTCTGCGGTCTTCTGAGCAAGTTTAATATTTCTTACTAAATGATTTGTTCTTCGTTGAAGTTTGTTGACGTGTCTTTGTTTGTGTTTGAACTTGTAACCCTTCGAGAGTTCATGACATTTTAATGAACAATACGAGCACGTCATACTTGGATAATAATCAGGCTTCTGAGATATGTAGGCATCTAGGCACATAATGGATCCTGAAACATTATAAACAAAGTTTCCAAGAAAATGATCAATTTTTTCTTCCAGAATGGTTGGATTATCTTCTGAAAGAATATCATGATTGATGTGTGTATTGCTACAACTATCAAAATCAATATTTTTACCAAGAAGAGCAACACTTGATTTCCCGTCTTCATTAGAATCATAGACGTCAGACATTTCATTAAGGGTTGCATCAAGACCTTTGTTCCCAATGTATTTTCTCCGATTTGGACACTCATTAGCAAAATGACCAAAACCTTTACACTTGAATCACTGAGGCATATCCTCATCATCAGTTTCATCAATATTCTTGTTTTTAGGAGGAACACGATTATGAGCTTTCACTGATGCCTTAGGCTTATCTCTGGAGAACCGTTTACTTCTCTTTAATAAAAGATCCCTAAACTGTCTGGTGATCATCGAGACTTATTTGTCAAGATCTTCATATAATAAATCTGTCTCAGAGTGGTCATCTTCAGAGATACGCATTTTTTTTACTTTTATCAAGTAATTTAGTGTCCTTCAGTGCTTTGAACGCAACATCCTTAGATTTGTATGAGTGTTCGTGATCAAATATCTTAAGATTTCCAACCAGTGTATTTCTGGAGAGAGTATCAAGGTTATTTCCCTCAACGATTGCATGCTTCTTAGAATCGTATCTAGATGGCAGCGATCTGAGAATTTTCATCACAATGTCCTTTTCAGGAATAGTCTTACCCAACGCAAAAGATGCATTAACAATTTTAGATACTTTGTGATTAAACTCATCAAATGTTTCTTCATCTGCCATACGTAGGTTTTCCTAATATGAATTAAGGTTTTGAAGCCTAGCTTCCTTTTCATCGGTGTTACCTTCAAATACGGTTGCTAAGATATCACAAGCTTCTTGCGACTTAGTGCAATTAGACACATGGTGATGAAGATTTGGGGTAATGGCATGTATGATTGCATTCAAACCGTCGGAGTTTTGCTTTGCAGCAAGAATCTCTACAGGGGTGTATTCAACAATATTCTTTGGAATATTTGCACCTCCAACTGCCTCAACGAGAACATCATAACCATTAATAACATATACTCGTGATTGGAAATCACGTGCTTGAAGAAAAGCACGCATATTAATTTTCCACCATAAGTAATTAGAATCATCGAAGACTGGTGGTACGTTTATTGAGATAGCACCTCTGTCCATAGAGTCAGATCGCTACAAACACAGACTTGTAAGGTATTAAACGTGTTTGCCTGCTCTGATACCAATTGAAAAAGCGGGGGTCTAACAACCTGTAGACACCCCAATTTCGCACAAACGTTGGGTCTAAATTAAAAATGTTATCGCAGACCGAATCTAGCAATGCACACACCGTAAGCCCAATTTACCATTGAGAGAAAATTGAAACCTGGTATCTTGGACCAAATTGAATCCATAGAGTTCGTCTTTTTTGAAAATCCACTAATGCGACCAACGTTAAAAGGTGCATCGAGCCCTGTCCATTTATTTCCAAGCTGGACGTCATTATTGGGACGTCTGATCCCAATATGCTGGCCATTGGCATTAAGCCTAGCCATCCTCCCAAATGTCGACATTTTTTATATTAGGTTCTTTGTTCCCAAGTCTTTCCTTCCAACTAAGATCCTAGGTTTAAATTAAATCTTTTGCATTTTTGGTAATAATATCCAATGAATTTAATAATATGAGAATAATATTTAGGTTTTAGAGTTCAACCGTTTGATCTTAGGCATTGAATCCTAGGGCCTTATATAATGGAAGAAAACTATAAATAGGGAGCTTTTTCATGAGTTTTGGGAAGGGGGAAAATTTATAGAGAAGTAGGCATTCTAATAGAGGAGTATTCATAGAAATAGAACTAGAAAAAATTGTGAGAAAAATAATTCGGTTTGTATAAAAAAGCTTGGAACGGTGGTACACTGGTTGCTATATTTGGTACGTGGAAACATCGTCTGTTGGTTTTCATAAATCCAAGTTACATTTTCTCAATTGTGAAACAGGTATAAAGTATAACCCTTTGAATCAAATCAATTAAGTGATCTCTGTTTTGGATTTATATGCTCATATGCTAGAAGTGTTGGCTCTAAATTTCTTATGCATGATCATTAATTAATTTCTTTCATGTCATGCCATTGATCTCATCACCAGTTATTGATCTGATTACTCATGTATTTACTAAAAAAAAGTCATTCATACTAAGTGCAGTCATATACGTGTCAAGAAAAGTGTCATTAGAATTGATTCTCTTTGGAATTTTGAAGTGGTGATGTCAATATGTGCATGATTATGGATGTTTTGTCTTCATCTTCATAGTATGTGTCAATTTTCGTTTGCAGTAGTCCCTAGCTAATCTATCTAGGCATACTCATGTGATTGATTGATATTTGTTTCGTTGGTGAGGATTGAGTTCTGTTTTTGTGGTGTATTGCATGAATCCTAATCGTACCATGTTAGCAACAAAATCATTACGTCCCTGTGTATTTTATGCTGCTATGAGATGATGTGGGATTCAATGGTTAATAATAATAATGCTATGCTGATTAGTAGTCAGTGATCGATAGTGAACTCTGTTTCATGATTTGCTACCTAGATTTTGCATGATAATAATTGATAATAATAATAATAATATTGATTTGGGTGAATGAAATATTTGATCGTTGTTCCATGAGATTTTGAATAATAAGAATAAGAATAAGAATAAGAATAAGAATAAGAATAATAACGGGCCCTAGCTCAGCTGGTCATCCCTGTTCCCCGAAGTTTCTTACGTTCTAGGAGGTCTCATGTTCAAGTCCCCAATGGCGTAATATTGCAGGAATTACCATGGAAGGTAGTGTTAGTTTGCCCCCCTTATGACACAATATCGCCCCCCCTCCCGCTTCGGCTCCCCTTCTAAAGTTGCCTATGACAGCTGACCTCTATCTCGGCTTCTACAGTGCACTACAAGGGTTTGCACAAGCTTGTGGGTTTCCCTCTTCGGATTTCAACATTAACGATTCCTCCCCCCACTTCATGAAGACTTTGGCGGCTATCTACTTTGGTGCAGTTCGTGAAAAGGTACCCTCTAGCTTCTCTTTATCCCCACGTGAGGCCGCTATTTGGAAATGCAACAAATCGGACCATGCTTTGGATTTTCTTAAGGAAATCCCTATACCCGGCCTTAACCAAGCGATTGGGCCTAGGCAGTTTAGCTCCGTCCTGCAATACCGATTGGCTATACCCCTTTTTGAGGAGGGAAGCAAGTGTTCCTGTTGCGGCAAGCTTATGGATAGCTTTGGCGATCATGCCATTCACTGCGCTAGTGATGTTGGGCTTAAATTCAGACATGACTTGGTGAAGGATATCTTGGCGGATATGTGCTATAGAGCTGGATTTGAAGCTAGAAAGGAGGTCTCTTTGGGCGTCATCAACAACAAAGAATTTCGAACATCATATATCATGGTTTATAATTGGGAAAATGGTAGGGATGTTTGTCTTGATGTCACAGGAGTCTCCCCATTCACTAGTGCTAAAACTCGCAACTTCATACCAGGTCATGCCATTTCTGAAGCTATCACACGCAAGAACAATAAATACTTGGATGTTTGCACTTCACTTGGGTATGGGTTTGGTGTGTTGGCCTTTTCCACTTTTGGTGAGCTTGGTGCGGATTTTTTTGATTTTTCTGAAAAGACTAAGAAATTTCATGGATAGACATGATGCTAATTTTAAGATGGGCAATTCTCTTTTTCATAGGTTAGGGATTGTTATTCAAAAAGGTGTTGGCGCCCATCTTTTTGCTAGGTTGCCCACCATCTCCTGTAATGTTTATCTTGATATTGAGTTATAATAATAATAATAATAATAATTAAACAAATATCTTCCCAGGTGCAGACGCGGAATTTGCAAAAATCAATTTTGAAGAGTCTTGCCTCTACGGTCCCCGGTCCTGATTTTGACAGCGCCTTGCAGTGTTTCAAGCAAGTTTGCAGGATCACCTCCTCGGATTTCAAAATTAACGATACCGCCCCTATTTCTATGAAGTCTTTGGCGGCTATTTATTTTGGTGCAGTTCGAGATCAGGTACCCTCCACTTTAGCTCTTTATTCACGTGAGGTGTCTGTTTGGAAGTGTAATAGGTCAGACCATGCTTTAGACTTCCTCAAAGCAATCCCGATTCCTGGTCTTGGTCAAGTCGTTGGGCCTAGAAAATTTAGCTCCGTGCTACATTATCGCTTGGCAATACCCATTTTTGGAGAGGGCATCAAATGTTCTTGTTGTGGAAAACTTATGGATATCTTTGGTGACCATGCCATCCATTGCACTAGCGAGGTTGGTCTCAAATTCAGACATGATCTGGTGAAAGATATTTTGGCAGATATGTGTCATCGTGCTGGAGTGGTGGCTAGGAAGGAGGTTTCTTTGGGCGTCATCAATGGTAAGGAATTTCGACCTGCTGATATTATGGCCTATAATTGGGAGGATGGTAGAGATGTTTGTCTTGATGTCACCGGAGTTTCCCCTTTCACTACTGCTCGTACTCGTAGCTTCGTTCCTGGTCACGCCATTTCTGCAGCTGTCAACCGTAAAAACAATAAGTACTTGGATGTTTGTACTTCACTCGGATACGGTTTTGGTGTGCTAGCCTTTTCTACCTTTGGTGAACTGGGTTCGGATTTTGTAATTTTTTTAAAGCGAATTAGGAATTGCTTGGCTCGACATGATGCTAATTTTAAGATGGGTAATTCTCTTTTTCATAAGTTAGGGATCGTTATTCAAAAAGGTGTTGGCGCCCAGCTTGTCGCTAGGCTATCTTCCATCTCTTGTAATGTTGATTTTGATATTGATTTATAATAAGCCTTGGTGGCGCCTTTTCATTAAACAAAAATAAATAAATAATAATAATAATAATGTAGGCTAGCACAACAACCTGTTCAATTAATGTAGTAGTATGTCGTTGGAGCCTAGCTTGTTAGGCTTCCAACTAGTTTCATGTAATGATATTACTTAATCAATGGCGTAATATTGCAGGAATTAACATGGAAGGTAGTGTTAGTTTTCCCCCTTTGTGACACAATCTCTCCCCCCCTCCCGCTTCGGCTCCCCTTGGCAAGGTTACCCATGAGGCTCGCTGGTAGGCTAGCACAACAACCTGTTCAATTAATGTAGTAGTATGTCGTTGGAGCCTAGATTGTTAGGCTTCCAACTAGTTTCATGTAATAATATTAATTATAAAAAGAATTTAATAATAATAATAATGTAGCACATGAGGCTCCCCTTGGCAAGGTTACCCATGAGGCTCGCTGGTAGGCTAGCACAGCAACCTGTTCAATTAATGTAGTAGTATGTCGTTGGAGCCTAGCTTGTTAGGCTTCCAACTAGTTTCATGTAATAATAATAAGAAAATTATATGTATAATAATAATAATGAAGGAGATAAACCTTTATTTGAAAGATGAAGGAGATAAACCTTTATTTGCTGAAGGTAGAACTTGTTCATGTTGTAAACGTGTCATGGATCGATTCGGTGACCATGCCATCCATTGTGCTAGTGAGGTGGGTTTAAAATATCGTCATGACATGGTAAGAGACTTGTTTGTTGAGCTGTGCTATAAAGCGGGAGTAGCTGCAAGAAAAGAAGCGTCAATGGGCCTAACATCCGACAGGAGCACCCCTCTCAAACCGGCGGACCTAATGATATATAACTGGGAGAATGGGAAGGACATATGCTTTGACGTCACTGGTGTTTCACCATTCTCGAAAGGAGGAAACCGCGCCTTCACCCCGGGTCATGCAATCTCTGCTGCTATCACACGCAAACGCAACAAATATGCTGACATATGCTCGACTCATGGGTACGGTTTCTGTGTCATAGCCTTTACGACATTGGGGGAATTGAGTGAAGATATTACAACCCTTTTGAAAAGATTAAAGAACTGCATGGCCAGTCATGATGTTAACAATAACTTAGGCAGTTTTATTTTCCTCAGGTTAGGCATTATTATTCAAAAAGGCATTGGGGCGCAACTTGTCGCGCGCCTCCCCGCAAAATCTTTGTAAATTTCCACTTATTTCTTATTTTTAATAATAATAATAATTACAAGTTGGGCATCGGGGCGCAACTTGTCGCGTCTCCCTGCCAAATCTCTGTAAACTTTTATTTGTTTTCTCTTTTTAATAAATGCCTTTATGGCCCCTTTTCATAACAATATAATAATAATTGATAATAATAATAATATTGGTCTGATTGGTATTTTGGTTCTCTACTCCGTCTTAATAATATTTTCTTGCAATAATAATAATAATTTCATAATAATATTTTGATAATAATAATAATGATGATTTGGAGTACTAATTGAAGTTTGTTTTGTGTTAAAGGATTTAGTGGGTTATATTTATTAGCTTTTAATTTGATTAGTGAATATTTTCTTATATGAATATTTTTGTTATATATCGGTTAAAAATTGAAATCCTAATATCCCAAATATAAAGTAGAGGCCAGTCTTCAGATTGGACAGGCTAGGTGCCTCACACCTTCCCAACCTATATTTTGATTCCCTGACTCATCTCTGTAATTGGACCAGTGTCTCTTTTGGGTCCCAACTCCCTAAGTTGGGTGGCGATTCCCCTAATAATAATTTTCCACGTGTGATTCCCATTTTAGATATTTTAGAGATCCAAACCGATTTCGACGGTATCTACACAACCACGCCCAATATTTCGATTAGCAATCTGTATGGACAACTCCGAGTTACTTTCTAGAGAAACAACTAGACTCAATCAAATAGAAAATATCTCAAGGAGTTATTATCTCAATCTCTCGATTTGATTTACTCAAGCAAATACAATATGCGAGTCTTAATCAAAGAGAGATAACTTGGATGGTACCAAAGACTATTATCCAAGTGTCAGTCAATTTAAATCAACAACCAATAAGGTCGGATATTCTAATTGATTGAACATCGCACTATATTATTTCAATTATATAACAAAATATAATGCGGAAAAGAAATAACACAGACACCAGAATTTTGTTAATGAGGATACCGCAAATGCAGAAAAACCCCGGGACCTAGTCCAGATTAAACATACACTGTATTAAGCCGCTACAGACACTAGCCTACTCCAAATTAACTTCGGCCTGGACTGTAGTTGAACCCCAATCAATCTCACACTGATCCAAGGTACCGTTATGCTCCTATGCCTCTGATCCTAGCAGGATACTGCGCACTTGATTCCCTTAGCTGATCTCACCCACAACCAAGAGTTTCTACGACCCAAAGTCGAAGACTTTAATAAACAAATATATCTCACAGAAAAGTCTACAAGATAGATAAATTCATCTCCCACGAATAAACCTATGAGTTTTGTTCTGTATTTTGATAAATCAAGGTGATCAGGAACCAATCAATAAAACCAAACTTATATTCTCGAAGAACAGCTCAGTTTTATCATTCACCTCACAATAAACTTAATCGACGCAGCGAAGAAGATTATTGAGGAATCACAAACGATGGAATGAAGATGTTTGTGATTACTTTTATATCTTGCCTATCAGAGATACAAATCTCAAGCAAATTATTACAATTGTACTCATACGATAGAAACAACAAGATCAGATCACACAACTACAATAAAAGTAGTATCGGCCTGTCTTCACAATCCCAATGAAGTCTTTAAGTTGTTAACCTGGTTTTAGAAGAAGAAAACCAAAGGTTAAAGGAGAATCGACTCTATCTTAGCAAACTAGTATCACACAGAATGTGTGGGGATTAGGTTTCCCAGTTGCTAGAGTTTTCCCTTATATAGTCTTTCAAATTATGGTTTCCAATCAATGTTAGCTTAGTAACAAAGCATTCAATATTCACCGTTAGATGAAAACCTGATTAGATACAAGCTAATATCTCTCAACCGTTAGATCAAAAACTTATCTTGCCATACACACATGTACTTGACGATTTTGGGTTTGTGTAACCGTACCCAAACGTGTACAATAGTTGGTTCAATATTAGTCAACCAAATGGTTAGCCAAATGATAACTTTCATATCAATCATATTCTTCTTCACCATAACTAGTTCAAATGACTCAAATGAACTAGTTAGAGAGTTTTTCAATTGCTATGAGATCTCATGTACTACATAAGACACAATTGAAGCAAAAACTATGTGATTCACTCGAATCGATTCATGAACTATAAAGCCACGGTTCGCAAAAGTATTCCTTAGATAATTTAGATAAGTTCACGAACATCATTTTTAGACATAACCACTCAAGTTCGCGGACTCAAGTTAACCGGTTGGAGTTCACAAACTCCAGCAGAAATTCTCGGGTTCAAGAACTTATGTCAGTTCACGGACTGAGTTCGCGGACTGAAATCGAGCTAAAACTCTAGCAGAAATTCTAGGGTTCGAGAACTACGCACGTTCGCGGACTAAGTTGACTGCTCACGTTCCGATTTCACTTTATCAACAAAGTTCGCAAACTTCAGTTCAAGTGCTAAGGACTTATACATATATGTGCTACCACAACAATGTTTATATCCCCCAGTGGTTATATTGTCTAAACTCTCATTTCAATCATTGAAACATTCTCATAGGGCGTTATATAGTTGTTATTTACAAACTATTTTTCGTCAGAGCGATTTTCAAAATGATTGAAACGTAACATGACTTTTGTCACTAGGTAAAGATGAACTTGGCTAAATCTAAAGCTTTACCAATACATATTTCAAGAAATAGATAAGCGAGATATACTCATCTCAAAATATCACATGTGTATATTCTTAGTTTATATAGTAACTAGATCTTAACCCGTGCCGTAACGGCACAGGATGTTTTGTCTCTAATACGATATTGTTCACATTCCTCTTGCTTCATTTTATTCGTGAGTAATTATTTTGATATTCAAATAGGTTTTGGGAAACAAAATGGGTTACCTGATCTTTTTATTTTTTACTTAAGCATGTTATTCCAATTTATTATCTGGACGAAGTAATAATGTTGTGCCAACATGAAAATAAAATAAAAAACACAGTAAATAAAAAATTTCCCCATTTATTGTTCCATTGTACCATAATTTCAAACTTCAAAAAGAATATTTCATCTAACAGTACATATACCTAAACTGCCAATCCAACTCCATGATGTTTATGAATACATTTTTTCCGAAATTATTGATAACTAAGGCTCTAAGGAGTGAAGCAAAAACCCATAATATTTTACCTACTATAGATAAACACTATTTATTTATTTTTTGCAAATGTGAGAGTTATAAAAATGAAGAACCCTTGGCTATTGGAAGACTGAGATATACACATGTGAGTTGAAAAAGTAAAATTATAATAGTAAATCAAAACATGTGTAAGATTCTTTCTCAATCATATTGATAACATAAAATTGAAGAAATTCGTGGATAAAAAGATTTCACACCAACTATGCTAAGTAGTGCATGAATGACGTTCTCACATCTAGTGTTACTCAAGTAATTTGGAGTTTTAAATAGCATAGGCATATTGATATTTGTATCAATATAAATTCAACTAACCTTCCGAAGAAAAATTATTAATTTCAAGGTAGAGCCGACACAAACTTCTGTCGCCTTCAATGTATACAACACACATTGGGTTTAATCGGCCTTGATATTAAACAAATACCCCAACATTAGTCAAATAATGTCTACAAATACGGGATTGAAACAAAGTGCTAACAGGAAAAATGAGAGACTAACATCAGTTCTATAAATAAAATACCCTATATGTATCAAAGTTTGTTAACCAAACATGTATTCAAATTAAAAAGTCATCAACTGAACACAAAAATATAAAAGAACCCAAGCTAAATCAATGCTTGCATAAACAAAACTTATAAGAGAATTTTATAATTATTAAATATCTTTAAAATCACTATTAGAGATTTAATTGCATGCCTCGTTAAAAACTACAGTAGGACGAAATCACCAGATTAATCTGTAGAAATTTTACTGGATATGTAGCAATTCAGAGAAGTTTACACTGGTGGTGATGCATTCCATCTAACTGTTGTTCGATTGATTATTATTTTTAGAAGGTTTCGGTTTTCATTGGAGAAACCGAGAGGGAGCGTTTCATTATCATTCATAAATCCAAGACCAACTCGCCCTCTGCTTACGGGATCTCAATACAACCTTAGATTTATCTATTGGACGGAGAAACCTTGATACTAAATATGTAGTTTTTAGTGTTATTTATTATATAACGTGACATCCTAATATTTTTTTCTTCTTCTTAATTTTCATGTATTTTAACCGAGTTTATATTAACATTAAGACGATCAACCACATTTCTAATTTATAGTGTTATCCCTTTGTAGAAGCACATAATTAACATAGTCAATTACTACTCATTAAAACTAGCCAGTACCACAAACCACCAGATATCACTTCTTTCTCCACCACCACCATTTTCCATCCCTCGTAGAATATTGGGCACACTTATAACTTTTAATCCCACACGTCATGTATAAAGTTTATATTTAACAAACTTAGGTCGTAAATTAATTTATTCAACTATATGTTTTTTGTTAATACTGGAAATCATGCGTACGAACGGTTACCAAAGATAGCAGTGGTACCAAAAACAACCATTTTGTCTTATATGATTTGGTATCATCCCAAAAGTATTTGTTATCCACCTTTTTTGATCGTGTCAAAAACAACCAACCATAGTTTTCACAATACAATATTACCCGTCATGTAAATTTTTTTATAATTTTTGATTCAAAAAGAAAAAACCAATACCACCGCCATTAAAACCATCCAGCGCCACTAATGTTACCGCCTCCACCACTTAGTAACACCTTCCACCGCTTCCACCACTTACTTCTTCCTCTACTACCACCACCACCACTAATATCTATTGAAATAATTTTTGTCCACAATATTATTTATTGATGGAGATATGTATTAATATTAATTAAGGGATATTTATGATGTAAAATTAATAAATCATTTATCATGAGAAATTAATGAGACATCAATTAATAAAATACTTATACTAATTAATATTTAAGTTGAACAAACAACCACTGTTGATTTATCTTTTCTATCAATTCCAATCAAGGTGGAACAATGGTTAGGGGCCACTCTTATGACACAATAGGTCATGAGTTCGAACCTCCCCGTTATAATTTTTGAAATTACATATCTTGACTTGAGTATTCATTTTTAATTCATAATATTGGAATGAACACCACATGTGCGATTTGTAGGGTGTGGCACGGAGAACCACAACCTTTGATTTATCTTTGTCAAGCATAAATCCTAACCACCACTCAGATAGGCAAAGTTAGCTAAACTCTGCTTTATACTATTGATATGACTTTTGTCTCAAGATAGGAGATAGAGTAGATAGACTTCTGAGTGATACATAAGTTCAAGTCTCCACATAACTTTTAGTCGATGAAGATCTACTAGTTCCTTGAGTAGTCCTTCGTCTTGTATGATGATCGCCATGAAGTTCTTGAGTTCAACTACACTTTTTATCCTAGTCCGAGAACTTAGCTATAGTAGACTAGAAATCAAGACTTTATAGTTTTGATCACTAACATTGACAAACATGCTTGAGATAGAAACGCATGCGAGTTCGACCGAGCAATGCTCTAACACGTGGCATCATATCTTGATGTCTAAGTATCGTGTATCTTCCACGTGTGATTTCTCCGACACGTGGCAGGTGATGGATTATGTGTATACAATTCGCCCCTTTTCTTCAAGTTTGAAGTTGGTTAAAGTTTGTAGAAAACTGTCTTCACAATCTTCTCCACTCCTCTCATTAAGTTCTCCTTGTTCTTAGGGCACGTTTCCTGATAAACTCGTAAGTGCTACATTTTGTACCCATATTTATATTAGCTAGGACTCAATATTTTGGTTAATGATACTATTTTAGTGCTTTTATAGAAAGTACCAGTGAATTGGATTACCTGAAGGATAATTGGCTAAATAAAGGCTTAATTGGCATTTACGACAAAATTGCCGAAGTCACTCATGGCATGAAAGAGACAGCTTAAAGTTGTGGCTTCCTTGTTAACTTGTTATGCACTTGGACCACCTAACCATTCAGGGCATTAGAAGCAGATGGAGCTTAGCCAGTTATTGGCTATCTAACGTGGCCAAAGTGGTGATTGCTGTGAGGTGTCAGCTAATGCATGTGAAACAAAAGTGTTGTTGAGTTAAAATAGTTGGATACATGTCCAGTAAAAGGAACACTCGTACTCTTTTCATCCCAGGCAAAAGAGAGTTTCATTTCTCGTTTGAGCAGCAGCTGCATGCAAGAGTGAATTATGGGAAGAAGGATAATGCTCACGGCTGTCAGTTTCTTGTTTGTCTGTCTGCCAATGGAGGCTGAGTTCTCTTTATCGGCAGCGAACAAAGGCCCGTGAGTTGGCTGATTCACATCTGATAGGAGGTTTAGACGGTAATCACTGCAGTTTATAATTCTCGAATGAAGCAGCAACGTCCATGGAGCAAAGAGGCAGTGGTACGTGAACTGAGATACAGCTGTAGTAGCCATGAAAATACAGGTGACGGCTGAAGTGGTGAATGTTCCATATGTCAGCTGCAGTTGTAAACGGTGGATTGAAGTTCAGGCAGTTGGTTCTCGGTGGTGACTGTACTGAAGAATTGCACAAATGGAGTCGAACTGGGTATTGCTGTGGTGTTTTTGAGATGGACAAGAAGCATATCTACGGCAAGCTAATGGAGCTGGTGCAGTCAGTGTTGGTTGATGGCAGTGAGTTCTCAAGCTGCACTTGGTTGTTGTGTGTATCGATTACTGCTACTTGTTGTGACTGCGAAGACGAGTGTATGAAGGTGTAGAAGCACTCCATATGAAAGGCATAGATGGGTTTTCGAAGAAAATAGCTGTAAGAACAAGGGACACCAATCTGTTGGGGTAAGTGCAGTGGTGACGAGGAATCTCAGGGTGGATGGTTGCTGGAATTTGCATTCGAACAATGACCCAGGGATGTGTTCAACGGCAACAAAGAGAATGGAGTTGGTTCTACCGGGACTGAGATGGAAGTGGACGGTGGACGAAGATGTTTAGATGGCAAAGGATTGGAGGCTAACGGTGATGAACTGCTGCGACTCTGGGATGACGTGAAGGAGAAGACGATTCTGAGAAGATGCTGCTGTAGCTGTGAAGGAGAATTGTCAGCAACATCAATGGGTTCGCAGTCAATTTAAGTTTCAACAGTAACAACAGTTTGCGTATGGCTAGCTGTATGAGATCGGTTTTGATATTGATGTTGCTGGTGGTGAATTCTGTGATTAGTTGCTGCCGACGGTAAAACATATTACTGAGATGAAGGTGTTGTGCTCGATATGCAGCGTATGGAGTTAGGAGTTGGACTTGGAAGTTTATGGAGTCGCTGGTTGGGCTGGGCCTTAGCAGTTCAGCTAGGTCTTATTTTAGAACGTTAATTTGGGGACCATGATAAATTTTGGGAACCATTGTTTTTTAAGGCACCCTAACCTAAATTGTTAAGGGCTGTCCTAAAAATCCTAAGATTACTAATTTGCCCCTTACCCTAATTGAAATTAACCCTAACCTAATATTGTAATTAATTTAATCTAATATAAAAACAAAAGCATCTAACCTAGCCACTACCTCCGATTATCACCACCACCCACCACCATCGGTCACCACCACCGCCGCCCACCACCACCTCCGATTCTTGAGTGACTAAAGTGATAGAAGAAGAAGATGGAGAAAAAAATTATTTTGAGATGGGTGAATATGGAGAAAAAACATCATCTGGGTGCCAAAGTTTGCTTGTAACTTAGTGAATGTTGCTATAAACGACCTAAAATATCTTTAAAATCAAAATTGTAACAAAAAATTTTCAACCATGTCAACAAAGTTCGGTTTTATTATATGAAGAACATGTAACCGAACTTTCTGCAAATGCAGTTCGGTTAATAAATCCAAAATCACAGGTAACCGAACCAGAGCTTTAATGGAGTTTTTGTTTGTTCGGCTAGCTGATGAAAAATCAAATGTAACCGAACTACTATGCTTGAGTTCACAGAGTTTTGTTCGGTTCAGTCGACTAGACCACGTTGTAACCGAACTTTAAACAACATAGTTCGGTAAGTTCGCAAAATTTTGTTTCTTGCGATTAAACCGAACTCAACATTTGGCTCTATAGAGAAGAGTTCGGTTTTGAAATTATTTTTGCGAGTTAACCAAACTCATTTATATAGATATGTTCGGTTGGTTCGCAAACTTCAACGCAATCAAGTTCCCAACCGAACTGCAGGTTAAAAGTAACCTAGTGTTAAAAGTTCGGTTGGTTAGCAAACTTCAACATATTTGGCGAATCAACCGAACTGAGCTTGTATATGCATATATGCAATTAGGCAAATGTTCGGTTAAAGTAAAAACTTAACAATTTTTGTGATCCAACCGAACCGAACTGCACTTGCATATGCATAAATGGAATTAGTCCATAGTTCGGTTAAATGTATTTTTTGCGAATGAACCGAACTTAGAGTTCGGTTCAGAAAAAATTAATCTTTGATAACCGAACTCTTAGTTCGGTTAAGACTTTTTTTTGCGATGTAACCGAACCTGTCTCTGGAGAAAAAAACCTCCATTAAACCTCTCTGCAACTTCCATTTTCAACTCATTTTGATGATTACTTCTCATTTTTTTCAACCTAAAACGAATGACAAGCAATGAGTTCGTGAGAATATCTTTGTTAATGATTTAAATGAAGCTACATATATAGAGGTGGTGGTGGTGGTAATCGGAGGTGGTGGTGGTAATCGATGGTTGGTGGTGGTGGTGGTAATCCACGGTGGTGGTGGTGGTAATCGGCGGTGATGGTGGTGGTAATTGGAGGTGGTGGTGGTGGTAATCGGCGGTGGTGGGTTAATGTTATTTTCTAGTTAATCATTTCACTAATGATTTCACTAATCAAAACCAAAACATAATCAAAAGGGTAGTTTAGGTATTAAGAAAAAAATTTGATAAGGGCACCCTACCCTAAAATAGACAATGGTCCCCCCAAATTTATCATGGTCCCCAAATTAACGTTCTAGTCTCTTGGCAGTAGACTATAAATAGAAAAAATAGAGAATAGAAAAGGGGACGTCCGGCCAGAGAGCTGCGGCTACAGAGTGGAGAAAAGGAAAAAGGGAGGCGCGACAACAGAGACGAAAAGAGGATTACGGTTTGGTTGTGTCGATTCCGATTTGATTTGTTTGTGATTCTCTTAATATGTTTATGGCTTCTCAGAAAGCCATGTGTTGTTAGATTTGTGTAACTAGGGTTTATGTTGAAACCACATGGAGTTATAGGCTATTTTGAATTGAATAAAATTGAGCAAAAGACTATTATGAATTGAATAAATTAGCCCATGATTTAATTTATTGATTTAACGATGATATGAGTTGTTGCTTCACCGGTTACAATAACCTTTGTGCGTAACTGTTAGGTTCATAATATATTTTTGTCTTATTATTTGATAATTTCATGCTTGGATTAATATCTTTGATGGGTTATGCTTAGAAGAGCTATATAATAGTTGTGAATCAATATTTTAGTTTCGTATAATTTTCTCGCTAATGCAATTTGATGGTGCATGCTTTGGTTTAATATTTTGATGTGTCATGCTTAGGGCGTCCCAGCGATATTTGCGACTCTAATACATATAATAGGTGATGTCGATAGAATGAGCGATAAATAATTCATGGATTATGTTTCATTTCAGTAATTGAATAGAAGTTGTGGTGGATACTATAAACCCTGGTTACCAAGTTTCCCATTGGTTTTATTTTATTAGATTAATTTATTTTCTTTGTTTTTACAATTCTAAAAATATCCAAAACATCTTTTATTGATTAGTCGATTAGAGATATTGATTAGAGTATTTCTACCGCTCCTCGTGGGAATGACCCGTACTTGCCTCTGTCTACTAGTTAGACACCGTGCGATTGCGGTTTTACATATAGGTATCTCCGGATCCTATCATTTCCCACTCTTGGCATTATTTCTTCTTGATTCTCGGGACGGTTTTATCCCTCCTATCACGGTTATAAATGCGAGAGGGTGGTGCAGTATAATAACTTTTATTCTTACTTCATTCTCTTGTCAGTTCCGACCTCTTTATCTTCTTATCTGAACTTCTTAACTCTTCCTTCTTTTGTTTCTTTTCTCTTAATTTCCGCTGATACTGCTCTGAATCTGGTCTGACAAGATCTTCCAAGATTTGTTGTTTTCGTCGTCTATCAGCTATTTGTTGATCATCTTCATCAATTGATAACACCTTTGATTTAGGTACAATGTTCTTCCCGATTACATCTGTGTTTTAATCAAAGTAATCGAAACCGTTCCTCGGTTCTACTCGGTTATGGAGCTTGGAGCGAGGAGCAATTAGATCGGACTTGGAAATCGCCATAACTCGTTCCAATACTCGGAATCTATTTATTTGAGATTTATATACTGCTGCTCATAATTCATTATTAAAATTAAAATTTTAACACTATCATGTAATTAAGTGTGTAATATTGTTATATTGAACGTATTATCATGTATTTCGAGGTTTTTCTATTTGATAACTCCCATTTGAGGGTTTATGAAAATTTTATTTTCTAATTTTTGTGCATGCAAGGTCAACTAGGAAAAATCGTTAACTCGTTTTGCTAAAAAATTCGGCTCAAATCGGTCGCCTTAACCGGTAAAAATCTGGAATGGCTTGGAATCGAAAAACGCCTAAGTCATATAGCCTGTAGCGATTACTCGGGGAGTAATTGGCCTTGGAGAGCGATTTTAACTACACTGGTTTTAATCAATTTCATCTTTAATCAATTTTTTCTATTTTGCTGCTGTTTCTAGGTTTTGTGATGAAGAACATGATATACGAAAGTATATATACTTACCCATGTTCTTTATAAAAAAACCTAGGGCTGCTCTGTTGATTGCCGTGATGCGGTTCTTCTGTATTCTTAATAAAAAACAGGGTTTTGTTTTTAACCCTTGTATCTGTTGTTGCCCCTTATAGGTAGCCATGGAGGATAGTTTATGTTGGGGTAGTCCTTACAGAATACCTCCTTCGAGCCCTTACAGATCTCCACAACATAGAAGCCCATATGTATCTCCGCCGAAAGAACTGCTGCAACCTTCTCAACCTATTCTTCGTTCCAAAATCACTTCATCTTCCACTCGAAAGGTGGAGATCAAGGAAAAGGTTCTTTCTATCCCGTTGGTCGGTCATCGGGCAAGCCTTCCTCCCAGCGCCCTGAACCGTTGGATGCTCAACCACTTTGATCATTTCTCCCTCTAAGACTCCGTCTCTTCAAAGATCTAGAGTTCCCTCGACTGTTCCTCCATCAAAAAAGGATACAGACTTCTCCAGAAAACCAACACAAAAGAGAAATTCGATAATATGAGTCTTTGAAGTAGGCATCATTTCAAGCTATGTCTTCTGTTGCTGCTCCTTCAGGTAGGGATGCTCCGGTTCCGAAGAAGAATAAGAAGGTTTCCTTCAAGCATATCGATCTTAAGGAGTTTAAAGTGAAGCATGGCCTCGAACATTTTGAAGTTCGCTTTTATAATCAAGGTGATGATCTTATTTATGAAATGATTACGAATTATAAGTATGACTCCCAACATCTGTTAACAACTGTTGGCGCCTTCGAAGCGGGTTTGATACTTCCTCTTTACAAGTCTGTTGATTCATTTTACTATGATGTTTTGGCCTATTGTGAAGGCTCTACTTCTCATACTCATTGTCGTTATGTAGTTCAATTAAGTGGAAATTACCTTCGAACTCTTCGAGAAGCTTATATTCGAAGCAAAGGTAAGACGATGATGACCTGCTACGAGCCTAACCCCGAGGAAAGGAGCTGGTATACCCCGAAGAACTTTAATGCTTCTTTTGGAGATTACGTCAACGGCAGAAACCGAAAGCCTTGGAGCATCGGTCTTCATACGATGGCTGATCCTCGTGGAGAGGTTCGTCTTTTGAGCGAGGTGAGTGATGCCAAGTTATGCTTCGTTCCTGGTACAGAGAACAATACCAACCCAGATCCCTTTCCCAACAAAGAGCGTCTTTGTCGTGATCACGATTATGAGTGGCATGCCACCCCTATTGAAATTATTGGTCCTTGGGCCCATGAATGGATCCCTGGTGAAAACGGGTGGCAACCTACTACTCAAAGTAGGGTTCGTGAAGGTGCCCCCAAATCGTTATGGTAATTTCTGCCCCTAGGCTTTGAATTTTTCCGGCATGAATTTTAACTATCTGTAGATGGTGGATTTTCGACAAAGGGTAGAATTGTAAAACTATTCTCCAGATTCGACAATCAGATGAGTATTGAGGCTCATGTCTCTCGATTAAAGCATGAAAGCTCATGCCACAAATCTCTGACTGAGAAAGATGTCTCTCAGAGTACATGTAGATGTGTAGTCTCCCAGCTGAAACCACGGCACATCTCATGAATACTGAGAAATTTTAGTAATTACTCCGGATCTGGCTATCGGATGAGTATCGGGACTCATCTCTACAGAATGAAAGCTCATGACATAAGCCTCTGATGGAAAAATTCTCTCAGAGAAGATGCATATGTGCAGTCTCCCAGCTGAGACCACGGCACATATCATAATCCTCTGATGGAGAAAGTCTCCCAGAGAAGATGCAGATGTGTAGTCTCCCAGCTGAGACCACGGCACATCTCATGAGACTCTGATGGAGAAAGTCTCTCAGAGAAGATGCAGATGTGCAGTCTCCTAGCTGAGACCACAGCACATCTCATATTATATAGAATCGAAAGATTGGGCGACAACGTCTTCGGGATGCGACCGGTTTTCCCCGACTATGTAAGAGGAATATGACACTCCAACAAGTTCGTATTGCTCAAACCCTCAGATGATTAATGCTCCTAGGCAGGAAGCCCTTCCAGTATAGAGCCATCAATTAATTGTCTGAAATCGTCTGAATATCCAGCAATATTCTACGAACCATCGTCTGAATATACAACAATATTCTACGAGCCATCTTTAATCGTCTAAATATCCAGCAATATTCTACGACTCTCCGTTATATTTCGTCACTTCAATTCGTGGTTCTTCCCAGGAGAATGCCATGGGTTAGTGATAAATATCCAACGAAACAAGGCATCTGAGCATCGAATAAGCCCTGACAAAAATAGTGCAAGTGTAATAAGCAAATAATGCACAGACCAGCATTTTTAATACACGAACGAACATTTCAAAAAATATGAACGAACGAGGAACCTATGCAAAATAGGAAGGAAAATAAAAAATAATAAAATATTAGCAAAAGCGCTAGGGGACTGGGCTCACCAGCCGGCCAGTCATGCCTAGACCAGTCCCGCGCCCAACTTTATATTTTATCATATTTTTACTATTTTCCTGATCTCATGAAAATCCTCTCGTTCGAGCAAATTTTTATATTTTTCAAAGAAATTAACTAAACCACGTGATTTCATCAAAAAATAATAAAATTAGGAAAAGGTGTCATGGGACCTCCGGTCGGTCGGTCATGCCTTGGCCGTGGCCGGTCCCACACCTCACGTTCCCCATTATTTTATTATTTCTCTCAAATTATGAAAATTCCTTGATTTCATGTATTTTCTCTAAAATTGCCTAATTTCATGTATTTTCTCTAAAATCATAGAAAATATTAAAAATTAGAAAAAACTTGTGGGACCGGGCTCTAGCCGGCCGACCATGCCTTAGCCGGTCCCACACGCCCATTATATTATTATTATTTAGTGTTTTGTTTCATGATTTCATGAAAACTCCCTGATTTCAACAAAATATCTTGGTTTTCAACAAATCTCCTTGATTTTATGAAAATTATCTAAAATCATCAAAATTTGGTAAAATTGGGAAGAGTGGCTTGGGACCCGCGCCCATTGGCCGGCCGGCCATGCCGTGGCCATTTCCGGTCCCACACTCCCATTCCCTATTTTATATTCATTAATTTATGTCTCACATCTTATGGAAGTTCCCTAATTTCATCAAAACTCTCCAGTTTCATGGAATTTCCCTCAAATCATAGAAAATACATAAAATTACATAAAACTGGAAAAAGCATGTGGGACCGTGTTTGTCAACCGGCCGGTAATGCCCTAGTCATGGCCGGTCCCACACCTTGTAATTCCCTGTTTTATTTATTATTTTCATCATCTCATGTATTTTTCCCAGTTTTAGCGAAACCATGGATTTTGCATATTTTCTCAAATGTAGCTCAAATGTGCGCCAGAAAATATCATAATTCTCAGGACTGAAGCGCGAACACCATGGTGACATGGGCACATCCCCTTGACCGACCAAGGGTGACCCTAAGGCTTGCAAGCAGCTAGTCCCGCATGTTTTAATGATTTTAACCTAATTTGCTCAGTTGCTCATATTAGGTTCAAACTCTGTCCAAACAAATGAGAGTTTGCTCAAACGAAAATTCACTGGTACCACACCCACCAAGATCCGGTCTCATGACCTCTTGGTCGGTCCTTCATATTTCCATAATACCATGGGACCGCCCCTTGAATTCTTCCCGAGTTTTACTCTCGAGTTGTTTTCAACTCCCGAACGAGCGTAACACCTAAATATTCTCGCGTAGGGAGATAGGAAATTCTTTTCCGTATAGAATGGAGGGGCGGACCATCAAAATCCGAGTCCGTATGAGTATTCTACACCGATTCTAGTAAAGAACGTTAATTAGGGCTTCAACCAATCTGGGGATTGCTCAAATGACCAACAATTGGTCCCGTGACCACCAAGAGCCGGTCCCAAGCTCTCTTGGTCGGTCCCTATCTCTCATATCTAGGTTTCACCTAATATTGAACCCAGTAGTAATTTAGGAAATGATGAAACCAGAATTTAATCATTCTTTCACCAACTGGTCCTCAAGAGACTTTCGTATTTTTGCTCATTCGAGCATCTAGGCGTTATATGGTGAACCTTTCATCCCATGTAGATGGTCCTGTGTTGGCTTGCAATAAATCATCACTTCGATAAAATTACGATTTTGAATCCGGAGCTCTGCAGAAACGTGATTCTGAGATGATTCAAACACTCAGATAATTTTATGTTGATTTCATGATTAACATTTTCATTTATTTTGCTAGACCCAGCAATCAGTAAATTAAATTAATATTTTATTCGGTCCTGCTACCAATAAATTCATCAAACGAGCAATATTTGCTCGAACCGGCAATATTTTCCCGAACCGGCAATATTCGTTCAAACTAGCAATATTTGCTCAGATCAAAGAATATTGGTTCAACTATCAATATTCGACAATTCAGCAACATAGTTTGCTCATTTTAGGTCATAATGGTACCTCGACTCAGCAGACACGTTAAATTCATGAGTTTCAGAACATTTGATAAACATGTTCAACTCTGCACTACATGGACTCATTGTCCCACAAAGTCAACAACTGACTCACAATCACGAGATTTCAATCGTGTCACATGGTGGGATATTAACTAGGGTTTTGGTCTGGCGGTCTACAACATGTGTGTTCACCCACGATGAGAATGTGATCAAGTCGTGCAATCAGTTGGAAGAGTCAGCAAAGTAGTGGGTGGAAAATTAACCAAGTCTCCGCATGATGAGTAATTGGTTTAACACGATTTCCTACTTCCCCAATCTCTGATTCCAGCAAACTGTCACACTTCATGGGATCATGGTGTTTTCAACTCCAGCATTATGATTGAAACAACAAGGTTGGACAACACTGAACAAGATTCGAACAATTCGAACATTCGAACAACATTCGCCTAAATGAGCAATTTCTCATCAAAGTTCACACAGACAATCTTTCGTCTACACGAACTCACATAAATCACTCTCAATCAGGAAAAATTCAATCATTCAGAGAATTTTCACGCTGAATTCACAATACACCTACAATCTCAGATCACCATTGATATCATACATTTCTCAGCTTCCCTCTTACAGATCAACCCATCCTCTCTTGTGACCGAATTGACTCTGGAACGACCATTGTTCTTGGTTTAGGCCGGGGTCTTACAGATTGATCTCTCGAACTAAAATCACTCCCTTCTTGCAATGCATCTGTGTGAGGTTCAACATTTCACTCGGTTCAAACAGTCTCCACACGGTCGACTCTTCAATTCCGTAAAAACCATCAAATCGTTTTTCCCCATCTACGGATTGGCGACCACAGTGGGAGATTAATCTCTCGGTTGCAATCTCATGGTTTGACAAGGATGGTCGGTCTTAGGAATAACTCAAACGCTCCAGATCCCAACCTCGCTCGAACGGTAATGTCACTTCCACTCATTCGAACAATTCTGGTTACAACGAACTATCATATTTTATAACTCCATTTATCTCCGTTGAACCAATCAATGAAGAAACCTCAAGCTTGGATGAATTGGAATGGAGACAATAAGACTTGTCAAGGAACGTGGACCGGATGAAGAGGGCGATCGATAACCTGTTCACTTGTCTGGTACATGTGACAAGGATTTTAGGAGCAGAGATAGGGGAACCTCCAAATCACTCGAATGATGATCCTCCTCAGACCAACAGTTTCACCACATATGAGAAGCCAGTAGAACAAGAAGTTGCACATTTGATCGAAAATTTATGTGAACTTCTACACTTATCCAAAGATCAGCGCATGGACACATTTGCTGCACTCAGCCGGATATCATCTGACATGCCAATAACTTCACCAACGCCAGCAGTTGAAGAAGTATCTTTGGTGTCTGGACATTTGATCGACAACATCACTTTTGTAGAAGAGGATCGCATGGCAGACGAAGGACATAATCGAGCATTATACGTGACTGGTTTCATCAAAGGCACCGAATTTATAAGAGACCTCGTCGACACCGGTGCTTACATGAACATTGTCACTATGAAGACTCTTAGGATGGCCAGATTACCACAAGGTAAAATCATTCTCCATCCCATTCTAATGACAGGATTTGAAGGAAGCCAAAGTCATACATATGGATATGCGTACATAGATTTGAGGGTGGGCCTAATTAAGTCGAAGGCGAAATTTCATGTGATCGAGCAAGAACCTGAATATCACATGATACTTGGATGACCATGGCTTCATGACAACAAGGTGGTTCCCTCAACCTACCACCAATGCATGAAGGCCTTACTCAACAACAAAATTGTTCGCATAGCTGCTTCATTATCTCCTTACGCTCTGTCCTATGATGCTGAGTTCATTGAAACCCAGAGGAGTGTCCCTGAGCCTCCTAAGAAAATCTACACTACTCTACTTCCAAGTTGGAAGACGGTTGAAGTATCTGCTGCTGACGCATCATCATCACCTTCAGAGGAAAGACCGGTCAAGCCACCTGCTACGCCAGTCAAACGCCGAAAAGATAAGATCACGATCACATGGTCTAATTTTATGACCACTCATGATGCAGAAAGAAGGGTCATTTACCGGCGACACAAAGATTAGCAATTAATAGGGGGGATTGATCAAGAGTCTCCTCGCACTGACGAATCGTGTCAGAACGAACAATTACATGAGGAGGAAGTTCAGGAAGCTCCACAACAGTTTCAAGATGGCACAAATTCTATACTGATGATCTTGAAACGGTCAACATCGGCACCGAGGAAGATCCAAGACCAATCTTGGTCAGTTCTTCACTATCACCAGAAGAATGGACGGGTCTAGTAGAGCTATTGAAGGAGTATCGGGATATATTTGCTTGGACGTAGGAAGAAATTCCTGGCCTGGATGACAAACTGGTCACTCATCGCCTACATATCATCCCCAGCTCCAAAGCCGTCAAACAACCGCCTAGGCAGTTCAGGCATGAGGTCGAGAAGCAAATCAAGGTTGAAATTCAAAATTGCTGGTTGCAGGATTCATCAAGCCTATCCAACATCCAACATGGCTAGTTAATGTTTTTCTAGTTAAGAATAAAAATGGTCAAATCAGATGTTGTGTAGATTTCAGAAACTTGAATAAATGCTGCACGAAGGACGACTTTCCTTTACCCAACATTGATATGCTTGTTGATGCGACCAGCGGCCACGGTATGTTCTCATTCATGGATGGTTACAGCGGGTACAACCAAATCACCATGTTTGAACATGATGTTTCCAAGACCGCGTTTCGTACTCCCATTGGGAATTTTCATTACACTGTGATGCCCTTTGGATTGAATAATGCGGGTGCCAACTACCAACGGGCCATGACGGCCATATTTCATGATATGATGCACAAGCAAGTAGAAGATTATGTTGACGATGTCGTGGTGAAATCGAAAGCTTGAGCATTCCACTTAGAAGTTCTGAGACAAGTCTTTGAAAGATGAAAAGAGTACAAGTTAAAGATGAACCCTCTAAAATGCGTTTTTGGGGTTTCTTCTGGAAAGTTTCTGGGATTCTTGGTCACTACTGAAGGGATCAAAGTCGATCCATACAAAGAAAAGTCAATATCCACCATGCCTTCTCCGCGCACTATGAAGGAACTGCAGAGCTTCATGGGTAAAGTGAATTATATCAGACGCTTCATACCAGGATTGGCTCAACTTATCGCATCATTCACTCCTCTGCTGAAGAAAGGATCAAGTTTTACCTGGACGGATGTTCAACAGAAAGCATTTCAGAAGATACAACAGATACTTTTATCACCTGCAGTCCTGAGGTCTCTAGTGCAGGTACGACCATTGATACTGTACACAGCTTCCAGTGACGTCGCTATAGGAACACTGCTAGCTCAATAAAACGAAGAAGGTGTCGAACATCCAATTTATTGTTACAGCCGAACCATGAAAGATGCTCAACTCAGATACCCGAAAGCTGAAAGAACATGCCTGGCGTTAGCTCATGCAATACAGAGATTCAGGCATTATTTACTATCCAACAGGGTTGTGCTTGTATCCAAAGCTGATCCCATAAAGTTTCTACTCACAAAGCTCGCCCTGATGGGAAGACCTGCAAAGTGGTTATTGCATATGTCAGAATTCGACATAGTATGTGTCTCCCCCAAAGCAATCAAGGGTCAAGCAGTGGCAGATTTTCTGGATGCCTTTCCGGGAGAGGATTCTACATCATTGCAAGATGACATACTAGGAGAGCTTCCAGAAATCTCAGTCGTCAAAGAAGAAACATGATTATTGTACTTTGATGGATCCGCCACTCCTAGCAATGATACTGGAGGAGCGGGCATAGTCTTGGTCTCTCCATCAGGGGAAGTATTCTCACATTCATTCAAGCTAGATTTCCACTGTACAAATAATTCAGCAGAATATGAAGCCTTCTTGCTAGGATTATCCTTAGCTAAACAAGCAGGAGCAATGCATCTGGAGACCAGAGGAGATTCAAAGCTGATGGTCAATCAAATGAATGGGATATATTATCTCAAGGAGATAACGCTTGCTCCGTTCAGGGATGAAGCACAACGACTCCTGACTCATTTTGCCGATGCAACCATCATCCATACCGGCCGGACAAAAATAGTGCAAGTGTAATTAGCAAATAATGCTCAGACTAGCATTTTTAATGCACGAACGAACATTTCAAAAAATATGAACGAACGAGGAACCTATGCAAAATAGGAAGGAAAAATAATAATAAAAATATATTAGCAAAAGCGCTAGGGGACTGGGCTCACCAGCCGGCCAGTCATGCCAAGACCAGTCCCACGCCCAACTTTATATTTTATCATATTTTTACTATTTTCCTGATCTCATGAAAATCCTCTCGTTCGAGCAAATTTTTATATTTTTCAAAGAAATTATCTAAACCACATGATTTCATAAAAAAATAATAAAATTAGGAAAAGGTGTCATGGGACCGCCGGCCGGCCGGTCATGCCTTGGCCGTGGCCGGCCCCACACATCACGTTCCCCATTATTTTATTATTTCTCTCAAATTATGATTTCATGTATTTTCTCTAAAATTACCTAATTTCATGTATTTTCTTTAAAATCATAGAAAATATTAAAAATTAGAAAAAACTTGTGGGACCGGGCTCTAGCCAGCTGGCCATGCCCTAGCCGGTCCCACACGCCCATTATTTTATTATTATTTAGTGTTTTGTTTCATGATTTCATGAAAACTCCCCGATTTCAACAAAATATGTTGGTTTTCAACAAATCTCCTTGATTTTATGAAAATTATCTAAAATCATCAAAATTTGGTAAAATTGGGAAGAGTGGCTTGGGACCCGCGCCCATTGGCCGTCCGGCCATGCCGTGGCCATTTCCGGTCCCACACTCCCATTCCCTATTTTATATTCATTAATTTATATCTCTCATCTTATGGAAGTTCCCTAATTTCATCAAAACTCTCCAGTTTCATGGAATTTCCCTCAAATCATAGAAAATACATAAAATTACATAAAACTGGAAAAAAGCATGTGGGACCGTGTTTGTCAACCGGTCGGTAATGCCCTAGTCGTGGCCGGTCCCACACTTTGTAATTCCCTGTTTTATTTATTATTTTCATCATCTCATGTATTTTTCCCAGTTTCAGCGAAACCATGGATTTTGCATATTTTCTCAAATGTAGCTCAAACGTGCGCCAGAAAATATCATAATTCTCAGGACTGAAGCGCGAACACCATGGTGACATGGGCACATCCCCTTGACCGACCAAGGGTGACCCTAAGGCTTGCAAGCAGCTGGTCCCGCATGTTTTAATGATTTTAACCTAATTTTCTCAGTTGCTCATATTAGGTTCAAACTCTGTCCTAACAAATGAGAGTTCGCTCAAACGACCATTCACTGGTACCACACCCACCAAGATCTGGTCTCATGACCTCTTGGTCGGTCCTTCATATTTCCATAATACCATGGGACCGGCCCCTTGAATTCTTCCCGAGTTTTACTCTCGAGCTGTTTTCAACTCCCGAACGAGCGTAACACCTAAATATTCTCGCGTAGGGAGATAGGAAATTCTTTTCCGTATAGAATGGAGAGGCGGACCATCAAAATCCGAGTCTGTATGAGTATTCTACACCGATTCTAGTAAAGGACGTTAATTAGGGTTTCAACCAATCTGGGGATTGCTCAAATGACCAACAGTTGGTCCCGTGACCACCAAGAGCCGGTCCCAAGCTCTCTTGGTCGGTCCCTATCTCTCATATCTAGGTTTCACCTAATATTGAACCCAGCAGTAATTCAGTAAACGATGAAACCAGCATTTAATCATTCTTTCACCAACTGGTCCTCAAGAGACTTTGGTATTTTTGCTCATTCGAGCATCTAGGCGTTATATGATGAACCCGTCATCCCATGTATCCGGTCCTGTGTTGGTTTGCAATAAATCATCACTTCGATAAAATTACGATTTTGAATCCGGAGCTCTGCAGAAACGTGATTCTGAGCAGATTCAAACACTCTGATAATTTTATGTTGATTTCATGATTAACATTTTTATATATTTTGCTCGACCCAGCAATGAGTAAATTAAATTAATATTTCATTTGGTCCTGCTACCAATAAATTCATCAAACGAGCAATATTTGCTCGAACCGGCTATATTTGCCCGAACCGGCAAAATTCGTTCAAACTAGCAATATTTGCTCAGATCAAAGAATATTGGTTCAACTATCAATATTCGACAATTCAGCAACACAGTTTGCTCATTTTAGGTCATAATGGTACCTCGACTCAGCAGACACGTTAAATTCATGAGGTTCAGAACATTTGCTAAACGTGTTCAACTCTGCACTACATGGACTCATTGTCCCACAAAGTCAACAACTGACTCACAATCACGAGATTTCAATCGTGTCACATGGTAGGATATTAACTAGGGTTTTGGTCTGGCGGTCTACGACATGTGTGTTCACCCACGATGAGAATGTGATCAATTCGTGCAATCAGTTGGAAGAGTCAGCAAAGTAGTGGGTGGAAAATTAACCAAGTATCCGCACGATGAGTAATTGGTTTAACACGATTTCCTACTTCCCCACTCTCTGATTCCAGCAAACTGTCACACTTCATGGGATCATGGTGTTTTCAACTCCGGCATTATAAAATGTCTCTGAATCCTGATTGAAACAACAAGGTTGGACAACACTGAAAAAGATTCTAACATTTGAACAACATTCGCCTAAACGAGCAATTTCTTATCAAAGTGTTTGTGGGAGAAAACTACTTCTGCAGGTTTATGTAATTTTGGGTGTGTGTGGATGAGAAGTGAATTTAAACCTTCAAGTGTCGTTAACTTGAGATCTGGTCATATTTACGAAGTAGATGCAAAATGCACATCACATTCTACTTCAGCACATTATCCGAAATTGTAGGAATACTAGCGTCTAATGGTAACTCTTAACTCTTACCTTTTTACGCTTCCACTAAACAGTAGTGAGAGTAATGCTAGAGTTAATGCTCCAAAAAGGTCTGCTTCTTAAAGACCTACAAAAGACGTTCAAAAACTCAGATTTTTCATAAAATCACGAACTCTTCTACTGAGTGAACATTCACCATAGAATTATGGAAACTAAAACATTATTTTATCATAAATAATTTTATCTCTAAGCAACATCACACAAAACTCAAGTTTTGATTTTAGAGAAACAATATATATTTGCATACATATATATAAACAGAACGTTTATTTACTCACGTAAGTAAATGAATATTTTTCAACGTGAGCCAGGTTCACAAAAATAAATCGTGATACTCCACGGTTTCAAAAAAAAAAAAAAAAAAAAAAACCTTTTCCATGAACCGACCATGGTTTTACAAAAACTCTTTTCCTTCGTGCCGTCATATGTATCTGAAACGAAGGTTTATTTCAATTTCGTGAAAACTCACGCATTACATGGTAGAGTTTTACATGAAAGCTCATACACAAAATTTTATCACTGGACACAAGTTCATATATACATAAAGAGGAGAACTCGCTTCTTCGCATCATCGTTATTCTTTAAAACGAAGATTTTACTACGGTTTTGTGAAAAATTCACTTTTTGTGATAAAACTTTGACTCACGTGAAAACTCATCAACATAGTTTCATCACTGAACCTACATATTCATATATGAAGGAAAACCTCTCCTAAATCAGGGATTATTACTAGTTTTCAAAAACTAACGAACAAACGTTTTCAATAACGAAGGTTTTCGACGAAACTCACACTCATATATACACGGGTATATAATTTTATCATGAAAAATATGTGAACAACCCATAGAACTCATGAGCATCAGCAAGCAAAAAAAAAAAGTTCGAAGCATACCTGTCGGCGCCGGTCGGAAATTGGCTGACGGTGGCGCTCCGGCGAACTTTCCTGCTCCTCTTGATGATGGCGTGAAGGTGATGAGGTGATGAAGCTCTGGTCATGCGGGAAAATTAAAAAAAAGGGGAGCAATTCCTTTTGTATCAAACTTTATTTCCAAAACCTAATTTTCCAAGGATTTCCTTATTGGGCCCGGCCCGCGAATCCTGAACGACCAAGATCTCGTCATCCAAATCAGCGGTTCAACACCAAATTATGCTCATCAAACAATATTCTATCATGCTACTGGAACCATCTTTCAAGTCATGGTACGCTCGTACGCTCGAAATCCGGTAACATCTTAACTTACGACTGAGTTCAATTACTTGTATTGTTACGACCGAAAAATCACCATTCAATGCTGACTAAGGAACACGGCTTTCCTCACTAAGTAGGGGACTTAATGTAGATGGTGGATTTTCGACAAAGTCTAAAATCGTAAACCCATAATTATACAAACCTCTGATCCAACAATCAGACGTGAATATTGAGACACGGGTCTCTCATCGAATTCTCTGATTGAGAATACTTTATCTCAGAGTGCACATAGATATGTAGTCTCACAGCTGGAAAACACCATATCTCACGAGTAGTACTGAGCACTTCAGTAATTATTTCTATCACGGGATGGAAAACTCCCAAACAACTTGCTCTTCTAGTATAGAGTGATGACGTTTTCAGGATACAAACAACGAGTTTACCCTGGATATGTAAAAAATATGAAGCTCCAGTAAGTTCATATCAGAATAATTAATGCTCCTAGACAGTTTGCTCTGCTAGTATAAAGTCATAAATTAATTATTCCTAAATTCTTGGATTCATCCGCAGAATTTCTGAAAATATTCAAATATTTTCGCAGATATTTTATTACGCAAACCATGGTTCTTCCCAGCATAAATCCATGGATTAGTAATAAATATTGGACGCACGGGCATCAGAGATGCCTTCTGAGTGAGCCCTGTCTCAAATTTAAATTCTTGGATTCATCCGCAGAATTCCTGAAAATATTCAAATATTTTTGCAGATATTTCATTACGCAAACCATGGTTCTTCCCAGCAGAAATCCATGGATTAGTAAAAAATATTGGACGCACGGGCATCAGAGCTGCCTTCTGAGCGAGCCCTGTCTCAAATGGTGCAAGTGTATTCAACAATGGTACATTAATAACCACCGCACGAATGAGTATTTCAAAATACGATGAAACGATGAACCTATGCAAAATAGGATGAAAAATAACAAATAAATAAAAATTGACCAAGGCACTGGGAGCATGGACCCACTGACCGGCTGACTATGCTGTGGTCAATCCCACGCCAGTTTCATATTTTTGTTGTTTTTCCTGAGTTTATGAAAAACCATTTCATTTGAACGAATATCCTTTGTTTTGAGGAAACTCCTCAATTTCGTGATGCTTCCTTCGCGCGGAGGAAATAATATAAAATTAGGGAAAAAACGTGATGGGCGTGACCATTGGCCAACCGGCCATGCCTTGGTCCCAGCCGGCCCCATACCTTATGATTCCTCATTATTTTATTATTATTTCCCTAATTTCATGAAAACTCCTTAATCTCATGATATTTCCTTGGTCCCATGAAAAATAATAAAAATTAGGGAAACCCGTGTGCACGGGCCATAGCCGGTCGGCCAAACCCTAGATGGCTCACACGTCCCACTCTTTTATTAGCATATTTTTCATGTTTTCATAATCCCATGAAAATTCATTGATTTCATGATATTTCCTTCAAATCATGAAATAATGCATAAAATAGGGAAAACACACGGGACCGGGCCCTAGCTGTCCAGTCATGCTCCAAGCCGGTCCCACACGCCCACACGTCCCTTATTTTATTATTTATGATTTTTTATGTTTCCCTCATCTCATGGAAACTCCTTGATTTCAACAAAACTCTTTAATTTTAGCAAAACTCCTTCGTTTTATCATATTTCCCTAAAATCATGAAAAATATTACAAAATTATGGAAAACGTGTGGGATGGCTCCCTTGGCCGTCCAGCCTTTCCCACAGTCATGATTGGCCCCACACTCCATAATACTTTCACTTTTTCATTATTCTCCTTCATCCGATGAAGTTTTGACGGTTTTATCAGAAAACCGTAATTTTGTCATATTTTCTCAAATGGTCGCTCAAACGAGCACCAGAAAATATCAAAATTCCCAGAACTAGAACAAGGATATCTCAATGACGAAATCATGTTACCTTGACCGACCAGGGTTAGCTTTTTGGCTCGCAATGAGCCAGTCCCACGTGTTTCTCACAATCTGACCTAATTTGCACAATTGCGCGTATTGGGTCCTAAACTCTCCGAATAATTTCAGAATTTTATGGAGTGATCATCATTTGATCCCGTGACCACCCAGGGCCGGTTTCATGACCCCTTGGTTGGTCCCTCACCTTTTCATAATTAATTAGGTTTTATCACCTAATGCTGAACCCAGCAGTAATTCAGTAAATGATTAAACCAGCATTTAATCATTCTTTCAACAACTCACCAACTCTTCAAAGAGGTATTGGTTTTTGCTCACGTGAGAAATATGAGAATTTCATGGTCAATCCACGGTCCCATGAAGCCGGTTCTCCTTCATTCCATGGTTAATTTTCAAATAAACTATCAATTGGTCATCAATTGATCAAATTAGGGTTTCTGAATCCAAGAATCATGATTCCAGATTCAAACACTAATAATTTTGCAATGATCTCATGATCAGTATTCTTATTAATTATGCTCGGTTTAACTACCAGCGCTTTAATTAATATTTTATTTTGGTCACGCTACTAATAATTCATCAGACGAGCAACACTTGCTCAGATGAGCAATATTTACTTAAATCAACGAATATTGGAACTATCAATATTAAATAAATTATCGAGCAACACTTGCTCTCCTCAATGTGAGGATCATATCACTATCTCAGCAGATGCGTTCAATTCATGAGTTGCAGAATATTTCACAAAATCATGTTTAACTCAGCAAATACGTGGACTCATTGTCCCACGAAGTCATGAAATCAACAACTGACTAAATTAACCACGAGACATCAATCGTGTCACTTGGGGGGATATCAACTAGGGTTTTGGTCTGGCGGTCTACGGCACGTGTGTTCAAACACACGATGGAATGTGAGCAAGTCGTGCAATCAGTTGAAGGAATCAGCAAAGTAGTGGGTGGAAAATTAACCAAGTCTCCGCACGATGAGTAATTGGTTTAACACGATTTTCCACTTCCCCACTCTTTGATTCCAGCAAACTGTCACACTTCATGGGATCATGGTGTTTTTATCTCCGGCATTATATAATATCTCTGAATCCTGATTGAAGAAAAAGATTCGAAGAGTTTTCAAACATTCGAACAACAATCGTCTGAACGAGCAATTTCTCACCAAAGTTCATACAGGCGCTCTTTTGTCTACACTAACTCACATAAATTACTCTCAATCAGGCAAGATTCAATCATTCAGAGCATTTCACGCCGAATTCATAACACACCTACAATCTCAGATCATCATTGATCTCACACATTTCTCAGCTTCCCTCTTACAGATCAACCCATCCTCTCTTGTGACCGAATTTACTCTGGAACGGCCATTGTCTTGGTTTAGGCCGGAGTACTACATATTGGTATCTCGAACTTAAAGCACCCCCTTCATAGCGGTGTATCTGTGTGAGGTTGAACATTTCGCTCGGTTCAAGGAATCTCCTCCGCACGGTCGTCCTCAATTTCGCAAAAACCAGCAAATCATTTTTCCTCATCTACAACGGGCACATCCCCTTGACCGACCAAGGGTGACCCTAAGGCTTGCAAGCAGATGGTCCCGCATGTTTTAATGATTTTAACCTAATTTTCTCAGTTGCTCATATTAGGTTCAAACTCTGTCCTAACAAATGAGAGTTTGCTCAAACGACCATTCACTGGTCCCACACCCACCAAGAGCCGGTCTCATGACCTCTTGGTCGGTCCTTCACATTTCCATAATACCATGGGACCGGCCACTTGAATTCTTCCCGAGTTTTACTCTCGAGCTGTTTTCACCTCCCGAACGAGCGTAAAACTTAAATATTCCCACGTTAGAAGATAGGAAATTCTTTTCCATACAGAATGGAGCGGCAGACCATCAAAATCCGAGTCTGTATGATAATTCTACACCGATTCTAGTAAAGGACGTTAATTAAGGTTTCAACCAATCTGGGGATTGCTCAAACGACTAATAATTGGTCCCGTGACCACCAAGAGCCGGTCCCAAGCTCTCTGGGTCGGTCCCTATCTCTTGTCTCTAGGTTTCACCTAATACTGAACCCAGCAGTAATTTAGTAAACGATGAAACTAGCATTTAATCATTCTTTCACCAACTGGTCCTCAAGAGACTTTGGAATTTTTGCTCATTCGAGCATCTAGGCGTTATATGGTGAACCTGTCATCCCATGTAGTCGGTCCTGTGTTGGTTTGCAATAAATCATCACTTCGATAAAATTAGGATTTTGAATCCGGAGCTCTGCAGAAACGTGATTCTGAGCAGATTCAAACACTCTGATAATTTTATGTTGATTTCATGATTAACATTTTTATTTATTTTGCTCGACCCAGCTGTCAGTAAATTAAATTAATATTTTATTCGGTCCTGCTACCAATAAATTCATCAAACGAGCAATATTTGCTCAAACTGGAAATATTTGCCCGTACCGGCAATATTCGCCCGAACTAGCAATATTTGCTCAGATCAAAGAATATTGGTTCAACTATCAATATTCGACAATTCAGCAACACAGTTTGCCTGTTTTAGGCCATAATGGTACCTCGTCTCAGCAGACACGTTAAATTCATGAGTTTCAGAATATTTTCTAAACGTGTTCAACTCAGCACTACATGGAATCATTATCCCACAAAGTCAGCAACTGACTCACAATCACGAGATTTCAATCGTGTCACATGGGGGGATATTAACTAGGGTTTTGGTCTGGCGGTCTACGGCACGTGTGTTCACCCAAGATGAGAATGTGAGCAAGTCGTGCAATCAGTTGGAAGAGTCAGCAAAGTAGTGGGTGGAAAATTAACCAAGTCTCCGCACGATGAGTAATTGGTTTAACACGATTTCCTACTTCCCCACTCTCTGATTCCAGCAAACTATCACACTTCCTGGGATCATGGTGTTTTCAACTCCGGCATTATAAAATGTCTCTGAATCCTGATTGAAACAACAAGGTTGGACAACACTGAAAAAGATTCTAACATTTGAACAACATTCGCCTAAACGAGCAATTTCTTATCAAAGTGTTTGTGGGAGAAAACTACTTCTGCAGGTTTATGTAATTTTGGGTGTGTGTGGATGAGAAGTGAATTTAAACCTTCAACAAATGTGTTGCACGATGATCACTTTTGATTCGAGAGATAATCTGTACAATTCTGGCCTAAACCGAAGACACGGCCGTTCCAGATTTTTTTGGGTCACAAGTGAAGGATGTGAGGTTGATCTTAGGGAGGGAAGCGAAGAAGGTGTTGAGAGTATGAAGGTGAAGGCTATTTAATGACTTGTTAACAGAAGGTTGAGCAGGCTAGCAAATTTTGCTGGCAGGCTCTGGGTGTTGAATACGATGGTATTAACACTTGGTTTTTCTATGTTGTTGGAAAATAGGGAGGAGAACCTATTTATACAAGTCGATAAGCCTTCATCACGTCTCTCGTGGGAAAGTGGAGTAATGGAGGAAGTGGAGTTGTGTGTTAGTGTCACACGGTTGCTTTCCCACTTCTCCTATCATCGCTAACCAACAATGTTTCCCTGACACGATCTTGTGATGGCGTGTTGCACGCTGCACGCTGTAAACCGCCAGACTAATACCCCAGTGTGTATCCCCCAGTTGTGACATGATTAATGTCTCAAGTGTGTGTATCGTGGGACCCACAGAAAATAGTGCAGGGTGAATCGTGAACTTGGTATAACATCGCATGCAGCTATCTTCAGGTGACCGTTTGGAGGCTGTATAGACAGGCCATGCCTTGGTCGGTCACCCTGTGAAGAAGAGTGACGGATGGTGATAATGGTGATACCTTGTTTGCTGGTTGATTCGCACCCTAAGTCATTCGTCCAAGCTTGCAAAGTTGGATGGACGAGATGGCTCGTAGCCTTGCTTGCGATCGTTGGATGGGAGGCGCGCATGCTGCCTCTTTTGGCCCAAACGTTTGCATGTTTAGAGGGTTCCAATGGAGAAACCGACCAGCCCTGCATGGAGGTGGTACCATGGTGTCCACGCCCATGCCTGTTTGGATCGCAAAGATTTGATCTAAGCCACTCGATTTAGGTGGCAAAGACGAGTGGTCGAGATTAGAACTTATGGAGGGGTCGTGACATGCCACCTTTGGGTACACGTATCGAGGAACTTGACCACTACCGGTCTTGGCCGGTCAGCTAGGCGTGAAGTCGGGCCCACGGTGGTCATGCTAGCATGCTTGTTCCCTCTAAATCTTCATCTTTTCCTTCCATCCAAGCCTGCGAAGATGGACGTATGAGATGATTCTACGACATTAGGGTTTCGGACCGACCACTTTGGGCGACCGATTTGAGAGTTGCGTGCCTCCTTTGGGGAGGCCGGCCACGCATGCAGAAACCTTGGTTGACGGTGAGAATATACATACTTGCTCCATGGCTCTGTGCGTGATCTAACCCATCCAACTATGCCTGCGAAGTTGGATGGTCATGATCGTTTTGGATCTTCTCAAACTGCTAAGGCGTCAAACTAGCCTTGTTTGGGCAATCGTATCTTGCACCAAGGGTTTCCTATGAGGGAGTCGACCATGCAGGTGGAAAGTGGGCCCTTCAATGGTGCACCATAACTTTACGGCGTGTTTAAAGTGTGATCTAAGCCGTCCAACTATGCCTGCGAAGTTGGACGCTCACGATCAATAGAAGCCCTTGGCCGCGCGACATGCCTTCTTTGGCCGAACGGTTTGGGACAACCAACTGTAGTTGGTCTTGTCCGACGGGTTATGTGTGCAGGTGGGTATACGGTGATCATGTTGGCATGCTCCGGACCCCCTGAATCTATATATATACCCTACATCTATGCCTGCGAAGATGGATGGTTGAGATTGTTTTGCGACACATGTAATATGCCGCTGTTTGTTTTTAGCAGGTGAGACTAACATGGGTAGTCTTGCCTGCGTTCAACGGGGCTAATATAACCTGCCGTCAGGTAGCCTACGGGTGTTTGCATGTCGAACACAAGGCTTTAATTAAAGCATTAATAGTAATGTTGTATACCTATAGAAAACCGGGATGGTTGCTACATGCTCCATTGGGATGGTTGCTACATGCTCCGTTCTGGGTATATTAAATTCACAGGATGGTTGCACATGCTTTGGTGAATTAATAAAGTGAGAAGTATTCGTCACTTGAATGGTTTTATTCTTTGCAGGATGTCAGCCTATTAAATTAGCTTCATCCTTTGCAAGGTGGCAACATATTAAATTTGGTTTTACAATTTTAGCCTTAAACTAAAATCCACCATCAACATTAAGTCCCCTTCCTAGCACACAATGGTTACATCATTGCGGGGTAGGCATGAGATGGTGACAAATAAAGATAAACTTTTGAGACAAAGTTGGATGTTACCAGGAGAGACGGGTCATCCTGTTCTTGGAGTATGTCATATTGAAGAGGCACCCAGGCGAGTCTTCGAGTAGCATGATATTGATCCTTCCTGCTTCGATCGACATTGTTATGCATGCTTCAGTCGAGATCCTGCTTTGGTGGGACCTGATGCGAGCATGCTTGCTCTGATAGTGGGCAGCTATGAGTGTAACCCTAGATGAATGTGGACCCACCACGTATATGCTTCAACCGAATGTCTCCATTTTTCACCTGCTTGATAGACATGTGGGGCCGCATACTTCGCTTAATCGTGGGACTCATCATGCGCCTGCTTGATCGAATATGGGCTTGTTATGCCTACTTCGGTTGAACATTCGAGTGTCATCCTTATTACTTTGTCCAAACACTGAACCTGCTACGTTGACCAAACGCCATTCTTGCTGCCTTGAATCGACACCAGCTTTGGTGACTGCTCGAACATGGGACCCACTGCGCGCTTGTTTTGCTCAAACATAAACGTGTTGAAGCAACTTCTGGAGCGATCAGGTCCTGGAGAACGTTGAAGCAGATTCTGGAGCGTCTCGGAGAGTTGGAGACGTCTTCTAAAGCGAATGTAGAGGTAGCTCCTAGCGGTAACGTTGAAGCAGGCTGAAGCTAACATGCAGGCGGCTCCTGGTGGGAGAGTTGAAGCAGCTTCTGAAGAGAACTGGAGGCGGCTCCTCGAGAGAGAATTGAAGTGGCTTCTGAAGTGGATTGCATGCGGTTCCTTGAGAGAGCATCGAAGCAGATTCTTTAGTTTGGTTTTCCCTTCACATGCTTCTTGATTGATCATCTCTTGTGTTGAGGAATTCCTTGACTGATGGTGAAGGAATCTCATACTGAGCCTCAGTCCCCAAGCATGACTTATGTGGTTCTATGTTGCACCGTTGGTGATTTTACCATAATAAAGATATCATCTCGCCTACATGATTTTGTTACTTCTCCATGGGAAAATATGCTGAATTTCGGATTACCTATGTCGGTAGTGGTTGTTGCTATAGCAAAGTTCAAGCATAATATAAACTGTAGCAGTTTTGATCGGAAGAGACTGGCAGGGAGAGGCATGGTATATACAGGAACGAACTTTGCAGTCTCCATATAGTGGTAGAGCTTGTCTCATTTTATTGGTAGAGGTGTAAACTGTAACCAACGATTTTCTTGACGTTCCTTCATGAGATATAGAAGAAGGAGACAGTCCCCTGTCGACGAGTACCCAAAACTTTCGAATTGATAGGAGTTGTCACGCTAGGTTCATGAGGCCATATCTGCTCTCTTGAGTACATCCTCGTCTTTATACATCTTGGAATCATAATAATAGCATGCTTGCATATCTAAATTCACCGTCTTTGAGATGGGCAGTGCTAAAAAGTCCCAATCATACTCCTTTGGTAATGCAACCACTTCTTATACGGGATACAAATTATGAAATTGTCTCTCATTGATGTAGTTACCATAGATCCGGATATGAAATACCATGGTTGTTGTTTCACCATCACGGCAGTCGTGCATATGATGCTGGATTTGGAGTTGGTATGACAGCCTGCTTATGAGACGTGTTGTCCTTAACTGCTTCCAAACTTTTGGTGAAGCGCTTAAAGGGAACATCGCTCCACTCACATCTCTTGGTGGTGGTCAGCCTGTCAGGTGAAGCAGTCCCCTGTGGTCCAACAGGGTGATCATTCAGTACTTTCAAGGAGGGTTTTTCAATAAGACTTACTTGAGCTCGGAATCTATTGACGTAGGACAAAAGACTTTCACCAGGAAGTTGCGTTATGACTGTGAGTAGTTGGTACGGAGGCAACAGGTAGTCTTCAAGACTCCAAGGTTTACTGGAGATCATCGGGGCTGGCTTGTTGAAGATCCTTTCAGGTACTGAGATCGGTAAGGATTTCGCCTTGTGTATCTACGGCCTCCCTAGAATCATGTCGTAATCCGGATGTTCCTTGATTATGTGGAACCTGGATTGTGTTGGAGTGTCATCGATCTTGAAATCAAGGTCAATGTATCCGTAGGCGCCCACGAATTCTCCTTCCGGGTTTTTGATCACAGTAGGATTGCAGGTAGCTTCCTTCTTTGAGATCTTTGCGGCTCTCAGGGTCCTGACAGTGATGATGTTAAATACGGAAACTGTATTGATCAGCGTGTTATCGAACTTGACATCTTTTAAGTGAGCAGTGGTTAACAGTCCCCAGTTTCCTTTGTTGGTGGTAACTTCAGACTGAGGTGCCAAGACAGCTTTATCCTCTGGACATGGATGCTTGCTGGTGGTGACTTCGAGGAGGAGTTGAGATGCCAAGACAGCTTCCTTCTCTGGATATAAACGCATAGGTAATCCATCGTAGATTGTACAGTCTTGTGAACAGAGTCCCCAGAAATCATGCAGCTCTTGACAGGGAGGATCTCTATGAAATTCCCTCATTTCCTAGATGGAGTTCTCCCGCTTCCATATTCTCTCTGAATATTTGTTTCAACTTGTTGAAATCCTTGGTTGGGTGGTTGACGAACCTATGATAGCAGCAGTAATTGGCGTCCGTCATGTCTTTCTCGGTCGGTGGGCATTTGACACGTGGCATCTTGATAGCATCATCCTGAATCCATGCTTCCACTAGCTCCATTACTTCGTTCATCGGAAATGGTAAGCATGTATCTTCAGCGTCTTGCATAGGAGCCTTGCCTCCTCCTTTTCGAGATGCAACTGTATGCGCTGGAGATGCACTCTTGGGTTGTTGTTCAGCTGTAGGGGCCTTCCTTTTTCTGCCTTCGCCCACCATGCTCACAAAAGGACCAGCGTTGTACTATTTGTTGATGAGACACTTGTTTCCTCGGTTCTCCCGGGAATCTTTAATCCGAACAACTCTGGTTCTTTCCAATAGTGATGGGGTGGTAGTAGCTGAGCGTTTGGCGGCTTCACGGGGCTCAGGGAACATCTGGAACCCTAGGTTCCCCAAAAAGGCCCGGTATATGGGTATCATTCCATTGATGCAAAGTTCCACCAGCTGTCGCTCTGCGACATTCGGTTCATGGCAGTCCAACACTTGTGTTCTGAACCTTTTGACAAAATCATTTGGATGTTCGTTGTTCCGTTGGGAGATTCTCCCCAGGTCTGAGAAAGTAACTTGCTCAGATACAAAGAAGTACTTCCTATAAAAACGCGACGACCATCTCACTCCAATTGGATATGCTGTCGGGTGCGATGTTGTTGTACCACGTATAGGCTCTCCCCGTAAGCGATTTGGAGAATTCCTTCAGGCGGATAACGTGATTGTATTCGTGTTCTCCTAAGGATTCTAAAAATCAAGAGACGTGTTCACGAGCATTACCGGTACCATCGTAAAGGGTGAATTGAGGGGAGGTGTATCCCCTGGGAAGAGGAATACGCTGCACGTCTTGTGGATATGGAGGCTGGTGTCGATGCGCGTCCATCGGATTTTCTTTGCCACGATTTTGGAGGAGTCTCTCCAGATCTTCACGTGTAATAAAGTTGGATGATCGGCTCATTTCCCTAAGATGCTCCTGGTCCCTTTCTCTTGCGTGGTCAGCAGCATAAGACTCTTCGTTCAGGTAGGCTTGCGTAACTGAGGCACCTGCTCCAGGTGTGCTGAACGTATTTCTTGGTGGCCCTTGGGACTGTCTCGACTCTTGTGGTAATCGATCGGTTAATGTTTTAAGGAAGGTGAGTACCTCCTTCTGAGTGGTTTCCATGTCTGCCTGAGGTTTAGCGAGGGTTTCTTGTCTCTCCATCAAGTCCACCATGGTGATAGGAGGTTTCCCTCCTTTGGGTCCTCCAGATCCTCGTCCTGAAGGGGGAGTAGCAGTCGTTCTGGTGACGTACGGAGGTGTCATGCTTGAGGAAATACCTGGATTTGTAGCCGCTATGGCTCTTTTAATGGGATTTGTCACACCTACTGGAATGTCTGATCCTGCTCCGCTGGTACTGGTACTGATGGAAGAAGACGCAATTCCACGGGACACGTTGGTTGTACAGGCGGGTTGTATGGTGACACCAGTGATTGGGATATCAGCGACAAAAGTGTTTTCGGCGCTAACTCCATCGGGATTGGTTACTGGTCCAAACCTAAGATCCACCATTCTTGAAATCAGATAAATTGTATTGGTATTGAATAAATCGACTTCACAACCGAGAGATTAACCTCCCACTGTGGTCTCCAATTGTTTGTGGGAGAAAACTACTTCTACAGGTTTATGTAATTTTGGGTGTGTGTGGATGAGAAGTGAATTTAAACCTTCAACAAATGTGCTGCACGATGAGCACTTTTGATTCGAGAGATAATCTGTACAATTCTGGCCTAAACCGAATACACGGACGTTCCAGATTTGTTTCGGTCACAAGTGAAGGATGTGAGGTTGATCTTAGGGAGGGAAGTGAAGAAGGTGTTGAGAGTATGAAGGTGAAGGCTATTTAATGACTTGTTAACAGAAGGTTGAGCAGGCTAGCAAATTTTGCAGGAAGGATCTGGGTGTTGAATACGATGGTATTAAAAACTTGGTATTTCTGTGTTGTTGGAAAATAGGGAGGAGAACCTATTTATACAAGTCGATAAGCCTTCATCACGTCTCTCGTGGGAAATTGGAGGAAGTGGAGTGATGGAGGAAGTGGAGTTGTGTGTTAGTGTCACACGGTTGCTTGCCCACTTCTCCTATCATCGCTAACCGCCCATGTTTCCCTGACACGATCTTGTGATGGCGTGTTGCACGCTGCATGCTGTAAACCGCCAGACCAATACCCCAGTTTGTATCCCCCAGTTGTGACGTGATTAATGTCTCGAGTGTGTGGATTGTGGGACCCATAGAAAATAGTGCAGGGTGAATCGTGAACTTGGTATAACATCGCATGCAGCCATCTTCAGGTGACCGTTTGGAGGCTGTATAGACAGGCCATGCCTTGGTCGGTCACCCTGTGAAGAAGAGTGACAGATGGTGATCATGGTGATACCTTGTTTGCTGGTTGATTCGCACCCTAAGTCATTCGTCCAAGCTTGCAAAGTTGGACGGACGAGATGGCTCGTAGCCTTGCTTGCGATCGTTGGATGGGAGGCGCGCATGCTGCCTCTTTTGACCCAAACGTTTGCATGTTTAGAGGGTTCCAATGGAGAAACCGACCATCCCTGCATGGAGGTGGTACCATGGTGTCCACGCCCATGCCTGCTTGGCTCGCAAAGATTTGATCTAAGCCACTCGATTTAGGTGGCAAAGACGAGTGGTCGAGATTAGAACTTATGGAGGGGCCGTGACATGCCACCTTTGGGCACATGTATCGAGGAACTTGACCACTGTCGGTCTTGTCCGATCAGCTAGGCATGAAGTCGGGCCCACAGTGGTCATGCTAGCATACTCGGTTCCCTCTAAATCTTCATCTTTGCCTTCCATCCAAGCCTACGAAGATGGACGTATGAGATGATTCTACGACATTAGGGTTTCGGATCGACCACTTTGGGCGACCGATTTGAGAGTTGCGTGCCTCCTTTGGGGAGGCCGGCCACACATGCAGAAACCATGGTTTACGGTGAGAATATAATACTTGCTTCATGGCTCTGGGCGCGGCCTAAGCCATCCAACTATGCCTGCGAAGTTGGATGGTCGTGATCGTTTTGGATCTTCTCAACCTTCTAAGGCGTCAAACTAGCCTTGTTTGAGCAATCGTATCTTGCACCACGTCTTGCCTATGAGGGAGTCGACCATGCAGGTGGAAAGTGGGCCCATCAACGGTGCACCATCACTTTACGGCGTGTTTAAAGTGTGATCTAAGTCGTCCAACTATGCCTGCGAAGTTGGACGCTCACGATCAATAGAAGCCCTTGGCCGCGCGACATGCCTTCTTTGGCCGAACGGTTTGGGACAACCAACTGTAGTTGGTCTTGTCCGACGGGTTATTTGTGCAGGTGGGTCTACGGTGATCATGTCGGCATGCTCTGGACCCCCTGAATCTATATCTATACCCTCCATCTATGCCTGCGAAGATGGATGGTTGAGATTGTTTTGCGACACATGTAATATGCCGCTGTTTGTTTTTAGCAGGTGAGACTAACATGGGTAGTCTTTCCTGCGTTCAACGGGGCTAATATAACCCGCCGTCAGGTAGCCTACGGGTGTTTGCATGTCGAACACAAGGCTTTAATTAAAGCATTAATAGTAATGATGTATACTTACAGAAAACCGGAATGGTTGCTACATGCTTCGTCGGGATGGTTGCTACATGCTCTGTTCTGGGTATATTAAATTCACAGGATGGTTGCACATGCTTTGGTGAATTAATAAAGTGAGAAGTATTCGTCACTTGAATGGTTTTATTCTTTGCAGGATGTCAGCCTATTAAATTAGCTTCATCATTTGCAGGGTGGCAACATATTAAATTTGGTTTTACAATTTTAGCCCTAAACTAAAATCCACCATCAACACAAAGTTCATACAGACAATCTTTTGTCTACGCGAACTCACAGAAATCACTCTCAATCAGGCAAAATTCAATCATTCATAGCATTTTCAAGCTGAATTCACAACACACCTACAATCTCATATCACCATTGATATCACACATTTTTCAACCTCCCTCCTACAGATCAACGCATCCTCTCTTTGACTGAATTGACTCTGGAACGGCCATTGTTCTTGGTTTAGGACGGGGTCTTAAAGATTGATTTCTCGAACTAAAAGCACTCCCTTCTTTCAGTGCATCTATGTGAGGTTCAACATTTCGCTCGGTTCAAAGAGTCTCCACACGGTTGACTCTTCAATTCCGTAAAAACCAGCAAATCGTTTTTCCCCATTTACACTATATTATCGAAGATATTGACCCTGATGAAGCTGGTGTAGAGGAGAGTTCCGAGCACATTCTTCCTTCGAAGAGTTCGAAGACTGCTGCTACTGTCAAGGTATGATTCTATGTTACTATGTTATATATTCCTTTGCCCCTAAAATCATAAATTTGATGTTCATTTGCTTTATAGGCTACGAGGAAAAAGAAGAAAATTAGACCTCTGGATTCATCTACCGTTGAGGTTGAGGATTTTGGAATCCCTGAAGTCACCAGTCATGTAGGTGATGAGGATGAGCTGGATGAGGAATATGAAGAGGATTCTGATGAAAAGGAACGAATTAAAACTACTCCCTATGCTAATGAAGATACTGACGACGAAAATGTTTATGGAAAGAATGAAGATAATACAAATATTGAGCCCAAAGTCGCCCCTCCCCATTATATGGATGAAGGTGTTGGTCTTCAATTGTCATGTCCCGAAATGATGCCTATCCCATAGTCGAACCCTGAGTTTTCTTTTGGGAGAATTTATTCATCTGGTGGATAGGTGGATATTGGTGCCGCACTGGGGTTGGCTTCAGAGTTTAGGTTTTTGTCTCCTAACGACGACTGGGAAGTAACTTCCGAAGATATTGGTGAGAAGGCGGCCGATGAAGAATTTTATGGTGAAGGTGTTGAACTTCGTGCTGTAAAAGAGGCAAATGGGAAAGGATGCCGCTGGGGAGAAAGAACGAAGTGAGCCTCTTGGAGAAAGAAAAGTTGGTGAAGGAGACGCTGATGCTACTTCATCTGAAAATTTTGTAGCTGTTGTGAAGAGTGGCGAAGATTATGACATTTTTAATTGGTTGAAAAAGATGGGTCTCATGAATGTACCCCATGCAGATCCTGCGGTTCTTGGAGAGAGGCCCTCCGATGCTTTTACCCGACAGCGGATGCGACTGTCATCTCGTGAACGGGTGGCTAATATCTGGGATCGGGATTTGGGTACTACTTATTCGACCCTGTTAACCAACATTCCCACTTCCATTTTTGATATGATGGGCGTGGCTGATGGTCATCAGAATGGTTTCCCGCAGCAACGTATTCTCGAGGTAAGGTGTTTATCCTTATAATGATTTGGTTGTTCTTAGATTTTTTTTACTGATCCACTTTTCCTTGGTCATCATAGTTGGTGAACATCGAGTACTACAACCATACTTTGTACCAATTTTTTAAGGCTAAAGCGCTTAAGCTGGAGGCTATTTATCAGAGGGTTGAGGAACTTGAGTTTGATCGAGGGTTCATTGAAACCAAAGATAAGGATATTCAGGAGCTGAAAGAAAAAGAGAAGGATGGCACTGCCAAATGGAGGCTTCGTCAAGAAGTGGTTTCTCTTCGTGGATATTTGGAGAAGGAGTGCGCTACAGCTTCGTCTTCCAGAGGTTCGTTTCCTCTTGCCGTACCTTCTCTTACCTTCTAAGTGTTCTTTCTGAGTTAGCCGGCCCTGTCTTCAGCGGGCGATGCTAGAGAACTGGTATGGCTTCGGGGTGAGATGAATCGACAAGATTCCAAAATTAGAGAGTTGGTGGGCCAAGTGATTGAAGCAAAATAAGAATGGAATTCTCGGGCCGATGAGTATAACCAGATGTCCGCTTGTTATAGGGAAATGAGTGAGCAGATGGTCGATATGCAAAACACGATGAATGCCGAGCGCCGTCAGTTTAATGGTACCTTACTTTGGACTCGTGATAATCTCTGTGAGGCTTATGATATGGTATCCCAGTTAGAGGTTAAGGTAACCAATTTAGAAACAGAGCTTCGTCGGGCTCAATCATCTCATGAACCAGAGGTTCGTGATTATTTACAGCGTCTTGTTCGTGAGAGGGATGATGCAAGGGCCGAAGCGTATGCTCATAGCAAGGCCTTAACCGCCTCTCGAGCCGATGTTTCCCACTTGGTAGAGTCGGAAAGAGACTTAGAACTAAACCTATATAGACTCACAAAGGGTATCGAGGAAATGACTAATGAGGTCAATCGTCTTCACCATTCGGATTTTGTAAAGCATGTAGAGTTGGATTAGTGACAATTTTCTCTCACAAACCTTAGACTGGACTATAAGAAAATCTCCGATGAATATGATTTCCTTTATGAGGCTTGAGATGCTGTAGTTAATGAGTTTGAGATAGCTTCGGATAATGTCGAAGGTATACGTTCGTTTGGTCGCGGATAACTTTTCAATGCCTTTCTTCTAACTATTTTTCTTCTTTTGTTTCATAGATAGAGAAATAACTTAGCCATGCAAGTGAAAAGATTGACAAGGCTCAATCTGAACTAGTGAATCAGCAGGGACATGCCAAGTATTATGAAGGATTAGCTGGGTCTCTAGATGTGGCGGCGAAGGAAGCGGCAAAAGAAATTGAGAGGTTGTCGTTGCTAGGCCAGTATGAGCTCAAGGTTGCCATTATCACGCATGAGGCATGCCTTCAGCTTGCTAAGGAAGTGAACAAGATGTTGGTTCAAATAGAGCAGTCTCTCCTGAAAGAGCATGGTCTTATGAAGAAATAAAAGCGTCGTTCTATGCCCGAGCCATTCAATCCTTCTTCGGGTCCATATTCTGGTGGGAGCGTTCCCTCATCTCAAGTGGAGCATCTTGTTGATAACGTCGGTCCCTCCGTAACAAAATAGTTCCTTCTGTGAGAATTGTAATCTGATCCTTTTTGATTATGTAACTTGTGTGTTATTTCTTTTTGCACAAATTTTTTCATTTCTTGTCTTTGTGTTCTGATCACCCCCCCAGACTTGTAATCAACTATCATTTAATGGATCATTAAGTTTTATAAGTATGTACAATTCCAGTTTTACCTACATTGTAAACTTGCATTAGTTAAAGAATGACGACTTATTATTTGAGAGAGATAGAAAGTGTGTGGTGATAGTAACGAAGATATGCAACGACGTAATGAGGATACCTTCGTTATTAGATATGGACATGTCACCCCGCTGAATAACCTTGGTCCAGAAGATTACCGGACGGTGGGGGTCGATGCAGTGTCCTCGAATATGTGATGCATTATTGAATTATGTACAAGCATCCATTCCGCTGAACCACTGCTTTATTGTCCTGTTGGGTATCCCTTTCTGCCGGAATCCTAACCCATGGTCATACACTTATAGACGCTGATAAGGGAGTCCTGAGGGATTGTATGCAAGTACTTTCCCTAATAGAATAGTTCAAAAAAAGTTGTATTTGACTGATGTAGTGAGGTCTGCTAATCCTCGTCCAGAGATAGAAACATGTCGAGCGAGTACGCTATTTTCTTCTTCTGGTACTCTTCACACAGGTGCAGAACTGTGTTTTTTCATGGATAGTATGGCTTGAGCTATTTTGCATTCCATGGGTGCCTTAAAATTTCTCCTTTCAGATTACGCAGGTAGTATGACCCCCTTCCTGCGATGTCGTGTATCACAAATGGCCCTCCCCATGTTGGTGCTAATTTACCCCATTTCTTTTATCACTGATATTACGGTATGGTACGTAGAACATACTGTCCTTCTACGAAATTCCTAAGTTTAACCTTTTTATTATACTCCCTTGCTAACCTTCGCTGATAGTTCTTTATCCTTTGTAACGTTGTTTCCCTTCGTTCTTCTAGATCATCAAGTCTTTCTAGCATCATGTCCGCAGTGAGATTTTTTTTTCCCATGCTTAGGTTTTTGTTGTAGGCATGATAATCTCTGTTGGAATAACTGCTTCGGCTCCATAAGTGAGGAGTAACGGGGATTCTCCGGTCGCTGGCCTTCTTGTGGTTCGGTATGACCATAGAGCGTTGTGTAGCTTCTCACACCATCGGTATTTATGTTCGTCCAAATATTTATTGAGGATGAGGGCGAGGGTTTTATTTGTGGCTTCGGATTGGCCATTTCTCTGAGGATAGATGGGAGTAGACTTGTTCATCCTGATTTTGAATGTGTCGAATAACATGTCAATGTTCTTCCCTTGCAGCTGCATGTCGTTGTCAGAGACAATTTCTGTGGGAATACCGAACCTGCAAATAATATTTTGAAAGATGAACGTGAATACATCTACATCCCTGATTCTTGCTACGACTTTGGCTTCCACCCACTTGCTGAAGTAATCAGTAGCTACTATCAAGAATCGTCTCTTTCCTTTTTATTCAATCAATGGTCCAACGATGTCGACTCCTCATTTTGTAAATGGCCATGGACTTCCCACTGAGTTTAACTCTGTCGCCGAAGCATGAATTCTTTAGGAGAACCTTTGAAATTCTTCGCATCTTCTAGACATCCTGACAGCATATTGAATCATCTACGGCCAATAGTATCCTTGCATCTTAGATTTTTCAGAAAATGATCTCATTCCGATGTGGTTACCTGCGTCTCCGTAATGGATATATTTTAGGATGTGATGCCCCTCCTACCTGGATAAGCAGCGTAGTAGAGGTCCGAGGAAGGATTTCTTATACAGGATCCCATCACGAAGTTCATATCTCCCTGCCTTTGATTGTACCTTTCGGGCTTGCTTCACGTCCATATGCATCGTTCATTCTTCAAGGAAAATATGAACTTCGGTTCTCCAATCTTCTTCGTTACTGAAATCTTCGTCTTCATTTGCTCTTGTTAGGATGTCATCTTCGGTAAAGTCTTCGGCGATATCTTCTCTTACATCGTACCCAGCAATGTCCTATTCTACATCGTCTTCACGATTGGTTGTAGCGAGGACTAGCTGTGGAGAGATTGAAGGTTCATATACCCTTTCTATTTTGATGGGCTTGACGTTCTCATCTTTAGAATTGATGAAATGAAGGCTAAAGCGTCGGTGTACCTTAAATCATTTCTACATAGGTGTCGGAATTTGACATTTGGTATTTGGGATGCTAAAGTTTGAACCAAAGACATGTATGCCGATAAAGTCTCATCGTAGGTGTTATATTCCAACTCTATTTGTCGAATGACCAGCTGCGATTCACTTATTAAGCGTACATCAGTTATTCCAATATCTATGATCAATCGAAGAGCATGTACCACAACTTCATATTCCACGATGTTGTTGGTGTGCCATTCAAATTCTAATCTAAACGCATGCACAATTCTGTCCCCAGTGGGTGTTGTGACTACGATCCCTATGCATGCGCCTTCTCTATTCCTGGACCCATCGACGAAGACTTCCCATCTCCTTTGGCTTGATGGCTCGAGTACATCCTTAGGATCCTTTTCATCTTCTTCACCTCCTGGTATGTCCTTCACTTTTTCGTCATTGTCCAGAGGTAGATCCGCTAAGAAATATGCTAGGACTTGTGACTTTTGTACAGTTTGGATCTCGTGAATGATGTTGAATTGTTCCAACTGCGTATTCCACTTTGCTATTCTTCCTACTTTTCTGGCATTTTTGAGAACAGCCTCTAACGGTGCTTTGCATGGCATACGAACATAATGAGTCAAAAAATAAGTTCTCAGCTTCTGGGTCGCCCATATTAATGCTGGTATGAGTTGTTCAATCTTCGTGTAGTTCCTTTCAGATGTATTGAGAGTTTTGCTGACGTAATAGATCGGTTGTTCAACCTTCGTGTTGGTTTTGACCAAAACTTTGCTGACTGCATCTTCGGTTGCGGCTATATAAAGGGCCAACACTTCGTCCAGATCGGGCTTCTGAAGGACCAGGATCGTGTCCAGGTATTATTTGATCTTCTGGAAAGCTTATTTGCACTCCGTGGTCCATGCAAACTTAGTTCCTTTCTTGATAATATTGAAAAAATGTTTACACTTGTCCGATGATCTGGCAACGAACCTTCCTAGCGTCGCTATGGAGTCGTTGAGTTTCCGAACTTCTTTCAAATTTCTTGGGGATGGCATCTCCACGATTGCTTGGATTTTGGCGGGATCGACTTCGATGCCCCTCTTCATTATTAGATATCCAAGAAACTTCCCTGATGTGAAACCAAAGGTGCACTTTTCTGGAATTATCTTCATGTCATATTTTATCATTGTGCTGAATATATCTCTCAAGTCTTGATGGTGATCCTTGCAAAATTTGCTTTTGACTAGCATGCCATCGACGTACACTTCTAGAGTCTTTCCAATCTACGTTTTGAAAATAGCATCAACCATCCTCTAATATGTTTCCCCTGCATTCCTTATTTCGAAGGGCATTCGGGTATAACAGTAGAGGTCGTGTGGAGTGAAGAATGTTGTGTGTTGTTGATCTTCTTCTACCAGAGAAATCTGGTTGTAGCTGGAATATCCACCCATAAACGATAATTCTTTGTATCCTTCAACAACTTCTACCAATTGATCAATGCTTGGGAGGGGGTAGCTATCTTTCGGGCAGGCCTTGTTTAGGTTGGTGAAATCGATGCATATCCTTACTCTGCCGTTATTTTTTGGTACGATGACCATGTTTGAGATCCATGTGGGGTATCTTACCTCCTTTATTGAAAAAGCGTGGGTCTAACAACCATACCCAATATTTCGAATTAGCAATCTGTATGGACAAACTCCGAGTTTCTTTCTAGAGAATCAACTAGACAGTCAGACTCAGTCTAGATAGAAATATCTCAAGGAGTTATTATCTCTCTCTTGTTTTGATTTACTCAAGCTAATAGAAATCAGGGAGTCTTTAATCAAATACAAGGAATAACTTGGATGGTACCAAAGACCAATATCCAAGTGTCAATCAATGTAAATCAACAACCAAAGGTTGGATATTCTAATTGATTGATCTTCAACGCACAACCTGTATTATTTCAATTATAAAGATAAACAATATAATAGGAAAATAAAATAACACAAACACCAGAATTTTGTTAACGAGGAAACCACAAATGCAGAAAAACCCGGGCCTAGTCCAGATTAAACATACACTGTATTAAGCCGCTACAGACACTAGACTACTCCAAGCTAACTTCGGTCTGGACTGTAGTTGAACCCCAATTAATCTCAAACTGATCCAAGGTACAATTATGCTCCTACGCCTCTTATCCCAGCAGGATACTACGTACTTGATTCCCTTAGCTCATCTCACCCACAACTAAGAGTTGCTACGACCCAAAGTCAAAGACTTTAATAAACCAATCTGTATCACACAGAAAAGTCTACGGTAATAGATAAATCCGTCTCCCACGAATATACCAACGAGTTTTGTTCTGTCTTTTTATAAATCAAGGTGAACAGGAACCAATTGATAAAATCAGACTTATATTCCCGAAGAACAGCTCAGCTTTATCAATCACCTCACAATAATCTTAATCGACGTAGCGAAAAAAGATATTGTGGAATCATAAATGATGAGACGAAGATGTTTGTGACTACTTTTATATCTTGCCTATCGGAGATAGAAATCTCAAGCCAATTATTACAATTGTACTCGTATGATAGAAATAACAAGATCATATCACACAACTACGATAAAAGTAGTATCAGTCTCCCAATAAAGTCTTTAAGTCGTTAACCTGGTTTAGAAGAAGAAACCAAAGGTTAAAGGAGAATCGACTCTAGCTTAGCACATTTAGTATCACAAAGAATGTGTGGGGATTAGGTTTCCCAGTTGCTAGAGTTCTCCCTTATATAGTCTTCAAATCAGGATTTGCAATCAATGATAGATTAGTAACAAAGAATTTAATATTCACCGTTAGATGGAAACCTGATTAGATTCAAGATAATATTTATCAACTGTTAGATCAAAAACATAGCTTGTTATACACACATGAAATGCACATTTGTAGTCTTGTGAAAACTATACCCAAAATTGTATATTAGTTGGTTCAATAATAGTTTACCAAATGGTTATCCATATGATAACTTTCATATCAACCATATTCTTCTTCACCATAACTAGTTCAAATTATTCAAATGAACTAGTTAGAGAGTTATTCAATTGCTTAGATCTTTATGTACTACACAAGACATAATTGAAGCAAAAATGATTTGATTCACTCGAATCGGTTCATGAACTATATATCCACGGTTTGCAATAGCATTCCTTAGTTTATAGAGATGAGTTCACAAACATCGTTTTTAGACATAACCTACTCAAGTTCGTGGACTGGGTTCGCGGACTTAAGTTCCCGAATGGAGTTCACAAACTCCAGCAGAAATTCTCGAGTATGAGAACTTCGCCAGTTCGCGGACTGGGTTCGCGGACTGAGTTTGCGGACTGAAGCTCACGCACTTCTCCGGTTCTTTTGATCAAGAAAGTTCGCAAACTTTGGTTCAAGGAATAAGGACTTATACACATATGTGTTTCCACAACAATGCTTATATCCTCCATTGGTTATATTGTCTAAACTCTCATTTTAATCATTCAAACATTCTCAGAGGACGTTATATAGTTATTATTCACAAACCATTTTTCGTCTGAGCAATTTTCAAAATGATTGAAACTTAACATGAATTTCGTCACTAGGTAAAGATGAACTTGGCTAAAGCGAAAGCTTTACCAACACATATTTCGAGAAATAGATAGGCGAGGTATACTCGGCTCGAAATATCACATGTGTATAATCTTAGTCTATATAGTAAAACAACTTTTGTCTCAAGATAGGAGATAGAGTAGATAGACTTTTGAGTGATATATAAGCTCAAGTCTCCACATACCTTTTAGTCGATAAATATCCACCAGTTCCTTGAGTAGTCCTTCGTCTTGTATGATGATTCCCATGGAGTTCTTGAGCTCAACTACACTTTCTATCCTAGTCCGAGACCTTATCTATAGTAGACTAGAAATCAAGACTTATAGTTTTGATCACTTGTTAGAGCATTGCTCGGTCGAACTCGCATGCGTTTCTATCTCAAGCAGGTTTGTAAATGCTAGTGATCAAAACTATAAAGTCTTGATTTCTAGACTACTATATCTAAGGTCTCGGAATAGGATAGAAAGTGTAGTTGAGCTCAAGAACTCCATGACGATCATCATATAAGACGAAGAACTACTCAAGGAACCAGTGGATCTTCATCAACTAAAAGGTATGTGGAGACTTGAACTTATCTATCACTCAAAAGTCTATCTACTCTATCTCCTATCTTGAGACAAAAGTCGTATTACTATATAGACTAAGATTATACACATATGTCATTTCGAGCTGAGTATATCTTGCTTATCTATTTCTCGAAATATGCATTGGTAAAGCTTTATCTTTATCCAAGTTCATCTCTACCTAGTGACGAAAGTCATGTTATGTTTCAATCATTTTGGAAATCGCTCTGACGAAAAATAATTTGTGAATAACAATTATATAACACCCTCTGAGAATGTTTCAATGATTGAAATGAGAGTTTAGAAAATATAACCATTGGAGGATATAAACATTGTTGTGGTAACACATATATGTATAAGTCCTTATTGCTTGAACAGAAGTTTGTGAACTTTATTGATCAAGTGAAACTGGAAAGTGAGCCGTCAACTCAGTCCGCGAAATGGCGTAGTTCTCGAACCAGAGAATTTCTGCTGGAGTTGTAGCTCAGTTTCAGTCCGCGAACTGACGGTTTTTCTCGACCCGAGAATTTCTGCTGGAGTTTGTAAACTCCAATCGGTTAACTTGAGTCCGCGAACCGTGTCCGTGAACTTGAGTAGGTTATTTCTAAAAACGATGTTTGTGAACTTATATTAAGAAACTAAGGAATATTATTTCAAACCGTGGCCTTATAGTTCATGAATTGATTCGAGTGAATCACATCGTTTTTGTTACAATTGTGTCTTGTGTAATACATGAGATCTCATAGCAATTGAACAACTCTCTAACTAGTTCATTTGAGTCATTTGGACTAGTTATGGTGAAGAAGAATAATATGGTTGATATGAAAGTTATCATCTGGCTAACCATTTGGTTAACTAGTGTTGAACCAACTAATGTACAAGTTTGGGTACAGTTAAACAAACCTAAAATTTTCTAGTACATGTGTGTATAACAAGTTATGTTTTCGATCTAACGGTTGATAAATATTAGCTTGTATCTAATTAGGTTTTCATCTAACGGTGAATATTGAATGCTTTGCTACCAAACTAATATTGATTGCAAACCATGATTTGAAAGAATATATAAGGGAGAACTCTAGCAACTGGGAAAACTAATCCCCACACATTCTGTGTGATACTAGTTTGCTAAGCTAGAGTAGATTCTCCTTTAACCTTTGGTTTTCTCTTCTAAAACCAGGTTAACGACTTAAAGACTTCATTGGGATTGTGAAGCCAGACCGATACTATTTTTATCGTAGTTGTGTGATCTGATCTTGTTGTTTCTATCATATGAGTACAATTATAATAATTGGCTTGAGATTTGTATCTCCGATAGGCAAGATATAAAAGTAATCACAAACATCTTCGTCTTATCGTTTGTGATTCCATAATATTTTTTTTCGTTGCGTCGATTAAGACTATTGTGAGGTGATTGATAAAACTGATCTGTTCTTCGGGAATATAAGTCTGGTTTTATTGATTGGTTCATGTTAACCTTGATTTATCAAAATACGGAACAAAACTCATAGGTTTATTCGTGGGAGAAGAATTTATCTATCTTGTAGACTTTTCTGTGTGAGACAGATTTGTTTACTAAAGTCTTTGACTTTGGGTCGTAGCAACTCTTGGTTGTGGGTGAGATCAGCTAAGGGAATCAAGTGCGCAGTATCCTGCTGGGATCAGAGGTGTAGGAGCATAACTGTACCTTGGATCAGTGTGAGATTGGTTGGGGTTCAACTACAGTCCATACCGAAGTCAATTTGGAGTAGGCTAGTGTCTGTAGCGGCTTAATTCAGTGTATGTTTAATATGGACTAGGTCCCAGGGTTTTTCTGCATTTTTAATTTCCTCGTTAATAAAATTCTGGTGTCTGTGTTATTTCTTTTCCGCATTATATTTTTATATAATTGAAATAATACAGGTTGTGCGTTGTTCAATCAATTTAAATATCCGACCTTATTGGTTATTGATTTAAATTGATTGACACTTGGATATTGGTCTTTGGTACCATCCAAGTTATCTCTCTTTGATTAAGACTCGCGGATTGTATTTTCTTAAGTAAATTCAATCAAGAGATTGAGGTAATAACTCCTTGATATATTTTCTATTTGATTGAGTCTAGTTGATTCTCTAGAAAGTAAATCGGAGTTGTCCATACAGTTTGCTAATCGAAATATTGGGTGTGATTGTTAGACCCCCGCTTTTTAAATTGGTATCAGAGCAGGCAAACACGTTCAAGACCTCACAAGTCTGTGTTTGTAGCGATCTGAATCTATGGATGATAAAGTCTCTTATAACGCTTCACCAGGAATAAGAACTAATCATAGAAAAAATTCTGATAAACTAGCTATTCTCCATAAAAGGTTGGATGAACAAATCTGGATCAATTCTGATCTTGTTGCAGAAATTGCATTTCTTAAGGATTTGAAACCAGTCATAAATCCTTTAAAGGATATGAGAGTTCCAAGTAATTTCCTTCTAAGGAAAGGTCACACATCAGCTGATAAACAACGATTAAATGTTGTGAAAACTGATATGACTCAGAACTGTTCTACGAAACTAAATATGTTGCCCCATGTTTGTTTTGTGATTTCTTGAATCACTCTCAACATAAATGTGTGTCTTTTCAAAAGAGATTAAGAGTTGCAAGTAATCTTCATGAGAGAACTAAACAACTATTTACATCTCTAAAAAGACATACAAAACTATTTGGAAATTCCAAACAGAATCGTACGAATAGTATGAGAGCTTTTGCTTTAAAATCAACATCACCTTTTCAATGGTTTCTCGACAGTGGATGTAGCAGACATATGACATGTGATCTCATGTGGTTTGTTTCTTCAGATGACTATGAAGGTGGGCTTGTAACATTTGGTGATGGGAGATGTTGCTACATCAGCAAAAAGGGAACGATCAAATTACATGGCGTACCTGAAGTTCATGATGTGGTCTACGTAAAAGGTATGACTGAAAATATTCTTTCTGTTAGTCAAATTTGTGACAAAGGCTATCGAGTTATCTTCAATGCAAATGGATGTGACATTGTAGACAAAGCTGGTAAAGTAATTTTTCAAGGAACTCGTGGTGAAAATAACTGTTATCTTCTTGATACTCAGTTCATCAATTATTGCAATTTGACTAAGGTGGAATCTACACATCTTTGGCATGAACGTTTTGGTCACATTAATTATCGCCTTCTAACTAAAATCATTTATAAAGAACTTGTTAGAGGCATTCCCAAAATCAATGCAAAGATTGAAGGTGTATGTGGTTCATGTCAAAAGGGTAAACAAACAAAATTTCACCATAAATCATCTCGAGATATTCTCACCAAAGCTCCACTTGATTTAATTCATATGGACTTCTTCGGACCAATTCAACAACCGACTGTTGCTGGTAAGAAGTATGCTTTAGTTATGGTAGATGACTACACCAGATTCACTTGGGTTGCATTTTTATCCCATAAGAATGAAACCCTTGGGAAATTCAAGATTATTGTTAGTAGAATCCATAACGAACAAGGTCGCAAACTAAAGAAAATTAGGAGCGACCGTGGAACTGAAATCAAGGACACTAAGGTGTTTGAATTTTGTGACGAAATGGGAATTATTCAACAATATTCTCCACATATTACTCAAGCTAATGGAGTCGCCGAGAGAAAGAACATGAATATTCAGGAAATGGCCAGGGTAATGCTCTATAACAAAAATCTACCTTTAAGGTTTTGGGGAGAAGCTGTTTTCACATCATGTTATTTGATCAATTGGGTCTATTTAAGATCAAACACCCTCAACACTCCTTATGAGTTGTGGTACGGTATAAAACCCAACTTGCACTATCTTAGAGTGTTTGGTAGTAAGTGCTACATTCTGAAAGATCGAGAATAGAAAGGGAAATTTGACACCAAAAGTGATGAAGGTATATTTCTTGGCTATGCTTCTGATAGTCGTGGTTTCCGAGTATTCAATCTCATAACCCAAGTCATGATGGAATCTGCTAATGTTATCATTGATGATGTTATTAATTTTTATCATGACAATTCTCCTGCTGAATTGCCTCCTTCAGAGATAATTGAGAAAGTCAAAGAAATACCTGAATCGGTTGAAGTTATCCCAACTGTTACTGATCCTGATATTTCTAGTGATGAGGAGAAGAACTATGATCAAGCCGCTCTTGAAGAACAAGAACATGTCCCTCCATGACACCTCTGGGTTCAAAGGAATCATGATCCAAACAGTATTGTTGGAGTAAGATATTCTTCAGCTAAAACAAGATGACAACTTCAAATATTTATAATTTTGGTTGTTATCTGTCTCTTGTAGAACCAAGAAATATTGATAAATCTCTTAGCGATCCCGCATGGGTAAATGCAATGCATGAAGATTTAAATCAATTTCAAAGACAAGACGTATGGGGACTCATGCCTTGTCCCTCCAATGTTAATATTGTTGGTACCAAATGGATTTTTAAGAACAAGTCTGATGAATATGGCATAATTATTATAAATAAAGCCAGACTTGTCGCTCAAGGATATTCACAAATTGAAGGTATCGATTTTGACAAAACCTTTGCAACTGTGGCACGCCTTGAGTCCATTAGACTTCTATTAGCTCATGCTTGTTTTCTCAAGATTAAGCTTTTCCAGATGGATGTAAAATCTGCGTTTTTGAATGGGATTTTAAAAGAAGAAGTCATGCTTGTTGCTCAACCAAAAGGGTTTGAAAACCGTGATTTTCCAGATCATGTTCTCAAACTCAAAAAGGCTTTATATGGGTTAAAACAAGCACCTAGAGCCTAGTTTGAAAAACTTACCACTTCTCTTATTAGGAAAGGTTTTTCAAGAGGTGGAACTGATAAGACCTTGTTTACCAAATGGAGTGGGAAAAACATTGTCATTTCTCAAGTCTATGTAGATGATATCATCTATGGGTCAACTTCTGAGAAGCTAGCAAAGGATTTTCAAGTTTCACTTGCTAGAGAATTTGAAATGAGCAATGTTAGTGAATTAAAATTCTTTCTAGGATTAAAAATTCAGCAACATAAGGATGGAATTTACTTATCCCAAGAAAAGTATGCAAGGGATCTCGTGACAAGATTCGGCTTGGATAAGTCTTCTCCAAAATTGACACCTATGCCTACTACTGGTAAACTGCATAGAGATGAGAAAGGAGTAAAAGTATATCAAAAGTTGTATCGATCTATTATTGGAAGCCTTTTATATCTAACAACTACTAGACCTGATATTTATTTTAGTGTTGGTTGTTTTGATAGGTTTCAGGATGATCCAAAGTAATCTCATCTTGCAGTTGCAAAAAGGATCATACGATATGTCAATCACACTATCGGGTATGGTTTATCCTACACTTTTGATACTAACACTGACCTATCTGCTTATTCTGATGTTGATTGGGCAGGATATGTAGAAGACAGAAACAGTACATCAGGGGGGTTCTACTATGTAAGATTGAATCTTGTTGATTGGCATAGCAAAAAACAAAATTCACAATTCCTGTCTACATGCGAAGCAGAGTACATTGCTGTTGGGTGATGTTGTACTCAACTTCTATGGATAAAACAAATGATGGATATCTATGGAGTTGATACTGGAATAATGAAGATCTTTTGTGATAACTCTAATGCGATTCGAATTACTAAGAATCCCGTTGAGCACTCAAGAAAAAAGCACATTGACATAAGGTACCATTTTATTCGAGATCTTTATGAAAATGGTATTATCAATATGGAATTTGTGTCGTTTGAACAACAATTGGCTGACATTCTCACCAAACCATTAGACACTTCCACTTTTCAGCACTTACGACAGTCTATTGGTGTTGTTTCAGTTCATTAGCCTTTTTGTAACTCTTACCCATATGCTTATCTCGAATCTTTTGGGCAATTGAGTTCCAACTCCAGTAGGTTTACGCCATGTTTTGTGTCTCACGTAGTTTGATTTTTTGTAGTGTGTTCAAAATCCTTATTTTCTCTTGAAATTAAGGTCGCTCTTGTTGTTTGCTTGGGAATGACATTTTATGGGGAGAGTTCTTTTGAACTTGTACTTAATTGACAAATATTTTTGGGGAGTGCGGCTGTGGAATATTATAGGGGTTATCTTGTATCTTTATAAACTCCTTGATGAATGCATTTAGCTTCGGCTTTATGATTGCATCTAAACAAGATGATATACATTTACCTTTGGTCATGAAATGTCTCTTACATAAATTTCATTAGGATCCCGTTCTTGTAACTTTGCCAATTTTATTGACAAAAAGGGGGAGAATTAATATGTAGTTCATACTACAAATACATATGGTTTTCGGATCATTATTTAAGGGGGAGTGGTTTCCATGTGAGATGGAGTATTGACTAAGGGGGAGTAAAGTATCACCATAGTATTATTGTTAAAGTTGTGATACAATTGGACTTTGACGCTATGTAATAATACTATTACACTGTATAACAATGATTGAGAACTCATGTTTTCTCATTGTTATAGCTACGGATTTTCAACAACGATGATACTAAACTTAGAAACTTTGGGATCATTGGACTACTTGGAAGTGACGAAGATTTCGAGTATTGTTGAAGATTAGACATGTGGAATAGGAGCTACAAAGTTTATTTATATGGTTTTTGCATTTCATATGTATTAATAGTTTTGCCACTAAAATTGACAAAGGGGGAGATTGTTAGAGCATTGTTTGGTCGAACACGCATGCGTTGCTATCTCAAGCATGTTTGTCAATGTTAGTGATCAAAACTATAAAGTCTTGATTTCTAGACTACTATAGCTAAGGTTTCAGACTAGGATAAAAAGTGTAGTTGAGCTCAAGAACTCTATGACGATCATCATACAAGACGAATGACTACTAAATGAACCAGTGGATCTTCATCGACTAAAAGGTATGTGGAGACTTGAACTTATCTATCACTCAAAAGTCTATATACTCTATCTCCTATCTTGAGACAAAAGTCGTATAACTATATAGACTAAGATTATACACATATGTCATTTCAAGATGAGTATATCTCGCTTATCTATTTCTCGAAATATGTATTAGTAAAGCTTTCTCTTTAGCCAAGTTCATCTCTACCTAGTGACGAAAGTCATGTTATGTTTCAATCATTTTGGAAATCGCTCTGACGAAAAATAGTTTGTGAATAACAATTATATAACGCCCTCTGAGAATGTTTCAATGATTGAAATGAGAGTTTAGACAATATAACCATTGGAGGATATAAACATTATTGTGGTAACACATATATGTATAAGTCCTTATTGCTTGAACAGAAGTTTGTGAACTTTATTGATCAAGTGAAACTGGAACGTGATCCGTCAACTCAGTCTGCGAACTGGCGTAGTTCTCGAACCAGAGAATTTCTGCTGGAGTTGTAGCTCAGTTTAAGTCTGCGAACTGACGGCCTGTTCTCGACCTGAGAATTTCTGCTGGAGTTTGTAAACTCCAACCGGTTAACTTGAGTCCGCGAACCCTGTCCGCGAACTTGAGTAGGTTATGTCTAAAAACGATGTTTATGAACTTATCTTAATAAACTAAGGAATGCTATTGCAAACCGTGGCTTTATAGTTCATGAATCGATTCGAGTGAATCACATCGTTTTTGCTTCAATTGTGTCTTGTGTAGTACATGAGATCTCATAGCAATTGACCAACTCTCTAACTAGTTCATTTGAGTCATTTGGACTAGTTATGGTGAAGAAGAATATGGTTGATATGAAAGTTATCATTTGGCTAACTATTTGGTTAACTAGTGTTGAACCAACTAATGTACAAGGTTGGATACGGTTACATGAACCTAAAATGGTCTAGTACATGTGTGTATAACAAGCTATGTTTTCGATCTAACGGTTGATAAATATTAGCTTGTATCAAATCAGGTTTTAATCTAACGGTGAATATTAAATGCTTTGTTACCAAGCTAACATTGATTGCAAACCCTGATTTGGAAGACTATATAAGGGAGAACTCTAGCAAATGGGAAACCTAATCCCCGCACAGTCTGTTTGATATTAGTTTGCTAAGCTAGAGTCGATTCTCCTTTAACCTTTGGTTTTCTTCTTCTAAAACCAAGTTAACGACTTAAAGACTTCATTGGGATTGTGAAGCCAGACCGATACTACTTTTATCGTAGTTGTGTGATCTGATCTTGTTGTTTCTATTGTACGGGTACAATTGTAATAATTGGCTTGATATTTCTATCTCCAATAGGCAAGATATAAAAGTAATCACAAACATCTTCGTCTCATCGTTTGTGATTCCACAATATCTTTTTTCGCTGCATCGATTAAGACTATTGTGAGGTGATTGATAAAACTGGGCTATTTTTTGGGAATATAAATCTGGTTTTATTGATTGGTTCATGTTCACCTTGATTTATCAAAAGACGGAACAAAACTCATAGGTTTATTCGTGGGAGACGAATTTATCTATCTAGTAGACTTTTCTGTGTGAGACAGATTTGTTTACTAAAGTTTTCGACTTTGGGTCTGTTGATGGTGGATTTTCATTTAAGGTTAAAATTGTAAAAGCCAAAAATTATGCTCTAACATCTTGTAAAAGATAAAGCCGTTAATAAGTGTTGAATACTTCTTCACTTTACTAATTCACCTAGAATGGATCATGTGGCAACAATCACATTCTGTGAATAATATACACGAAATTCATCCAGGTTGGAGCATGTAGCAACAATCCCATATACCCTGTGAATTTACAGCATTATTAATTAATTCATAACCATCCTTGTATTTCCTGTACTCATTATCAGTGCGGCATGACGACTGAGTGTTTCTCTTAGCAGAGCAACACGAATCTCCAAGCATTATAATGAAAGCATGTACGAAATACCCGTACAGGCTGCAACTCTCGGTGTGTTATACTAGCCCGATTGAGCATCCGGACTGACCGTATCAGTCTGGAAATGATCACAACCATCCAACTCCACCAGCATGATTGGATGGCCCATATCGATTCCATAACCCCCGAGCTGGTATGGAATATCCTCTACCGAACCAACGCGGGCCCCGCATGGTCGGCCTCCCTAGAGGATTGGCCTAGCTTGCCAAAACGTCCAAACCAAAGCAGTATGGAAGAAAACCCTAAATTAGGGTTTGCGGAACATCACATGTGTCGCAAAACAGTCTCAATCATCCATCTTCGCAGGTATAGATGGAGGGTGTAGATGTAGATTCAGAAGGCCCAAAGCATGTCAAAACAACCACAGTGGGCCCACCTGCATACCTGACTGATCGGTCAGGACCAACTATAGTTAGTCTCCTCGATTCACACGCCCAAAACCAGGTGTGACACACGGCCGGAAATACCCTAACTAGGGTTTGTCTCGCGACCACGAATGTCCATCTTCTCCGGAGCGGATGGAAGGTCCCGGAATAAGCTAAGCAGGTCCGGTAAGTATCAACATGATCACTGCGAGCCCACCTATCTCCATACAAAACCGGCCAAGACCGAACTTGGATATATGTCTTGATTCGCGCGCCCAAAACAAGTGTGGTCGTACCTCCCAAGCTGCAAACTAATCTTGACCACTCGATTTCACTGGACAAATTGAGTGTCTTAGATCATGTTTCTATGGGATGTCAAGGTATGGACGTGTACTCCAGCCTACCACCTACACGCTGGGTCAATCATTCAGGACCGACCAAGCCTGGTCGAATTGGAACGCGCGCCTGAAGATGGCATGAGGAGCGGCTTTTGCGGCACCAATTTTATGTCGCAAATTGATCTCAACCACTCAACTTCGCCAGACGAATTGAGTGGCCCAGATCACACTTTCGTGAGACAATGAGGTATGGGAGCCTACACCATCATGCCGTCTACACGCATGCACGATCGGCCTAGCCAAAATTGTGTCCCAAGCTTGGATTCGACCAAGCTGAAAAGTGATGCTTGCACGCTTCTTTATAAACCCTAATTCCATCAACGGTCGCAGATGAGTGTCTCAAAGATCATCTCGTCCGTCCAACTTCATCGGCTTAGTTACACAGCCTTGGTCAGGAGTTAATTAATCAGTACGGAGTCATGGTGATCACCATCCGTCACTCTACCACACTATGTGGACGGCCAAGGGAGGACTTGTTTGCGCAACCTCCAAACCATCACATGAAGTAAGCTGGACATGAGGTTATTTTGAAACGCTCAAACAGTGATGCTTCATACATGCTGAATATACTCGATGCAGTACCTGCATAGTATACACACGATACTTCACAAGTATCAATTTCCTAAATAACGTAGCATTACATGCTACTTTATGTGGGTCCCACGATCCACACGTTCAAGACATCAATCATGTCACAAAATGGGGGATACATTATGGGGTATTGGTCTGGAAGTTTACAGCGTGCAGTGCACAACGCGCCATCACAAGAACGTGTCAGGAAGTCATGGACGGTTAGTGATGGTGGGAGAAGTGGGCAAGCCTGGTCGTGTGACACCAACACACTACTCCACTACTTCATCACTCCACTTTCTCCACTTCCCATGAGATACGAAGGTTAGGCTAAAATACTTGTATAAATAGGTTCTCCGCCCTATTTTTAAGAACAGAACAAGACGAGATAACAGAGGCAAGTGTTGATACAATCGTATTCAAACACCGGAACTGATAGCTTACATCCTGCAAGCCAGTTCAGCTTTCTGATATAAGTCATACATAGCCAACACCTTCACAATCTCAACACCTTCTTCGCTTCCCTCCCTAAGATCAACCCCATCTCCTTCACTTTGTGACCGAAACAAGTCTGGAATGGCCATTTCTTGGTTTAGGCCGGACTTGCACAGATTGATCTCTCGAATCTACAAGCACTCACCGTGCAGTGCATTTGTTTAAGGTTTAGATTCATTCCTCATCCACACCCCAAATTACCAAAATCGGCAGGAATAGTTTTCACCCATAAACAGGGTCGCATCAACTCTTGGTTGTGGGTGAGATTAGATAAGGGAATCAAGTGCACAGTATCCTACTGGGATCATAGGCGTAGGAGCATAACTGTACCTTGGATCAGTGTGAGATTGGTTGGGGTTCAATTACAGTCCAGACCGAAGTTAATTTGGAGTAGTCTAGTGTCTGAAGCGGCTTAATACAGTGTATATTTAATCTGGACTAGGTCCCGGGGTTTTTCTGCATTTGCGGCCTCGTTAACAAAATTCTGGTGTCTGTGTTATTTCTTTGTCGCATTATATTATATAATTGAAATAATACAGGTTGTGCGTTGTTCAATCAATTAGAATATCCGACCTTATTGGTTGTTGATTTAAATTGATTGATACTTGGATATTGTTCTTTGGTACCATCCAAGTTATCTCTCTTTGATTAAGACTCGCAGATTGTATATGCTTGAGTAAATTAAATCGAGAGATTGAGATAATAACTCCTTGAGATATTTTCTATTTGATTGAGTTTAGTTGATTCTCTAGAAAGTAACTCGGAGTTATCCATACAGATTGCTAATAGAAATATTGGGTGTGGTTGTTAGACCCCCGCTTTTTCATCACTAACATTGACAAACATGCTTGAGATAGCAACGCATGCGAGTTCGATCGAGCAATGCTCTAACACTTATGAAAACTGCCTCCATCAATTTATGAAGCTCTTTTTTAACTGCTAGATGATATTCTGGTGCAATCTTGTAAAATTTCTGTCTGAAGGGATTGGTGCCTGGTTTTATCCGAAGTTCATGATGTATTATCTTTGGATCAATCCCTGACATATCCCCTAGAGTTCATGCAAAGATGTCTGCGTATTCCTTGAGTCGGTTGATCAATTATTCTTCTCGATCTTTGTCCATCAAAGTTCATATCTTGATCATCTTGGGATATTCTTCTGCCCCTATGTTGATTTCCTTCGTGGGATCTACTTGCGCGAAGATAGGCTTCGGTTCCCCTAGGAAGGGAACATTATTTGATTGTTATTTGGTGGGCTCTTCAGTCTTCTTTGCCCGCGAAGTACCAACTTCGGTAGTTAGTACGATGATATCCTCCGTCAAGCTTTTCCACGAGATTTCTTCGAGATAAAGGTCGATCGCTTTATCTTTGGAGACTGCCCTGTTTTTGCTTCTTCGGGTTTTTCGTATCTTCTCTTGTTCGTTGTTAAGCTAGTTTTGTAAAGCCTGGCATTCTCTTGCTGTGACTTGATCACCTTTGATCTCCATTACCCCTTCGGGTGTTGGGAACCTAAGGTATTGGTGATACGTTGCTGCTACTCCTTTGAGTTTGTGTACCCATCTTCGTCTAATTATGGCGTTATAAGGGGATGGTGCGTCTACTACACTGAATCTAGTACTCACCTTCATCTGTCCTGCCTTTACTTCTAATACTATATCTCCTAATGGCTTCGTTGGAGCGTCGTTGAATCCGTAGATACTGAAATAAGAAGACATCAGCTGCTCATCGTTTAGTTCCATTCACTTGAACGTATCATACAATATAATGTTGATTGAGCTTCCACAATCGATCAAAATCTTCTTGACATTGCACCCTGCCACTGGTAACGTGAGAACCAGGGGATTGTTGTGATCCTTCATGTCTTCTTCGACATCATCCGCATCAAATGTCATTGGTGCGTTCATACACTCTTCAAGATCATCAACTACGATTCCATCGATCTTATACAGCTCGCAATGGTCCTAAAATTGTTTCCTCAATATTTTTCCTATTTGGGCAGTCAGTAAGGGGTCGTTGGGTTCAGAACATGAAATAGTGTTGAGCGTCTGATTGCCCTCAGGTAGTTGTACTTGTTTGCTTCGTTTGGACCTTTCATCGATTTTTTCCTTCTGGATATATTGCTTGAGGTCGCCCGCATCAATTAATTTTTGGATCATTATCTTGAGATTCTTGCACTTCTATGTTTGGTGCCCGTTGAAGAAATGGTACTCGTATTAATCCCTGGATTTCTCCATCCTTGGTGATTGATTTCCCTTGGACCATGGCCACTCTAGGTTAGTTCGATCTTTGATTTCTCTTAGGATGCGAGCGTGGCTGGTGTTAAGCTTCGTATAAACTTGATCTTCAAATTTATTATCACTGCATCAGTGATCATATCTTCGTTCTTCTTTATCTCTATTGAAATATTCGGTCGAATTGGTTCATTTTGATCTGCTGACTTGCTCTACTGAATTGGATCGATGAGACTTTTGTGCCTGTGGCCTTAGGTTGTCATGTTGTATCTCTTTCATCCTGGCATGCTTTTCTATGATTACTTTCAGATCTCCTTCAGTTGTGGGAATACTTCCGTGAATCTCGACGAATAATGGGCTCATCCTGTCCAGCCCCCACTTATAGCAGTTGATGCTAACTACCGGATCAACATTTCCTATTGCTTGACAGATGTTGTGCCACCTGTCAGTATATTCCTTGATCATCTCCTTATAGGCGACCGCTAGAGAGAAGAGTTTTTCCATCCCTGCATTGACAGTCTTGTTGTACATATAAGTTCTTAGGAATTTCTCAGTGAGCTGGTTGTAGGATTCGATTGAGTTAGGTGGTAGGTTGTCAAACCAAGATAGCGTCGATCCTTTCAGGCTTGAAGGTAAATATCTGCAGAGGACTACATCATCTTGATCCCATCGGGCCAGGGTTCGGTTATAGTATCGAAGGTGATCTGCGGGGTCGCTGTATCCGTCATAACATTCAAACGCTGGTATTGGACATTTTTGGGGAATGAGAGATTTGGCTAGGTGGGCCGTCAGTGGTGTAGTATCGGCTTCTTTCATTACTTCCACTAGTCCCCCCCCCTCCCTGTCTTGCTTTCAGTAGTCTGATTTCTGCAATCATTTCGGCACGAAGATTTTCCATTACGAGGTGATGTTCTTCCTCCACGGTTAATCGTCCTGATCTTCGTTCCTCATCATCGAAGTAGTCTGAATTATCGGGAATAAAGTCTGGGTTGGGGAATCTATTGCCCCTGGCAGCTTTTCGATTTAAGGGCTTAGGATTATGTGCGTAATTTCCACCGTCATCCTTCGGTCATGATTTGGTGGAGGTGCCTTAGAATTTGCTTCATTGTGTTGATTCTCCACTTCTGCGCTCCTAGCAATTTTATCTTTGAGCTCTTGGTTTGCTTGCGCAAGTAATGCTACGACATCTGCATACACCCTTTGGTTTCTTCTCAACTCTTCAAGCTTTGCTATCAGTTGGACGGAGTGGTTCGATCCTTGGTTCGGAGTCACCACTTGCGTTTGTACATCGACTGCTATAGTGTAATCTTCATCAACAGTCTGTATCAGAGGGACCGACGGATCAATGAGTGGGACCTGAAGTTCTGGGGGTTGTTGCGCTGGATGGTCCACATGCTGAATGGTCAGTAGTGGGTGGCATTCCATAATTGGGTTGTTTCATTGTTGACTCTGACATTCCCTCTCTTTGTTCGTTTGCATGAGTTTCGGCTGCTGCTTTGGAAGCATCGGCTTTGGTGGCTGCGGCTTTTAGGGATGTTGTTGCTATTACGCTGGCATCTAGACGCGTCGTGCTTTCTGTTCCATCTGGCCTCTTGGTTGCCGTTTTAATATTTTCACCTTTCTGCTTGCTATGTGTCATAACCAGTGTATTCCTCGGTGTCTCTTTTGACGATGCTTTAGTTTTCCCTGCATCCTTTGTTTTGTCCATGCTTCACTTTTCCTGCAAAAGTAATACGCTGGCAAGGACAATGTATCAACCTAGATTTTTTTAGTGAATTCAATCCAAAGGGGTAAATCTCAGCGTAAATTCAAGGATTTTTAAGGAAAAAATGGATCCGAAAACAGATCCAAAAACCTTTTAAAGGGGAAAACGTAGATCTAAAAGTTATAAACATAGATCCGTTCACGGGTATAGAAAGTATTCAATGGGTGAAAACAGATCCAAAAGTTTTTATGCATAAAAATACAGGTTTGAGAATAGATCCGATGAAAATCTGAATAAAATGGTTTTGATAGTAAACCACCCAAAATCCATATTATAGAACAATATTGAGTGGTTAAAAAAGTTCACAGGGTAAGATAAATCTTTTACCTGGACGTAAGTTATCCCTATTTCTAGCGCCAGATTATGAACACAGAAGTTACGATGGTAACATTGTGTCCACAAACAATATTCGCGATATAACTTAAAGTTGTGGAAATGATGGAAATGTATATCAAATAACGTATGTTAATTTTAAGGGAGACTCTGAGCCTTCGTGTTCGTCCTCGTATTTCATCATATGACTAATTATGACGAGTTAGATGATGCATAATATTAAAATACGAAGGTTATAAGTGCAGAATGTAAATGAGACGATGATTTACGTGGTTCATCACAATGGCCTACATCCACGGGGGTTGGTGATTCACTATGTGTTATAAGAAGTTACAATGGTAGTCGAATGACTTTGAGCAGGAAACGAAGCTCAACCAGCGGTAATTACAATTCATAATTACTCTTCTAGTTTCTCTCTCTTGAGCTCTCTCTCCTAAAATGGTCGACCCCCTCTCTCTCCATCAAGCTGGGTATTTATAGAGGTTGAGTGTGGGATCTTCTTCTTGGGACAGTTGTACCCTTATCGTCTTGGATTCTGCGCTAATACCGATGGTACCTTCGTAATATACCGATGACTCCAACGGTAACTTACTGTAACGCTGGGTTGCCTCTTTATCCTCCATAATATAGTTGACACATTTCCTATGCTCGTAGCATTTAAGGCGGGTGGTTGAGTAGTCCACACGCGTCAGACAGTTGTCTGATGCCCCTGCCACGTCCATGTTAGTGAGGCTTATCCTGTCCCTTGATCTTGGATCTTTATCAGGATATGGTAAAGTATATTTTTGGGCATTCTTTGGTACTTCGCAGTAGCCTACTCTTCTGGTGCTCCTCGATCCTCCGTCGTTGGATCCAGTATGATAGCGAGTAGGTGGAGATGGCATATACCCCTTGAGTGTTGGGACGTGGCATCATCTCTTGATTTTTAAGTATCGTGTATCTTCCACGTGTGATTTCTCCAACACGTGGCAGGTGATGGATTATGTGTATACAGCTATTAGAGCATTATCGAGTATTTGACGACCTTTAAGAAAAGTTGGTTGTTGGCAGGAGATAACCACATGCAGCACCACTTTTAATCTTGCGGGCAAGACATTTGAAATCATCTTAAAAGACACTACTGATTGAACCAATAGGTCTAAAGTATAATGTTTCTTCAATAAAAGCTTTGTTTGGGATTAAAGACGTCTGTAGTCGCCAATTGATAGCCACTTAGAAAAATATTGCACAACCCGCATTATGTCCAGTTTCACTCAATGCTAGTAATTCACAATAATCATCACTTGGAAACCATCGGGTTCCGATGCCTTTTCTTGGCATGGGTTTTTCAAATCTAGTAAGCATTCATGCTCAGTAATAGGAGCTTCTAAACCTCTTGTCGAAGATTCATTAACATGTCGGTGATGGAAGTCCCTATAAGAAGTTTTCTCTTTAATAAATTCAAGAAAAAACCAATGATGGAGTCCTTGATTAGAGGTTTATCTTATGTGAGAACACCGTTAACGTTTAAAGAACGAGTTGTGTTTCGCTTTCTTCTAACTTAAGTAAGTTAATGATTTAACTTCACATTACGGTCAACATGAATATCCCAAGTGGTTCTAGATTTTTGGCATCATGATAATTTTATTGTCCGAAAGGCATTCAAAGTCTTATTTTAAGCAATTTCTTATAATAACTTGCAAAGGAGAAAGTGTATTTTTATTGCCCCAGCTATACAACACTGGTATTTCAGTTATGCTAGTTGAAAGTCACTTGTCTACATTGCTAACGACATTTAATTTTTTGATGCCACTTTTCAGAGCATAAAGATTTTTGGCTAGGATAAAGCCAGTTGACTCTTGAAAGTAATATGACTCCAACCATCCCCTCATCAAATCGATCAAATTTATTTTATAGAGCCACATGAGTTCAAACATCCAAGGTAGAGGATCCCAATCTTGAATCTCACAGCTCGACTTGATAAAAAAAATGATTGGACATAGGTCTACCAAAACTTGAGCAGTGATATTCAGGTAGTGATAATTGAAACCGGAGGAAATAAGAAATCTTGCTTCTTTCAAGTGAGCTTAGGTACCCCCATTTTAAAATCCACCAATTCCTCTGAACTGGTAGAATGAACTACCATATAGGAGTTCATTCTACAAAATGAACTGCTAGAATGTACTAATATATGAGTTCATTCTACAAAATGAACTGCAAGAATAAACTAACATACCACTTCATTCTACATAATGAACTACATAAAATGAAGTACTATACGAGTTCATTCTGTAAAATGAACTACCATAGGACTAGAATGAACTACCAGATGAGTTCATTCTGTAAAATGAACTACCATACGAGTTCATTCTACAAAATAAACTGCTTGAATAGACTATTATACGAGTTTATTCCACAAATGAACCATAAAAATGGTGTTCATTCTTGAATATGAACTACCATTATCAATACCCACGAATATTAAACTTCAAAATATAGTACAATGAGTGCTCATTGTATAGATCTCGTCGAGAGCTTTCCAAAAATGTGAAAGTTGTTAATTTCGACTTAGAATTTGAGATTTTTTTTTAATGTTTTTTTCATTCTTTATTTTAAGAAGGGAAAAGATAAGATATAAGGAAAAAAAAAGAAGAAAAAAAAGAGAGGAAAATAGTGACGTAAAGAAGTGAGAAAAGAAAATTGAGAAAAAGGATAACATTGTATCATGAATAAAATGAACAACTAGAAATCTCTTGATTTTTGGTGGACCAAACTGACTTGGGACTAATTAAAACAAGATCAGACCATAATTTCAATATTTGGGTGTTAAAGTTCAATTTTATTTATAAATCAATATTGACCTTGAGCTGAATCTAGGAATGGGAAGTCTGATGGAACTTCAAACCTTAAGGTAACACCTTGGACTTAGGTTAGAAAGACGAGATCCACTAGTAAGGGTGATAAGCCTGAGAGTCCTCCGTGTAATAACTCTTTCAACTTATTGTCTAAGCACATTGATTGTAGTAATGAAATTGATAAACATCTTGAAGACAGAGTAACTATCGAAGACTATGAGGATGCCATCGATGACAACGACAGTGACGGTTCTACTAATGTTGAGTTCGGGAAGAATAATCGTCACTTGACCTATGAGGAAAAAGTCAAAGTGTAAATGAAACTCAAAACCCTCAAGAGAACAAAAATAGAGCTTTCAAGATTAGAATGAAATGGAAAGAACGGAAAAAATATGAAGGAAAGCAATGAAAGCTTGGGCAAAGATCAAAGAAATTGTATGCCCTTTTTTGTATAACTTGCTAGGTGTTTTGATTTTTGGCTTGTTAGCTTGCTATTTTTTTTGGTGTTGCTTTGCTAGCTGTGTGTTTTGAGTTTTCACTTATTAGCTTGCTCATTTGTGCGCTTTGGCGCTTCTAATATTGTTTATCTTTTATTTTTATCAAATACTTTAACCTTTTTAAGTCAAAAGAATGAAAAAAACCAGACCGATATTAAAAAAAAAAAAAATTTAATCGGCTGCTTATATATATATATATATAAAATCTTAGTTATAAAAAAACCAAACCAATTATATATCAAAATTTGGTCAGTTTCAGTTTCTTCTTCATATACCAATCATATTGATTCGGTAATCGGTTGTGCTAATTGTCATATGGAACTCCATAATATTATTCAAAACCGGTGGTAGATGCAGTCAATAAAGAAATTCTATGCCTCGATTGGAGGCTGATTTTTTTTTTTATCAAGGATATCAGATTAGTTTAGGGAATCACCTCCTGGTAGTGTTATTATGTTCCAAAGGAGAGAAATAAAATAGTTAATATTCTCTGTAAGTTAGCTAGAGTTGAAAGAATTAACAGACTTTGAAACACCTCTTCTCCCAATAATTTCAAATTACAACTACCAGAGGATATGTGGCACGTAACTTAGTAATTTTTATCAATTAGCTTTGTTTTTGTCCAAAAAGGAAAAAAAACAAAAAAACCTAAAAGCTTCCACAAAACGTTACCAAATATAACGAGAATTTACTGAATCTTCATAATATAAAATAATCTACAATAAATGTATTTTTTTAATCAAAGGAAAATATATATTATATAGAACTATTTGTTACATAAGAAGCTAAGTAAGAAATTAACATAGTAGGTGGTTGTTGCCACATTTCTCACTAAGCATAAGCCTGCGAACTGCTTTAGCTAGCACATCAACTGGTTTATTAAAACTCCCATGAACATATATACAAACAAGACCAAGCATGATTTATTTAAAAAAAAAAAAAAAAACTTACGAAGAAGAGGTTAGCTCTGCCAAGGAGGAGGCAGAATTCTCTTCTGGAGATAATTACATATACCTAGATTATCATTTTCAAAAATGACTTTTGTCCAACCATTTATAGTATCCATTTCCATTGCTTCAATCAGAGCCCAAGTTTCATCCTGATGAACACTACACGTTCTTTTTAACTTCCCCTTTGCTTCAACGAAAGGATCATGCATTATCACGAATTAGAATATCAATTACAGGTAGTAAACATTTAGGATGATAAGAAGCATCAACATTTACTTTCATAAAACCTAAAGGAGAATGCTTCTAAGATAAATGCACAATAATACGATGATAAGCAGTAATAAAATTATTTAAGTGATGCAGATTCACATATGCCTGAACTTGATGAATAACACTAGTAGTATTAATTTGCAAAAGCATTACTAAAGATAATGTGACATCTATCTTTCATAAGGACTGAAAGGTATATGCAATGACATGAATGAGGTTAGTGGAATGATAAATATTGAGACTAGGATCTTGATACTGCCATGCCTGCACCCAAAAAATTAAGAACTGAAGAAAATTTCATCATAGAGTGGTAAAGAGTATGGAGTAGAGTTTTTCAAACAATTATAGAGAAAGGGCAGTGAAGTATTAGGTGATCCAAATCTTCATGATGAGAACTGTTGCATAAAACACAACACTTGTTAAGAGAAGTAGGTTGTCTAAATTTTTTACTCTTGACTGACAAAACATTTTGAATAACCTTCCATGAAAATAGCTGCAGCTTGTAAGGCATTTCTAACTTCCATAATGTAAGACAAAATTTAGCAGAGAGAGAAACTATTGAAGCTTGAGGTTACTGGTGGTTGCAAACTAAAGTATAAGCAGATTTCATTGTGAAAATCCCAGCTGAAGTAAAAGGCTAAAAAAGAGTGTCCTCTGTTGGGGTATTGTTCCGCAAACAAACCTATGTGCCTGAAATTGGACTTATGGTGACCGTTTTTGAAGCAGAAACATTGATCTAATAATGTCAAAACCATGGCTAAAGGAAAATTTTTGGTTTGGAATGTCTATAAGGTTTACTTGGATTAGGAAACTTGTATGACGTTTTGGAGGAGTGTTTTCCAAGTTTAGGGTTTCCTAATCAAGGTGTGAGGTTATTCTTCGAAATTCTCTAAGCCCCGGGGAGCAAGAATGTAACTACTATATAAGAGGGCTGATATGGAAAAAACAATCTCTTGGTTAATTCTCTTGTAGAATCCTCTCTTTATGAAAGTGATCAGATCACAACCATTGTGTCTTACAAGGTTGGAGATGGGGAAAAATCTATGTGAAAAGAGAGACTTATAGTGAGAGCAGGTATGGGAGAAATCTAGGGTTTTTAGCGTTCATAAGAAGCTAAAATTCATGATGTTCTTTGCATTCTTGTCTAAAGTCGAAGCAACCATGGCGGTGGAAGTTTATAGAATAATAAGAACGAAGGAAGAGGTAAACTCTTCGTAATATGTCTTGTTGTTTCTAACATTTTACGCTAGTGGGTTACATAACTAGTTGATTATATAAAGTGTTGATGTAATAACTTGTTATGATAATGAAAGATTCTCGGGGTGGTTTGGGCCGTGGATGTAGCCTACAAGGGGTAGGTGAACCATGTAATCTTTGTGTCGTGTGTGATTGTCTATTATTGTATTGATTATGTATTCGTGTTAGTATTATTCGATCATGCTAATCTAAAGATGTAAGAGACGGATTCGAGCTAAGTTATTTAAAGTAAGATGTTTCATGGAATTTACTTTTATGGAAACATGCCGGTTCGAGATGAACGTAACCTCAGTTTCCCGACATTGATCTAGTTTAACTGGTATTATAAGAATAAAATTTACTTTATGATAAGTAAATAGTTGTCAAAGTAAAGTCACATTCTGTTGAGCAGTTCTACTATCATTTAGCTAAACAACCCATTGATAATTACGTATATTTAAATCTTTCGGTCATTCAAAGCTATCTCTAAAGAAGGAATCCAATTTGAAGTCCATATGTTGATAGATTTACCATTTACAACTTGGCATTTAGCATACTTAAGAACAATTTGAAGACCATGTTCTATACTCTGCCATACCCAAATTGCAATGGATTCATTTGGTGGAGAATGATACTTCGGGTCACGAAAAAAAAAATGTTCACCTTTTACTACTTTAGCCCCAAGAGGAGTCTGATCGTGTAATGATTGCCAAGCCAATTTAGCCAAGAAAGCAGAATCATAATGCTTTAAATTTTTCAGGCCCAATCCATCAATTCTTTTTGGAAAAGAAATTTTGTCCCAAGATATCACATGATGAGGTTGATGATTGTTGTAGTTATGCCACTAATACTGTCTTTGGAGTCTCTCCATTTGATGTATAGTGGTGTCAGAAATCTTCAAAATACGCATTTGATACATTGCCATGGTACTTAAGACATCATTAATCCGAGTTGTTCTATGTGCCTGTGTAAGAATTTTAATCAGCCACCCTTGCTTGTAATTCATATTATCTAATATATATTGACAATTTTGTTGTCTGTATCTATGCAGTTACAAGGGAATGCCCAAATACTTATCTCCTACTCCCATAAGCTTCAACTGAAGGATATTAGTAATACTAGTTTTCTTTGATTGAGGTGAATGCTTACCGGAAAAAATAATTGATTTTTGTATGTAGATTACCTGGCCTAAAGCTTGACCAAAAGAATTAAGTACCTTCTAAAGATGTTGTATATGAGAATTAGCTTGAAACAAAAGAAAAAGTTGGTCATTTCAAACTAAGAACCATGAGATAGCCGGCCGGGAAACCACCCAAATCGAATGGAAAACCTTCGACATCACCAAACAACAACTGGGTACAACAGAGGGATTGAATATTGGGGAGAAAGGAAGAGGAAACTCTAGATTCTGGATTCTCCTTCAATGAGAATAGGGTCATGGATTAATGAAGTCTGTGAGGAGATAATTTCAAGACAGTCAAGCAAAAGAAAATGGAAAAAGAGAGACGACAATTTTTCTTTTCTCGCTGAGATATTAACCAACGATAATGGTGAGTATCTGAATATTCAAAGAACATATCCAAAGAAGACATTTAGATTCATTTGTATTCCGGCAGGGAAAAACCAAGATGGGTGGTGGAAATTCAAGACTATAATGAACAAAATTTTAGGAATTCAGCCGTCATCAGTGCAACAAATCCCGACATCAATTGATTTCCTCTCTCATGGTAATTATGACACTGGTAGAAAATTTCATAACAAAATGATCAGGACATTCATTTGCAAAGCTACTGTTCACTCTCTTGGAATCAAGTGGCTAAAGAAATAGCTCAAAAACTGAAATGGAACAGACTTCTTAAAATCTCCAAATCATGTGAGTCTTCTGCGACATTCTACACAGACAATGATGAGGAATGGGACAGTTAATGGGAACCCATTAAATGTAAGATTCAAGACACTCCAATTGAAGTGAGAATATGGAACTCGTCTGATGAAATAATAAATGAAAGAATTTTTTTTGATAGATTTCACTGGGTCAAATTAAAAGGGTTTCCATTGCATTTATGGAAACACAACAACTTTGAGATGATTGGTGATTTATTGAGAGGGCTAGCTGAATTTGATGAAGTCACAGCTAACAAAAATCCCAACTATTGCAGAATTGGAGTTAAAGCTAAACTAGCGGACATACCAATAACAATTCAGGTCTCAATTGAAAACTTGAATCTCATATTAATTGTTGAATGGGGCTTTTAGTATGTTCCGACAAAAAAAATCTCTGAATAATTACCGGAGAACCAAGGGAAAGTTGGAGAGAGGTTTCTTCATTGGTCAAAAAAATTCTAAATCTCTGAAAGAGCCATTAATGCTCAAGGTACAAATACAGTTGAGCATTTATACATGGGGAACAATGGTGTAATGGGCAGGGCCACATCTGAGAGACAGATAAATGACTCATATGAAGGTAACATGAAGATAACTGTTAATAACACAATTAAATACATTTTTGACCGATTCAACTTAAAGAGAAAGGAAAAATCTCGTCAGGATGTAATCCAAAGTCCGGAGCTCATTCATTCCTTTATCAATCCATCAACAACAGAAAAGAGAATGGTTTGCTTTCAAGAGAACACAATCTCACCTGAACATCCAAATCATGTGGTAATTCAAAATACAATTGATTTGATAATGAAAGCATCTCTTCATATTGGGGCGGATTTTGGTGGTCAAGAAACAAGAGCAAGAGCAGTCAATGCAGAAATTGTTGCCAAACACATCAAATTAACAGAGGCGGAGGCAACACAAAGAGATAAAATGCAAAAATAGAAAATTGCATCAAGTCAATGAACATGTTCAATAAATGACACAATTGAAGATTCAGGGGAGAATCAAAATCAAATTGGTGTCATGGAGATTGAAGAGGAAGAAATGACAACTATAAATTTGGGTTCAGAGAGTTTAAATGGATCTTAAAATTCTATCATGGAATATGAGGGGGATGAATGCTATTGATAAAGTAGATTAATTAAAAGATCAAATAAAAAAGATCAGACCAAATTTTTGTATTCTCTAGGAAACGAAAATGATGAAGATTACACCATGGATGGTGAACTACATTTGGGGAAATGACAAAAAAAAAAAAGGATTCAGATTCCTTATCAAGGGGGTCTTCTAACAATTTGGGATGAAAACTCCTTTGAATATTTGGATGAAGTCATTGGGACGTCTACAATCTCAGTCAAACTCAAATGCAGATGGGATGACTTCATTTGGTGTCTGTCTAACGCTTATTCACCATGTGACTCTGATGAGAGGAAAGAATTCTGGACTGAAGTGGATGATTTATCCGGTTGGGCAGGTGAAGCTTGGTGCTTATCAGGGTATTTTAACGCAACATGTAGAAGAAATAAAAGAAATAAACCAGGTGGCTCTAAGAGAGGTAAAAAACTTATGAATGAATGTATACAAAATCATGGATTGATAGACTTGCCTCTTAATGGGGGTTTATATACCAGATTAAACATGCAGGAGAACCCAATTTGATGTAGACTAGATAGATTTCTAGTTTCCCCTCAATTAGAAACCAAATTTCCTGAGATAACTCAAACTCTCCTCTCAAAAACTTTATTGGATCATTCTGCAATACTTCTTACAACTGGTAGAATAGAACGGAAAAGACCTACTTTCATGATCGAAACTTTATGGCTATCAAACCCATCCTTCATTGAGAAACTGCAAACTTGGTGGTCTGCTATGGAATTTCAAGGATCATCCAGTTATATCATGTCAAAGAAGCTTCAGAACTTAAAATATTTGATCAAAATATGGTGCAGAGATACATATGGGAAAGTGGGAGAAAAGAAGGAGAAACTAATCCAAGATATTGATTCTTTGAACTCCTTAGAAGAGCATGTAACTTTATCTCAGGAAGATTTCAACTTGAGAGTGCAGTGGAGATCTCAACTAAAGCAAATCAATATAGATAATGCTAGAAAATGGTTAGCAAGATCTAAAGCTCAATATTTCAAAGATGGAGACCAAAACACAAGTTATTTCCACAATTTGGGAAATGGTAGAAGGAAAAGGAACACTATTATGAAACTTGCGATTATTGGAGAAGATAAATTTTTCCAATAACTGAATTCTGAAGAGGATATTAGAACTGAATTCTCAAAATTTTACTTAAATCTTTTTCAAGAAAAACACCAGTGGAGGCCACAACTAAACTTAGACAATTTCACAAAAAATTCTGAAGAGGACATGAATTGGGTTGAAAGGAAAATAGAGGAAGATGAGATCTTGGCCGTCATAAAAGCTTTCAAAAATAATAAGATAGCTTGGGAAATCATAAAGCAAGATGTTATGGCAGTTGTCAAGGAATTTTGCATTTCAGAAATGATGGACTGGAGAGCAAACTGTTCTTTTATTAGTCTTATACCGAAAAAGGATCATTCTCACACAACAAAGGACTTCAGACCTATTAGCTTGGTGGGATGTATGTACAAGATAATCTCAAAGGTGCTAACTAGAAGATTCAAAATGGTACTCCCAAACTCATTTCTGAAAATTAAGGAGCATTTCTAAAGGACAAGCAAATTGTAGATGGTGTCTTGATTGCGGGAGAACTTCTAGACGACAGATTGAAGAACAAAAAACCAGGGATATTGCGGAAGAACCTCTAGACGACATATTGAAGAACAAAAAACCAGGGATTTTATGTAAACTAGACTTACAAAAAGCTTTTTATAATGTATCATGGCATACCATTGATCATGTCATGTTGTGTTCAGGTTTTGGGGACAAGTGGAGAAATTGGATCAAATGGTGCATTTCATCTGCTCAGCGCTCATTCTTAATCAATGGCAGCTCCACTGAGAGATTCAGACCTCAGAAAGGACTAAGACAATGAGACCCCTTGTCTCCTTTTCTCTTTATTCTAGTCGCAGAAATATTCTCTAAGCTTATGAAGAATGCTATGAAGATTGGTATGTTAACAGGTTTCCAGATAAATGGATGCACTAGTGTTACATACCTGCAATTCGCAGATGATACACTAGTGTTTCTAGATGCTACTGAAGAAGAGGATGAAAATCTGGTACTAATCCTTCAAATATTTGAATCTATCACTGGATTGAATGTAAACTTCTCCAAAAGCTCAGTCATTATCTTGGGTGCAGACTCAAAAGTGCAAGCAATAGCTGAAATACTCAATTGTAAGATGGAAAAGCTGCCACTGCAGTACTTGGGATTGCCCATTGGATCTACTTGTAGGAAAATAAGTATTTGGGACTCAATCATTGAAAAATTCAGGAAAAGACTATCTCCATGGAAGAAATGACATCTCAACAAGGCATGTAGAGTAGTTCTCATCAAATTTACTTTGTCGGCACTACCTATCTACTATATGTCTATTTTTCTTATGCATGCAGCACTAGAAAAACTCTTAGCTTAATTATGAGAGACTTTCTATGGGGAAGTTCTCCAACAAAAAGAAAGATTCTTTGGGCGGCATGGAGGAGAGTCTGTAAACCTAAGGATCAAGGGGGACTTGCAATAAGAAGTTTGAAGCTTACAAATGAAGCCTTGTTATCTAAATGTACCTGGAGATATACCAAGGAAAATAAGCAATGTGGAGAAAGATAATTCAACATAAAATGGGGGGTAATTCTCAAGATATATGGGTCAGAGACAATCCCAAACCACGAGGTAGAGGGTTATGGAAATGAATACAAAAGAACAAGCATATAATTGAAGAAATAACCTCTACTAAACTGCAAAATGGCTTCTCTGTCAGATTTTGGTGGGACAAATGGAAAGGAAACACCCCTCTTAAAACCAAGTTCCCGCTGGCTTACAAGTTATCTACCCAGAAACAGAGCAGGATTCGTAAAGTAATACAAGATGGGAAATGACAAATTATAATGAGAATACAACCTAATGCAACTGAGTTTTATGAAATTAATGATCTTTTCTACTTACTAGGTGACCCTTGAATTCTGCAGAATACAGGAGAAGATGAGTTGATATGCAATCTTAATTCAGGCTTCTCTACAAAATCTTGTTATAATTGGATTGTATCCAAGGAAACGACAGAGAATCAATCACATGATAACTACAACATACCACTACAAAATGTCTGGATACAGTCAGTACCTCCAAAAGTCCAGTTCTTCTCATGGACTGCTATTCAGAATGCTATCGCAACTTCAGGCAACTTAACAAGAAGGGGATGTCCACCATCAAGCACCATCTGCAGCTTATGTAATGTAGAAGAAGAAACTGTGAGACATATTCTCTTACATTGCAAGTTCTGCCATTCTGTTTGGAATAATTTTGTGGGTGGATTTAATCTGAAATGGGCGCAATCAAAAGACATTGCATCACAATTAATGGCCTGGAAAATGAGGAAGGGGAGAAACGGGGGGAGGAAAATATAGCCTTTTCTATTCTTTGCAATTATCTGGGAGCTTTGGGGTGAAAGGAACAGGAGAGTTATGGCAAAAAGATCACCAAGATCGGAGAAGGTGATCATCAATGAAGTAAAGAGCTATATCTTCCTCTGGTGTTTAGAAAAGAAATGTTTTAGAACAACACCGTTTCGAGACCTTATCACGCACTGGAAAGTGATTACAGATAGCTAATCTTCGGTCTTGTAAAATTCTGTTTTCAATCTCTGTAACAGTTTACTGGGAGCTGTAATTATTTAGTTTAGGGGGGACTTTTTTCTCTCTTTTTTAATAAAGCTTTAACCTTTCTCCTCAAAAAAAGAAGAAAAAGAATTAGCTTGAAAAAACAGTTAACAATCATCCGCAAAAGAAAATAAATAAATAAAACAAATGATTAATTACCGGACTATACTTCGCAACTTTGATACCTCTGAAATGATCTAAATCAACCTGATTCTTGTAACAATCTAGAGAAAACCTCCATCATAATCATTGAAATTGGTTGTAGAATCCTTGTAATTTAGGACTTGTGGCACTTTTCTTTAGGAAATTAGTCCTTTTTATATGATTATGAATTAAATTTACAATTTTAATGAATGTAATTGACATTTTATATAATATGAATTATTATTTGCTTTCACCTGAATTTTTGTTTTTTGAACAAGAGAGCTTCACCTGAATTTGAATTCTCATTTGAGTTTCAGTTTAGTGTTATTTGAGTCTGAATCAGAATTATTTAAGCCTAGTCAGAATTGCTGAAATCAGTAAGCCAGATCTGAGTTATCTTTTTTATTTATTTTAAAATAAATTAAATAAACGACGTAATACCGGTGTCGTGAGTAGCGGCATCTAATTCAGCGGCAACTTGAAAGTGTCGTTCTAGAAAAAAACACTGATCTACGGCACTTTCAGCGGCAACTCGAAAATGTCTTATTTCTCTCTAATACGATACTTTTCAACTATCTTAAAAAGGCTTTTTTCCACTAGTGACTACCGCGATGAAGGTTCCCATACACGAATATATTAGATAAACAATCTGTGTAAAACTTGAAAACCCCTTATAACAACCTTCAATTCTCTTGGACTTGCATACGTCAGTGACACAGTCACACAAGCATGAAAACGAATTAGGAAAAGCAGCTCCTCTGAATTGTCCCATTCAATCAATAACCGGGTAGTTCAACATCTCCATTAATTAGAATGTTTTCAAAAGCCAAAGGACCAAATAAATTGTCTGTTAATATTAGTCTCTTTGTTTAAAAAAATAAATAAATTGTCTGAATCCACGTGTATGGACACATCTAGCTCGTGCTCTGCTCCTCCTGACACAAGCTCAACTCCACCACAATATTGAAATCAGAGGCCAAAATAAACAAGCCCCACATATGACCACACATGTCCATAAATACCAACCGTCAGATCATTCACACGCATTACAAACAGCGACGTTCCCCCTTGGTATCCAGCATCAACGGTTAATAATACTGCTTACAGATAAACAGTATCGTATACCATTGACCATAGCGTCATAGTTGAGATACTGAGAGAGTGAGAGGCCAACTGGCCTGCAAAGGAAGTGTCCTGAACCGTACGATCACATCAGCGCGGGTAACGACACTGGCGCGAAATTAATATTAATAAATTCAAATACAATTATAGACGTTTAGGTTAAACGTCCAAGTCAATGGCATCAAACAAAAAAAAACTTAAAAAACTTAAAAAACTATTGAATAGGTTTCAACGATCTGAGAATCAAAGAAACGTAGAGAGAATTAAAAAGAAGTGGAAGAGGTGAAGTTAATGCAACAGAAGAGGAGGGATGGTTGTTGGTGGAGGGAAGGTGGTGGTGTGGTGGTGGTGCTGGATAGGATGAGTTTACTGCCTCCTCATCATCAGAAGAAGCAACATCTGTGTTGGATATGGTGGTGGTTGAGGAAAGTAGTGGTTCGGTTAATAGTATTCGAGTTACTGATGCTCCAATACTTCTATTGGTTTGTTTTCATAAAGCTTTTAAGGATGAACTTGAAGAGCTTCATAGAATTGCGTCATCATTCTTGGAGATCATTGGGTTTCCTGGACGTGACTTGATCATTGACCTACTTCGCCGGTTTCGATTTCTTAGAGTTGCTTATAAGTATCATACAGCTGCTGAGGATGAAGTGAGTAGCTTCATTTTCGTTCGATTATGCCGATAATTTTATGATTGATTGTTGAGTTTGAGCTAATTTTAGTAATTGCTGCTTCCAAGTTATTTGGCAAAATGCCCAAATATTTATGAGAATTTCTTAATTAGGACAGAATCAGCCCTTGGAACAAAGGGTTCTTAATTTTGTTGCTGTTGCTGCTGCATTCCATATTCCATAGCCAATCTTAGTGACATACTATAGGTTAATCTGCACCACCTGACTGTCATTTTTTCTTCTTCTTTTTTATAGTTTTGTAGGAATTAGGGTGCTGACTAGTTTCAAACCCCACAAAGCCATGACCTCTATTCTCCTAGAGAGGCATCATACTTCTTTAATGGGGTAAACTAGCTAAATTTGAAGAAGAGAGTCAAAATTGTCAGTTCATATATACATAAAAAAGGTCAGATGTTATGATCTATCTTTTTCGAGATACAATTTGTATAATTCAACTTTAAATGCTTTTGTAGGTAATTTTTCAAGCTCTGGATTTACGTGTAAAAAATGTTACAAGTTCATATTCTCTTGAACATAGAGTGATAGATGATCTATTTGAGTCAGTCTTCCAGAGTTTTTCCGCTTTGTTGGAGGATGATGGAAAAGTTTCACTACCACTTCAAGATCTTATTTCTCATTGCTACACGATGCAGTCCTTCATTTGCAACCATATGCTCAAAGAAGAAGAGCAGGTATGTGACACTTAGTTTTCTCTTACTATGAATTATTTCGTACTATTTAGCTGAGCATGCTTTGGCTGAATACTCATTATTCCGGGGTGCATATTGGATGAATGACTTTTTTGCGGATGTGTGTTTTTAAGTACTGTCCTTACGATGAAATTTTAGAGTAATATTTTTAAAAGAAGAAGGAGAAAGTTTGAAGTAGGAATTCTCACTAGATTATGTAATTTCTTGCAGGTTTTTGAATTGCTGATTAAATCATTCTCCTTGGAAGAACAGGCTTCACTTGTTTGGCAGTTCATTTGTAGTGTACCTATAATGTTATTGGAAGATATGTTTCCATGGATGACATCCTATCTTCCTGCAAATGAGCAGGCCGATGTTGCCCTTTGTATTAAAGAGGTTGTTCCTAAAGAAAATCTGTTGCAAGAGGTAAGCATGTAGTTCTTTTTGCGGTAGTTTAGTTCAGCGCTGTTATATTTAGGGAACCAAATAATCAAATTTCTTTGTGAAGGTCGTGACATCCTGGCTTGTTAAGAAAAGAAAACCAACTTCCAAAGCCTTCAACACCTGCAAAGGTGAAAACTGGTTCTTAAGTTCTAGTGAACCATTATACTTGAAGGAGTTGCCAAAGGCATACTCATTCAGCAAGAGCTTATCCGGCGAATTCTGCAGTCCAGAAGAGTTGGATCTTGCCAAGGATACTGCAAAGCATCATCCTATTGATGGTCTTCGTCTTTGGCATGGTGCCATCAACAAAGATTTGAATGAAATTCTAGCGGAGCTTCGCGGAACAAGAAGATCCAGGACTTATTGCACTTTACCTTCAATAAGTGCCCGGTTAAAATTCTTCGCAGATGTTCTCATTTTCTATAGGTATTATTAAATTTTCTGGTACATGACCAAGTTAACTTTATTCGTTGCCAGTAATTTTCTTTCTGTGCCTTTTCTCTTTTATTTTGGTTCATCATAGCCACGAAAATAATGTACTTTTTGCTTCAGTGATGCCCTGGAAAAAGTCTTCTTCTCGGTTTTGAATGAACTTGCCGACGGGTCCTTATCTTTCACATATCAAAGATTCCCAGATGACTTTCAGATTGAAGGTCTCTTCCGAGCTTTACAAAATGTTAGCAGTCAAAATATATCAGCATTACCCAATCACGTGGAGAATCTGTGCTCGCAGTTGGTTCCTTTCTTAGAGGGAATTAGCACGCACTTTGCTTTTCAAGAATCCAAGGTATATTTATTTCTTGTAAAGAAGTTGTAGTATTCATAACACCAATAACTTCGAATTACTGATGGGTCTTTTTGGCCTTAGTTAGGCAACCCAGTTCATATAGGTTTTTTATACTTATGGCGTTTTAGACTTATTATTAAGTGATAAATACTGCTTCCCGATTCCAAGAACGACATGCTCTAGAATCTCAAATACTGTTGACAGGACCATTAAACTTGAGTGTATATTCACTAGTTTGTATCTGTCATCATCACTATCCACTCATGTGTAATTTGAACAGGTTTTTCCTCTCATTCGCAAGAACTGCAATTATGAAATGCAACAGAGCTTGTTATATACGAGCTTGCAAGTGATGCCTCTCGGATTATTAAAATGTGTGACAAGTTGGTTGTCAACACATTTAACTGAGGAGGAGTCAAAAGCCATTCTTTTCAGCATAAACTGGGCAGGTCTGCCTTTGAATTATTTGAGTGCTCTTTTAAAAAAATAATATTTGGTGCTACTAAATTAAAATGATTCATGTATTTCATATAACAGGATCTGTAGCTGACATGTCTTTTGCTCGGCTCTTGAATGAGTGGGTTCGCAATGGGTATTCAGGTAAGACCACCCTCGAGAAATTCAGAGAAGAGTTACAGGAAATGTTCAAGAATAGAGGTACTTGTTTACCTGACTGTATAGAGGATCATTGCAAGAAAGCTCACCCGAGCCAGATAGAAACAGATTTTTCTGCGAAGGCCAAGAATAGCTTATCTGATAATCATCCTTACAAAGTTGAAGAGACCTACAGCACTTCGTACTCTAGCGAAATTAATCTGCAGATATTTTTCCCTGAGGCTCTTAGAAAATTATCCCCCTATCCAGAAGTTATACATAACAATGACACTGGTTCTAGTCTCACGCCAGAGTTCAAACCAGTTGACTTCATATTTCTCTTCCACAGGGCCCTGAAGAGTGATATGGAATATCTTATTCTTATATCAGCAATGATGGATAAAAACATTGGGTTCCTCAAGGAATTCCTTCAGAGGTTTCATCTTGTCCGGTTTCTCTACCAAATTCATAGTGACAGCGAAGATGAAATAGCGTTTCCAGCTCTGGAGGCTATGGCAAAATTCCAAAACATTAGCTCTTCGTATTCCATCGACCACAAATTGGAAAAGGAGCTCTTCAGCAATGTCTCCGCCATTCTATATGAAATTTCCGAGTTACACACTTCTTTTCCTGCTGAAGCATCAAGTGTTCTGGAAGGGAGACTTGATCAGAGAATTCTTAAATACCGTCAGATGTGTGTAAAGCTTCATCGTATGTGTAAAACAATGCGTATCGAACTAGATAAGCATGTGTATCACGAAGAGATTGAACTTTGGCCCTTATTTTCGCAGTTCTTCTCGTACGAGGAACAAGAAAAAATCATAGGGTGCATGCTTGGAAGGACAGGAGCTGAAGTTCTGCAAGTTATGTTGCCCTGGCTTATGGCGTCATTATCACCTGCAGAGCAACATGGAATATTGTCAATATGGCGTAGGTCTACAAAAAATACAATGTTTAATGAATGGTTGGCCGAATGGTGGGAAAATTTGGACAAGAACGGTTTAACTGTCGCAAAGGAGGAGCTCAATGACACACCTTTAACAACAGAAGATCCATTGGAAATTGTTGCTACATATTTGTCAAGAGGAAGCCACAATGAGCTTGAAGGGATGAACCTTAACTGTAGAGCATTCCTGTTTCCGAAGAAAAGTTATGTGGGTGCTAGTGGTGAACTATTTAGAAAGGGCAATGGAGATAATAGAATAAAAATAAACGAGATTAAGAATTTTCAAGATCCTGAGTTGAAGAAATATGAAGATGAAAAGAAGACTTATCACGGAGAGACAGAGGTCAATAAGAAACCGAGTGAAGTTCCGGTTGATGATCAGACACTTCAGTATGATGAGAAGCAACTTTTGATCATGAGCGATGCAGAAATGGAGGCGGAAATTAGAAAAATATCACGTGACACTACTTTAGATTCTCGGCAAATGGCTCGGGAAATTCAAGACCTGCTTACGAGGTTGGTTTCTGTAACTTTCCTTCTTGTTTCTATATTTATAGGTCATGTAAGGTAGGTATTGTATCTGGTAAATACATAAGATGGCCGATTGATTATTATTCTCTCTCTAGACCCTTCAAACTTACATTAGTGTACCTGAGTAGACATGCCAGAAATTGACTATTGATCAGGTCGACCTAAGTCTTTGTAGTTTTGAGGTGTTTTAAAAAGTGATAATAATGCCCTTCATAACTGATACTGGATTTTATGATTCTGGGATTATTTTTTTACACTGTCTATAATACCTGCTATTGAGTTCCAACTTTCTGAATGGTTTCTTTTGCCACTGAAGTGTAATGCCCACCTAATTCTATTTCTTCTCTAATCTTCGAGCATTGTATGTGGATATTCCATTAAAAAAAAAGTTTCATGTTTCAGTCGTTGGGATGTTTCCCAGCGAAAACATCGCCAAGAAGTTGCTTTCGTAAGTGATGTTGGAGAATTTCCTGGTCAGTGTCCAGCTTATCGGGACAAAGAAAACCAAATATTTGGCTGCAAACACTACAAGAGGAACTGTAAAATTTTTGCTGCTTGCTGTAAGCAGTTATTTACATGTAAATATTGCCATGATGAGGCTGAGCTCGACCACAAAATAGACAGGTCAGAATACTTTGAACTCTGCAATAGTTTCATATTATTTTGCTGGTATTTGAAGGCGGAGTTTTAAACAGTAGCTTACTGATTTGGAGCATATGTAGGAAGTCTACCACCGAGATGATGTGCATGAAATGTTTGAAAATTCAACCTATTGGTCCCACGTGTTCGAACATATCTTGCAACAATTTATCCATGGCAAAGTACTACTGCAAAATCTGCAAACTATACGATGATGACAGGTGATAAATCAACCAATCTTTAGTTCAATGTTGTAATATTATGGTAGCTTTGAGATGTATTTCATTCTCAGCCGAAATTCTCTGTTTGGAGGTAAAATGATTATTTCTGATGACTTTTACGGCATTTTGTACAGGGCAATCTACCACTGTCCCTTTTGCAACATATGTCGAATTGGGAAAGGCTTGGGGATTGATTTCTTTCATTGTATGAATTGCAATGCATGTCTATCAAAATCTCTCACGGTGCATATATGCAGAGAAAAGTGTTTCGAGTCTGATTGTCCGATTTGCCACGAGGATATCTTCACATCAACATCTCCAGTTAAGGCCCTTGAATGTGGGCATTTGATGCACTCAACATGTTTTAAGGTATCAAAATCATTTCTTTCACTCCCTCCCTCACCTCAACTCTCTACCCCAGCTCTGATACCATGTGAGAATTCCATGGCATAGAGAGGAGTGTGAGAGAGGCTACATTACTAACACTCTTACTGATTTTTCATTAAACATTCAAGAGCCTTTAAATAGGCATTACATGAATAAACCCTAACAAAATACTCCTAACTTATAGGACTCATAACCAATACGTACATCCTTGGACTAAATCTAAAACAACCTATAACCATAATTTATTTAAATTTAAATCTCCTAAAAAATAGTAACATAATTTTGAATTATTTCCAACAATACGACTCATGTGAGTTTTTCCAAGTTGATGTTTTTTCTTCTAGAATACTATCTAACACTGAGACCTCTTTTGATGCTGGCTGTAGGACTACACCTGCACTCACTATACATGCCCAATTTGCAGCAAGTCACTTGGGGATATGCAGGTCAGTTACTTATGAATACACATTGCTTTGTGTGGAGATATGTTCAAGTTTGTTAATGGTTAAATGCTTTTGCAGGTATACTTTGCGTTGCTTGACTCTTTGTTGGCCGAAGAAGGAGTTCCAGAGGAATATTCTGGACAGACTCAGGTATAGACTGTCTTCTTTTTACTTTCAGCATTTATTTATTTAATTTAACTTTTCTTTTTGTGTTGCTGCTGATATAGATAATGGTGAATTTACAGGACATATTGTGCCATGACTGTGAGAGGCGAGGGGTTGCTCCCTACCATTGGCGTCACCACAAGTGTCCATATTGTGGTTCTTACAGTACTCGGCTTCTCTGAGTGGATCACAGTGGTACAAGTTGTACAACCACATAAGGACCAGCAGGGGCTAGTCGCTTCAGCTTTTACATCTCCTCTGTGAGCTAATGCACCATTTACTTTTCTGGGCTGAAGTTTTACAATAAGCGTGTTCTCCGTTGTGAGATCATCCCAAGAAATCAACTGCAATCTACCTCAATGCGAGTGCCACAAGTGAGACATAATAAGGTGTACAAAACAAGTAGTGTACCAATGTAGGCGCAGACTATAACTAACACTTCTTAACATTGTAACATCTTGAGTTGAGCTGACATTTTTTCTTCGGCAGGTCCTAACATAAATGTTTCTACTTTTTAGCTTATACTTAGGATAGCACTCATGCATGTATGTGATCCTGTGCATTTGCTTATGTATAAAGGATAAGTTCTCGTGTAATGTCCATTACTTTACGTTGCATCTCCGTAAGTACTCCCTCCGTCCCAAATTAGATAAGTTAGTTAGTTTTAAATTTTGTCCCATAAATAGATGAGTTATTTCTCTAATCAAGTGAATATTTCTAAAATTACCCTTTTCATTAATTATTGTTACTATATATAACATGCTCTCAGAAAGTTTCAAAAATACCAATAATTTGATAGCCATGTTTATAAACGTGGTATAGTTTGAGAGATAAATCATTTCTAAGTTTTACAACTAGTTATCCATAAGGGTATAAATGTAAAAAACACTTAAACATACTCCCCTTTCCTCTTTGCCTTACAAATTATGCAAACTACAATTAGCTCATCTAATTTGGGACAGAGGAGTATAAGAAACTTAATGATCAGGCCTAGTAACCCGTCTCTGATTCTTCTGATTATAGCATATGGTAGGGACGGATTGAAAATCTTTTGTAGGAGCTGCCAAACCAAAATTGCCCGCCACAATATGTGATGAATGGGGTGGCCAATATTTTTCATCAATTTCTAAACCACGCACAGCTAGTAACCTAGAAACTGAAGGATGCCTAGGATCACCCTCAGCAGAACTGCAGAAGGGTAGCTTTGCTGGTACAATATCTAAAAACTTAAATGCATAGACAAATAAAGCTTTTACATTGAACGGTGAGAAAATTCTCGTTTCCTATTAGTCGAAATAACATGGGGTTAGTCAAATAAGATTTTGAATGACTTCTGCGGAGTTCGCAAATCTACTGTTAGTCCATAGAGACTTTTGGAGAGTCTCTTAATATCTCTTGTTATTGGTTAGAGACTTTTTTTAAGTCATTTAAATTCTCTGAAACTCCATGTTATTGGATTAGGATTTCATAAGAGTTACTCCAACGCTCCTGTTATTCGAAGGAGAATTGAAAGTCATTGATTTGTTGGTTTCGGAGATTTGGAGAGACTTTTTCTTAAAAATAGGCATGGTAGAAATCTCTCCTCAAGAGGTGATATTTCTAGAGATTTGGAAATTTGGAGATTTTTTAGTTTTGGGAGTAAACCATTTTTTTTATCTCCTTGTGCCTTATTACACTTAAGGGCCACTTGGAAAGGGGTAATCAAGACAAAATGTAGAATAATGTGATTTTTAAAATTGGAGAACATATATTTTAAAATCGGTTATGTGAGTCTTTGTGATTTTAAAATATATATTTTAGAAGTTATGATTTTTTTCTCCGCATAGAAAATAAAATGTGGGACGACCGGAATAAAGTGAATGAAAATTTAGGCATAGAACAGCAGTGCGATTTATTTTGACAATGGACACATTTCATTAGGTGGTCATGGTACTTTTATTATTACTATAGGGCATTAATCAGGGGATATTATACAATTTTGTATCTACAAATCACATAAACTTTCTACAAGTCTTTTTTTTTTGTCCCTGCAAATCTCATTTTTTGTCTCCACAAGTCACAAAGACTCTCTAAAATTCTCTCAGAGAATCATTAGAAATCTCTAGATTTTCAGAGAATCTCTAGAAGTCACTCAAATTAAAAATCTATGAAAGTCCATAGAAATCTTGTTTGACTACCCCCTTGTAAGCCTTTTATGACTTTTATGAAATGAGAGTTTTGGTGAGAACGCTTGGCAACGTATGATTGATTTAAAAATCACAACCCAAAAGGAAAACTTATCTTACCATGTTTGAAATTTTATGGAAATCCAAATTCAATTCGGAAGTCTGAATATCTACCAAATTATGACTTCTTTTTCCAAATTAATACATTAAAAAGAAACCAACATATTTCACACGTGATTCGGAAGTCTCCCACGAATAAACCTATGAGTTTTGTTCTGTCTTTTGATAAATCAAGGTGAACAAGAACCAATTGATAAAACAAGACTTATATTCCCGAAGAACAGCTCCTAGTTAGCAATACGGGGTACGGAGAGGAGTTCGGGACGGCATACGTTCGGGAATTTTACGGATTTGGATAGGTCGGATTCGGTCAAAAAGTCGGTCAACGGTTCGGTGTTCGGAGTGTAGTTCGGAACGGATACGTACGTCTATAATTCGTTTTAGAAATATAAGTTCGGTACGGAAAATTCGGGTTACATCAAATTAATAAAAAATATATTTTTAAGGTTTTATTGAGTTGAAAAAATGATTTAAACCAATTTTATTGTATTATATAGATAATACATTAAGAATAGACACAAACAAGCAAATAGCTCAATGGTTAGAGCCTTAATTAGCAAGTAAGAGGTCATGGGTTCAATCCCCACCCCCAACTTCTTTTTAATAACTCTCAAAAAAACACTTAAATGAGTTCGAATCGCCGAGTCACTGTTCGAATCGCCGAGTCACCTGCCAATTATTACAATTGTACTCGTATGATAGAAGAGTTCTACGAAAATAAAAGGAAAGAATAAATAAAGATTTTTGTTATAAGGAAAGCCAAAACATTTAGGGGGAAAGCTGACTTTTGGTCAAATGTGTTTGGCCTTGACTAGTTAGGGTGCAAATAAAAATTTGTTCTAAAATTAACCTAGCGTTATTTTTTCCTCGCTCCTATCCCAAGATGGCTGTTGTGATTGTTCTTTTTTCCCTTCTTTCTTCAGATTCTCTCTCCATTTTCCGGGGATTCACTAGAGAGATGATAAGGGTTTTTCATCATTGTTTCATCTTACCTCGAAAATCTAATTTTATATTTATGTGTTGACAATTTTCAAATTTAGTTTGTTAGTCTAATACCAGCAGATCCATAGGCATATATATGGCATTATGATCAATGATCAATGATCAAACAAGGAAAACAACCTTATTTCGCACCCTCTTTATTACTTTGTCGACAGCATCGATAGAGTTCAAGTCCCGCATTCAGAGATTAAAAAATGCTGCAATACTATCTCAGACATTTGGTCGACATAAGGTGGGAATCGTGGGAATTACATATTCTTAGTTGTGGGCATGGAATATCACGGTGATGATCACTTATGTCATCTGAATATTAGCATTGTTGTTAGTGGCAGTGTGAGCAAGTTTTTGTTTCGCATGTATTATCGATTCATCATTAAGGTTGATCATTACATGATGATAAAAACGTAGAATAACCCATGTAGTCCTCCAACAAAATAAGATCAAAAGTAGTCTCTCGTAGCTTGCCTCAATTTGTGATGCTAGACTAGAAGGCATTTCACAATAGCATGGGCTCCTTCAGGTTTAATAATTAAAACTCGGTTTGAACTGATCAACAATTCGGTATTTTACAAGGAAGGAAAAAGATGATTTGGAAGCTTCCCTCTTATGCAACTAGTGTGACTAATATGTGGATTAAGAGACTAAACAGGCACTTTCCAACTATCATCAATCACTAGTGTTGTCTTGTGATGATAGCGATAAAATACTAAGAAGAAAACTCAAGGTTAATGATATGTTTCAGTAGTAAATTATTTTTACGCCCTAATTAGTCAATGCCAAACACATTTGACCAAAAGTCAGCTTTCCCCCTAAATGTTTTGGCTTTCCCTATAACAAAAATCTAAATAAATAAATTCGCACATATTTCCTATCTTTTATCCACCTATTTAATGCATCGAGACGGAGCGGGGCGATACCAAATCAAAAACGCATTGTCACGGGACGGATGAAGCCCCGCGCACACCAAATCAAAAATATGATTAAAAAAGAAAAAAAAAAGTGTTTGATACATATCATGGGTACTATTCTTGTGTTAAGTAACATCATAATCTTTCTCTTCGAATATAATGGTGATGAATCACCGTTCAAGCAGTAAAATAGTGCGAAGAATCTTGTTACGAGGAGGAGTATGATCATAATTAAAAGCTTCATATTGTGTTCAAAAAATTGATGATTTGGTTTGTGAACAAAAATTAGTTTGAAAAATTTAGGGCATCAAATCTTTGAAATTTGTTGATACACATATCGTCGATTACACCACTGATGTCATTTGAGAGCAGGGCCGGCCCTGAGATTTGGCTGCCCCGAAGCCATGGTAAAATTGTTGCCCCATTCATCCTGGTACCCGTACACACTTGAGTCGAAAGCCGAGCGGATTTCTTTGTCAAATTTCCACGACCACAAACTGTAATGTGATTATTAGGAAGTTAATTATAAGAGGCCCGTAAGATATGCAATAACCCTTTCCGTGACAATCGAGACCACAATAATTCTTCTCTGTTAGATATGTCAATTGTGTGCAACAAGGGCAACATCGAGCACAGTAAAACTCAACCAAACTAAGCAACCAATAGGCATTTGAGAAAACAATTTAAGTGCCTTCCCGGACAGTGAAGTTTTTGATAAAGTTGAAAATTCGAAATACTTTTGAGCAAATACAAAATAAGCAACCAACCAACAATGGAAAGTTTATGTTCAACTGAATTCAACATTTGATGTTTCTGCCCTAAAATATTAAGGTAAACCGCGGTTTTTTTTAGAAAGCTCAAAAAACTAAATTCAATTTGTACCATGATTGTTGTATCTATATAATAAATAATCTTACATGAGTAATAGTTTAACTCACCATTAATGGTGGTCGACGACAGTAACAGAAGGGGAGAAAGAGGATTTTAGAACTGTAGAGAACGATTGAGGCTAAACTAATGTTTGTTTCTGAATATTTTAATTTTCTAATATATTTTTATAGTGGGACCACTAAGCAAGAAAATTATTCATATTGTGCCCCTTTTTTTCTTACGGATTTGTCACAATTTTTATTTATAATCACATTTTATACCAGTTTTGTGTTTTCATAAACATGACACCCCTGCAAAACTCCTAATTTTGATGCCCCCGTTCCGTGATGCCCCAAAGTCAACCTTCGTTGACTTTGCCTCAGGGCCGGCCCTGTTTGAGAGAAAACCACAAATTCGTCGATTAACAAAGGTGAAAAGGCATCTACAAGAAGCGGGGTCAAACCGTAGCATATTCAGCCCCATGATCGTTTCTATGAGAAATTGATTTTGCCAACTGTTAAGATCGCAGGAGGATGAACGAAATGAATGCGGGTGAAATCTGTAGATTTTTTTTTCTTAAAAAAGAACCTTTTTAATAAAAAAATTTTGGGTTATTTAACGTTTGGTACCCAGCAAATGTCCAACACCTAGCTTTGGTACCCAATATTTAAAATATTAAGGGTTGGTACCTTGACTCGTCAGAGACTGTCTAGTCAAACCAGTGACTACAACTTCCGTTACATTAATAATTAAAATTATTAATAAATATTCATTTTTCAACAACGTTAACTCTCCATTAGGAACAACAAAATTAAAGATATAAATTCATTACACCTATGTCACACCTTCTCTACCATAATTTTCTTCTCGTCCTCCGACCTAAAGAAATGAATTCATCAACAAAGAAAATTTTGGACCCGTCATTGACCTGCAAAACTTCTTCAGTTCATACCAAAACATCAGTCCAAGCACCAGCACCATGGTTGCATATACAACCTCAAAATTAAATTTCCCGAAATCATTCAACATAGTGCCTAATTTGAATTTCAGTCAAATTGAATCATAAAAAAAGACCAGAAATATCAAAACTTGATATAGCATAAGCAACATCAACAGGAGATCTTCACGACAACAACTTCCACTCATCTCCACCACCACCACTAACACCCACCGCAGACAGCAACACTACTACTACGATGACGACGACGACGACCACCACCACCACCACCGTAATCCAGCAAATGAAAACTAGTTAAAACCCATTTCCAATTTCACAAAATCATACTCAATTTCAAAGTTTCAATCCCCATTAACGAATTGACAATCAGATAATATATATAAAAAACCTTAGAAGGTCAGATTACATTATGTTGGTGGGTAGCCTGGCAACAAGCTGGGCACCAACACCCTTTTACCAATATCTCCACTCAAATATCCAAACAAAAACCCAAATCCAACCAGAATTTAATCAATTGTATACACAAAATTCGATCAATACCCCCACTACGACCCCCCCTTTCCAACTCAGTTAACAAATCAAAATTTTGAACTCTTGAAACCCTAATTTCCTCATGATTGAACATTGACAAGATTCAACAAATCTCAAAAAATATATAATCAAAACCCTAAAAAAAATCACTACCAAAATAAATTAAATCAATATACATCCAGATTCAAACAAAAGGAAAAAAACGATTGAAGTAATAATTTCCTAAAACCTACCTTTTCGCCATCCTTCTTGTTCTTCATGTTATGAAATTAGGGATCTAAGTTATATATATATATATATATATATATATATGAAATTAAAGTAGTTAGAATGAGAATAGGAATCTTAAACTTATTGTGAACTTAGAAACGTAGAAAAAGGGCAGATATAGTGAAGTCTGCTTCATGAAGTGATTAGGGATATACCTGTTCATGGAGTTGCAGAGAGAGACGAAGAAAAAGATGGAATTAAAATAGAAGGTTTGTTTTAGGGCTTGATTAGAAGAAGATTTAATCGTGGCCATTTATTCAGGTGTCCTGTTAAGATTCGGACATCTGCAACCACTATAAACGGACGTTTGGGAATATATAGCATTTGTTATAATTCTTAACGTTAAAATGGTAATAAAGAATGTTCTGTTATTGAAATATTACTTCAGTTAAGTCAATGGTTTGACTTGACAGTCTCAGACGAGTCAAGGTACCAACCCTTAATATTTCAAATATTGGGTATCAAAGCTAGGTGTTGGACATTTGCTGGGTACCAAACGTTAAATAACTCTTTTTTTTTTGTTTCAAGATTTGGGTTTTATTGTTAAGTTATCTTGTTTTAGTTGTATGGTTTAATGTTTGGGGTTTGTTATTAGGAAATCATGTTTCAAAACCTTGACGTTTGGTTTGTCTCTGCTTCATAAAATTGTGATGTGGTTCAACTTCACTGGAAGTGTTGTTCTCAAAAGAACACTAGTTCCAGCGAAAATAAAATCAAGATCAATTTCTTCAACTACGACAACATAGAAGGCAAGAAAAACTGTAGTTGCACCTTTTCTAATGACTACATCCAAGTAGATCTAACGACTATCAAGCTACTAACATTCAAGATTCAAAGATAAACAAGATATAAAGAACATGAAAGTAAAGATGAACACAAATATTTAACTTGGTTCGGCCTTTTAGACCTACATCCACGGAGAAAAAACTATATCTTTATTATTGAAGGTCTTACCCTTGAATGAATTACAAATATCACTTAAACTTCTCACTCTATCTTTCTCTAAATCTCTCTGTAGAATTCTGTGTAGAAATATCATCTAAGATTACATGCCCATTTAATTCTACATGGACTGGTATTTATAGACAGACTGGACTCGTGAAGGTGTAACCCGATATCGCTGAGCTGGTCGCGCTTTCGTACATCTTATCATTACTCGGAGGACTTTTCCATTATTCTCCTTCTAGGTGCATTGTTCGACTCTCCCTCCGAGTTATCTCGCCTTGTTTAATCGTCATGTTGCTCCTCCTTGGAGGGAATCATACTTCACCTTCTTCGGATTGTATTGTTAATCGTCCTTCATCGGAGTTTCTGATACGATGTACTTTTGTCCACATGTGTATCGCACCTCTTATGATCCTTCATTAAATGCCTTGTTCTCTGTTTAGACTTGACTGCCTGAGTGATTTGACTACTCCTTACACGCGTCCTTCATGCAGCTATGCATCAGTTGTCTTGGTTTAGATGCATTCACCTATTGAAGCATGATTATGCATCCTTCTTACTATCTTATCATGAGATCACCTCCTTAGATGTTGACACGTGGTGATTGGTTATTTTTCCCTCACAAAAACATCAACAACAGCAGGAACAAAAACAACAACAACAACAATATTATTCACAAAAACCCGAACACGTCTTCAAATCTATATAGACTGGTTCAGACCGATTCAGACTGTCTTATACTGATTCAAACCGATCTTGTTACTTTATGCCACTCTAGTTTAGTTTTAGATTGTTAGTTAAGTTAATTTACTATATAAAAACTTGAAAAATGGATGGATCGGTTGTTGATTCTAATTTTTTTTTTCTTTGTGCAGTGTTGTTAAATTTTTTAGGGTTGTCTTCTATAATTAAAACATTGCCATTTAACTTATTTATGGAAAACCTATAGAAATGGTTGGATCATTTTTTATCCTAACATCTCTGTCATGTGTAGTTATGTTGAGGTGTTTGGTATTGGTAATAATAATCTAAATATGGTACTTAACCCAGTCTCGTTTATCTGTTTTTGACAACCGATAGTTTTGCTTGTTATATTAGTGGAATTATTTCATCTTTGGACAGCCTTGAGTGTATATGGTGGTAACTTAATCTTCGAATATGTTGTGTTTAAAAAAACAGTAATGGTTGTAATATCAATACTTAGTCATGTAATATCCTTGAGACCATGTCAATAAAAGAGGTTAGGCACCTTTTTGGTATAAACAAAACTTTGAATATTGTAGTTAAAATAGTAATAGACTACTGAATCTTTGATTAAATTCGATTCTAGACAGTTTGCAAGTGAATTGTATAAGATATCCTTGTTGGTTATTAGGTTTTCTTCTGGTGGTGGGTGTTTACCGCCCTCTTAAATTGCTAATAATCATTAGAGTTGTCTATGTACGGCTATTTGTATTCGTTTGTATCTTGTGGTTTCTGTCTGCTCAGTATTACTTCTTCACCCATGGTTATATCCAAAGCCGATGTTGATATCCCGCATGGTGAATGAGCCTCTCATTACTTGACTTGAAATTGGGGTGACAGTTCTGTGTCATTATTTAGTTTCCTCTTATCTCCTTTGATCCATCCCCTATGGTGATAACAACTAAAGCGTCCGATGAAAGGAAGTCGGTATGGCGCTTATTTGGTGCCTCCATTTGCATCCCATGATTGCGAAATAACATCATATTACGTCGATTATGGTGAAATAAACATGTTTCTTAATAGGTTTGGCATTCACATCAAGTAAGATAACTCTAACCGTTTAGATATGTTTGTTGTGTTGAACGTGTAAACACAATTTTCAAATTTCATAACATAATTATATGAGATCTACATCCTATAATAAAAGGTATTACATGAATAATTCCAGTAAAGATCCATGCGTCGATTAGGACCCATCGCAGGTCTCATTCTATGATGTCGACGGGTGATGTCTAGCGAGTCGAAGTGTGAAAAATGTATATACTTAAATTAGTTTACTGCAAAAATATGTGGAGGTGAGGGATTCGCGTTCGTTGTTTGCGACGGATCCACGCTTCTTTTACATCCAAATTCTGGTGCTTCGCAAGTTGACTAGGTTCTTTCCAGATGATTGTTTCTTTTCTTTACTGAATATTGCGTAAACTATTTGTCATATATTATTGTGGTTTTCACATACTATTATTGTTTTAATATGTCTTCCCATTGTTGTACTGCATTCTATTAATAGTAATAGTCTCTTTTCTTGTGGCTCTGGTACTGGTGAAAGGAACAATATAAAATATTCGGCGTCTGTGAGCCCATTGGTATTCCTTTGCTTTGTGGAAATGGAAAGGATCGTACAAAAATTACACTTTTATCAAGCTCTTCAGTATGATCATCCTTCCCCCATGACTGACTGATTGTACGATTTGCAAGCATTTCAAAGTGAACTCCGAGGAAAAATCTAGGTCGCTTATTGTTTGATGGAGGGATCATGATTGTAGGTTGATGGTGTGTCTTTTCCTCGCTTAGATATGATGTTAGTAAACTTAGCGATATTGCTTTTGAATTTGGTTGCTTGGATCATGTGTGACTGTTAGTTGCGGGTATGTGGAGTCTAATTTATTAAAACATTACTCGGTTGAACCCGCCAAGCGTTGATATGTCAAGGTTGGTTGTCATATTTTAGTGTCAAAACTCAAAAGTTGCTTGATAATATTATTAGAGTCAACTTCGTTAGGTATACTAGGAAGTCTAGAAATGTTGAGACATACAAGTATTACTTTGAAGACCGGAAGATTTCGAAGACGTATTGACATCAACGAAGACATCATCCTTCTACTTGAGGTTAGTAATACAAGACTTGACTGGTTTCCATTTCTATACCGTTACTTTCGAGTCTTTTAGATTGTAAACATAGCATGCGAAGTTATATACGTGAAACTCTTGTATTAGAGACTTGATCATCTTATTATAATCAAAGTTTCAAGGAAGAATATACAAGTTGTTTTACAACCTTGGTATATTAAATTACGAAGTATGACGTTTATCTTTTGAACTTCGTAATTGCGACATAGATATAATCTTTGTAACTTGTTATACTAGATTGTGTAATGAACTTAAGTTTGATGTCATGCCTAGAAAACTATCTAAATGAAGTCACTTTTTATTTGAAGGTAACAAGCTAAGTTCGATCTAACGGTTGAAAGATATTAGCTTGAGTCTAATCAGGTTTTCATCTAACGGTGAATATTGAATGCTTTGTTACCAAGGTAACATTGATTGCAAACCCTGATTTAAAGACTATATAAGGGAGAACTCTAGCAACTTGGAAACCTAATACCCACACCTCTTATGTGATACTAGTTGTGACTAGAGTCCAAGGTAGTCAATATCATTTGTATCGGTCGATATTATAGGTTTTTATCGTGTATCGGGAAAAACCTTTACGATATCTAAAATATCGGTGATACAAGGATTAAACGATAAAAACTCTCATATCGGCCGGTAAGAACCGATATATCAGGTCCACTGACACACTGATAATATCGGTAAGGGTAATTTGGTATAATAAATTATTTAGATATGAAAATTTGTAAACAGAATCATTCCTCCTAATCATCTTCTTTTTCTGTACCGTGAAGCTTTTGATCTTGAGAATTAATGCATCATATGAGACCAATTTTTATAGATTGAAATATTTATAATTTTATTTTTAATGATGTATCACCTGTAAAAACAGATATAGTCTTTTGTATAGGTGTATCGGCCCCGGACGATACGATACCGATACACGATATTAACTACTTTGCTAGAGTCAATTATCCTTTAACCTAGGTTTTTCCTAAAACCATTATAGGTTAACAACTTAAAGACTTCATTGGGATTGTGAATCCAGACCCAACTATTTTCTCTGTAGTTGCGTGGTCTGATCTTGTTTTATTTTATCGTATTGAGTACTATCTTCTCTAAGATTTTCTCAATATTTAATCTCCGATAGGCAAGATAAAAAATAGTCACAAACATCTTCATCTCATCGTTTGTGATTCCGCAATATCTTGTTTCGTTACCATACGATTAAGATTATTGTGAGGTGATTGACATTACTAGGATATTCTTCGAGAATATAATTCCGTTGTATCAATTGGTTCATGTTCACCTTGATTTATCAAAATATGGAACAAAAACTCGTAGGTATTTCTGTGGGAGACATATTTATCTATTCAATAAACTTTTCTATGTGAGACAAATTTGTTTATCAAGTCTTCGACTTTGGGTCATAGCAACTATTAGTTGCGGGTGAGATCATCTAAGGGAAACAAGTGCGTAGAGTCCTGCTGGGATTCAGAGGCGTAAGGAACGTGACTGTACCTTAATCAATGTGAGATTGGTTAGGGATCAACTACATTCCAGTCTGAAGTTAACTTGCAGTAGGCTAATGTCTGTAGCGGCTTAATACAACATGGTGTTCAAATATGGACTAGGTCCCGGGGTTTTTATGCATTTGCGGTTTCCTCGTTAACAAAATTTCGGTTGTCTATTGTTTTTTTTCCGCATTATATTTGTTTATATAATTGAAATATCACAGGTTATGCGTAGTTCAATCAATCAGATAATCCAACCTTTGGTTGTTGATATAAATTGATTGACACTTGAACATTGGTCTTTGGTATCATTCAAGTTGTTTCTCATAATAATTAGGCTCATGGATTTTATATGTTTGATTTGGTGATTACATTGGATATATTTCCATTGATTGAGAACAGAACCATCAAATGATAGATTGTCGATCTATGCAACAAGCTATAAGATATCTATCAAGATAAACAAGCTATGTCGGATCCCAGTCAATCAAGTGTGCACGAAGTATATCACAAAGATCAGAAACCAATCCGAAATCTTCTCGTTTTCAAATCTTCAGTGTTCGATGTATCTGCACAAATAACTTAATTCCATTATGATCAATCACGCACATAACGGAGTCTGTTAATAATGGATTATCACAAGCCTATCTTCAGATCTAAAAATAAATCTGAACTTTGTCGATCGTTGATCTAGTTCGAGTGACCTTAGAGATGGATCAAGAAATAAACAAACTAGTGATTATCAAGGTTCAACTACCGTATTCAATCAAATCAATAACCTAAAACTAAAACTAAAACAATAATATGATTCTAGTTTCCCGCCAACCGTACTTCTGGATGCTTCTAGATCCCGCAAAAGCCTTGAAATGACTCGAAAGAAAAAGATTTCGCCTAATTAGGTTACTCTTATTTCCAGGTGAGTATTACGAATAATACTACTAGTCGACTTCCCGCAATGACTACAATAGATGCATGATGCACGGTTCTTCGTCAGTCCCCAGTTTGTTGTATGAGTAGGGATTTTCATTGACTTGGGATGCTTGGAAAATAAAATAAGACCCTTGTAGCGTATGAGATTGAGTCTCCAAGGTGAGAAAGCGATACTCTATGATTTGGAGACGTCCGTGGAGAATCATATCAAGGTACTGGCCGCATGTGTCTTCCTGCACAAGATAAAGTTGTTGTTCGGCCTCTACTAGGTGTCTTGACAAGGATTTATGCGAAGTTATGTAGCCGAATCATCTATCGAGATCTGTCTTTCTTCAGGGAGATGGTAAACCAAAATTAAGAACAATGTACGTCTTCTAGGACTAGCAAAACTATGAATGTAGCTGAACAATTAATTTGTGGTAACTTTGTTGATGGGATAGTTCTCTGGAAATATGCAGTAGAATCATGTTTTGACCTGAGGAAGTTGTAAGTGATCGTCATATCTTGTCCTTTGCTCATCACGTATGACTCTGACTTATGGGATAACCTGCCGAGCATATCTTTTTGAGAAAGGAGGATTTTGCTGACAGAACTGCAAGCAGCGTATGTCTTGGAGCTACGGTCTCGAATCCTTCCCCTGTTTACTTTAGTGATAATAGTTGGTTGCGACTATATTTCGAGTAACTAAGTTCTATTTGAATTGTTGACCTCATGAGTATCGCTTATGATTTATTTTCCTTTGAAAGATTTGATGCAAAGATATTATCCTTCTCTGTCTTGGGTAAACTGAGGTTCATCGGAAAATGAAATGTGATAATTTTGGTAAATATGAACTGGAGGCTCATCGAGGCTCGGCCGTAACTCATAGGTCTAGTTCCTATTCTTTCTGACAGGACGGGTGTTGAGGTAGCATATCGACTAGAAGCTTTGCATATCAGATAAGGCTGAGCTTCGATTGAGCCTCAACTTGGGATCTAGTTTCTCTTTATACTTTGTCGCATTCTCGTCATGATTCTTTGAAACAGGAAGGGCGACAAGATGTATCTTTGTTGGCGGTTTATGACCCTATGTGTGTCTGCAACTCTTTTGACTAGGTCACGAATTTTTTGGAGCCTTTTCAAGTTTCCACTAAGTTTATCATGTAGACGAAGAAAATACAAATATGACGGAAAAAGAAATAGGTCAATTGGATACATAATGAAAAAGTTATAAGTAAAATAGTAAAGTGAAGTAAACTTCCGAAGTCCCTTATGATCAGGTTGAGTGTGACGGACCGGAAAATTTTTCCTGGCGTGCCTGAGGGCGCAGGACATAACTTCCCCGATGCACCATGATGAAGCTACGATCCGGGCCTCAAATCTAGGAAAATGCACATTCGTCTTCCTTTGCAAGCATGCTCGTGGAACATGATGCATGTAACTTAGCTTCTATACTATTCCAAACTCACCCTTGTCCGCTAAAGGGTATAAGGCCATAGGGCCAAGGCCAATGCATCTTGCATGCATCACTGGCTTTGCAACAACGTAGGATATTCATCACTGAATTTCCTATCTAGCTGAGAAACCGTCAAACTACTTAGGCATAAGCCGCTCTAAGCATTTTTCCAATTCCCTACCTTACCACGCTTACCAACTTCGTATAGCTTGATAGGAAGTATTAGCATCCACTTACTGGCATGCAACTAAGCCTCATCAAGCTTGGCCGTAATCATCTCCTGCGTTGAGATACCGAGCTTAGATGATATGAGGGGCCAACGTGCTGGACCGGCAATGATGCAACTCATTTCGGATGCCTACGTACCCTTACATACTCTAAAGGGATCAAGCAAATACCGTAGTTCATCCAAGGGACAGTAACTTAAGACAGATTCCTTTGCAAGGTTGTGGCCTAGTAATAATGGTTATGGCCTGATCCGTATAGGCCATTCCGCCAAGATGCACAATGATTATGCATCATCGGGTCCGTGACATGGCATATTGATGCCTAAGCACCAAATTCCCTCTTCGAAAGGCTACGCAACTATAAATGAGCCTTATGCGTCATTTATACTCTTTCGGCTAAGCTATGAAGATTACTTGGTACATAGTCCGCATATGCACCTTCAACCAACTACCCCTCCCTATATATGTTTATGTGACATTTTTACAACTTTGATTAGGGGAGCAAAAATCATTCATCAACTCCCACTTTTACTGTTCATGTGTAATGATTACGTATTCGCATAATGATTGCGTGTGATGATTGTGTATTCGCACAATAATTGAGTGTAATTATTGCGCAACACTCGTTCAGCCAACCCTCTCTGGCCTGATGCACAATGATTGTGCGATATTGGTTATAGGCCAATAGATTTCATGATGCACAATGATTACTTTGTAAGCTCAAGGCCACATACCCCACTGGCCTAATGCATCATTTGATGTGAGATTTGTCTCTTGACCAAATGCCAAACACAATGCGCCATTTTGACGCGGTATCGGCCTTAAGACAACATGCTTCTTACCATGCAACGGAAGCTTTGGATGAAGCTTCATCTCGGGCCATGTCGCATCTTTTAGCATGCGCCATGCTAAAATAAATACGGGGTGTTACAATATTCACCCCTTTAAAGAATTTCGTCCCCGAAATTCAAAACAAAACTATTGTGGACAAACTCTTCGGTTTGGATTTCCTGAGCAAAAGTCCCATACCGGATGCTCAGAAATCACGGTTTTCTACAAGTTATCATGAACAATAATTTAGACCTTCTGGGCAAATGTCCCATACCGCCTGCTCAGGAATTCAAAAAGAGTCCACAACGTCACCAAGAATCTCAATTGGCCATTTGCCAAAAGGATATCTCAACAAGGTATCCTAAATGTGCATCCCATACTACACATTCAGGATTCCATAATGTTCACAAGGTTGATGTCAACAACATATAGTACTGTGTGAAACAGGATCCAGTTGCCCACCGTCCCTGATGGTCATCCAAGTTGCCACTCGTAAGTGGGATGCTAGCCGGGCCTGACAACGCACACCATTGGCCAGTTGCCAACGTGTGGGGATAATCAGTCTCATTATCTACCCACCGTCCCAGACGGTCTTCCGGATATCCACTCGTAAGTGGGGTTCCACTTAGGCCAGGCAAACTCACAGTACATAAACAAGCTCAACTCAATTTGCATAGTAACTGGCATAACAGTTACAAACTCCTTCCCGCACAAAAGTTGGCCTACTCTACAACTTTATTTCCTTTTTGAAGGAAAATTACTCGTGACGAGTCCAATCCGCACAGTCCCTAGAGTTATCTCAGAACTTGCTCTGATACCAACTGTGACGGACCAGAAAATTTCGACTGGCGCGCCTGAGGGCGCAGGCCGTAATCTCCCCGATGCATCATGATGAAGCTACGATCCGGGCCTCAAAGATAGGCAAATGCACGTTCATCTGCCTTTGCAAGCATGCTCGTGGATCATGATGCAGGTAACTTAGCTTCCACACCGTTGTCCGCTAAAGGGTATAAGGCTATAGGGCCACGACCAATGCATCTTGCATGCATCACTAGATTTGCCTCAACGTAGGATATTCATCACTGAATTTTCTATCTAGCTGAGCAACCGTCAAACTACTTAGGCATAGGCCACTCTAAGCCTCTTTTTTTTCCCCAATTTCCTACCTTACCACGCTTACCAACTTCGTATAGCTTGATAGGAAGTATTAACATCCACTTGCTGGCATGCTACTAAGCCTCGTCAAGCTTGGCAATAATCATCTCTTGCATCGAGCTACCGAGCTTAGATGATACCAGGGGACAACGTGCTGGACCGAAAATACTGCAAATCATTGCGACTGCCTACGTACCCTTCCCTAATCTAAAGGGATCAAGCAAAGACCGTAGTTTATCCAAGGGACAGTAACTTAAGACAAACTTGTTTGCAAGGCTGTGGCCTAGCAATAATGGTTATGTCCTGGTCCATATAGGCCATTCCACTAAGATGCACAATGTCTATGCATCATCGGGTCCGTGACATGTCATAGTGATGCCTAGGCACCAAATGCCCTCTTCGGCTAAGCTATGAAGCTTAAAGCCACATACCCAACTGGCGGCATATGCACCTTCAAACAACTAGTCCTACCTATATATGCACCTTCAACCAACTACCCCTCCCTATATATGTTTATTTGACATTTTTACAACTTTGATTAGGGGAGCAAAAATCATTCATTAACTCCCACTTTTATTGTTCACGTGTAATGATTGTGTATTAACACAATGATTACGTGTAATGATTGTGTATTTGCACAATGATTGCGTGTAATGATTGCATATTCGCATAATGATTGCATATAATGATTGTGCAACACTCGTTCGGTCAGCCCTCTCTGGCATGATGCACAATGATTGTGCGATATTGGCTATAGGCCAATAGATTTCATAATGCGCAATGATTGCGCTGCAAGCTTAAGGCCACCTACCCAACTGGCCTAATGCATTATTTGATGCGAGATTTGGCTCTAGGACAAATGCCAAACACAATGCGCGAGGTATTGGCCTTAAGTCAACATGCTTCTTAACACGCAACCGAATCTTTGGATGAAGCTTCATCTCAGGCCATGACGCATCTTTTAGCATGTGCCATGCTAAAAAAAAACACGGGGTGTTACATTAAGGGACCTTGACCTAAACGAATTTTGGAGTAAATATTCGTTAAAATCTTCAAGTTTAGAGCGTCATCTAGTCCTTGAGGTCCTTGAGAGTGATGAGGTCGGTGGGATGGTTTCTCCTTTGCTCCGTCGCGTTCGTAATAAACTTTATCTTCTCCGGTGAGGTCGATTGTAGAAAAAATCCCGTCAGTGATATTCTTAGCAGTTTTAGTACTCCTTCTTTAGGAAAAGTGTACTCGATCTAGATTTATTAGATCTATCCCTACTGGTAACCCAAAAGGCATTTTCAGATAAGTCTAGATGTCGATCTGAGATTTTGCAAGATTATGTTGAGTATCCGGGAGTTCTCCTTGGTTCTTATCCAACGTTTTCAAGGATTAGCAGTAGAGTTTTTTGAAAATAGGTTACTAGGGCGTTTTTTTATGCAGGAGAACCATATGATCCGGGACGCACTAACCTATTCACTAAGGTCAAACTCGAGATAAAGAGAAAGTGCTGGTAGGGATAACTTTCTCGGCTAAGTCTGTAATGGATTTACAAAGACTGAATCAATGAAACGTTTTTGTTTTTGGATTGGTGGAATCGTTTTCCTTCCTAAGATACCATGATTGATATATAGTTACCTAAAATCGGTGAGATGCTAAGGTGGGATTCTAGGGTTTCTGAAAGTGAGTTACGGGAGGTTAAGCACGAACACTCTTCGCCTAAACCACACACAGTGGCCCTTCAAAGGCTGCTTCAGTCACATGAGAGATTAGGGCTGGTCTTAGGGAGGAAAGCATATGAAGAGAGAGATCAGAGAATTCTAGATTTTGAAGAAGAATTTCTCTGAGAGGTTATCAGAAAGATTATCGTATCTTGGAGAAATAGAGGACCTATTTATAGCTGAATTCTACAATCTCAGGTCGGTGAAGATAATGATTGCTTTCCGTGCCATGCTGAGCAATTCTCCCCTCTCTTCAGGAATAGAGATAAACTAGGTTGAGTTTATCTCATTATTTCACCACATTTACTCTCTTCTGCGGTGAGAAATAAGCTGGGTATTTCTCACACGTGTGGTAGACTGCCAGACCAAAACCCTAATTGTTATACCCCCATTTATGTGAAGTTGAATCATCATTTGTGATGATATGTAGAGAGAGAGAGATAAATATCCTCTTTAGCCGAGTTGGCCAAGATAGAGAGATATTCTCCGATCTGTAATAATGACTAGGATGAGTCACGTGAAAAGGCATGAGATGCCTCAGAATTTGTGTGGAGAGTATGAAAAGGAGACTCGATTCCTACATGCGGTTTATGCCTATAATGGGGAATATTCAACCTTGTCTGAGATTTCCAGAGAAATTTGTGGAGAGATGTGAATCTCTCTGGGATTTCGAGAAGATATGTGAATCTCTCCGAGATTTTGATGAGAGATTTGAATCTCTCCGAGATTTTGAAGAGAGATGTGAATCTCTCCGACATTTTGCAGAAAGATGTGAATCTCTACGAAGATTTTATTAACGGATCCGAATCTCTCTGTGGTCAACTGGGACTCATCTTAAAGAGAGAAAAAAAACTTTGTACGCCCGATTAGTGTCTCTGCGATACTTTGGCTCACTTGTCTTTGACTAGCGTATCTTGCATAGATGTGCTAGGAATCAATTATGTGTTCATATGACGGGGCCAACAAGACCAGTATATCTCGAAAGGATGTTCTAGGAGTTTGTCGAAAGGGACCGGAGGAAGAATAATCAGCGTATCCCGCGAGGATGTCCTAGGAATTATTCGGAAACCTCAGTAAGTCGAGTCAGAGCCTAGAGTAGACATGACCAGTGCATCTCGCGTTGATGTACTAGAAATCAATCCTTGATATCATATAGGGTGAGTTGTGCTTACAGGAGACATGCATATCTCCGCTCTTGGTCATTAGTCAGCCGAGGACGTTTTTACGCATCTACAAAGCGTACATGACCAATAGTATCTCATCGAGGATGTATACTAGGAATCATGGCATCACAATCAGCTGCATTTTGTGAAGACATGCTGGAATTTTGGTTGTTCTGGTTCATATATAAGTCTGTCTGGGACGTTTTACGCTCTACAGAACCTACGTGACCAGCAGTATCTTGCGGGGATGTGTGTTAGAAATCACGGCATCAAGATCAGTAGTGTCTCGCGGGGAAGTATACTAAAAATCGTGGCTATGAGTACCTTGAGTACCAAAGGCTTAATCTCTCCGTGAGAGTTGAATTCTGTCTATGGTCTTAAAATGACACTTTTGCCCTTTATACAGATTTCACCATCTACAAAGGCGTTTTTCCAAAGCTAGTAAAGATAACTGAATTTCAGAAGAGGTTCTGAAAGTGCATGCAACGAAGTTTAGACAAGTATAATATTTATACTGGATTACGTTCAACGAGGGCATTTAACGAATTAGATGGGGGAGGTCTATGACTGGTCAGGTTAGTAAAGCGCAAAGATTGCGCTTTAAAACATAGATGGCCAAGTAAGTGATCATCCAAGATGGCGCGACACTTTATAGACTGTCAAGCGCTAAGATATCGAGGCCCTGTAGGGCCAGTGAAACGAAAAGCTGGATCTACATTGTAAGAACATTTTCCAAGTAATGAAGCTTCATTGAGGGAAATTCAAGGCAAGGCCAAGTTGATAATGCAACATGAGATGTTGGCATTAAATCATATCCATGAAATTTAGTTGGCCCAAACTCAAGGATGATACTAGAGTGTAGAGTAGTCCGAGAGTTGGCCTATGCATTAATTCAAGGTTGGACGAAGCTTGAATAATGCAAACAAGCTAGTAATGCAAGAGCAGCATTTATATTTTCGAGCAAGTTGGCTAAGTGAAGCATATGCATAAATAACCAGAATGAGCTAAATAAGTGACCGAGAAGATTGTAGCGCGAGGTTAGCTGTATATTGGCCTAGACTAAAAAGAGTACAGAGTTATTTTGGCCGTGCATTAGATTAAAGTCAAGTTCAGTAAAGTGCAACATTGGCGTAATATGGCTCAATTGACGGTTAGGAGTTGGTTATTGGCTTCACAAGCGTCCTAAACGTGTGAAAATATAGAACGATTATAAAGGAAGTTTACAAGCGTGTGAGAGTGTTCATAACTGCCTTAGAACAGGTGTTGGATGTTGGCTCGAGTTTGAAAAGAAACTGGCCAAGTTGACATAGTTATTGGCGGTTATGGAACTGCCCTATGCATGTGCAGCTGTTCTTGTATTACTAGCTTGTGCAGCTGTTGAAAAATGGCCATCCCATGCATGTGCAGATGTTGTGCACGGTTTTTGGCCAGTAAAGATGTTGTATAAATAGTGCAAAGGCATTGGGAAATCAACAAGATTATATAGGAGATTGTGCGACTCAAATTGAGAGAGTTTTGGTAGGGTTATGGATTTTTCAAGAGGAACAAGTTTGTGTAAGTCCCTAAGTGGAAAAGTTTTGTATATCTTCCATTTGATGTAATAAAATGGACTGATTGTGTCATGTTTTAAATGTTCTTGGTTGGATGATTATGTTAGTGAATGTATGGAAATGCTTGAATGCTTTATGTTAAGCATTTGAGAAGTAAAAATAAGAAGAAAGAAGGCTAAAGACTTACTTTGTAGAACTATAGAGTTGGATGTTTGCATTCGTGCAACCTTATAAGGCTGGAGTACGAGCGGGTGAAGATTAATTCACTGAACCACTGTGCTGCCGGGTTACACTTGTGCATAAAATTTGCAAGATGAATTTGCAGGTATGACAATTCGATATATTATTGGTCGGTCAAGCGGCCTAGAAATAATGCGCAACATGGGTGCATTATTTTCAACATGGAATAGGCCAGAAATACGGCAGCGCATTCAGAGTTGCAACTAGACCAAGACATGGGCCAACAAGGTTTGGACATGGCAAATGATGCGAGATGAGCATCAAGAGGTGCCAAAAAAAATTTGGCACATAATCCAGAGGCGAATCTACGTGAGGACTAGTCCACAATAAATCAGTTGAGAAATTTTAGGTTAAGTTGAGATAACTGGGTAAGTTAAGATATCAATGGGGTTAACTGTGGGAGAACCTGATTACATTGATATTTCCTTCTCTTCTAAGGGGTTATACGATTATCTAATAAACGTAGGTGAGGACTGTGATTTTTATGGAATTCTCGATAACAAACTCATTCCTCCTAAGGCAATTTTCCTGACATGGGTTCATTGCATAAGTCGGTTCCAATTCGAAGTGTATTGAAGCACAGAGGTATGGTGTTGCAGTGTAACCTTTGTTTGATTTGTAATGAGGCTGTTGAAACATCTTTTACTGTTCTTTGGCTAGACAGTTGTGGGATTATTTCTTATCTCCTTTTCATGTGAAATGGGACATGCCTAATGAATTAAAGATGGCTTTTAAGAGTCAGAGATTAACCTGGATCAATGTATGATAGAAAGGTTACCATCTGGTATTTTATTACCTTTGTTGTGGTGTGGAAATTGTGGGGGTAGAGAAATGCAAGGCTCCATAACAACATATCAAGAAATTTGAGTATTGTCTGTTAAGCATAGTTTGTGCCATTGGGCCTTGGGGGTACTATTAAATATGTTCTTAAAGGACTGACAATGAATCAGGTGTTGATGCAATGGGACTGTAACAGTCTTGAGTCTGTAATTTTTATTTCTTCTCCTAGGAGGCGGTGCTCCATTTTGTTATGGTTCTGACCCTATATATATGTACATACACTTTTTTTTCCCGACGTATCCTTCCTATCTCGAAAAATAAATAAAAATCGATTCTTTGTTTAAAGAGTTGCAATTGAGGTTAGTTAAAAAGATTATTTATGGAAATGTAACAGAAAAATCATATAAACGTTTATATTCGTTGTGTAGAATTTATTTTCTTACCGCAAAAAAAAACATATTTCGTCCTCCCATGGTGAATCTCTGGCTCCGCCACTGACATAGCCTATGTGCATGAGTCATGCAGGGATGCAAGCAAAACTTGCATCATTAGGGGAATGATGCACAACGATAATAGCCATACTTTGGCTGATGAAAGCTATCATGGCGCATCAAGGCTAGATGACAGGTGCCAGTGCGGAAGTGGCAAATCCTTGCATTTTCCCTATCCATAGGAACGAGCGTAAGACAAGGCGTCAACCAGGTGGAACTCCGGGGACGACACACAGAAAATCTGTATTCCTTTCCAACACCGAATCGCGCATGAGCGCGTGAAATTATCTCTCGTATAAACTCATCTTATATTATTTCTTCTCCTAGGGGGCGGTGCTCCATTTTATTAGGATTCTGACCCTATATATACATACACTTTTTTCTTTCAACATATCCTTCCTGTCCCGAAAAAAAAAAAGAATTGATTCTTTGTTTAAAGAGTTGCAATTGAGGTTAGTCAAAAAGATTATATAAGGAAACGTAACAGAAAAATCATATAAACGTTTATATTCGTTGTGTAGAATTTATTTGCTTACCACAAAAAAACATATTTTGTCCTCCCCATGGTGAATCTCTGGCTCCCCTACTGACATAGCCTGTGTGCATAAGGTATGCAGGGATGCAAACAATACTTAAGCACACTTGCATCATTGGCGATAATACCCATACTTCGGCTGGTGAAAAATATCATGGCGCATCGATAGGAACGGGCGTAAGACAAGGCGTCCACCGATGGAACTTGGGGGACGACACACAGAAAATCGGTATTCCTGTCCAACACCGAATCGCGCGTGAGCGCGTGAAATTATCGCTCGTATAAACTCAACTTATATATACGAAGTGAGAGAGATAAATCAGCATATATTTATTTTTTCCGTTTTCTCCATTAACAAACAAAGACATCAGAAAATCTCATAAAAAGTCTACAGAGGGAAGAAGATGAAGACAACGAAAGGAGGGAAAACGATGAATCCAACAGATGCATATCGAAAAGAAATACGAAGGAAAGAATTAAAAAGGGTATTTTAAAAAGCCTCCCATTATTGATTTTTAGGGTTTATGTTCCTTTTTTTTGAAATTGGGGATACAATTGTGCAGTCAATTTTGTATAGATTGACGAATTGATAATTTTTTTTGTTTGTTTGACAGAACAAGAAAGAAAGAAAGAAGGTGAGAGAAGTTGGGATTTTGAAAAAAGATCCTGATACTCTTAAAGAACAGATTGATAAGTTGGAAATGATGAGTAAGTCCTTTTTTTTTACTTTGATGGTTGTCGTGTTGTTGAAAATTGAGTTGTTTACATTTGCTAATTGAACTGCATTTTCAACTGAAAGGTTTTTACCGTGATTGTGCTATTACTAACTATGATTTATGTACTAGCTAATAATTCCTGCTTAGCTTCACCCTGTGTCGTTATATAGGGTTTCAAATTCAAAAATTGCGCAGGAGTAATCAGTTTAGTTGGACATCCAATTAGATACCACCATTAACTGCTGACATGGTGGGCGCTGGCGTAAGAAATTGAAGTCATATTGGATAAAGTTGTAGTTTTCTTGTTTGGGGACTTAGGGGACACTATTTTGTAACCAACAGGAATCACTTTTAATCACCATAAGAGGGCCTCCTATATTTTCCAATTATAAGTTGTAAAGGGAGAATATTGAATCCAGTTATCCGTTTGGTGGTTTGATAAATCTCAATCTTAGGGTAGACTAGAATTGAGCTCATATCATTAGGTTTTGATGGAATATACTCATTTACTGATAGAGGGATTCGTCAGTGTCGCCCTTGCACTCATTGCAACTACTGGACCTCTCCCATGAGATCCCTATTTCTCAGGAAGTCCCAACCTGACTTGAATCTCTGATATACGTAAAGATTAAGAATAACCCAATTTTATTGTTTAGTTACACCTCAGGGATGTGACTAAGATTAGGTATAGTCATTAGTTTGAGATTGAGATTTAAAGTGTTCCACCTACAACTGCACATTAGATCCATAAATCCACTTTGTTGACCTCTTTTTTGTTTGGTAACGTGTTTTGGTCACTAAATCTCCCACTGTTGGACAAATTTTTATGTGAAATTTTACTAGTGACTCTTAACTGGTGCAGAGGCGGACGGTGCTCTGGACAAGGCAAGGAAACACAAAAAGCGACAGCTTGAGGACACTCTCAACCTTGTTATTAAGAAAAGGAAGGTACATGGCTTTTCTTTTGTCACATCTTTCGCTTTCCCCTCTAAGTTGATGTTCCCAGTTGTAACATAGATATCTTACAACTTATTCATTAGACACTCTGAACCCTGTCTCCAAAAGCGGAACAATGCATCAGTTGGTGTTCTAATACTGTACAAATTTAGAGATTAAAAGAAGCAGTTATGTTGCTATATTTAAGTGAATTCAGTTAATTTTCAAGCAAGAAAGATTAAGCTAGATACTGCTCAAATTTAATAAATTATGTTTGTGTAGTAGTGGAGATAAAGTAACAAAAGAATTTCTAGTGACAAGAAAATTAAAATCGTGTTTATTATTAGAGTTATCCGTTTGGGTAGGTCCAAGGTGCAGTGAAATTCTTCCTTGCACCTATTGGCGATTCTTGTTTTTCGACACTTGACGATTTTTCTGTTAATGATTGTGTTTGAAGAAGGAGTTCGAGTCTCTTCAATTCATGCACGTAATATATAACTGGCAAACGTTGTAATGCGACATTCCTAAAGTGATCTATACGACGGTGTTTGCTTCTTTGTAAGCTTGTTCTAACAGTATCTTTTTCTAACTAGATATTCATAGTTTTACGTTCTTAGAAGAGAAATACACACATACACACGAACACACACACACTCTGGAGTCTTGATGGGTGTTAAATTTTAGGCACATGCCCTCTGACCCATTTCTTTTTTTCAGTCTTCCAGTATCCAACTCTTTCCGTTGTTCAATTTATGCTAGAAATTATTGATTAATTATAATGTGGATACGTAAGGATGTATCTGGTGTCAAAACAGGACTGCTATAGTAGTAATAAAGGCTGTGTAGTTTACGAAGTTTGAGCAACCATATTCGCATTTGGAAGTTGGAGGAGCGGGCAGTCAAACGGAATAAATATTTCGTAGACTATCTAGATTTGTTTCTCCTTCTGTAATATTTGATACTATGTCACTCTATCAATTCTTCCGCATGTTATTGTTAACACTTTATTTTGTGTGTTCTTGACTACTTTAGTTATTTCCAGAACAACGATACCATTATAACTACTGTTTCTTCCTTTAAACAGGAGTTTGAAGAGAAAGCGAAGGACAAGGGTGAGACGTCAGTTATGTTCAGGTGAAGAAGTCCTCTTTGTTTGTGCATCATGTATGCACTAACTAGTGAGTCCTTATTTATGTTCTTATTCTAGTTCCATCCTTAATTGCATATGGTTTTGTTATTTTCACCAGCCACTTAGGGCCCCCTCGGAGGCGAACTGCTGAAGAAGAAGAGAGAGCGAAGCATCCAAAGCCAGAGGTACTTATCCCATCCTTCGAGATGACTTCTAACCCTATTTGCTGCCTAACATTTTATTCTAACGTTTTTCCTCTCGCAGGATTCTGTCTATTATCATCCTACACTGAACCCTACTGGAGCACCTCCTCCTGGAAAGCCTCCCATGTACAAATCATCAATAGGTGCAAATTCTGACATGACCGCAGCCCACTTACTTCTCTCGCTCTGCTCGCGGTGTTCCTTACTTAACTTATTATGTTTATTCTTTCTATGGAAGTTTACTGTCATTAATAACTTTGCTTTTGTAATGCAGGACCCAGGATTCCCTTGTCTGCAGCTTCATCTAGTGCCGGGGCATCATCTTCAAATGCCGAGTCAGAGGAAGGGGAATTGGGTGGCCCCCCTCCCCTTCCTCCACCACCACCCTTGCCAGACTCTAGTGAATTAGGCCCCGGGGATGTCTCTACGTTGCCTTTTTCTCTGCCTCTGCCTAGTGCAATGCCCCCACCATCACTACCTCCACCTCCTCCTGGTCCACCACCACCCAAAGAACAAGGTTCTGTTCCCACTTCACTTCCTCCACCTCCACCGCCACCCCGCTCTACTCAGCCACCTCCACCTGGTACAAATGCAAGTGAGATGGGCCAATCATCAGATGGCTCAAATGTTAAAGAGTCCGAGCAGGTAAGATTTTTTTTGTTTAGGTAAGATTTTTTTTGTTTTTTGTTTTTTTTTTTGAAACCCATTTGATGATTTAACACTTGTTCAAATACCCACAACATTCTGCAGTAACATCTCTCTCTCTCTTTCTATCTGCAGGTGCTGGTTATGCTTCCTCCACCACCTCCACCTCCTGGATTGCCACCTAAGTCTGATGCCAATAGTTTTTCAGGGTCCAAGGATGTCACTAACATGCTTCCACCACCTCCACCACCACCTCCAAATCAGCAAGCGCCAAGGCCTGCCTTAATCCATACCATACAGCCAGATGTACTACCCCCAGGCATTGCTCGATTGCCTCCACCCCCACCTCCTCCAGGACCACCATTATCTGCCCCAGGACTTCCTCCTCGTCCTGGACTTCCTGGTATGGTTCTGCCACCAATGCCAAGACCACCCTTTGGTCCTCCACCTGGACCACCACCAATGATGAGACCACCACTTCCACCTGGCCCTCCTCCTAGCTTCCAGCAGGAAGACAATTACAATGCTTTTAGATCTTCAGCACCTCAGAAGCCATCTTATGTTAAGTCGGCAGCATCTACAGTTGTGAAGAGGCCGCTGGCACAGCATACTCCTGAACTTACAGCTATGGTGAGTTTATTTCTCTCTGCTATATGCTTTCTCAGTAAGTTGAAGTGTGCCTGTAAACAGAAAGTAAACTAAAACACATTCCTGATTCTCGAGTCTCTCATATCTTTGGATCCGAGTCTCTCATATCTTTGGATCTAAGGGTGCGAAATTGTGGTAGCTACCATTAATAGATAATCTAGTTATTTGTAGGTCAGTATCTAATGAGAATCTCAAGTTGCGTAGGTTAATAGAGATGTTCGAGTAATTATCCTTATCTTTTGCATGTGGAAATTACTAGTTAAAACTTAAAAATGGAAATGGTGGAGAATGCGAACAAGAACACCCCAGGACCAAACTGACCCAGAACCAATATCTATTTGCAGTTCAAACTTGTTTGTGATAGTAAAGCAATACAAATGGAATGTTATTGTTGAGACCCCTAAATCTACCTTGATGGTGTTTTACTGGTACTGTTTATGTCTTATGTCTGCAATTTGTTTCAGCTTCCTTTAAATCCTAACGTTGTCTTGTTCAAATTCCAGGTTCCTGCATCTGTTCGAGTGAGAAGAGAGACGGCCGTCCAGAAAACAAAACCTAAGGTCCCACAGTTAGCACAAACAACCGCAACACCACGACCAGCAGCAGCACCTGTAGCAGCCATCAGGAAGCCGGAGACTGCGAAGCCCTCAAATGCACCAAAGCCACAAAGTGTTGACGACTCTTATATGGCCTTTTTGGAGGACATGAAAGCCCTCGGTGCACTTGATAGTTGAGAAATTGTAGTCTGGCAAACAAGTTCTTCAAGGGAGAATTTTTCACCCTGTTATTGTTACAGGTTAGAATCTTAGCGCCAAAACAATTGTTTTTGTTTTTTTTTTTCAATGGTGGAATTAGATTCCGTTTTTATCAAATCTATGTAAACCTTGAAATCTTGGATTGTACTGTTAAATTGTAATTATAATTTTTCTAATTCTATAGTCAACTTAAATTTGAAGCTCAATCTCAGATAAACATTGCTTCCATGCATTGGTAGTATAAGTTAAAATAAAACAACAGTTCCCAGTCATATCAACAAAAACAGTAAGGAATGGGTGCTCAATCAATGAAGTAGTTATTCCATGACCAGTAAGGAGATGGGCTGAACCTGTTTCATGTTGAAATCCAGTTTTGGATAGGATTTTTAGCAATAATCTATTCTGTTTTCTTCTAGAGGAACTTGCATCACCCCAACTGTCTTTTGACTCACTGGGAAAGAGACAGACTCCTACAAAGTGTCTATTAAAGCTCTTTCGGCTGTAGATGCCACCTTTCCAACTAAAAAAAAAGTAAATGAATAGACATTTAATGCGGGTAGGTATTAAGTTACTGTAAACTTGAATTTTAACAGTCATTCAACTTGGTTTTACAAGCTCAGTATCCTAGTTAGTAATTCGGAATTCGGAAAACGTACGGAACGGCAAACGTACGAGTATTATACGGTTTTGTAAAATTCAGATTCGATCCAAGATTCGGTCAACGGAACGTGATTCGTCAGTAATTCGGAACGGCATACGTACGTGTATAATTCGATTTATAAATGTGAGTTCGGCTCTGAAAATTCGGTATCTATATATACTAAATAATTTATATTTATAAGGTCATAGACCAATTTTATGCATATGTGTGAGTTATTTAAAGAAAAAATAAAATAAAATTAATATGATGATATTAATAATATATACAACATTAGTCATCCAAGAGGACGTGGTATAGTGGTTTAGATGCTTGGTCAGTGAGTTTGAGATCTCTCTCACCTTCACCTTCAAATTTTTTCAGTCATTTTTATTTCATAAAAATTACAACAACGTCTAATATTGGGTTGTGTATGCCCGGGAGGCAGTAAACCCCAAGAAGTGGGGCCTTTAACAACGTAAAAGCTAAAGAATTTATGGCGAATTAAGCGGGCGTATCATTCGGGATTCGGGATACGTAAAATTCGTGAACGATTCGCGAATAATCCGGAAATACCACATAGTACGCGACTTGGGTTCGGAGTTGCAAACGTACGCGAATAAAACGGTAAAATTCGTGATACGAAAAAAAAAATCGCGAATCATTCGCGAACTTACTAACTAGGCTCAGTATATCTTTGTCAATCTTTATCATAACCACTTTAATGGCTAGATTGAAAAATAGTGAGAGGAAAAAGCTGTAGTTTGGCGGCTTAATAGAAGGTGATTAACACTTTAACATAAGTTTTAGAATATATTTTGACAAAGATATGCTTTTTTGATTCATTTGTTCCCCATCTACTCCACTAAGTATCTCAATGAATGTTTCAACATGTGAGAGACTAACAATAGAAGAATTTTGGGCTAGAGAGAGAGAATATGAGAATGAGAGGTGTAAATAGGACACTTTAAAAAATCCATTCAGCTTTTCTGGTTGTTCAGTATTACACTATGCAATGAATACTTTTTGAAGAATTTTTTTGACATCTTAATTCTCATTAGTCAATGTTGAAGAGGGTATAAAGGAAGAAGAGACTGTTGTTGTTCTTCTTCTGTGTCTTTGCAGAGATGGGTGGTTATTGGGTTGCCGTTCTGCTTCTTATCTCTCAATTGTTTGTGCTTCCTAGTCCTTCTTCTTCATACTCTTTGTGCACTAATGCAAGTAAGCATCTCTCTCTCAATTCACAGTTATGTTAATCATCATCTGTTTGGTTTTGTCTGGGCTGAAGTACTTTTGTGCAACTGTAAATGACTATTTGATGTAACATGTGAGATTTGATTGAATCACCCTTTTTTCTGAATTCTAAAATAGAGTTTGTGTCTTATTGAAATAGGAGCACCTTTTACCACAAACACTTCTCTGGAGTTTTGTGGTTATGATGGAAAAGTATGTTGCAGCTCTGCAGACGACTCAAAGCTGGAGAAACAATTCAAATCTATGAGCATATCCGATCCTGCATGTGCTTCTTTGTTGAAATCCATCCTTTGCTCGGTATGATTTGTTTGCGTAACTAGAAACTTTCATGTAAACTACTAAATTGAAACTTCATGAATTGGATAGAATCAACCTGATTCAGTTTCCTTGGGTTCTTTTTGTCACGAGTCATGACTCAACCCATGTGATATGCCCACCAATATTGTCCCCAAGCTGGTCACTAGTAATAAGTATTTTTATGAACTGTACTTTGGTTTATCTGTATATTTATCATGTTTTGCCTTTTGTGATGGGCTCACTCACTAAGTTTTGGGATATCTATTTGCAGAGTTGTGATCAGTTCTCTGGAGAACTATTCAAAATTGAATCTGGAATTCAGACTATTCCCGTTCTATGCAACTCTACTGTTGCATCATCTGCGTCTAAGAGTCAAGTAACTAGTTTTTGTTCAAAGGTTTGGGATACATGTAGTGATGTATCTGTGTTGAATTCACCTTTCGCCCCGTCATTACAAGGTAAAGCTGGTGCTCCAGTGAATTCCACTTCTTCAAAGCTGACAGATTTTTGGCAATCAAAAAGCGATTTCTGCAACTCATTTGGTGCACCACAGGGGTCTACTGGTAATGAATCAATATGTTTTGATGGTGCACCAGTTTCATTAAATAATGATACAGAAACTCCAAAACCACCAAAAGGTTTATGCCTAGAGAAAATTGGGAATGGATCATACCTGAATATGGTTGCTCATCCCGATGGGTCTAACCGCGCCTTCTTTGCTAACCAAGAAGGGAAAATATGGTTGGCAACTCTTCCTGAAGTGGACTCTGGAGGAACAATGGAACTCGATGAATCTAGTCCATTCTTAGATGCAACCGATGAAGTACATTTCGATACTGTTTTTGGGGTAATGGGAATGGCATTTCATCCAGATTTTGCTAGCAATGGTCGGTTTTTTCTTTCGTATAATTGCGACAAGGTCAAATCATCAAGATGTTCTGGAAGGTGTTCATGTAACTCAGATGCAAATTGTGATCCTTCGAAACTCAATCCTGACGAAGACGGGGCTCAACCATGTCGATACCATACTGTTATTGCAGAATATTCTGCTAATAGTACTGGATCAAAGGTTTCATTGGTAAAATACTGATTCATACTTGCCATATAACATTTTAAGTATTTTTCGCCAAAAGATTCTGACTTGGTTCTAAATGCATTCTGAATAATATTCAGGCAAAAACTGCTAACCCATTGGAAGTGAGACGGACTTTTACGATGGGTCTTCCATTTTCTGGACATCATGCAGGGCAAATTCTTTTTGGACCGGATGGGTATTTGTACTATATGATGGGAGATGGAGGAAGCAAAAATGATCCTTACAACTTTTCCCAGAACAAGAAATCATTGCTTGGAAAGATTATGAGGCTCGACATCAACAATATACCAAGTGAGATTTGCGCTACAGTTGGCATTTTTAAGCAAATTACTTTCTTAAATGGTCATTTGTTTCCGTCGCAATTTTTCCTGCGGAGCATGTGAACCCTAATTTCTATTCTCATCTTTGCCTTAACTGTGCAGGTGCAACTGAAATCAATGACCTTGGTTTATGGGGAAACTATTCTATTCCGAAGGACAATCCATCTGTTGATGATAAAGATTTGCAGCCTGAAATTTGGGCTCTAGGAGTAAGAAATCCTTGGCGCTGTAGTTTTGACTCAGAGCGACCTTCTTACTTTATTTGCGCTGATGTTGGGCAGGTGTTTATATACATACTCTTGCTTCAATTCTTTGACTCATCAGTTTATATAGAAATGTCTTTGGCACTTAATAGTATCTGAACCTCTTGTAGGAGACATATGAAGAAGTTGATTTGATCTCTAAAGGTGGAAACTATGGATGGCGAATGTATGAAGGTTACGGACCTAATGAACTTATACAATCTGCTACGAAAAATGTGTCCATGAGTGATTTAAACCTTATATATCCGGTCATGGGATATAGTCATTCTGAGGTAAATGAGAATGAAGGATCCGCGTCAATCATAGGTGGTTATTTCTATCGATCCATGACTGATCCGTGTATGAATGGAAGGTAAGTCCGTCTCCGCTTATTTCACCAAATTGGCAGCTTGTTCATACCATGGCCAGTTACTCTAGATCAAATTTTTAAACAACTTTTGTTATGAATGCAATTTTGCAGATATGTATATGCAGATTTATACGCAACTGCTATGTGGGCAGCACAAGAATACCCTATAAACAGTGGGAACTTTACGACTTCCAAAATTCCTTTCAGTTGTGCAAGTGATTCGCCGATCCCATGTGCCTCGCTCCCAAAAACTTCTCTCCCAAGTTTGGGTTACATATACTCATTTGGAGAAGACAACAAGAAAGACATCTACGTGTTAACAAATACTGGTGTACATAGAGTAGTTCGACCTAGTCGTTGCAATTACTCATGCTCTAAAGAAAACACTACGCGTATAACCAATCCACCTAGTCCTGCCCCGTCTTCTCCTTCGTCTGCTAGCACGTTATTGAACACCATGAAAAATGAGATTATGTTCTTATTCTCAGCTTCGTTTTTGGTTTTCCTTAGCTTCATCTTGTAAGATTCAGTAACTAACCACACATGTAAGCGAAGTTGACGAGCTTCTTTTTCTTGTTTTTGTTTTGATTGTCTAATTCATCATGTTTGTATACTTTATGGTGTATAAATAAGAAGAGTGTAAGACTACGTCCACACAAATTTTCAAGTTTAGTTAAAGCAGTAGAAGGCTTGTGGATTTGCATACATTTTTTAACCGTCGGACGGCAGTTACGGGCAACACAAAGCACTTCAAGAGTGGAGATTCTGTGACGTAAAAGATGCACTGGGTTTGGGCAAGGCTTCGAACCCGTAACTCTACGAAATAGGCCCATATTTTCAAGAATGTTAAAAGTTTGAACTAGATTTTACATGATTGTCCAAGGTACCAATATCGTTAGGCCGGATTCCAATCCAAATAAAACAAAACAATTATGGTTACTGAATTTCCAAATTAGTAATCGCCTCACAGTGTGGTTTTAAAGAGTACCAGATTGTGGTTGGGAGGGACTAGAAACATTTTTCTTGAGCTTATTATTAATCCAGCATGATTGACATACGAAAGTTCAGATCTCTTTGCAGAGCTAAACCAAACACAATGAATACAAACTTGACTGACTTGATAATAACTAGTACTCTACTCTACTCTACTCTACTCTACTGAGGTACAATGGCCCTTCTTTCAATGCAAAAGCTACAAATGAATAGTAGACTCTAAGGTAAACTGTAAATCTACTTGTCTACTATTCATTTAGGGTTTTCCCCAAACAAGGGACCTTTCCCTGCTAAGTCTATCCGAGGCAACTCTGAGATCACGTATGTGGAGACTCGGGAGTCACTGAACCACCAACTTGATGAACATTCCAATTATTCCCCATTTTACATGGCATATATCATATAATGCCGCGTTCTTCGCAAATTTCGGTTGATTAACCTCCTGAAATGATTAAGAGTATCCAAAACCCTTATTTTCCATGACATTCAATTCCTAGAAATTATGAATTTTTTTCCTTTTAAAGCTTAGTGTTTTCACGATGTTTAAATTAGAGTCTGTTTTGAATTCTAATTCCCACCAATTTATTGTAATCTGACCTTCTAAGGCTTCTTATATATATTCTAATCAACCTAGACTAGAAAAGTAGAAAGAAAAATAGTCTGAATTACGTAATTAGTATTAAATAAAAAATAGATCAGGCTTAATAATCCAAACCGTTAAATCCCTTGACTTATCATAAACCATCAACTTCTTCTAAGAATCCGACAAAACCAACGGCCTCAATTCAATCAATCAACCAAATACCGTACATCAAAAAATCCTGTAAAATAGTTACTCTTTATTACGCATTCTCAAACGTTAGATCATGATTTGTTATTAGAAACCCATGATAATCGACGGTTGTAAACATAATTAACTATATAAACTAACCCTGGTTAAATAAATAAACTTCACTTCTTCATTACCCCCAAAATTCCTTCCTCATTCTCTCCTTCTTCCTCTCCGTCTCCTTCTTCATTGATTTCTTAGATTACACACTCAATAGAAAAAAGCTTGACCTAATTCGGGTCGGGGTTTTCTTATTTTAGGGTTTTATGTGATAAAAATGTGGTCTTTTTTAACCCCAAATTGGTTTTGAATGCAAACCCTGAAACCCTATTTTGAAAACATTGATAAAGGTTTGATCTTTGCATAAGATATGGAAGAAGAAACCGAGACTATAGTTGAAACTCCGATCTCTCCTCAGCCACAACAAAGATCTTTAGAAGAAGAAGATGACGATGAGAAACAAATTAACACTCCCAATGAAAAGAACAACAATCACAGCAGCAATAGCCATTACAGTGGAAGGAAAGAGAGATTACAAAGAGCATGTACAGCACGTTCAGCATCAAGACTATATCCAACTGCACCACCAGCAGTAGACAAAAAAGCTATTGCTCAAGCAAAGAAAGAAAGAATTGAACAACAACAAGAGCAAAGAGAATGTAGTAAAATTATTACCCCATTAGTTAATTCGCCATCACCTGCACAAATACCTAGATGGAATCTTCGGTCTATGTGGGAATTAGCTTCTCTTCTTAACTTTCTACATGTAAGTGGTAAAACCTTCAGGTTTTAAGCTCATTCTTTTTTATTAAAGGAGTGGATTTCTTGAGTTTTTTTTTTGGTGGGTTTGGCTGCTAATCTGTTTGGTTTGTGTGCAGGTGTTTAGGCCGCTACTGAACATTACTATTGAGATTACAGCGGAAGAGCTTGAAACTGCACTCATTATGTCTGGTAGTGCTTTGGATGACATTCACATACCGTTGTTAAAGGTTGGTACTTAGATGCTTTTCAAGTTTAGAGGTTTATGCTGGTTTTGATTTTTCCCCACTTTTTAAGCTTATGCTAGTTTTGAAAAATGGGGATTTTGATGATCATGTTTTGTTTTCTGTGACTTTGAAGTTAATTACCATGCATTAGTGTGTGAAAAAATTAAGTCGATTGTGTTTATTTTGAGTTCTTAATCTTTGTAGTCTGGAACTGAATGCGCCTTAGTTGAGTAGCATTTAGGAGATAAGCTATGTGTTTAATGTACATGTTCTTCATGTCACTCATCTTTGTTGCTGAGTGTGTCTCCTATATGCTTGAGACTTTCTTTGAAGTGTAGGTCTACCTTGGAGGAAAATAGAGTAAGAAAATTGTCATCTTTGTGCTGTCAATCAAATTGGGGCACACATTTATAACATGTACCACAAGCTCTTGATACAATTTAGCTCACGTGTCTTTTGTTGACAGTAGATACCTATCATGTCTATATATTTATCTTTACATATTACCATTAGAGTAACCTTCATACTCAGAAAGGTGTCCTAGCTAGAGCAGAGATTGATGATAATATGATTTTTAAGGAAAGTAAGTTCTAGTGGTTTTCTTTTTAGTTTGGTACATGCAAAGTGTATTCTTTTATCCATTTTTTACGGGCATCGTGTAAACGTCGGACAATGGGATATGAATGGTTTTTAGTTTCTTATATGAATGAGCTGTGAGACTATACATTAATTGTTCATGATTTATAGGCAATCCCTCCTGTTACTCGGATGGCCATGGGGCGTGCCACTTGGGTTACGGCGTTATGCAGAAAGTTAAGGGACTGGTGGCATTGGGTATGTGGCCTAGCACCACTTGAACTGTTCATATTACAATCTATTGGTACATAATTAAGGCTACTTTTTAAGTCATTCTTGAGCTAACTTGAGGTTATCGTTCTGCAGGTTGCAGATGGGGAATTACCAATTGTTGCATCACAAGGGTGAGTAGCCATAGACATTTTGATATATGTGTCACATGGGACCTGCATAAGTTCCATGGTAAACTTGTTGAGGTGACAAGACTTGATGCACTGGCTATGGGTTCTGTGTTAGATATGGCTAGGATCCACCCAGAACACGATGCCCTTTTATTGTATTCTGTTATATATACCTCTGTATTGATATCTTTGTAACTTTTATTTTTCAAGGGCGGAAATTGAAGCATATAAGATGCTTGATCCTGCGACTCGAGTAGTGATCCTGAAAGCGCTATGTGACATACGTGTTGAGGTATTATTACTTATTAAATTGTCATTCTTGTGGCTTAGGTTATATGTTGGTGCTGGTTTTTATCTTACTTAATTGGTTCACTTTGAAACATGCTAGCTTTTTGTTTGCCAGATGTAAGGTGAAAAGTTTTTGTTGTTTCGCAACTGATAATTCTTGTTGGGACTTGTTTCTGCTCTGTGGTGTCTGTCTTTGACGATTTTTACACATTTGCTTTGATAACATTCTGTGGTCGGCCTCAAGTATTCAGATCCTCAAGTATTTATTACCTTCCATTCACTCGGTGCTTGAACTTAATATGTTACTTTACAAGTGACAATCTATGTCTTTAAAGATCAAAACATTCTGAACATATATGAATTTGCAACTAGTGGTATCTCCAAAAAAGTGAGTATGTAATTAAATATTGTGTTTTGATAACTTATCAGTGTCTACGACTACACTATACATAAAATGAATGTACTGTTTGTGTGCCTTATGATTGGCTTGGTGCATGACATAGTTTCTCCTCCCTAAGGCAGTCTTTTAGGCTGGGTCCTTTTTTATATAAAAGTATTGTAAACTTTGGAGGCATGAACAGATGGTATTTACTCGTGTCTCCTGCTTTTGCAGCAAGAAGATATCAGAAACTATATTGATGATAGTGTGAAACGTGGCATACACCTTTCAGTATTTCGTAAAGACCGTATAGGTGGTGATTCACAAGGAACTTCATATTGGTAAATGTTAAGCTTCGAATTTGATAAACACTGGTTCTGCTGTTAAATTCGAGACCTAAACTAGAACATTCTCTTAGGAGTAGTTCATACCTTTCTGTGATTATACTGCTCAGTAAATAAAGAATTTTTATTCTATTTTTAGAATAGCATCATCCGTGTCCCCATTACCTCAATATGTATTTCATGCAGGTATGAGGATGATCCTGTAATAGGTCATCGATTATACAGGGAAGTTAGAAAAATTGAGGTAAAGAAGGTCAAGGCAGCAAAAGGGCGATTTCAGTCAATTCCCACTGTGCATTGCCAGTGGGAAACAGTTGCCACCAATTTCGATGAATTTATAGATGTTTCTGTGAGTATTCTTTAAGGTTTGCCACCAATTTCGATGAATTCGTAGATGTTTCTGTGAGTATTCTTTAAGGCTTGTTTGTTTCTAGTTTCCGGATTTGAATGTTTTGTTGTAGAGCTTGTTAATAGTATGCCGAGCATTGTCCAGTTTAAGATTGTGCTTCGAGTCGGTAAGAGGCATATTTTAAGGAAAGCTGTTATATTTCTCTATGAGAATCCGCCTTGGATATGATCTTTAGTTCTGATTGATTATTGAAGGTTGCAATCGGTTGGTTTTGGTTTGATGGAGGTGTCATAAGGACTTGCAATGTTAGGGGTATGGGTCCCATAAGAAGCCAACCTACATAAACGAAGAAAAGGAAAAAGGATTGGCTTCACAATGATGTCATTGGTGAGGACATGTACATGGATGTGTGGTATGTAAGGTAGTAGAAATGAATCAAAAGCTTAATATGAATGTAGCCAGGAGACAGAATAGGAGAGGTTGAATGATGGAACTTGTGTTGGGCTGGTGCAGCGTCTTATGACTTCAAAATGGCAAACAAATCCCGTACCTGAGAACAATTCTCGTAATAAGGGAATTGTTTCCACTACCTAATTCTGGGATTGAAGAGATTGTGGAAATTTATAAGTCTTTAAACCGGCCTAGCAAGTTGTCCTCTTTCACATATCTGTTATATCAGTGTATTGAATCTATCTTTGCGATTAATTGCAGGAAAAGTATCACATAAGCAAAGTTTGACGATGAAATTCGACTCCATATTGTTATTTTCCTTAAATTTCTGAGGATAAATGATGTTCCATTCTTACTCTTTTATGCATCTTTTCTTTTTGTTTATTCAAGCATGTCAACTTTCTTGCAGGAGAAGCTTTTCTCTAGTAAAAACAGAACAGAGATTGCTGTAGGAAAGAAGTTAAAAAATGACATGCTTCCAGAGATTGAGAAGATACACAAGGTATTGGAGTGTTCTTTCACCAGATCTTTTTTGTTCCCCCCTGAAATTGGGTACAGTTTATACAAGCTGTTCTGTAACTGATCTTTGTCCTCATTCAGGGGGTAGCTGTTATCTTTTTGCTTGTTACCATTTTGCCTTTGCCCTAGAAAAATATGTTTTGCTTGTATTACTTTGAGGTATACTTCTGCAGTTATTTATTTGTGTTTATGAAATATGTGCAGAGGAAAGAGAGATTGCTGAAAAAGCAGCAGAGAGAGGCTATCCTTCTTGACAACTGTGTGGGTGCAGATGGCCTTGGCCCAGGACGCGCCCTTCGTGACCGAAAACCAGTGACATATACTTTTGGTAAGAAGGGAAAAATAAATTAAATCCAGTGGTTGTTCTTCTTGTGAGTTCTTTGCGGTTTTGAATCCTGACTGATGTGATTACTTTGAATCCACAGATGATTTTGATCGGTCCATCAATGAGGCTATAAAAATAACCAAGTATGCATTTCATCTGCTCGAATCATTTTGTTGATTTTCTTTTCCATGAATATTGCATTATCTTCTAGCATCAAATGTATTTTTTCACAAGATCCCCAATATTCCTATGATCTGAAGTTCAAATGGTCTACTGGTTTTAGGCGAAAACAACCTTCTCCAGAACCTGTTGTCAAAAAAGAATCAGTTGCAAAGCCTGAGCCATCTACCAACGGTAGATTGAATGGTCCCTCCTGTACCCCTCGGCATGCCTCCTATGATGAGACGTCTCCAATTTCAACAGATTATGATGAAAATGATGAAGAAAACCAATCTGGACCTCTAGACCGGGGGTATTGTCTATGCTTACCCAGTTATTTTGGTTCCAAATCATTATACTGTGTACTTGCTTTTTATTTGACACACATGGTATTCTAGGAACCGGCGAAGGCAGAGACCTCAGAGATATTCAGCTAGAGAGTTTGTTGAAGCTGTTTCAGATAACGAAGACTTCGACAGTGATGATGATATTGTTGGAGAAGCAATTTATGATGAAGAATATCTGAGGAGTCGCAAACAGAGAAAGGTTTCCAGTAGCTCTGAAGGAGATGAAGAGTATCACTGGGATGAAGAAAATGTGGATGACGAGGAAGAAGAGGAAGAGGAAGAATCTCCAAGCAGTACTGATTCGGAGGAGCCAAATAGGCCTAGAAAGTCACAGAATCGCAATAGCAGCAGGAACAGAACTAGGAAACTGCGATCTGTTGATGAGCTGCAGTCGGGGCTGAGGAGGAGCAGAAGGTCCACCAGGAATCGGATAAATTATCGGCAAATTGAAATGTCCGAGTCTGAAGCTGATTCTCCAAAACTGGAAAAGTCAATTCCTTCTGAGGTACACTCAGATGCCGGTAACAGTGAGGAATACTCGAACGGAATTCAGCATCCCCAAGAAGGTGAAAACAAGGATGAACAGGAAACAAAAGTTGATCAACCGGTTCAAGCTTTCGAAGAAATGAACATTGATCAACAACAACAACCAGTTCAGGACTATAAAGATCCTACGCCGGCATTTGAAGATCCTACTCCAGCATTTCAGGAAACACACGCCGCAGTTCTAGAAATTGATGGCGTTGGGAAAAGGCAATTTCTGGACCTAAATGAGCTTGCCCCTGGTACAGGTTTTGATGATAGTCCTAAAGCATTTATGAGAGACGAAGATAAATACTTCTAGTCCTTTCCTCGTCAAGCAATGACATTGAGTCCTTTCCTCTGCCAATTTTTCCGAACTATTTGCCTCAACGTTCTTATGAAGATTTTATTGCTAGTTTCCTACTGGAGGAAAGTTGTGTACCAAAACAAAGCGGAATGTAATTAAATTTTTCTTATCTAATGTAACATTTCATGTGTTAGCGATCCCTTCTCAAGGGCAGTTGATATTTCATATTATTTTCGAAGATCTTCATTGTATTGAATTTTAGAGTTACTTAATCAAAAGTTATACATGCTTTTGTTGTTGGACAATGATATTCCCTGAGGGCATAGTAAACAATGATGGACTGCTAACTTCAGCTAAATAGATAAGTGCTTGTTTATCCACTGAAAGCTTTGACGATTAGGGGTGAGCATGGGCCGGTATGGACCGGTTTTCACCTCATCCGCATCCAATTCAATACACTACGGATTTCAAATTTGGCATCCGCATCCAATCCAACATCCAATGAATGCACGGATTGGGTGCGGATAATCCAATGGATTTGTGTTTGTTAAAATTTATAATAAAAAAAATAAAGACAATATAGATGATCTCTTATAGAACCTACACATTTTATATGTGTATATAAATATAGAAATATCATGGACACCACTCCAAGCAAACACCTTAAAAATTCCAAAACTATCCATATATTTTCTAGAAACTATATAAATGCACTTAATCTAACGGGTATGGATGTCCAACGGATTTTCTAGGTTGCATCCGGGTCCAATCCATAATCCGTTGGATTTCAAAAATCCCATCCGCGTCCAACCCGTTAGCGAACGGTCCGGACATCCATCCGCACAAATGCGATTGGTCCCGGTTAAATCCGCAGATTACGGGTAAAATGCTCACCCCTACTGGCGATTGTCTCCGCGATTACTGGGTTTAATCACCTTCACTGTCTAGTCTATATCAGGATTTAATGGTTTTCTATCTTTAATTTGTCTTTATCGAATTAATTTACAATAATTCTTAATGGGCCGCAAAATAATAATAATGTAAAAACCGTTTCTGATCAAGGGGTGAGCATGGGCCGGTATGGACCGGTTTTTACCTCATCCGCATCCAATCCAATTAGTTACGGATTTCAAATTTGACATCCGCATCTAATCCAACATTCAACGAATTTGCATGCAATGGATGCATGGATGAACGGATGGGGTACGAATAATCCAATGGATTTGTTTTAATTAAAATATATAATGAAAAAATAAAACCAAGTAACCAACATAGACAATTTCTTATAGAACTTGCACATTCTATATATGCATACAAATATAAAAGTGCCATGAACAACACTCCAAGCAAACACCTTAAGAATTCCTATATATATATATATATATATATATAATTTTTTTTTTTTTTTTGCTAAATCACATTTTTTATTAGATAAGAAAAACTAAAGAGGATTACAGGACTGACTTACAAACTAAAATAAAAGGCAAAAAAAAAAAAAAAAAACCCAAACAAACTAGGCCCATCAAGCCCAACAGATACACCAATACAAAAAAAAAAAAAAAAAAACTGAGCAAAAGTTTAAATTTTAAAAAAACTCATGATCTGAGCATCATAAGGTTGATTCCAGCTGATTCCATTCAACCTATACCTCCCTTCATGAACCATTTTCATGATTCTGCACTTAAAGTCAGTAAGACTAGGTTTCTTCTCCTCAAACAATTTTGCATTTTTTTGAAACCACATCTCCTTCAAAGTTGCACAAGCTGCAATCATCCACACCTGCCTGACTAATGGACTTTTATGCTTGGCTGCAGCACAAATATCTTCAAAAGAAGTAGGATTTGTAAAACAAAAAACTGTGGTTAACCAGTTCCAAATGGCTACACTGAAATCACATTCCCATAAAGTATGATGCATATTATCCTGAGCTTGCAAACAAATACAACACATGGAAACCATTTCAAAGCCATTATCTCTCATTACCTCATCATCAATGTAGACTGCTTGTTGTAACTTCCAGATATTACTAGCAATGCTAGGATGAATACAGTTCTGCCAAACAAATTTGGGCCAACTTAGCTGATTCTCTTTATGTCTAATCTTCTCAACTGCAATGTCAGTATGAAACTGGCCATCTTTACTAGCAATCCAAACACATTGATCTTTACCTCCACTAATGACAGGCAATGAATGTCCTGAAATCATCTGATGCAATTCAGTATCAATACACCAATTACCAGCTTGAATTAAATCATGAACTTTCATATTAATATGACTTTTCACAAAATCAGTGAAACCAATATCAGCAATTATGGGATCATCATTGAGCCAGTTATCAAACCAGACAGAAATCTGTGTACCATCCCCCACTTTCCATCTAATGTATTCTTGCAGTGTGCTCCAAGCCCATTTTAAACCTTTCCAAACTGAAGATTGTTTCCAGTTACTAGTCCATTGCCCATTTCTGTCTTTGAACTTAGCAGCAAAAAATTGAGCCCATTCTTCCTCAGAAATCAAAATCTTCCACATTAGTTTCATTAATAAAGATTTATTTACTGTTGCTAGCCTTCTATTTCCCAGACCTCCCTCTTCATAAGGAGTACACACTCTTTTCCAAGAAATTGTTTTAAACTTCCTTACATCACCATCACTAGTCCACAAAAAATTCCTAATTAAATTTTCACACACTTTAATCACAGATGAAGGCCATTTGTAAATTGACATATTGTAAATGGGGACACTGCATAAAACAGATTTAACAAGAACAAGCATGTCTTGGAATGAAAGCAACCTCCCCTTCCATGCTACAAGTTTTTTATGAATTTGCTCAACAATTGGCCATATCATTGCAGATGTAATCTTCCCAGGAGCCAAATACACACCTAAATACTTATCTGGAAATTTTGATAGTTCCATATTGACTATTTCACTAATCAAATTTTTCCTTTGCTGAGAAGTACCATCCACAAATAGTTTACTTTTAAGCTTATTAATAACTTGACCAGAGCATGCTTGATAATTTTCTAGCAACTTTAAAAGGTTAACTAGACTTTTTCTACCTCCATTTCTGAAAATGAACACATCATCAGCAAAGAAAAGGTGTGTGGGATGAATACCTTTTTTAGAAACCATTGGCTCTGTGGTGTCCCTTTTTCCACCAAAGCTGAGATATTCCTGCTGATAACATCCTCCATAAGCACAAAAAGAATTGGAGACAATGGATCTCCTTGCCTAAGCCCCCTCTCCACTTTGAAAAAACCACAGGGTCCTCCATTTATTAAGACAGAAATTCTAGCTGATTTAAATAAAGTTATTAACCAATCACACCAATCATTTGAGAATCTATACTTCTTCAACACTTTGATTAAAAACTCCCAGCTAACTGTGTCATAGGCTTGAGAAATATCAAGTTTAATTCCTACATTGCCTCCTTTTCTTTTAAACTTCATTTCATTAACTAGTTCAGATGCCAAAAGAACTTGCTCATGAATACTTCTTCCTTGTACATAAGCTACTTGTTGAGGAGAAATTAACTTCTTCATTATGTCACACATTCTGCAAGTGATTATTTTTGTGAAGATCTTGAAGATTACATTACTTAAACCAATTGGCCTGAATTGCTTTGCAATTTTTGCAGCTTGAGTTTTAGGTAAAAGAAATAAGAAACTTGAATTCATTCCTTTGGGTATGAACTTTCTTATCTAGCAAAATTGGATGGCTGCAACTAAGGGTGCACAGGAACCGAGCCGGACCGATGGACCGTCCCGGAACCGGTGGAACCGTACCTATTTTTGTACCGAACCGAGGAAGGGGGTACAGGTACCGGTCCAAAAAATAGGAACCGAGGCTAAGTAGGTACATGTACACGGTCCTGCCCTAGTCCCGTACCGTCCCGGACCGAATGTACCGAAGAATTATAACCATTGGATTTAGAGATAGTAGACTAATGATAGCCATTAGATTTAGGGGTGGTATATATAGAAAAACTTGGCTAGGGTTTCTCTCTTCTTTTTTTTTAATTTTTTTGTCCGTCTTCTCTCTTCCTGTGTTACTACTAACGAAAGTACAGAGAACTGAAATTGTGATCGAAACAACCGGGTTAGCGTTGCAAGCAGCTTGCACTCTCTTGTTCCAACGTCTGTAAGCAAGTTGCCTCGAATGCACATTGTCAACCATTAGTTGACTACTAATTAAGTGTAGCGTGTTCTTACCAAATGTGTAGTAAATCAAACCAATATGAGCCAGATGAGAAGCTCAATTCTCACGCTTAAATTGTTTCTCAAGTTTAATCATACAGACATACACCAACTACTAATGTAATGGAGATTAGTTTATGGCGTACCCATAAAGCTAGCTATTTTTTGCTTGCAGGTAGAAGCTGCAATCGTGCTGGGATAAATTACGCTTTCGGAAGTATAATCGTTATCTCTACTCTACCTTACCTAAACTCGTTTTCTCTTCTTAATCATGTACTACTTCATAATTAATGTTGATTATTCTCACTTAATTCCTGACCGTTTGTGTTTCTTAGCATTATTGATTTTGTGATACTTTAAAGGATTTTTTTTTTGTCTGGAACCGAGACTAGTACCGGAACCGTACCTGGTACCGCACGTGTACCGAATCGTACCGGAACCGAGATACAGGGTACAGGTACCGGTCCAAAATTTTGGAACCGAGGTTAGGGAGGTACAGGTACTCGGCCACGGCAAGAACCGAGCCTAACCGTACCGTGTGCACCCTTAGCTGCAACCAAATCTTGTTTTATAATCTCCCAACATCTTCTATAAAAGATGCCTGAAAAACCATCAGGACCAGGAGCACTGTCTGGATCCATTGCAAATATTGTTTTCTTAATCTCAGCTTCATCAGGCATGACATCTAACTTTGCTTGGTCTTCTTCAGTAATGTAGAAGGAATAACTTCTCACAATTCATCAGATTCTTCAACTGCATTATACTCAAATTTCTTTTGAAAATGGTTTACCAAATGTTGAGCAATGTCTTCTTGATTTACTAGAACATTTCCATCATCATCTTCTAACTCATTTATCATATTTCTTGCAGCTCTAATCTTCATATTTGTATGAAAGAAATGTGTGTTAGCAGACCCTTCCTGAATCCACTTAACTCTAGACTTTTGCTTTAATAAGGTTCTTTCTTGAACTTCTCTACTAGCATATTCATTTTGAGATTGAACCAAAGTATCTAAAGAAGAATCATCAAAAGGATTATTATCAGAATTTATTGTTGCAGCCTTTACTTTCTCTTCAGCTTCTTTTATTTTAATATTAACATTACCAAAAACCTTCCAATTCCAATCATTTAGCTCATTTTAAGATCTTTCAACTTGTGTAAAAATTGAAAAACAGGATCTCCAGAAACACCTTTTTCCCAACAATCAGCAACAACTTGCATAAAATTTGGATGACTAATCCACATTTTTTGAAATTTCCTAGGAGTATTTTTAGGCTTTGGAATACTTGCACACCCACCAAGCAGAGGAGCATGATTAGAAACAACTCTCATTCCTACCTTATACCCCCAATCACCATACAACTGAAGCCACTTTTGATTAAATAAAACTCTTTCCAAATTACATAGTATTCTCTTGTCACCATGTTGAAAATTTGACCAAGAGAATTGAAGACCATTTTTTGGAGCTTGAAGAAGTTCACACTGATTTATACAATCATTAAAATCCAACATTGTTGTTCTGTTAGGTAATCTACCACCAAATTTTTCTTCTTGAGAAATTACTGCATTAAAATCTCCAAGAATAATATATGGCTTGTTGAGATCACTGATTAGCTGCATTTCAGACCACAAAAACCTTCTTTAAACAACTTTAACATGAGCATGAACACCAGAAACTAAAACATCACCAACACTTACTATCAACATTTGACTTGAAACTGAAATAACTTGAGGTTGAGTAATACATTTATTCCAAAACAACCATATGTTTCCTTTATTACCTTGACAAGAATTGTGAATTACCTTTTTTTCCATACCAGGGAGATTTAATCTTTGACAAAAAGAAGCACTACATCTAATCTTTGGTTCTGCAACCCAAACTAAAGAAGGACTAAATTGATTAACTAAAGTCCAAAGTTTGTTCTGAGCCCTCAATCTTCTTAGGCCCCTGACATTCCAAAATATTATCCTCATTGTTTAGTTTGAGGGTTTTTGGTACCCCCTTTTCCTTGGTTTTTTCTAAAATTATACTTATTATTTAAGGTAACTTGTTTAGGTACCTTATTTGTCTCAGGGGAGTTTTTAGCTTTGGATGTACGAGATGTTAAGCTCATCATTTCCTTCTCCACCACCTTACTTTGCTCAGCAGAATTTGTTACTTCTTTTTCAACCACCTTTGCCCAGGATGTAACTTGCACTAGTGAATTAACTATTGTACCATTTGTTCCATCTAGAAAAGGAAACATATTACTATTTACTTCCATCACCTTTTTTGTTGCTTGTGGTGTTGGTGTTACCACATTAGAAGTTAAAACCACAACTGGAGTTGATTTTGCAGTTACTTCATTTGAATTATCAGCAATAGTAGATAAAACCATTTTTGGAGATGAAACTTTTTGATTATTTCAGCAGAATCTCCTACACCTTCAATATTTTCAAAAGGACTGAATTCACTGAATTGAGATACTGAAACCCTTGAAGTACTGGGTAGAATAGTAGGATGAATAGTATCCACTATTTAATCTTCTGTTGGATTACAAATATCAAAAGGTTCATGTGGTATTCTCTCCCCTTCTGTTGGTTTTGCCTGAAACTTTGCTTGAAACCTTACTGGTTCTTGCTGAGCATTGTTAGCTTTATTTCTCTCCAATCGACATTCATCATTTAGATGACCAACAATTTTACATGATGAACAATATTTAGGACAATTAGGAATCACCACATCTTGGAAAAAACCTCCATATTTTGTTCCAATCCATATCTTATGAGGAATGTGTAGAGCAAAATCAATTTCAACCAAAACATTTGCATAGTACCCCGCTTCACACCTTGTTGTAGCATTATCAACCTTAATTGGAGTACCTAATTCATTACAGATCTTAAACAAAATTTCTTCATTCCAGAATTCTAATCCCAATCCAGGAAATCGAACCCACACCATAGCTTTAGATGTTCTTTGACTGGTTGGTCTAAAATTTGATGTCCAATTTCTAACCTATAAGATTTGATTTAAAATTTCCCACCTTTGTGATTTGATTTTCTTCTTGTCATCATCGTTATCAAGCTTAATTGTAAAGAAACCCCTGCCGAAAGGAATCATACGACAATCTCCTTGTAATTTCCATTGACTTCTTAAAATCACTACAACATCAACAAACTTAATCTTCTGTAAATCAAGCCTTCCTATAAGAGAAAACTTCCATGGATCCAAACTTTTTTAATACAAATCATCAGGTAAATTTATTGAAGAAATTTTCCGAAAATTATTTTCAGTACTTAAATTTTCCATTTCAGACTTATTTTGATCAATAAAAGTGATTTTAGGACAACAATCCATCAACCAACCCTCAATTTAAATCCATCAATAATTAAAATTCAAAAAACAAGATAGAACAATTAAGATTCTTCACCTGAGAACGCACTGAATTCAACGCCTGAGAGAAAAATTTCGCCGAGTCACAGAGCTCAACTCAGACCGAGTCAAAGGATTAGGGTTACTATAACATTACTCTGCAGGGTGATACTCTAAGAATTCCTATACTATCTATATATTTTTCTATAAGAGCTATATAATATCCTTGATCTAATGGTTATGGATGTCTAACGGATTTTCAAGGTTGCATCCGGACCCAATCCGTATTTCGTTGGGTTCCAAAAATCTCATCCGCATCCAACCCATTAGCGAAAGGATAGGGCATCCATCCAAAAAAATGCGGTTGGTCCCGGTTAAATCCGCGGATTACGGGCAAAATGCTCACCCTAATCTGATGTGGCGGCCTATGTGTCACTGACATTTCTCTCTCTATCTGCAAATCTCTGAAAAGTTTGTCTTTACTTTTTTCACCGTCTATTTATCTATGTTTCTATCTGTCGATTTAGATCTGGGAATAAAAAACTACTTTCTTTACATTTTCACCTCTTCTTCGTCCTGTTCAACTGTTTAACATTTGAAATTATATCCAAAATATTAGAGAACAACAAAATAAGCTCAAACAACAATCGCTTCAACATGCTTCAGATTAGTAAATATGTGTTGGAAAGTTAGGAAGTCAATAACCATCTTAATATCTTCATGCAAGCTGTGAAAAAAATAGCATCCTGGAGCTTAATAAGAAAATTGGAATGAATTTTGTTAGAAACCCAAGTTTCTGTTTGATGTAATCATGCTCTCTGACTAAATTGTTGAGATCAATCAATTCCATATCTTGATCTACCATATCAATAGCCGAAAAACATCAAGTAATTGCTAGATATTAAACTCGTGCCCTAGAATTTCAAATGCTCAGCATGATTATTATAGTGTACTCATAAAACTATAAATATCAAATTGGGTAGCAACCTGTCTACAAAACCAGAAGATGTGAATGAAAGCATAAGCAAGAAAATTTTGAAGAAACACGGATTCTTGAAGTAAAAAAAAAATGGTGAAAATAAAGCCAGCTTAATTTCAGAGAAGGTTTCAAACTTGCTCAGGAAAAATGGTGAGAATTAAATCAATTAATTAAATTAAAGGAATAGATCAACTGATGAAGAACAGAGAAACAAAGTTAGTGGACCGGAGAATGCCTTTCACTTGATAAATCGACGACTAGGAACAAATGTAATTTCACTCGGTAAATGGACCTTGACTATGTTAGAGACAAGCTTGACAGAAAAAAAATAAAATAAAAAAATATCAGTGACACGTTGGTCGCCACATCTGATACGATTTGTACATAATTTTTTTTTGCGGTTCGTTAAGAATTATTGATTAATTTAACCTAATTTTGAGTTTCGCGATGACCCAAATCTAAACCATTTTAACATGAAACAATACTCATCTTTTGATGTTTTGTTTAGTCATGTCTAGCATAAACATTTAGATTTATTAATATAATTCTAAGAACTAATACATATACTTATGGTATTGTTAGGTGGCCTCTGATCTTTCACTCGATAAAGGTTCCAGTAAATAATAGTTTTCCACATCAAACACATATATTATCCAAAGGTTATCTCCCACTCAAAGGTTCAAATTTGAAATTTTTTTAAGGTGACAAGGATGAAAGGTTTGCATCACGATACTACTATTGACAAATCTCTCAAGGGGTTTGAAAGATGGCCAGTTCTTAAAATCATCTATATAACTTCAATTGACGAGCTCAAAACAAAACAAATATGATAAATTATAAGATAACTTTTATGAGAAGTGGCAACAATATACCTAAGATTACCCATTGATGATTAGTTCTTCCAAAAATTCAACACGTACTCGATGCACTTTAGCAGAAATAAAGTTTCTTCTTCACTCAAAGTTCTCTATGAACAAAGTTTGTTACAGGTTTCATTTATCCCAATACTGGATTTATTTTCATTTCACTCTACTACTTTTATCCTCGATCAAAATGTCAACTAGGAAATCCATAAGTGAGGTGCCTGATCTCATAGAAAAAATATTAAAAACACTAATCTTGAAGAGGATGAGCAAATTCAGAGAGTTGTTAGATACCCATATATAATTTAAAGCCAAGTATTAAGAAATGGAAGGTTAGCTTGATTGCAAAAATCTTTTGTGAACATCCTATGGGTACAGATAAAGTGGAGCAAGAAGGTACAATGGCTTTGGGCCACAGTAATTTTCAAATCACTAGGCACGCAACCAACATGTTTTTATTTCGTTTCTACGACTGGACTAGTTATGATGAGGTATTGAGGATGGTCCTTGGAGTTTTGATGGTTATTTAGCTGTCTTTCGAGAATGGACTCCCTTAGTTATCATTGTCAATCTTGATTTCCTTACTCAACAATTTTGGATCGTCATCAAGAAGCTTCCCCCGGAATTTCTCAATGTTGATATGGAAAATCAGATTGCCAGTATTCTTGGAAATTCAATCAAGATAGTACCAGAAGATGGTAATCCAAAAGATACTAATGTTGTAACTGTGCTTATTGAATTCAATGTTACAAATCCTATGTTAAGAGGTTTAATGACAAGAAATGCATCTAAGGTAACTCAATGGATACCTATTTACTTTCAAAGACAACCTAGAAAACTTGGCCCTTTATGTCTTATAATTGCTCATGATGAATCAATATGTTCAAACAAAGCAGATCATGTGAAAACTATTGCGAGTTATATTTTCAAATTTTAAGAGGACTTTGGGGAGATTATTTATCCAAGAACTAATAATCCTAAATATAAGCAGGGAGAGAAGATTCCCATTTCTCCTAAGAAGACAAGGGGGGGAAAGGGTTGAAGAAAAAGCATTTTGAAATTCCGGAAGATGGTTTTCATGTTTTTACCATTTATAGTGTGTCGGAAAGAGGTGTTGAAACTTCAACGACTCACAGACCTAAAAGGACTAGAGAAGGATCGGCTGCCAATAGTTCTGCTAGTGGTCAGATTCCTGAACATTTCAAAGAGAATATAGAACAAGAGTCCAATGAATATCAACAAGAGTATATGCAACATTCTTACTATGGAGCTGAACATCAGATGCATCCCAGATTTTACCATCCATATCTTCAATATGGAGATTGGGACAACCTTGCTAGACATCCCTTACCTATATTTAAAGCCGAATATCAGTTTTTTCCTTTACTTTCTTATTTTACATGCTTTTTTCGAATATCGGAATTTGTTTGTCTCCTAGTTTGTCTAGTTTAAAATTTTCTCTTCAGTTTCATCTTCCAATTTTCGTAGTTATAATGCATATATTTCCATGAAATGTTCATGGACTTGGTAATAAGCATACTAGAAACCATTTAAAGGATTGCATACATCAATATAGACCTGATATTATTTTTCTTTCAGAAACCAAACGACAAAATAAAAATGCATACTTTCTATTACAATCCATGCATTACCCAAATATTTGGCGTCATAATACTAAACTAAAGATTGGTGGTCTTTATGTCTTATGGAAGGATGGATTCAAAATTGAACTCATGCACTTTACATATAATTTAGTAAATTTTATACTTCACACTGGTCCGAAAAATCAGCAATGGGTTCCCACATGCATGTATAGTCCTTGTTATCATGAAGAAAGAACTAACCAATGGAAGATTATAACGGATATGAGAAGGAAAATGGATTTACCATGGATTATAATTGGAGATTTGAATGTCACTTTATCTTGTTATAATAGGAAATATTTCTCCACTCATAAACACTTAACACTTATATCATTCAAGATACTATTACTCAATATGGTCTTCAAGAAGTTCTATTTACTGGTTATCCATTTACCTGGTCCAATCATAGAAAATATATTCAATTGGTTCAAACCACATTAAATAGAGCACTAGCTTAAAACTAGTGGATTTCTTTATTTCGATTGTTATCCTCAATAACATTGTCCTAGTGGGTTCAGATCATGCTCCCATTTTTTTATCAACCAATCCTCAAGTTGCTAATTTATATAAGCCATACAGGTTATATGAAACTTGGACGAAGCATGAATATTTTAAAGCTATGGTTAAGAAGAAATGTGAAGTTGATCAGTTTGGTTCACCGTATATGAAGTTCATTAAGAAGCTCAATAATGTCCGAAGAGGCATTCGAAAATGGAAGCAACAACATTTTGGCTATATAGATGTTCGAATCCAACAAGTTCAATAACAAATTAGAGAAGTTTAGAACTCACATGACATATATATACTTTAAAGGAACTTCAAGAACAACTTTAGCGTTGATATCAAATTAAAGTTGATATTAGATTTCAACAATCCATAGATAAGCTGCTTCATAGTCAAGATCGAAATACTACATTTTTTCATGCTAAAGCCAACTTCCAAAGGAGAAGAAATCAAATTGACTCAATCATGGATGAAAATGGAATATGGTATACTTCAAGGGAGAAAACTCTAGACCTTCTTCTGCAACATTTAGCAACATTACTACTTCTTGTAATCCTCCGCAAGACTCATAAAATTTTCAGTTGATTACCCCATGTATTACTAAGGAGGATAATGATGAACTTATCAGAATTCAAACAAGGGAGAAGATTCGGCAAGTACTGTTCCATATTAATGCTTGGGCCGCACCGGGTCTTGATGGATTCCAGGAAGATTTTTATCAAGTTTTTTGGGATGAAGTTGCAGATGAATTAGTTCATATAGTTAAACATTTTTTCCACTCAGGTAAATTACTAAAGCAACTTAATTTCATTTATGATCAAGTTTTAATTCCAAAGAAGTTATGTGTTGAAACACCTGTAGATTTTTGTCATATTATCCTTAGTAATATTACAAGGTAATCTAAAAAAATGTAATCTAATAAGTTGAAGAAATTTCTTGATAAGATTGTATCTCCATGGAAAGCTGCATATGTGCCTGGCAGAAATATACTTGATAATATTATTATAGCTCATGAAGTAATTGATTACATGAAAAGAACTAAATTTTATCCAGGTGCAGTGGCAATTAAACTAGATATGGCGAAGGCGTTTGATCGTATGAAATGGGGGTTTATTCTCAAGGTTATGCAATGTCTAGGTTTTCATGATAAGTAGTGTCAGTTAATAAACCAATGTATCAGTACATCATCTATTTCCATTCTTTTAAATAGGTCTCCTACTAATTCTTTTACACCCACAAGAGGGCTTCGGTAAGGTGATGCATTATCTCCATATTTATTTATTTATTGTATGGAATCTCTTAGTCGAATGCTACAAGATGTTAAAGCTTCGGGGTTGATAAAAACATTGAAACCAATCACTAAAGGTTCTAGTATTTCTCATATTTTTTTCTCCGATGATTGCATATTATTTTCTTCAGCATCAGGGACCTCAATTAATAATTTGATGAACATAATTCACCAGTTTTATATTGTTTCTGGGAAAATAGTTAGTCTGGATAAATCAAGTATTCATTTCAGCCATAATCTGAGTGATCTAGCTAAAGAGGATATTCCTACTTTGGTCAATATGAAAAGAATGCCACTAAAGGAGACACACATGGGTATTCCTCTATTTGTGGGTAGTAATAAAAATGCTTGTTTTGAAGACACTTTATATAAGATAGGATTTAGTCTTCAGTCATGGCAAGGAAATTTACTCAATCAGGTGAGAAGAAGCACTCAGATTCAAGCTGAAAATACGGGAGGTACCAAAATACACAACCAACTTTTTCATAAGTGACATGTATGGACTAAACTCAAATACAATTCTGAGAGTTACAACTTAATGAATCTCAATCAGGAATTATACGAGAGTTTATATCTCTTTCTCTCACAATCAATATGTAAACGGAGACAATCTGCCTCCTACGGATAAGCCTATATGTGATTTTCGTTTGATCAAATATCATGGTGAGATAGAAAATCATTTGCAATAGACAAAGTCTAGAAAACCTCAAAATATGGCACTTACGACTCTCTAAGAGCATCCTAGATTATTATTCACCTCACAAGTAATTCTTACTCCGATTTCAACAAAAATTGTCATAGAGGAATATATATGTGGAATCACAAAGTCTGAGACAAAAAAACTTTGCGATTTCTATCTTTCTTGCCTGATCGGAGTGAGACTCAATAATCAGTATCAAGATCAGGATACACAAACCATCAAGATAAAGATAGTTGGACTTGGCTTCACGAATCCCTAAGTGAAGTATTTTTAGTCGCTAAACCTAAAAATGTTTAAAGGAGATAACGACTCTAGTTTACAACTAGGACACACAAGAAAAAGTTTCGATGATTTAAGGATCACAGTTGCCTGAGGTTCTCCTTATATAGACTTTCAAGATCAAGGTTGCTTTAGATTTAAGTTAAGGCAGCTTTGGAATCAAGAAATCAATATTCACCGTTAGATGAAAACTTGAATTGACATTAACATAACATAATATACACTCTGGTTAGGAATATAATGACTTGTTCATGAAAGGTTAGCCAAACCTAGCCAGACGAACTATAAGCTTAACCATTTTTATATAACACATTAAGACTTTAATCTTGAGTCACAACCATAGGTTATAATGTGATCAAATATGTCTATGTTAGAGCACAACTCGGTTGAACTCACCAAGCGTTGGTATGTCAAGTTTGGTTGTCATATTTTAGTATCAAAACTCATCTAGAGTCGCTTGATTAAATACTAGATCCAAATTCATTTAGGTTAGACTAGAAAGTCTAGGAATGTTGATACATACAAGTATTACTCCGAAGACCTAAAAAACGAGAAGAAGTAAGGATTACAACGACGACATCATCCTTCCATTTGAGGTTAGTATTATTGACTTGAACTCGTTTCTATTCCTAATGTATCTTTCAAGTCGTGCTATATTGTAAACATAACATGCGAATCTTGTATATAAATAATACTCTAGTAGATAGACATGATCATAATATTATGGTTATAGTATTAAGAAATTATATTACGAACTATAACACTTATCTTTTGAACTTCGTAGATATGACATCGACATGACCTTGTATATAGTTTTGTGATTATGTGTATGGGTGTATGGTAAAGATTTTATCCTAGGAAACAATGTTTTACATTTGTTTAAAGGAAGTAAGTTCATGAACTTGTTTCTTGAATAAAAAGGGAAATCAATAGGTATATTGGTCCGGCTATTCATTGCATATTTTTTGGATGAACAATATGTGTAAGTTGGTAGAACTGATCTTAACTCAGGTTATGTATCTTGGTATAACCGATCACAATACCTACATTAATGATTTGGTATGACCGCTCCTGGTAATTCGTGTAACCGATCCTAAATAATCACCATGAGATGGTATGATCGATCCTTGTAATTAGTTTGACCGATTCTGTTAATTGGTGTGACCGATCATAAGTGGTTGTATGACCGATCCTTGTAATTGGTATGAACTGTTATGATTGATCACAAGTAGGTACCATGTTTAGGTAGAACCGATCCGAACCCATGTATGTGACTTGGTAGGACCGATCACAACTAACCATTGTGACTTGGTATGACCGATCACGTAGTAGTCTTAGAATTTTGGTAGAACCAATTCTAAACTTGTTTGGAAGTGCGGTAGAACTGATTCCAAGATGCAAATCTGATTTTCCATAATTTACATATTTTCTTCATGAACTTGTGTAGATTCGGAATTAGGGTTTGCAGTGTAAAGATGTCAACATACTTTGAACATGAGCATTACCTCTAATAATTTATTATTCAAATACATTCCTTGGTACTCAAGGTGATCTTGTACTGAAATAAATTAAGAATCTTTTAATTAAGGTTTTTAGTTTTATATGCTTTAATTACCAGCAATTAATGCATAGCTCCAGAGAATAAAAATTAGTAATATGCATTTACTAATTGGAGATTTTCTATGAGATTTCAGAAATATTGGACAAACATTTATTGGAATTAGGAAAACCGAATTGGGGAATTCATTGCATATCTTAAGAATTTTTTCGGTTTTGGAAATTCCTTGGTGTCAAAATATCCTTGGTCTATAAATACCTAAGTTTGTATTTCTAGAAAACTATCCTAAGATCCAGACAAACTTCATTATTTATTGTTTCTGGTGGAGCCGTCTATTCAGAGAGGAAAGTATCCTAATTAGGTGAAATCTCTTACGACCGCTCGTTTAAAGACTTCTGTGGGATCAAGAAGCTCTACGAGTACCGTTGGTGGGAAACTAGATAATTGTAGTGCTATTAGTTTTTAATTTGTTTTGATTGACTAACGGTTGTTGAAACTTTGATTGCACCTGGTTTGTTTATTCTTGAGAATATTTTCTTCTGATATAAGATTCACTCAGACTAGATCAAAGTATTGACGGGATATTTAAAAATGTGGTTAGATCTAAAGAAATCTTGTGATAATCCATTGTTAACAGACTTCGTTCTGTGTGTGATTGATCACAAGAAGATTTAAGTGGTGTTGCGCAGGTATTTGAAAGCAATTGAAGATTTGAAGACGAATAAGAATTCTTATTAGTTTTCGTATCTTGTGGATTTAGTGCACAAACCTTGATCGGCTGGGAACCAAATAGAATCAGTTTATCTTTGATATATCTGATTAATTAGTTACATGAGATCGACACACTCTATATTTTTTTTGTTGAGATCTATATCGATAGAGTGTGAATCTAAACTTGACTATTTCGATAGTTATTGGATAGATTGATCTAACCAGAAAAAGGAGTTTATTATATCAAACATAAGATCCTTTGTCAACAACTGATCTTATCTTTAGCAAGATTGATTAGAGTGGTTACTAAACAAGATTTTTCTTTTGCTATTTGGAATACGATCCAAAAGACTTGTTACATGTGCGTGACTCAAGAATTCGAAGGCGCAGGGATACTGAGGGAACTAAGTAACTAGGGGTATTATGTTTGGTCTCAACTATATGAAGTTAGTATTATACTTTGTATAGCGGCTTAATTATGAGAGTATTCAAAACTAGACAAGGTCCCTAGGTTTTTTTGCATTTGCAGTTTCCTTCGTTAATAAAATCTTGTTGTGTCATTTACTTTACTTTTCTGCATTATAATTATTTTATTATAATTAAAGTAAATTGCACTTGTACGCTAATTCCTAATCACTTGATATTGATCCTATAGTAACCGTAACTATTATCAAGTGAATATCAAGTTGATCGTATCGTCTCAAATTTGTCCATAGACAATCACACTTGGTATCAGACTTTATAGGTTGATATAAAAAGATTGTGGTGTATTTGGGTACCCTCGTCTTTTCAGTCTATATGTGTTTATATAGAGTTGTTCAAATGTCGATTATCTCATAGAAATAGTTTTGATGCATCTGAAAATATTTGACTGGGTAAGTACGTGTACTTACTGTCCAGTTCGTGAGTCATTTTGTCATGGTACGTGTACTGGGTTTATATACCCTTAAGACAAAATGAGTTCAGGAGTCAACAGATCTTTTCCGGTTTGCATACTAGGTATGCGTACCATCCTGGTTCAGGAGTCAGCAGATCTTTTCCGGTTTGCATACTACGTATGCGTACCATCCTGAGTTCACGAGTCAACATAACTTTTTAGGTATGCATACTCGACATGTGTACCAAAAATCATTGCCGAACTATAGCTACGCCGTTACGTGTACTAGATACATGTACTGCGGCTCCGAACCTATAACAGTTGCGCCAGTATGTAAGTTGGTACATGAGTATTGTCCTGTATCCAGATTTACAGTAGTTCTATATCTCTCTAATAATCAATTTGAAACACTCTCGAATAACATCAATGACACATATCATTATTCCAAGCTATTTTCAAATGATTAACTTGAATCACGATTTAGGTCATAAATAATAAATTGCTCTTAACCAAATTCATCAAGTATGAACTAATGTTCTTAAGCTTAGTCAACATATTTCGAGAATAATTAACAAGATAAACTTGACTCGAAATTTCTGTTGTGCATGTAAAGTCCAACTTAGTCATGCCACATGGTCTCATAGATAGACAGGTGAAAACTTTATTAATAGGTGGTTCAGTCTTCACTTGATCTTCGCCTTTTATTGATGAAGTTTTCCAAAAGCTTCAGTTTATCTTCGCCTTCAAACGATATAACGTAATGATGTCTGGTACTCAACTACACACTTCTATCCTAATATGAGACTTGACTAAATGTAGGCTATCAAGATACAGTTTTGATTAACTAAATTTGATAACAAGCTTGAGATAACAATACTTGTGAGTTCTACCGAGCATTTGTCTAACACAAGATGTAGTAGGAACTATGGCTCTATATCAAATGAGATGTATGCATGTTCCAGATAAAACCAATAAGAAAATGGAGTCTAAGCAAAGGAACAATTGGTGGAATAAGGTTACAAAATAAGGGTGCTACATCATTGGCTGGAAAGAGCTCAATAAGCTGAAAAGAATGGGTGGACTTGGTTTCAAGAATATGAGAGTTTTTAATGAAGCTTTACTCACAGAGATGGCATGGAGAATATTACATGATAAGGAGGCTAAATGGGTTCAATTATTACATGCAAGATATTTCAGGAATTATGATCATCTTTATCGATATATTAAGAAGCAAGGTACATGGAAATTCAGTGTGGTTTGCATTGGTTTCGAATATTTCCTATATGGGAAGTGGGAGATGGTTCACAAATAAATATTAATGGTCAATGGTTTGGAAATGTTGCTCACAGGGATTATCAGCATCAGACTCTTAATGTTCAAAATTCTCAGGTCACAGTAGCCGAGTATATTGATCATATTAATAGAAGTTGGAGAATTGATAATTATAACACATATGTTCTTCTAATCAAATCAGGCACATTGAGAGTATTAGTATTTCTATACAACCAGCCACAGATAAACTTAGATGGTCACTTACAAAGAATGGGAAGTTTACTGTAAATTCTACTTATATGTGGATTTTAATACAACAGTCTCAACAAGTAGTTTCTGCTCAACAACAACAAATGTGGTTGATGATTTGGCATTTGGGAGTTCCTTATAAGTGTCAATTGTTCATATGGAAGATTGTAAAAGATATTCTACCTATTGCGGCCAGATTTATGAGAATAGCTGCAATAGAAAATCCTCATTATGTATTTTTCTTTCAAAGTGTTGAAACAACTACTCATCTTTTGCTTCAGTGCTTTTATGCTTCTGGTGTTTCTCAATCTATCCTTCAAGCAGCTAATAATTTTGGAGATATTCAGCAGTGGATTGAATCATGGATAGATACCCACTCTTTTTGTTAGAGCATTGCTCGGTTTAACCCAACAAGCATTGGTATCTCAAGTTTGGTTGTCATATTTTAGTGAAGCAAAACTCATTTAAGAGTCACTTGATTTAAATGTACTAGAGTCAACTTCGTATAGGTTATATTGAAAGTATTAGGGTGAGATATTACAAGTATTGCGAAGAGTTGAAGAAGTGAAGAAGTGCGGAGCTACAACGACAACATAATCCTTCCACTTGAGGTTAGTGATATTTGACTTGAACTGTTTCATTCCCTAACGTATCTTTCAAGTCGTGCATATTGAAAACATAAAACTGCGAAGCATGAACACTCTAGATAGACATAGTATTAAGGAATACAATATGAAGTTTCTTGCTTAACCATTAAACTTTGTATATAAGATACCGACATAATTGTATGAATACTATTGTGATTATGTATGGGTATGAGGTGAGGATTTCATCCTAGGGAACAATGTTTACATGTGTTCTAAGGAAGTAAGTTCATGATATATGTTGTGAACTGAAAAGGAAATTGCCAGGCGTTATTCGGGTTGTTCTTCATTGCATATCTTATGAAAGAACAATATGTGTGATTAGTATAACCACTCACGACTTGTTTGTGTTCTTGGAAAAACTATTCACATGAGGCCTGACTTATGTATTGGTATTACTTTTATTAGTAAAACTGATCTTAAGTAATCACCTGGGGTATGATCGGGTTGTGTATATCTGAACTTATTACTGGGAAGAAGGGAACCGATCCTAGTAAGAGGTGCAGTGCATCACAAGGGGAACCGATCCTTGTATGATGTGCAACAAGGTTTATGGAAGAAAGGGGAACCGAACCTATGAACATGTGCAACACGTTTTTGGGAAGGGGGAACCGATCCTATGAACATGTGCAGTGCATACAAGTTAGATACCAAATATATGTGGGGAACTGATCCTAGTACCTAGTCAGCCGTATCTTTGGTAAGCTAGTGTAACTATGCACAATACTCATATGGAGGTAGAACTGAAACTTGTTTTGGTAGAACCGTAAACCCATGAGTTGTGATTGAGTAGTACTTGATCAATCACATAGTTATTGAAAGTGAGATGAACCAATTCTAAACTTGTTTGGAAGTGTGGTAAATCGATTTCAAGTGAGAAAGCATGGAAAATACTTGCAAGAGTAAGATGTCGACACACTTTGAACATGGTGCATTAATGCTTATTCTATCTTGTTCAAAGATATTCCTTAAAGGCTAAGAAGGAAGTAAATCCCAAGATCGAATTTAAATAAGTTAAGAATCTTTTTAATTAAGGATTTTTAATTATATATGGAAAATAAGAATTAGTAATGTGCATTTGCTAATTAAAGATTTTCCAAGGAGATTTCGATCATTCTTTTTGGACAGTGCATTCACAGGAATTATGAAAACCGAATTTGGTGGAGTAATAAAAAATATCTTGGGAATATTTTCGGTTTTGGAAATTCCTTGGTGTCCAAACTTCCTTGTCTATAAATACTTTGAGTTTGCATTTCTAGCAGACTAATCCTGCGTGACATAGACTTACTCTTTTGTCTTTGTTACTGGTGAAGACGCCTATCGGAGAGGAGAGTAATCTAATTAGGTGAAATCTTGTATGGCCGCTAAATTTAAAGTCTTCTTTGGGATTGAGAAGCTCTAGCGTGACCCGTTAGTGGAAACTAGATATTGTAGTTTATCTTTAGTTTTCATATTGATTTGATTGACTAATGGTGGTTGAACTTTGATTGCACCTAGTTTGTTTATGCTTGAGAATATTCTCTTCTGATATAAGATTCACTCGAACTAGTTCAAGGTTTTGACAGGATCTTTAGACTGTTGTTAGATCTAAAGACGATCTTGTGATAATCCATTGTTAACAGACTCTGTTCTGTATGTGATTGATCACAAGAGATTCAAGTAGTTGTGTGCATGTGTTTATTGAAAATCTAAGAAGATTTGAAGACAAAGAAGATATTGAAGATTTCTAACTTGAATTTTACAATATTTGGTTGCACAATACTTGTTTGGGAAAAAGAGAATCCAATTAATAATCGGTTTATCCTTGTGGTAGATTGGATTGATTAATTGAGGAAGATTGGCATCAACACATATCACTTGGTTGAAGAGTGTTGTTGGCTTAATATTAACGATTACCTTTGGGTGATTGAACATAAGATAGATCTTGGAACCTGGAAAATGAGTTTATATTAAGATAAACAAGGGAACCTTTGCGCAAATCATATCACTTGGTTGAAGAGAGTTGATACCAAAAAGATTTGTTGTTCCTTTACTATTTGGAATAAGAACCAAAGGAATTGGTCCAAGTACGTGACTTGTTTACAGGTTGGAGGCGTGGGAATACATACGGAACTAGGTGAACTATAGGTTTAGTTGCTTGGTCTCAACTATACGAAGTTGGTATTATTTTGTATATCGGCTTAATCCTAAGAGTATTTAATTCTGGACTAGGTCCCGGGGTTTTTCTGCATTTGCGGTTTCCTCGTTAACAAAATCTTGTTATGTCATTTACTTTATATTTCCGCATTATAATTGTTTATTATAATTAAAGTAAATTGCACAAACGTTAATTCATATTTACTTGATACGTGAATCCTATTGAGTTTGGTTAAGTCCAAACCTTTGTATCAAGTAAACACACTTTGTTGTCGTATTGTATCGATCTCGTATCCATAGACGATCGCACAAAGTGTGAACCGATTTGTTGTATTGTCTCGACTCAGTCCATAGACAATCACTTTCGGGGAAAGGACTTATATGAAGGAAAAGTTATAGCTTGAGGTATAATTAGGGTACCCTTGCCTTTTTCAATTGGTATAAGAGAAGGAAAACACGAAAAGATCTAACAATCTTTGTTTGGTGGGATCCATCCTATAAGAATGAACTCGAGTTCTCACGAATAGACTTCAATTAATGTACCGCCAAGATTTGATGAAACAAACTATCTATGGTGGAAATATGCTATGCGATCTTTTCTTCAATTACGAGACTTTAATACTTGGATATTAATCGTCGATGGTTATATTCTTCCAAAGATAGAAAATTCGGATACTAAGCTTAAACGCCTAGTAAATTTTTTGAACGAAGAAAAGGCACTAGCTAAGCAGAATTCAGATGGTTTGAATGATATAATACATGTTGTGAGCCGTCATTTACAACATCATGTATCAAAATGTCAAACTTCGAAAGAAGCTTGGGATAATCTTCAAATCGTGTTTGAACGAAACACATCAGAAAAGGAATCTAGACTTCAAAATCTTACATCTGATTGGGAAAACCTTCGAATAGATGACAACGACACTTTTGAAGAGTTCATCTTAAACTCTCTGAGATAATTAATGCCTTTTTCTCGCTAGGAAAGACTATTTCTGAAAACGATATAGTGTGCAAAATTCTCATATCGTTGCCTCCAAGATAAGATTCTAAGAAGCATGCAATCATAGAAGCAAATGATCTCTCAACTCTCTCACGAAGCACACTCGTTGGAAAGTTAAAGATCTTTGATCATGAATCACAGTCTATTCAAAATAAAGGGATTGCTTTTAAAGCTGGAAAAATTCCTAAAGTCCCAATGAAAAGGAATAGACAGTTGGATGATTCAGATGAACATATTGCAGGAAACTCTGATGATGAAATCGAAGAATCATTATCTTTGATTACTAGATAGTTTTGAGATCTCTTAAGGTCGAGAAATAAGAGATTCATAAAGGATACTCACCAATCTTCTCGACCACATGATCGAGTTCATGTCAAAAAGGAACATGAAGAAGATGATGAATATCATCCGCAATACTTCAAGTGTAAAGGGTTTGGTCATATTGCTAAAGATTGTCCCAATCATAAGAAGTAAACTGGAAGTAAGGCATTGGCTGTAACTCATGATGAGACCTCGGATTTATACGATTCTGAAGAAGAGGAAACAGCTAATATTGCATTAGTTTTCAATCTTATTTCTTCCTCCTCCATTAGTGATTTACCCATTTTAAGAATGGGCATGTCTTTCGATGTTATTAAATCATCTAATGGTAAAGAGAAAGTTAAGATACGATGCAAAAATTGTCTCAAGAACAAAACTGCTAAGAGTTGTGCAGACAACCAAAGTCAAGATACTTCGCTAGTTCGAGGTAACAAAAGGAGAATTTCTCATATGATTCTAGATCAAGAACGCTCGGGTTGTTCAAAGTTCCATAATGAGAGAAAATCTCATACTAATACCACCTGATCGGTATTAGAATTCTTTCCTCACCATGTGTGCCATATTCGAGTGAGGAAGAAGAAATCAAGGCACCTTTTGTGTAGATTATGGAAATAGAATCTAGTAATTGAAAATATTTGATATATTCGTATATGTAGATATATAATATTTTCGGAAATATGAGAAATATAAAGAGATCCTTTTGTTTTGTGATCGTTCATTGTATGAACCATGAGTCTGGATCAAACATCTTTGTATGAAAAGATGATAGATCAGAATGATCATTCTATGAATAAGTCAGGGGGTTATCTTGAGATTAGGGGTAAAATCAAAAAGGGAGATTGGCTTAGCAAGAATAAAATAGAGAATACACTGAAGAAAGATCAGTGTATTGAAGCATTAACACTCTTTTGTGTTCAATCAAAGACAGAACTACATGCTCTTGCAGAATCCTTCACGAAAATTTCTCACCTGCAAGAGGTTCTGGTTAAGCAACAAGGTTTTCTACTTGAAGAAATTCACAAGCGAAAAAATGAAAATGGAAACCTTCCTTCATGTAGTGTTGATATGAAGGACTGAGTTGTATTAAAAAAATAGACATCAATTTTTGATTGCTTTCATTGATTGTATAAGTCTATTGAATAAAACTATTATGAATGAAGTTATTTGATTTATAATTTTTCTTGTGATAGTTTTTGATTTACATAGCCGGTACTTTAATGCTTTACTTTATATGCTATGTATGTTTATGAGATGTTTGATTTCGGTTTTATTACCTTGATATTCGATCTCATAATATTATGGTTTGGGTGACTTTTGATTTAGCAGGATTAAGTTCTAGCCCATGTTGGTAGGATTTATCAAAGTATCATGAGAGTTTCTTGTAGAAACAATATGTGAAAAAGTTACAATATGTTGAATCGGTTTTGGTTTAGCATAAAAACATATGTGTTTCGACGGTTTTCAACTTTTGCTTGCAATTGTTAAAACCGATTTTCAACCTTTCTCTGGTAAAGGTTGGTTGTTGTTATTCTTTTTTTTTGGCATGAGAATGACAACATGATGGTATTTCGATATCAATTCTCCCGAAAAAAGAAAGCGATGGAATCATATTTGGAGAAGTTAGATGCGAAATTGAGGTAACAATCTTGTTAGTTAATTGTTTTCCTGTTTTAAGAAAAGCCTATTTTTATTTGATATATATATTGCTTTTGCTTAAAAGAAATTGTTGGTACAATTGATTTGTTTATTCCATTATATATGTATGGATGTGTGTGTGTGTGTGTGATTCAATTGTTTCCGGTTAAGTAAAACTTTTGTTATCTTGCTTTGTTGTGTGATATCATTAGTTTAGGCTTACGAAATTTGGTGCAATTGCGGTGCTTTAATGTTTATGTTAATTTAATTGCTTCTAGTTAAGTAAAACAATTGTTATTTTGCTTTATTGTGTGGTATCAATTGTTTAAGCTTACAAAATTTCGGTGCAATAGTGAAAATTTGGTTTATATATGTTGTTTCTATTGTATCCGGTTGAGGTGAATAATTATTCAAGTTGATTTATTGGTTTGTATAAATTATTTATGGCTTAACGAATGAATATGTTGACGGGACGAGTTGTTTAGTCCAATTCGATTCCGGATAAGCTAAGCTAAATTAATTCTGATCTTAGTTAGACTTATCAAAGTGGAGGTTTCAGTTATTCAAGTCTAGCCGAAAGCCTAAACAAGGAAATGCTAGTTAACTAACCTAGTATTTGGCTTATTTAAAATTTAAAGGTCTAAGTTATATGGATAATTAGAACCTGATGAGAAAAATAGAGTTTATCTTTGTTTTGGTCTTATCGAATGAAGCGGTTGTATTTATACAATCGGTTTAGCAAAGGGAATAACTTGCTTAGTTGTTTTTTTTGGTTTGCTAAACTAGTTGGAAAAATTGCTTCGGGCAAGTATTTCCATGATAACATATCAAAACGTAATTACTTGTAGTTTCGGTTTTGATATTGGTTATCAAAAATGCTGTGTAAAACCCTCGTGCTTGACTCAACAGGTTGCAAGTCTATTTTGAGATTTGTAAGATCCTTTTCGTGTTGTCCATTATTTTTTCTTTTCTTTGTCATTTTTGTAACAAAAAGTGGGAGAAATATATGGAGTAAACAAGTGATGATGGTACCAATTTATGGTTGATTTGTGTCACTAGGGAAGAGGACAATGGTGCTTGAACGTTTATCTAACGAATGAGGAAAAACACAGACTAAGGGGGAGTAACATATCATATGAATGGGATAACAAAGATGTGGATTGAAAATCTACCTAGCTCACCTTTATGGGGAGTGTAAGCTTTGTTATTATAGTACATCTGCTGCATTTTTGAGGATTGAATGAATGAAGGTTATGTGCTGTGGATTCGAGAATGAAGCGTATGTGTAATGAATTCTTGTAATTTGTTTATCCATATGATTGTAAGAGTTTTGTCACTAAAATTGCCAAAGGGGGAGATTGTTAGAGCATTTCTCGGTTGAACCCACCAAGCGTTGGTATGTCAAGTTTGGTTGTCATATTTTAGTGAAGCAAAACTCATTTAAGAGTCGCTTGATTTAAATGTACTAGAGTCAACTTCGTATAGGTTAGCTTGAAAGTAGGGTGAGACATTACAAGTATTGTGAAGACTTGAAGAAGTGAAGAAGTACGGAGCTACAACGACAACATAATCCTCCACTTGAGGTTAGTGATATTTGACTTGAACTGTCTCATTCCCTAACGTATTTTTCAAGTCGTGCATATTGAAAACATACAACTGCGAAGCATGAACACTCTAGATAGACATAGTACTAAGGAATACAATATGAAGTTTCTTTCTTAACCATTAAACTTTGTATATAAGATATCGACATAATTGTATGAATACTATTGTGATTATGTATATGTTCTAAGAAAGTAAGTTCATGATATGTGTTGTGAACCGAAAAGGAAATTGCCAGGCGTTATTGGGACTGTTCTTCATTGCATATCTTATGAACGAACAATATGTGTGATTAGTATAACCACTCACGACTTGTTTGTGTTCTTAGTAAAACTATTCACATGAGTCCTGACTTATGTATTGGTATGACTTTTATTAGTAAAACCGATCTTAAGTAATCACCTGGGGTATGATCGGGTTGTGTATATCTGAACTTATTACTAGGAAGAAGGGAACCGATCCTAATAAGAAGTGTAGTGCATCACAAGGGAAACCGATCCTTGTATGAGGTGCATCAAGGTTTATGGAAGAAAGGGGAAACGAACCTATGAACATGTGCAACACGTTTTTGGGAAGGGGGAACCGATTCTATGAACATGTGTCGTACATACAAGTTAGATACCAAATATATATGGGGAACCGATCCTTGTACCTAGTCAGCCGTATCTTTGGTAAGCTAGTGTAACTATTCACAGTACTCACATGGAGGTAGAACCGAAACTTGTTTTGGTAGAACCGTAAACCCATTGAGTAGTACTTGATCAATCACATGGTTCTTGAAAGTCATATGAACCAATTCTAAACTTGTTTGGAAGTTTGGTAAATCGATTTCAAGTGAGCAAGCATGGAAAAGACTTGCAAGAGTAAGATGTCGACACACTTTGAACACGGTGCATTAATGCTTATTCTATCTTGTTCAAAGATATTCCTTAAAGGCTAAGAAGGAAGTAAATCCCAAGATCGAATTTAAATAAGTTAAGAATCTTTTTAATTAAGGTTTTTTAATTATATATGGAAAATAAGAATTAGTAATGTATATTTGCTAATTAAAGATTTGCCAAGGAGATTTCGATCATTCTTTTTGGACAATGCATCCATAGGAATTATGAAAACCGAATTTGGTGGAGTAATGAAAAATATCTTGGGAATATTTTCGGTTTTGGAAATTCCTTGGTGTCCAAACTTCCTTGTCTATAAATACTTTGAGTTTGCATTTCTAACAAACTAATCCTTCGTGACATAGACTTACTCTTTTGTCTTTGTTACTGGTGAAGCTGCCTATCAGAGAGGAGAGTAATCTAATTAGGTGAAATCTCTTACGACCGCTCAATTTAAATTCTTCTTTGGGATTGAGAAGCTCTAGCGCGACCCGTTGGTGGGAAACTAGATATTGTTGTTTATCTTTAGTTTTCATATTGATTTGATTGACTAACGGTGGTTGAACTTTGATTGCACCTAGTTTGTTTATGCTTGAGAATATTCTCTTCTGATATAAGATTTAATCAAACTATTTCAAGGTTTCGACAGGGATCTTTAGACTTTTGTTAGATCTAAAGACGATCTTGTGATAATCCATTGTTAACAGACTCCGTTCTGTGTGTGATTGATCACAAGAGATTCAAGTAATTGTGTGCAGGTATTTATTGAAGATCTAAGAAGATTTGAAGATAAAGAAGATATTGAAGATTTCTAACTTGGATTTTACAATCTTTGGTGCGCACAATACTTGTTTGGGAAAAATAGGATCCAATTAATAATCGGTTTATCCTTGTGGTAGATTGGATTGATAAATTGAGGAAGATCGGTATCAACAAATATCACTTGGTTGAAGAGTGTTGTTGGCTTAATCTAAACGATTACCTTTGGGTGATTGAACATAAGATAGATCTTGGAACCTGGCAAATGAGTTTATGTTAAGATAAAGAAGGGAACCTTTGCGCAACTCATATCACTTGGTTGAAGAGAGTTGATACCAAACAGATTTGGTGTTCCTTTACTATTTGGAATATGAACCAAAGGAATTGGTCCAAGTACGTGACTTGTTTACAGGTTGGAGGCGTGGGAATATAGATGGAACTAGGTGAACTATAGGTTTAGTTGCTTGGTATCAACTATACGAAGTTGGTATTATTTTGTATAGCGGCTTAATCCTAAGAGTATTTAATTCTAGACTAGGTCCCAGGGATTTTCTGCATTTGCGGTTTCCTCGTTAAGAAAATCTTGTTGTGTCATTTACTTTACATTTCCGCATTATAATTTTTTTATTATAATTAAAGTAAATTGCACAAACATTAATTCCTATTTACTTGATACATGAATTCTATTGATTTTGGTTAAGTCCGAACCTTTGTATCAAGTAAACACACTTTGTTGTCGTATTGTATCGATCTCTTATCCATAGACGATCACACAAAGTGTGAACCGATTTTTTGTATTGTCTCGACTCAGTCCATAGACAATCACTTTCGGGGAAAGGACTTATAGGAAGGAAAAGTTATAGCTTGTGGTATAATTAGGATACCCTTTCCTTTTCACTTTTGTCTCAACAGCTAGGAAGGATATTTTGAATCTTGCGGTGATAACAATGTGGCATATTTGGAAGGGTACATGTGTGAAATTGTTTGATAACAAATTCCAGCATCCTCGGACCATCATTCATCAAGTTTATAAGTTTTGACATACTCATAACATATGCATTCATAATAGTTCTAGTAGTTCTATCACTACTAAACCTATCTCATGTTCTAGCCAAAAAAATCATTTGAGCCATCCTCCATTTGCATGGTTAAAAATTAATTTTGATGATACTAATTTTGCTGGTCTTTCCATTGTGGTTCACAATCATTTAGGAGAATTCGTGGAAGCTGTTTCCTGGACAAGAAGAGCAAGTGATGTAGCTCAAGATGAAGCTCTAGCACTGAAGATAGTGACTTAATAGATTAAAATCAAAGGTTTTAAGTAAAGTTCTAATAGAAGGTGATAAGAAAGTTGTTACGGAAGCTGTGCAAAAGAAACAAGTTGATAATATCAGGTGGGAAGATAAACATCTTCTGACTGAATGTACAAATTTCTTGATGGACTTTTCTGAAGTTAATGTTAAGTTTGTTCCTAGATCCTGTAACAGGATAGCTGATGCACTAGCTAAGCATGCATGTATTAATAATTATACTCATCGGTGGAGTTATGTTCCTCCAGATGTGATAATTCCTCGTTTGCTTAAGGGCAACTCCTATGGAACCAAAAATCATCCATATCTTTGTGAGGATCCACATCTTATGGACCAAAAAGTGCTACTATAGATGATTTTAACATCCATATGTTTGTGACATCCAGAGGGTACTCCTAAAATCTATAGAGGTAGCTATGGAGAGCCCATCCGGTCATAGGATGACCGGATACCCCATCCGGACACTTAATGTCTGGATGTATATTTTATTTTTTTGGTTTTTTTTTTCATCCGGTCACTAAGAGCATCTCCAACAGAGGGTGAAAGTTTTATTTTTTTATGACACATAGGATTTTAGATCCTCATTTAAATTAAATTCATCTCCTACAGTGGGTGTTATAAATTAGGAAGGGTGTCAAAATAAATATAAAGGTCTTAGAGAAAGGCTTATCTAGACCTTCGGAACGACCTCCATGTCATCTTTTTAAATAGTTTTTTAATTATTATTTTTACATAAATTTTTATAAACCAATAGAAAAAGAGGAATCAGTTTTATCTTTATCCAAAAACACAAATCCTAAAAATAAGACCCCATACTGTTGGAGATAGTTCATGAGTAAAACATAACTATTTTTGTTACATACATATGACCCCACAAATAATGACCTAAATAAAAACTCCACGTAGGATTATTAGCACTCATTGTTGGAGATGCTCTAAGCAACCAGATGTATATCTTAATATATTTTTTTTCTTACCTTATTCGAATATTGACTAACCGGATAGTAAATCTTTTTAATATTTTAATATAATAAAAACAAAACAAAAAAGAATATTTGGGTCCCAATTTATGGCTATTTATCTAGACTAGATTTTGTGCCCATGCTACGCTCGGGCATTTTTATTCTTTTAGCCACATTTTTTATTAGGAGTGGCTTCGCCTCGCCCCGTCCCTGTTTGATTTGGTAAAGCTCGGATTCGCCTCATCCCGTCCCAATTTGATTTTGTAAACTCATTTTTTCTTTTAGCCATATTATTCATTTGATGTGATATGGCTCCGCACGCCTCGACGCCCCGCCCTGTCGTGATGCATTTTTTATTTGGTGAAGGTGGGGTTCACCTCGTCTTGTCCAGATGCATTTTTAATTTGGTGTGGCTCGGATTTGCCTCGCCTCGTCCCAATGCATTGTCCTTCGCGATGCATTTTCCATTTGGCGTGGCTCGTCTATGCCTCACCCCGTCGCTTAGGATTTTTGATTTCGTGTTATCTTCAACCATGCTTTTGATTTGGTGTAGCGGGGTCACTTAAATTTTTTATTTGCATTTTTGATTTGTGTGGCGCGGCGAACGTCTTTAACCATATTTTTTATTTGGTGTGGCGTGGGCATAAGAAACCTTTAGCACACCAGTTTAAGCCTTAATAAAAATGTGCCCAAGTAGTTGAGCAAATCGGTTATCCTGACACATCAAATAAATTTAATAAATAACATACAGAAAGAAGGATCAAGCTCCTACGCAATGGATGTCATTATTTTCGCGTCTGCGGCTAATGCATCTGAAACCATGCTTTCAATCAATGTGCAAACTTAGAAAATTACCAAGAAAAAGTAATAGATAATATTTTCAAAACAGAATAACTTCATTTAAACTTATCATGTATCCATACTTACAATTATCCATACTTACAATTATATCAGTTCCTATAGATACTCTATTATTGTTAAAGAAATATACATGATGGAACGGCAAAAAATCCCCAGTGACAGTCACTATCCATTACAATTGTGATACGGTACTCTAATCCCATTTGTTTTCTGAATGCTTGTGGAAGGTCTTACACTTTTGAAGTAGGCCAGAAAATTCATGGCCCGATTATGAAAACTGAATTTCAGGATGACCCGTTACCACGAAGTGTTGATCATTCATTTTCCTTATTGACTCCAGTGAGCTGTAAGAAAGAAGAAATCATTTTTGAGTTTAGTTATAGCCAAAGGATCAGCGTAATACAACACAAACACAAAGAATTATTAAGACTAAACAGTTATAGTCGGTAAGTTTATAAATTATTTATGGATATTGATATATTCCTAGTCAGGATATACATAGACATGGAAATTACCATCCACAAATGTGATTAAAGCTTAGATTCAAGAGCTTGACTCACCGGTGAACTGTAATTGCCCACCACCAGATGTAACGATTGATCCACGTTGCAACCAAAAATCCCATCGAAAACTGTTTTAGAAAACCCTATAAGATCCTACAGAAACTACTAAACACAACACAAAACCAAATTCAATGCCATAACTATAAAAATTTAAAAACCATAATTTGTTGTTTCACTCATTTAATTTTGTTTCCTGACCTAAAATTCAAGTAGATTATTGGAACAACAGACCAATAGACTCTAGTGTTTCTGTAAGTGTTAATATATCTAGAAAAATTACCGATCAAAAGTCTTGTTGCGATATTCCCTAATATAGGGGAGTCGTCTTTATCTATAGAATATAGCCTATCGTATGTTGATAGGGAAGTTGGAAACTTTCTTGTGTTGCAGGTTGTCAATTGTATTGCACAGTTTTATTTAATGGATTGCATAATCTAAGAAAGTTTCCAACTTCCCTATCAACCCGCTTGATTCATCTGATGTTCCATACTCTTATGCCTATCATAGTCCCTCTCAGTCTACATAAAATTCGCACACTTTAAGAGAAGTGAGCATACCTTCAAAATCAAAATAAAGTGGAGATCATAACATGCTATTTATCCACACCAATGTAACTTAAGCATGTTGTGCGAAGAAAGAGTATCATCACCTATCGATACCACATAACATATTTTAAAACAAATATATCATCCAGTAAAGGATCAGAAGCATACATCATATTTGAAAGGTAAGGACTCAATAATTTTTAGTGTCACTATATAATGTTGTTGAATCTCAAAGAAGTCTGAGGTAGAGCAAGCACAGAATGTGTAAAAAATTATATTGAATAATCAAATCATATCCGCCTATTAACTAAAATCTATGGTTGTGTTTCAATTCTCAAACACCCATTTGCTAACCGCAGCATCAACTTAACTTTATCTACAGACTTTCCCCTTGGAAAACCTTGAGATAGAGTTTGGCTAACCTATTTCTTGGACTCATTTAATTCATTTTCTTCTTCCAGATTAGCCTTTTAAATTCATTTTCTTCTTCCCGGTTGGCTTTTTATATTGTTTCTTTTCCGATGGATGGTTCACAGTAGTTTCCCACAACATTTTTTTTCCTTACTTGCTCCATCTGGAGCTCCTAAATACCTGAAATATAGAAATAGTGTTATCATTGAAAAACATATAAGTCAAAAAAATTAAACTACAAATCTAGTACTCAAGATGCCTCTTTCACTTCGAGCTTCCATCGTGAACCTGTGGAATGAAAGCACGCTAAAAAGTTTTATTAGCAGTAGAATGCATTTTAGCAAGGATATCGAATGAAAGTACGCTAAAAAGACCTTCATGCAACTGATCCATGACTCCAAGTGTCATTGACATGTGAAAATGTCGATATAGAGAAAATAACATAAAAATCAGTGCAGCATCACCAAAGTGGAGGATAGTGAACTGAATACCACGATACATTTTATGCTGCCCTCAATTGGATGATGGAAAATGTATACTATTCTCCGGTGATGTCCTGTGTTGTAGTACTGAAAATCGATACTAAACACCACTTATTTTAAAAAATAAGAAATTATTGAAGCAAAGGTAATGGAGTGAACATGAGTAAATTGGGTTTATGGGTAATGCTACCAAGCTCACCAGTACCATCTATGCAGTCACAAAAACCATCATTAAGATGATCTTGAATGAAAGATTTTGATCATCTCTGCCTTGAATTAACTTTCACTCAAAAAAAACATTTCTCATCAGGAACTCTATAAACAACACAAAAATAAATTTACAATGACAAAGGATTTAAACAAAACTGACTTCCATCCATTCATAAGGAAATTATAATTACTCTAATTCTCTAATGTGCTAACTTTATACAACACAAAACCAAGCAATATCAAGCTAACCATGAGATGTATTTAATTAATGTCATAGTATACTAACCATAAGATTTTCCTGAGATACTACAGCTTGTCTAAAGCAGCGCAGCAATTCATCCGTGTACTCAAGCTTTGAAAATACCTTTACTGCAACATCCTGCATGAAAGTGCTTGTCAACACCATAAAAAATGACCGTTCACCTATTTTATATAATGCTTGTAATGCACACTTCATTTGTCACAATTAATTACCTTGCTAATGCTTAATCATTTAATAAATGTACACCAAGAGTATGATTTCTTTTCTGCTTCTGTACAAAAGAAAAGACAATGCATATTACTATAACTAATTGAACAACAGAAAAGGCTTTACAAATGAAACAATGATTCTCTTACCCCTTCTAATGCAAAGCTGATAAATTCTGGTTGTATTAACTCAAGGGTGAAGTGAATTTTCCTTCAACCTTGATCAAGTCTAACTAATTTTTTGTACTTGCACCAGTTTGTTGTGCCACCAGTTCATCCTTCACTGTGTTTCTTTAATCATCCACCAGTTTGGTTTTAGGTTTTTATAAAATTTTACACCCTCCTTTCAAGACATAAGAAAGACTAATTTTGACCTATTGACAGGTAGCACTTATTACTTTGAATGTATTTCATAACTCTTCAATTATCATTCGACAGTGAACAAAATGAAAAGGACCGACACTCTTTGTGGTGTAATGCTATTTGATGCAAAATTGTTCTGGATATTAATAAAAGTGTCATGCTTCATATAATCATTGAGAAATCAAGGAAAAGAATCACCATTGTTAATGTATTTTGGAATATATTTTCGTGGTACCTTCAGAGCTCAAAATACAAAACCCATACTTCATATTATCGTGACAGATAAGTTTACCTAGATAGTGTAAACTTTATCACTATTGTCATTGATGTTGTACATCTTTATCTTCATGTGAGTGATTGATTCTCCACTGCCGCCTAAAACCCTAGATACAGAAGCCTTTGATTAGTTCCGTATACCAAAATTTGAATGAAAATCAATTTTTGAAGTATAATCATCTTACTCGACATAAAACCCTTAGGATTTTAACCTAAAATAATAAAAAGATCATGACACGGAATCAAGGAAGATACCTAAAACAAACTGATGCAATAAACGAAATTACGTTGCCTGCATGTCACTGGTATTTTGGCTAAGCCAAGTGCACATAGAATGGCTTATGGAGCAATAGTGAAAGGCGTACCTTCCTAGCAAATCTGGTGATCTCCTTTCTTATTTCCGGTATTTGATGATGAAGATCCATGATTTGATGTAAGAGAAAAGCTTGGTTTAAGATTTAGGTTTCTGATTATGGGTTTAAAAGTAAGGTTTAATATTTAACATTATTTCCTAATACTTTAAGATTTAGGTTTCTGAAAAGATAAAATCTCACATATGAGTCCGCTGCAACAACTTACTTTACTTTTATGAAATTGCTAATACTTTGTGAAAGGAAAACAAATATATTTCCTATACAGAAAATGAAAAAACTAAGAAATAAGAGCTTAATACATTCTAATATTATCTTTAACATAGCCAATTAACGTATACCGAGAATTTGTGTAAAGAAATCATTGTGAAATGAACCTAATAATTCTTGGTAACCTTGAATGTAATGAATGAAGAACACAAATTATATATTTTACCTTTCTTCCATGTCACTGCTCTGTGAGCTGTTATCATAATCAAGAACGAAATCTCACTTATTGGATTCCATTGTGGAAGAATCACCCACAATTTTTCTGAGGAATTGGCTAGCTGAACAAATATTTCCTCATTACGCTATTACAATCAATCAAAAATAGGCAGAGGTTCAATATGAGATTAAAAATAGGAAAGTTCATGAAAGTGAAAATTAGTTCTCCTCAAAAAAAAAAAAAAGATTTATGGTTAATACTATAAAGACTTACTGATTAATTACGAATATGAGAACCAATTTTCAATAAGGATTAAAGACACATAGATAAATAGAAATTCAACCAAGAACCCTAGAAAACTTTTGGGTTTGTTCTCTTCTGTTTTTTGAATCGAAACAGAGGTACAAATATATTATTACGAATCAGGATTGTAATCATGAATTAAATAACTAAATCGAGATTAAATCAAAGTTATTAGGCTACCAAAATTTAGATTTCTCTTTTCCTGGGTTTTTCAATTATAAGGCGGATAAGAAAATTGATTGTATATTTACTAGTCATAAAAACCCAAGGTGATCAAACTTGTTGTACAAAAACACCACTCAAATGTTGGGATCCATTAAAACTCCATCTTAAACAAAATTGATACAAAAACCCCAAATTTTAAAAAATTAATACAAAAACCCCAAATTTCAAAATTGGTTGCATCAAATTTTATGATGAAACCAAAATTTGGTTTCATCAAATTCTTTGGGGTTTCATCAAATTTTATGATGAAACCAAATTTTGGTTTCATAAACCACGAGTTTCTTTTGTTTTGTTGGGGTTTTTGTGTTACTTTTATTTTGATGGGTTTTTTGTGGATGGGTAGTGACACCTTTGGGGTTTTAACTCGCGGACCGTTAAATATAAGGAAAGGTTGAACTTACCTTTTGATTTTCTTTGAAGACAGAACTGTCAGATTCAATCTGTTGATGAAGGAAACATTTCCATCTCTGCTATTTCGTCTTCGTCACAGACCAAATCGATCTCGATCTACCTTTTTTCTTTCTTTTGCGGCAGCCGTTTTCAGAATGGGATATGTATCTTAGTTAGCTTTAGGTTTAGATATCTTAACAAACATTTCCCCTCTAAGTTAGGTTTCTTAGAGGTTTTTTTTTTTTTCATGGATTTTTTTTATTATCTCCGGTGGCAGGTGACATGGCGATTTTTGGTGAGAAAAATTAGAAATGACATGGCGTAAAAAGAGAGAATTTCTCATCAATTTTGAGAGGGGAGGGTGAGGGTCACCGTGCGACGTGGGGGCTTATATGACTTAGGATTTTAAAGGAGTTAGATTTCCATTGTGGAATAAATCTCCATTAAACTCTGACCATCCCTATTCATATGGATTCTCCTTGAAATACGGATGATTTAACATCCATACCATAGAAGTTGCCCTAAGGATGAAGTTTCAGGGGAGGAAGTTCGTTAGACTGTGGTATGTTAGGTTGGGTTGTGTTTGAAGTCGAATTAGGATGAGTTAGAACTTAGAAGTATTATATCGTAGATGTGTGCTTCTGTTGTTGTTGAGTCATGTACGTGTCTGTGTATCTGTGTGAGTAATCAATAAAATATCTTTCTCTTCAAGAAAAAGAAGAAAAAAAAGTCGCCGTTTGGGGACAGCAATACAAGGCAATAGCTAAAGCTAGAAGCAGCTCTACCTACGTTTCTCCTACCAGTTGAAGAACTGCAAAGCAGAGGGCAATTCTTCTTATAAATTCTCCACGTAGAGGAACAGAGAGACTCCACTCCATAATGCAATAGCATAACAAAAGTAAAGTGGTTCAATTACTTCTCGAGTACTAGTACCAAAACATGCCTTTCACCCCTCGGGCAGGATAAGCCCTATAATGACCGTCAGTCATGTAGGCTGAGCCTGTTCACTATTGAGGCTGAGCCTGTTCATTATTGCAACTGTTTCATACGTCACATTCAAATAGCAAGGGTTGCTTTTCTTTATGCAGGGATTACAAGGCAATCCAACTTCCCTGTGGCCTGTACAACGGCAGTGAGACTGGCTAAGCATGGCATTTTTTTCTTCTTCTACTCTGCTGAATTATCTACTGAATTATTTATCATGTAAGAATAGGGCATACGAATTGAAAACATGGGAAACTAAAATGAAGAAACCTAAAGTTTCATTTTCATCTGCTGTGTGGTATTCCTATAGATTACAGAACCTAAGAGTTGTCAACTTGTTCCTACCCTCTATCAACAACCCGTTCCCTCACCTTCAAAAGAAGCAAAAGTAAACCTAGAAGAGAAAAAATGAATGAATTTGGAAGGGCATAAGAACTGCCACATGAAACTCACTATTCCCAACCTTCCCCAGACACAAAGAATATACATCATAAGGCGCTGATTCTGCAAAACTTGCTTCTCTTTTAAGAGACCAATCTCTCACATCATTATCACCATTACCACCAGAGAACAACATCCCTGTTATTAATTCCAGCATCATCATCTCATATTACAGCACTGAGGTCGTCCCACTGTCTGCAATTTGTCCCACAGGCATATCATCTGCCTGGGGGATTGGTAATGAGCCGTGACATAATCTTCAATGCACCCGAACTGGCAGAATCTCAAGCTATGAACATATTGGACTGGTTTTGACACATTGAACTGCTCAACCCACATCCCCATGCTAACATCCTCCATCTTGAACAGCTGTATCAGGCAGAATTTAGTTAGAGAATTCATTTACATTCCCACCAACATTTTTCATCTCCATGGTATTTAGAGAACAATTAACAACGACGAGTGTTTATGAAGCTTACCCTAAGCTTGTTTTTCTCAAAATCAGATACAATATACTCTGCAATGTCAGATGACACTATGTAGCCTGGTCCATTTGCATAGGGTGGATAATCTTCTTCTGGCCATTCCTAAAACCCAGTTACCAAAAAAAAAAAAAAAAAAGTGAGCCATGATTAATTACACCACAAACAAAAAGAATAAAAAACACACAGCACTTGAACACGCCAGATTACCGGAGTAGGATATACATATAGATAAGTTCGTCAGAGTAACAGATATGTGAAACAGCATACCTCATATGTGACGGCCCATTTACCATAACGCAAGGGCTTGTGGTAGTAATTTATGTTTCCTGCATAGAGGCTCCTACCCTCTGTAACTTTCTTTGTTGCCTCGATCATTGAATCCACTCTCACAAATGTGTCATCGTCGCATTTCATAATGTATTTTGCGGATACTGTGCGAACCTGTGAGCAAACGAGTATACAAGATGAATAATCTTGACCCAGTAGTAGGAGATGAACAGTACCAACATCTAGTCTAGCTTCATAACTCACCCCATATTCACAAATGGCAACAGTCTTCAAAACCACAAGGTCATAACTATCCATGAAAGGAACAATAACAATATCACCAAAGAATTCTGCTTCTTTCTTCAATTCCACATTTACTTCTTTCCTTCCATTCTGTCAAAGACAAAAGCCAACACTATGTTAGTTTATAAAAACCAGTTTTTTCTACTAAAAACACCTAATAGAACCAAGATACACCACTTGGCCGCAAACTTACCAATGCAACAAAGAAACGCACGACCACATTCGATGATTTTATTAGATCAGACTGCATCCAAGACTTTCTCACAGCCATCCTCTCAGAGAAATGGTTGCCTGCAGAGAGGACTCCAATGAAAAGATCTACTGGTCCATCAGGAAGAGGTGAAGCTTTCCATTTACTTGACATCTCAAGATGTCTCTGTGGAGCGAAACTTGGGTGAGCTGTGGGTAAGGAAGCAGCAAATATGGAATGCACATCAATGTCACCATTCAAGGATAGCCCAGTTGCATCCTCAAGAACAAAACCCTGTTAACATTCATGAGAACTAACTAAATAAATAATCTGAAGAAAAAAAATCATTTTTTTTTTTTGTGAATCCATCAAAAATGATAAATCTGTATTTCTTGCCGCAGAAAACTGATTAGATCTGACGTTGGTACTCACAGTGCGGTAAGGGAAAGACGTGACATGCCTTCCATCAACACTAACATGATAACCTTCTAAGCCAGCACTAAGGGTAAGAACAAACAATTTGTCCTCTGCAAACGGATATGGCCAGTCAACAGTAACCTGCCTAGTGCGCCCAATCAACCGGTTTAACCACCAAGTCGCCTTTGATTCCTCCGAACGGTTATCATCATCCCTTATCCACTTCTCACACTTCACCTGTCCATCAACTGCACATTTAAAAAGAATTAACTGTTTATCAACTGCACAATTACAAAGAATTACTCAATGAATAAGACCTATTCACAATTGACGGGTTCTTTTTCAACTATTTTCTGCAGGAACACATAATTCTTCGTACACATTACTTTGGCAAAACCCTTCAAGTCACCGACAAATTTCAGGGTACAAATCACATCCTACTCTGAACACAAAGATCATAACTCAACACAACAGAATCCAGCTAAATTATCCCCATAAACAATTTCTCCAGAGAATTAAACTAAAATTTGTCTACCTTTTAACTAGTCCAGAATTGCACACTAAGGCAGCTAAAAATCAAACTACAAAAAATAAAGAGCATACCAGTTTCTTCATCTGCTTTAGTTTTCCAGCCTTCACACCTAAGCGCCGTTCCCCACTGCATCCGATAACAAGTATTCTGTTCAATAACAGGTTTACCACTCCAATCACCTCTCAACCTAGGATTAAAATGCAGAATCCTAGGTGGATCTTCTCCATCAACAGTTTTCAAACCTTGCAGTTCCATCATAAACTGAGACACCAAAACTGATTCGGAAGCATCTCTTACCAAGGCTATCTTTGGATCATACTCCGGATGTGCACCATGCGGTTTACCAACAATAGTTATATGTGATCCCAATGTCAATCCACATGGTAACACTATAACCTTCCCCTTGTTCCAAAATTCAGTACCAGATAATGAAACTGAATGTGGACATGATTCTGATAAATTTTCAACCTTTTTTACCTCATCAATCTTCAGTTTCCCTGACTGTAACTCCTCCCAATATTTCTTGCCAATCACCCATGCATCTTTCACAGATTTCTGTAGCTCAGAAACCCCTTGTTTCCTAGTATTAAATATACTCTCTTGATATCTCAACCCAGACAGAATTCTACTTTTTTCTTGAAAGGGTTCTGGAAATGTAGATTGAGAAACCCTAAAAGAAACCTTTTTTAAGGGCTGAATTGGTGACTCTTTTGCTTCCAACTCTTCTTCAGTATCAAGCTGAATAACTTCATTTATAAACCCATTGAAATTATCTTCTCCTGATGAAACTTCACTAAACCCAATTTTAAATACTAATGGAATTTCATAACTCATCATAAATAAATACAAAAACCCAATAAAAATCAAAACTTGTACAGATCTCTGTCTTGTAAATGACAAAAATGTATCAAACTTTGCTTTCTTCATCTTCATACACAATCCAAAACCCCTAGCTTTCACACCCTGAAATTTTTTGACGATGAAAACGAAATTGAAAACTGGTGTTTTTTAATTCAGTAACTGAATTATAAAAACCCTAAAAAGATTGTTGGGAGGAAGAAAATAATTTAGGTCAGCTAGAAAAGAAGAAAGAAGAAGAAGAAACCGTTTTCTAGATTGGCGTTAATTAATGGAGTCTTTCTCTTTCAGAGAATTAATAAATATTTCTTTTATTTATTTATTCCATTGTATTAAATTTGAAAAACCGAGATTCTAAGTCTCTTTTTATCGTTCAGGTATACTCCAACCTTGAATCCTAACCGTTCAATTTTTAAGCATGTGAATCTCGATATGATCTAAGGTTGATAAGGTTTATTTAGTTCGTATATAATACGGCATCAGGTAAATCTGGACCCACAAACCTCAGTTTCTGCGAATGGTGTGTTTTTGATACGGGTACGGATCCGGTCAAAACCATCTCATGTTGTGTTGTTACCCGACGATGTTTAGATCCGACGGCTGTTGATACTGGTGATGATGTACGAGGAAGGTAGTCAAATAGATAACTTAGTGGAGGAGAAAGAAAGTAACGCGTGGATGTTTATTTGAATGCCAGCATTTTTTTCCACTAAAACGAGTGAACCGACTTCACCGTTGGCTTTGGGTGTACGTTGGAAGAATTTTCTTTGAATATGTTCGCAAGAAAATTGTTTCCTTTATTTTGAAATAGTATTACAAGCATGCGCGATGCGCCTGCCATTCTATATTACAATATTAATTGGGGTGATATGATAACTAATAAGACAAAAGAATATTAGCAAATTCTGAATTGGATATCACATCCGCTAATATTAGTTTCGAATTTCGAGTAACCAGACCGTTTTCAGATTGGAAAGCGAGCATCAATTGTAGTTTTTAACTCGATGAAGTGTCGTTACTCAGCTTTGACTGCTGGCAGAAAAACAGTGAGCTAGCATAGTCTCATTTAGCACATCAATATAGATGTCCCTCCCTTGTTATATTTATTTCATTTACATTTATTTATTTTTGGGTTGGGTGGTCTTCTAGATTTTTTCGCCCCTTCTTCTTCGTCCTCCTATTCTTCTTCTCCTTTAAAATCCCCATCCTTTACTGTCATTCTCTAGTCCATCTATTCTTCTACGTATTCTGTTCGGTAACCCAATCAACGAACATGTAGATGCATTTTACTACAAACTACATCCAAAGGATAGAAACACAATGCTCGTCTCAAATGAAAATAAACACTCCACAATGAACACAAGATTTACGTGGTTCGGTATGATTACCTACGTCCACGGGGGTGAAAGGATGAATCTTATTACTTAGAAGTGTTACAAAGATGTTGCTCTCCGTGGGATTTTCTTACAAGACGCACTTACTACTCACTTTTCTTCTTCTTTGTGCTTACTCGAGTTTTTCTCCTCTCTCTCTCCAAATACAACCTGCCTTTCATGAATACAAGTCCCTTTATTTATAGGGGAAGTTCCATACACCCAAGTTAAGGTGTTGGTCATGTTACATCAATTCAACAGTTCTGCGGTCGGACAGACTTACGTCGCCTCACATGGCCGATGTATCTTGACTCTTCGCCTGTCTTTCGTCCGAGCCGACCTCTCCAGATGCTCTCTTGACACGAGGTCGCCTGTTTCTGAATGTCGCCCGTCTTCGATCGTTGCTTTTATGGTTAGTCGATGTGTCTCCTACTTTCTTATCTGTTTGACCATAGCACCTCGTTTGTCCCGCCGCGTCTCGTCATGTCAGCTTTGTCAGAAGTCTTAATCAAGTCTTATCCGACAGCTGTAGAGCAATCAAGCCCGATCCACGTGGCTCCTGAAATCTCGCGCCACTAATCTTCATTCCATGCTTCGAGTCTTTTCGTGTTTAGGTGTACCAGGCCTAGGATGTTGCCACCTGGATCTGTGTATAATTTACACCTACATTTATGCCCCTTCTTCCGCTCGTGTGGGAGACACGTGTGGAAGAATATCGCCCTAACTGCCCACGTCTTTGTTCATGCCGTGAATCCCGCCATGCAGCGTCCCATTAACTCCACTTTATGACTGGTAACCGTCGGCGTCGGTTACAATTCTTCTTCTTTAAATTGCCCGCTCCTTTCTTCCTTCTTATTCTTTACCCTTTCTTTCTCTGTTCATCTACTGTGGTTTTCTCCCAAGTTTCTTCACATTTTGCGCTTCTCAAAAAACCCTAGCTTTCTTGGTTTTCTTTCGTCATCTTCTCCTCATCGATTGATATAGTAGCTGCCATCGCCTCATCTTTCTTTGTTGAAAACCGAGTTCTGCATTATCTTTGTTAATGGCTTCTTCTCCTTCCATGGCTGAAAAGAGGTCTGTTGATGATGTTTTTTCTGAGTTTGACGTTCCTCCCCTTGCTTCTCTGTTTTTTCTTGAAATCCCTTCTAGGTATGATGATCGAGCGATGAGATCTATTTTTGCTGATAGCTCTTCTTCTATTTCGTGCAGGTCCGAGAAAAGGGTGAAGGATCTCTCTGATGAAGAGTTCATTGAGCAGCTGAAGGAGAAGTACGATCTTCAAAATTTCGAAGTGACCCTTCTCTCGGGCCGAAACGGTATCTTGAAGAAAACCGATATGAAGAAGCACGAGAAATCGGCTGATTGTGTGGTCATCACCTTGGGTCAACTGGAGCTGGGCCTTCGTCTTCCCTTATACAACCCTGATAGCCCATTTTATTACGAGATTATGTCCCAGATTCGGCCTTCTTGTGCTTTAGCTCAATGGACTGGAAATACTTTTCGAATTATGAACGAGTGGAGGGATCGCTGCGATGGTCATGGTTCTACTGCCGAGTGGTCGACCTACAATCCCGAGGACGCTCCTGAGTATATCGTTGCCAATTTCCTTGTCAACTATCGAGCTGGTACTTCAACCTTAGGCGATCTTGCCGGTTTTGCTGCTAGTCCTCATCGGGTCAAAACTATGCCCGAAGGTGTTGAAAGGATGATGTTGGATGCCGATCCCATCAGCCATGGTTCCAACAAGCGAGCCCGTCATTCTAATGACCCGATTTATCCCCGAGTTCCGCTTCTAGTCCGAGGTCCGATCCTTCATGGTGACTTCACGTTGCCTACTTTTCCCGTCGAGCCCTATTCTTTCTGGGTGGTTAATGATGACAAGGCTGATAAGGTATGCGCTTTTCTTGATTTTTATCTTGCTAGATTCGGGCGTCAGTTAGTCATTTGTTGTTATTTAAAAATCTCAGGTCGGCTCCACCAAAACTATCGGGTCTAGGAAAAGAGGTGCTGGCACAAGGGTTGAGGAAGACCAGGGGAAGGTAACAAACATAATGATTTTCTTGTAAGTACATGTACTTGCCCCTGTTTTTTGCCTTCACATGTTCTGACGAGACACTTGTGCAGAAACACCCAAGGCACGATGATGATGACGCGGGCGATGTTGACCCTACTCCGCTGAGGCGTAATCCTGGTAGAGGTAAGCAAAGTGCTAAGCCACCGCCGAAAACGGGCCCCATCATTGATCTTTCCGATGAGGATGAGCTGTTTGGAGAGAATGTGTCGGGCGACAAAGGCGATGAACAAGGTATGGGCGACCAACAGGAGCCCTCGGAGACGCCCGTCGTAGAGAAGATCGTTACCGATGTACCGGTAGAGCTTCCTTGTGTGCCCCGGATTACTGAGGGATCGTATTCTAGTGTTGAAACTTCCTTTACTGTCTCTGGCCCGATCATGAACTCCTTGGGTGCGCTTACTTCCTCCAACTTTGTGAAGTATACAGATGAAGAAATGTTGAATGATGTGCCCCGTTATGGCGACATCGCCCTGACACTTGACACTGTGGTGAGCAAGTCGTTTCTGTATGGTTATGCTCCGCTTACGATTTCTTTCTCGTAGTGTCGCTTATGAGTCAAACTATTTGTGTTATATTATGAACCGCGTACGCTTGGATGATGCCAATCGCCTTCGAGATAAGCAGTTGATAGAATCTCTCCAACTTCAACTTCAGAATGAGAAGGGTCGCGCGAACGAGCTGGAGATCAAGCTTGCCGACGCTCAAGGTATATGATCCTTCTTAACTTGTGTTGATTGAGTTTATCGTGCCAGTATCCTGAGTCGGGTATCCTTCTTCCTAGCCGAGGTATCTAGTATAGGTATAGACGCTACTTCGGAGTTTAGGATTATGAAGATAAAATGGGATATTGAGAAGGATCTTGTGGAAAATCTTCGTCAGCGAATGGCAAACAAAGACAACAAAATAGACCGTCAAACTGAGGAGATTGCCAGACTTGAGGACGAGTTAGAACGACGTCTCCGGTTTGATTATGACCCTGCCAAGATGGAAAACTTACGGGCTCACTTGGGGTCTTCTTAGCGCCTTGCTGCTGAAAAGGCTTCTTTATCCACAAGTTTGGAGCAAAGGGTAGACGCTCTGCAATTGCAGAATCGAGACCTTCACGAGGACCGCCGACGAATATTGAGAGATAAAGATGTGGTGGAGCGAGCTAATAGCGATTTACTGGGCCGAGTGAGTGAATTTGATAAGGTTATGGGCGATTTGGAGTGGAGTAGATCGCATCTTGCAGTGCTCCAAGCGTCGCGTAATCGGTTAATGGACGATTGGGCCGAGCATAAGAAGTATTGCCCTAGTAACGAGTTCAACGAGCAACATTATAACGAATTAACCATGAAGTTGTCCAGGGCCGAGGATGAGTTGTCCAAGTCGGTAGAGTCGCTTCAGTCGGTGTTACCCTCCCTGTCAGGTCTCTTAGATGATGTGTTGAGGCCGCTCTTTTAGATTTAGATTGCGCTTTATTTTTGCAAAAATGCACCCGATGAATAACATTCTATTTTTGTGATCCTGTAGCTGAGCAACAACGCTCTCGGGATATGGATCTAGAGGTTCACCGATTGAAACAGGACGAGGTCGATTTGGGCTCCAAGTTAGCTGATGCTGAGGAAAACGCTTCCCATATTACCCAACAACTCGAGGATGAACGCGTCGCCCATGCGGAAGAGTTAGATCAGAAGGTTCAGGCGCGGCTCCTCCCAAGGCTTAAACTTTCTTTTTGTGGTGCTGCGTCACTATGTTGCCCCTTCCATCGGGTTGTAAATCGCTCTAAACACTTCTCCTCTTTTTATTTTCCGCTACCTCGCTCGTTTGTTTTAAAGGGGGTGCTGCGTCACCGATGGTGTTTGTTTTATTTTCGTTAGACGCTTCGTTTCGCTTGGTCACATGACGCTTTCCGTATTTTCTTAATAGTCGCATGACGCAATCGAGTTCTTCTTTGTTTCATATGTTATTCCTGCAATCATTGTTCAAGTAAGTCAGTATTCTAACCATTTCTGTCGAACACACCCAACAAGGAGGGTCATCGGGCCCTATGCCATGTCCTGATTGGGGTATCTCATCACTATCTATTTGGATTCAGTGGAAGGGTACCAGTCATCCTAGTTCTAGGCCCGACAATCCCGAGTGGTTATCGACCAACCGATCTCGGGAAAGTGGACATGCCCACTTGCGATGGTGGTGACATTTCATATGTAAGTAGGACACCTAACTGAGTAGACCTCGTGTCTAAACAACCTTTGGAACTGGTTTCCAACCACCAGAACCCTTAGGCTACCTCGGCACTTGCACACTGCCACTGCCCCGAGTTCGAATAGCCAGACGACTGTAAGGCACCTCGGCACTTCCACACTAGCGTTGCCCCGAGTACGAATGCCCATTCGAGTGTAAGTCACCTCGGCACTTCCACACTGGCTTTGCCCCGAGTACGAATGACCATTCGAGTGTAAGTCATCTCGGCACTTCCACACTGGCATTGCCCCGAGTACGAATGACCATTAGTCGTTCATGCCCTATCCCATACCCCTCACGGTTTTACAGAGATAGAGGACACGTTTGCTTACCGTTTTTCCGCGTCGCTTGTCAAGGATGGTAGAGCTTCAGGAATCGGATGTTCCATGGTTTGAGCTCTCTTGTTCCGTCGAGTCGAAGTAGTCGATATGATCCCTCGCCCGCCTTAGATTCGATTATATATGTCCCACCCCACTTTGGTGCTAGTTTTCCGCCTTTTTTGTCGCGCTCCCATTCATCCAGGAATTTCAATACCTGCTGCCCGGGATGGAATTCTCTTGGTCGAACGCGCTTGTTGTATTCCCGTTGTAACCTCCTTTGATAATTTTCCATTTTTTTAACGCCATTTCTCTTGTTTCTTCCAAGTCGTCGAGCTTAGCCAAGATCAGATCGGATGACACGTTTCGCCTCCAAGCTTCGGTTCTTGTGGTAGGAATCATCCCTTATGTTGGTAGAATCGCCTCGGTTCCGTAGGTAAGCATGAATGGAGAGAATCCCGTAGCTTCCCATCGTGTGGTCCTGTATTCCCATAGGACGTTATATAGCTCCTCGCACCATTTTCCATATTCCCCGTCCAGTTTTTTCTTCATGTTATCGGCGATTGTCTTATTAGTAATCTCGGCCTGCCCATTGCACTGGGGATCAATCGGGGTAGCTTTGCTCTTCCTGATGTTGTAAGTGTTGAATAGAAGATCGATGTTCTCGCCCTGTAGTTGTTTTCCATTATCAGAGACGATTGCAGCCGGAACCCCGAAGCGAAAAATGATATGTTCCCAAATAAACTTAAAAACATCCTTGTCCCGAATATGCCTTAACGGCGCCGCCTCTACCCACTTGGTAAAATAGTCAGTGGCCACGATCAAATACTTCCTTTGTCCCGTTCCGACATGTAATGGCCCGACAATGTCCACTCCCCATTTAGCGAAGGTCCACGGACTTATGATTGAGTTTAACGGTACGCCGAGAGCATGGATTTTCTTCCCAAAACGCTGACTCTCTTCGCAAGCTTTCGCCATTTGCTTTGCGTCCTCGTTCATATACATCCAAAAGTAGCCCATTGTTTTTGCCTTAACCGACAAACTTCTTCCCGAGCTGTGATTTCCAGCCGCCCAATAGTGTAGCTCGTGTAGGATTATATGGCCTTCTTCCTTGCTTAAGCATCGTAGGAGTGGTCCTAGGTAAGATTTCCGATATAATATCCCTTCTCTTAATTCGTAGGCGCCTGATTTGATTTTGATCTTTTTTATGTCGGGCCGACTCTTAGGTAGCTTACCCGTTTCTAAGTATTGATGTATTGGCTTTCTCCAGTCGCCTTCTTTGTATCTCTCGACCGTGCTAACGGCCACCTCGATTCGTACGTCTGGTGTTTCTGGGATAGACGGGTTAAGAAGCCTCATAACGCGTATCCCTTCGATGCTCGGGTCTACTAATTATGAGGCGATGTACGATAGAGCGTCCGAGTGTCTGTTATCCTTTCGGCAGATATGGCGGAATTTTATATCTGGTATTTGCTTGATGTAAAATTGGGCGAGATCCCAATATCTTTGCAGCACCGGGTCGTGCGTAGCGTATTGGCCCGTAATTTTCCGGATCACTATCTATGAGTCGCTATTCAATCGAACCTCATGTAGCCTCATTTCCACAAATATTCTTAAGGCATGGATCACCGCCTCATACTCGGTGACATTGTTTGTCGCCTTAAATTCTAATCTGAACGAATGCACGATTTTCCTCCCCTTCGGCGTGGTAAACACCAACCCAAGACCCGATCCGTCTTTGTTTTATGCCCCATCAACAAATACTTCCCATCGTGTTGAGCTACTGGCGGCTAGTAGGTCCGCTGGATCCTCTTGTTCTTCTGCCATTCCCGGTATATCTTCTACCTCGTCCTCATCACTGAGGGGGAAATCTGCCAAGAAATCGGCCACTACTTGCCCTTTGATCGCGGTTCTTATCTCGTATATCACGTCATATTGTTTAATTATGGATCCCCACTTGGAGATTCTCCCCGATCGCCCAGCACTATCCAAGACCGCTTCGATAGGCGATTTGGTGAGTACCCGTATTCGATGAGCTTGAAAATATGTTCGTAATTTAGAGGCAGCAAAGGCTAGTGCGAGCACCATTTGCTCCATTCTGGTGTAATTCTTCTCGGCCGGACTTAAGGTTTTGCTAGCGAAGTATACCGGCTTCTCCACGCCTATCTCTGTTTTGACCAATACCGTACTAATGGCATAGGGTGTCGCGCATAAGTATAAAGTGAGAATTTCTGACGACTCGGGCCTTTGAAGAACCGGGAGACTAGATAGATGTAGCTTGATATTTTGAAAGGCCTCTTCGCTGGCGTCCGTCCATCAGAATTTTTCTCATTTCTTCAAGATGTCGTAAAATGCCTTGCATTTATCCGATGACCGTGATACGAATCGCCCCAATGCGGCTATGCAACCGTTTAGTTTCTGCACGTTTTTTACCGTTACGGGGGATGGCATTTCAAGGACGGCACGTACCTTCTCGGGATCTGCTTCTATTCCCCTGGGGTGATGATGTAGCCTAGGAATTTCCCCGATGTGACCCAGAAGTCGCACTTGGCCGGATTAATTTTCATTTTGTGTTTCCTCATTGTCTGAAAAATATCTCGAAGGTCTCGGACGTGGTTTTTTGATTTCCGACTCTTGACTAACATGTCGTACACGTAAACTTCTATGGTATCGTGAATCTTGTCTTCAAACATGTCACCTACCAATCTATGGTACGTAGCCCCGGCATTCCTAAGTCCGAATGGCATCTTGGTGTAATAATACAATCCTCTTGGTGTGAAGAAGGAAGTGTGTTCCTGGTCCTCGGGCGCCAATGGTATTTGGTTGTAGCCCATGTATCCGTCCATTAAGGTCATCGCTTCGTATCCCACTATTGATTCTACTAGTTGATCTATGATGGGAAGGGGGAAACTGTCTTTCGGGCAAGCCTTGTTCAAGTCACTGAAATCAATACATATTCTGACTCCCCCTTTCTTTTTCGGTACCAAGACCATGTTAGATATCCACTGTGGATAGTGGGACTTCCTTATTATTCCGGATTCTTGTAACTTCTTCAGCTCGACCTCGACCGCCGCTTGTAACTCTGGCGCGACGCGCCTCATTTTTTGTCTAACCGGTTTGAACCTCGGAACAATTTTTAAGTGGTGACAGCAGACCTTCGGGTCAATACCCTCCAAATCATGCACTTCCCATGCGAATGCATCCAGGTTTTCTTTTAAAAGCATCGTGAGTTTACTTGCTTGTTCGTCCGATAGTAATGCCCCGATCCTCACTATCTTGGGTTCTTCTATCGTTCCCAAGTTTACTTCTTTAGTCGACTCGACTGTCGAGAAGTTTGATTTGGTTTCCCTGTCTGGGGACGCTTCCTTTAATTGCTATAAAGGGTCTTGTTCTCGAGTTTCGTGTGTCAGGACCGCTTGTGAAATCACCTCCTCCAATTCTTTTGCCGCATTTACTTCCTTTGCTTTGTTTTTTTCTTGCCTTTGCCGAGCTCGCCGTTCTTCATTTATTTCTATATCAACTTTCATGCATTGTCGTGCCGCCTGGGAATCGCCCATAACTTCCGTTATTCCCTTGCAAGTCGGGAACCTTAACCTTTGATGGTAGGCCGATGCTACTCCCTTAATCCCAGCAATCCATGGGCTTACGATAATGGCCTCATAAGGTGAAGCGACGTCGACCGCACAGAAAGTGGTTAGTGTGTCGAGGTAGCCACCACCATCTGAAACTCTCAAAGTTACTTCGCCCTTTGGGATGGTTACTGTGCCGTTAAATACGTAGATGCGATATGTTGATGGGACGAGCATGTCGTCTGAGAGTTTTATTCTTCTGAACGTGTCGTAGAACAGCACCTCGACTGAACTTCCGATATCCACAAGAATCCTTCTTACTCCCCACTTTTCAATCAACAGCGTGATGACCAGTGGATCACTGTGTGCCTGTCCGTTTGCTGGTACATCATTAGCCGAGAAAGATATGGGCAGCGTCATCCAAGGTTCCATGGGAAGGGACTTGGCTACGCTAAATATCTCTTTACCGTCACGATCCCTTTTATGGATCCTAGTGGTGATTACTGGGCCGAGGGTGTAGTTTTTCATAGCCGAATGTGAAATGGTGCTTAAGAACTGACTCGCCCTATCGATGCAGACTTGATGAACTGGTGCATTGGGTGTTGCTTCCGGCCGAGGGGGTGTCGGACATACTGCCTCAAATATCCATCGTGGATGAGGTGTTGAACAATATCTTTCACTTCTCGACAGTTATTGTTGGAATGGCCCCTATACTGATGGTAGTGACAGTATTCGGGATGATCTCGGGTCTCTTGGAACTGTACTCCCCTCGATGCTGGGTAGTTGATGTCGTTCCTCTTCTCAACTTCCTTGAACACCTCTTCCAAAGAAGCGTTTAGGGGGGTATACGACCGGGTTTCCTGCTTTGGCTTCTTCCCTTTGGCCATCCATTCCCTCTTCTCACTGCTCCTTGGGGGCGGGTCCGATCTCTTTTCTGATAGCCTGATATGGTCGTCCATGACCGTTTTAGTTTCGGTACCAACCTCAGCGCTGGCTTCTTGTACTCCTTTATCTCTTGATTCGTCCTGATTCCAAGGCGATATAGTGCTCTTGCATTCTTCTCATCTCCTTTAAGGTTTTAGGTTTTTCAGAAAACATGGCAATCCAGATAGGGTCCGACCTCCCCAACACGTTTTCAAACCCAAAGATGGATTGGTCCACCGGTACCTTCCCAATTTCAGTACACAGTTTCTTCCATCTGTCGGTCAGGGTTCTCAGGGGCTCTCTGAATCGTCGGGCGAGAGTAAACAGCTTGTTCATTCTTGGCCGAGGTCGACTGTTATGCATGTAGGTCTCAAGGAAGGCCTCGACTAGCGCATCATACCCGTTAATCGAACCAGGTGTGAGCGAATAAAACCAATCTCGCGCCTCACCCTCCAAACTAGCTGTAAAGAATTTGCACATAACTACCGGGTTACTTCTCCATTGGATCAGTGACATGGTATACATCTTAAGATGCTCGATCGCATCGCCCGTTCCATCAAATCTATAGGGGAATGAAGGTAAAGTACACTTGGGTGGGAACGTTATTTGCTCCACTTCATGAGAGAAAGGCGTTTTCTCGGCTTCACTCATAATCTCGACCAACTTATTCTCCTCGCTTCCACCCGAGAGTTCCTTGATCTTTGCTTCCAACTCCTTAAGCTTAGCTTTAGTTGCCTGATCTTTTCGCTCGTCCCTTCCTCTCCTTTCTTCGTCGGTGGACGAATTCTCAGGTGGTCCATATCTCTACGTGGGGGGTATCGGAGGTAACGGTGGCTGACCTGACTGATCGGGATGATTAAGGTTACTTGGCCCCATCATGGGTGGTGAGTGACCGGATCGGCCGCGATAACCTGATATCCCTCGATTGGACGACCCTATTGATCTGGTCCGCAGGTTCCTCAGCTGGTAATTCTCATACTCCAAGGCTAAATTCCTCTGCTGGAGTTCCCTTAGTGCCGCCTCTTGCCTCCTCTGACTCTCCAAAATGGCTAACAATGTCGGGTCCGTACTTTCATGACTGGAGTGTCCATTGGGTTGGTGTGGCCGAGGTTGTAATGGTGCTGATGTGGGTGGTGGGGGCGGTATCGGGTTGGCTACCCGATCGACCGCGTGAACGGTTGTCGGGCCGATGTTACTTGCTGCTGCTCGCCCCAGCTGAATCTGTCTAAGACGCTCTTGCTCCCTTCCCAAAGCTTCATGGTGTTCAACTTGCTGCCTCGTCCATTGCCTCTGGGCTCGCGCTGCAAGTGCTTCCTCATCGTCATCGGTGTCTGAAGCTGTGAGTCCATCGATTTGGTCAACTCTCCTCTGAGTCAATATAATCTGGTCCAGAGGTAAGGTGTTATCGTCTCGCCCCAAATTTATTTCTTCGTCTACAACAGGCATCCCTCACGCAGTTGCATGAGATTCCTCGGGCGGTGGTTGTCGACTGTCCTCTTGACTCGGCCCCGTTATCCCTGCCTGCATGCTGCTGCTAGTGACTGTGAAATTCCTCAACATCCTTATCGTCCCTGAAGCGCTAGCCATCGGTCACGTCGCGTGATAAGCCGAGTATCGCCCGTCCCTACGTCAGCAAATACGAAAAAGAACCCCTTACTTTGACCTAATTTACAAAATAAAAAATTTAGATAAAAGGGCAAAAAGTTCGACTGTACGACTACTGTCTCTGTGTAAGATCTACTTCAGTTGTTAGGTGGGCACTGTCCCTATACCCTATTTTGTCCCTATGCTGAATCTGTGGCTGTCCTTATTTTCCTGTCGCTATCACTCCGTACGATGTCGCTCTCTGTACTCGACCTATGCATTTAAGTTAGTTTTGTCCTTTATTCTACATGTTCCAAATCATAGATCTTATGCACATGATGCTTAAAAAGTACGGCAAGTAACCCCTAGAATCAAATCAAACTTGTACCAACTCCACTTTTTCGAGATTTAATGGTGACCTTTCCGACGACTTATGCTACACCGCCGGCTAAAAACTTTATATGGTCGACAGTTTATTATATGATGAAATATCTAAAAACGCTAACTTTTGGTAACTCCAAGCACTCGACTTCACACCGCTGCTAGAAACAACTCGCTTAACGCTAAAAATCATACAAGTATCAAGAACAAACAGTCGTCCTTTCAACAGATTCTTCACGTAGCTTCTAACCCGAACTGTTAGTCGCTGGTGAGCTCGTGAAGTTTCTCTGCCGATCAAACTTTAGAAGACGCTGATACTGCTCTGACTTTAAATGCTCAGTAAATGACTCTAAATAACCATTACTTCGGCCAACAGAGTTCATCGTATCTTCTACTCCAACACATTAACGTGTATTGAGGAGCTGTTGATCGTCTCTGAAGGCTTTAACGGCAAGGTATCCAGATATCTTAGTCGTGTCCCCTTAGTCGACGCCAGAATGTAGATGCATTTTACTACAAACTACATCCAAAGGTTAGAAACACAATGCTCGTCTCAAATGAAAGTAAACACTCCACAATGAACACAAGATTTACGTGGTTCGGTATGATTACCTACGTCCACGGGGTGAAAGGATGAATCTTATTACTTAGAAGTTTTACAAAGATGTTGCTCTCCGTGGGATTTTCTTACAAGACGCACTTACTACTCACTTTTCTTCTTCTTTGTGCTTACTCGAGTTTTTCTCCTCTCTCTCTCCAAATACAACCTGCCTTTCATGAATACAAGTACCTTTATTTATATGGGAAGTTCCATACACCCAAGTTAAGGTGTTGGTCATGTTACATCAATTCAGCAGTTCTGCGGTCGGATCGACTTACGTCGCCTCACATGGCCGATGTATCTTGACTCTTCGCCTGTCTTTCGTCCGAGACGACCTCTCAGATGCTCTCTTGACACGAGGTCGCCTGTTTCTGAATGTCGCCCGTCTTCGATCGTTGCTTTTATGGTTAGACGATGTGTCTCCTACTTTCTTATCCATTTGACCATAGAACCTCGTTTGTCCCGCCGCGTCTCGTCATGTCAGCTTTGTCAGAAGTCTTAATCAAGTCTTATCCGACAGTTGTAGAGCGATCAAGCCCGATCCACGTGTCTCCTGAAATCTCGTGCCACTAATCTTCATTCCATGCTTTGCGTCTTTTCGTGTTTAGGTGTACCAGGCCTAGGATGTTGCCACCTGGATCTGTGTATAATTTACACCTACAGAACACATACCTTTTTGATATACACTCAATGAAAGCGCATGTCAATTGAATTTCTTTTGGATCTATCAATGCTTCTCGATTAGAAAATCAAAAACAAAAATGTGTTTATGCTTAGATTGATCCTCACTCTCCGAATGATTTTCAGCACTATAACACCTCCAAAATCAGTAATTTTACCATATAGTTCATGTCAGCACAATAATCAAATCCACACCAAAAAAAAAATTCCCAAAGAAAGAAGAAAACACAGTAATGAATAATAACCTGAAAAGTGAAATTGACACGATCAATTAAAATTGAGAGTTTATTTGTGGCAACATTCAATTTTTGGTTCAATCTTAGCGGAAAAAAAAACTTTATGAGTTATGAGGTTTGGGAGAGATATGGAGCAGCTGTGGAGGAACATAAGAGAAGATAAGGTTTAAAAAAAAAGTCAACAAAATTAAAGTGAGCAAGATTCGTACCACCCATCTAAATGTTGCTTTCTTACAAATTTAACCTTGTTATCTTACGGTATTACGATTTCATACGCAAAGAAAAGAAAAACACGGAGGGATTTTTTGGTCATTTTCTGTGCCACGGTTGAATCTAGGCAGCGGTCGAAATTCCCTCTTTTCTTTATATTAGTTAGATTAGATATATTTTCCACGATTGATAAATAAAGGGGATACTAGTTTTCCTCTGGGATAATATACCATTGTATATAGGATAAAATTTTTTTAACATATTCAGACCGTTGGATCGTTCAAACGGTATCAACCCTCTTAAAACTGGTATCCCCTTATAAATCATGATATTTTCTTGTCTTTTTCTTTGATAAATCCTTTTGTTATGGAAACTAGAGATAGACTTCGTCATTCTTGATTTAATACAGTTGGATCACCAAATAACTTGTCCAAAGATATAGAACTATTGGAATACTATTACTAATACAATCTATATCTATAGGGACCAAAATTATTTTTCTTTTTCTTTCTTTAAGGCAAACAACATGTATCCCACCGCAAAAGATACTAGAATACCGTTGTCACGTTGGGGAGGGCCGACCGAAAAAAAAACTCGAGACATTCTTGATTGTATAGTACATTGTTTTATTAGTTGCAACGGAAAATTATTTGATGCATAAACCAAAATATGGCTACATAAAGTATTATGTATCGTTTATGGTGGTTTGTATAATTTATATATATTTAATTTTTTGAAATTGTGCCTAAAATGATAAACACTTACGAATTTTTCGTAAAAACTCTAAATTTGATATTGTTGTTTGTACTCATTGCGTATATATTTTTATAACCTTGCCAACGAGATAAAATTTGTAAATTTTCAAGGCACGGATTTTTAAATATGTTATGTTAAAGTTTGTTTTCCAATTATACTCCTAAAGGAATGGGATACATAAGGCCTCTTCATATGCACATGCCAAAACATGATATTTGGCATATATGCACCCACTATGGGTATGCCAAACTTCCAAACTCATATGCCAATATGTTATTTCTGGCATATAGGCATACATGACAGAGTTTCCAGTGAACGATAGAGTCTTGGTCGCTCGATGGTCTTAGGGTCGCCAACGACAGTCAAGCTATCGCTCGCTAAGATGATAATCGCTCATCAGATCTTCATCTAACGGCTACAATTCCAACCCAACTTCAAATTCATTTCACCATGCATAGTGCATAACCGAAGTGGATCATGATAGCGTATTTCCACATACCCACTCAGAGAAAAGTGGTCTAATTCGCATACTCACTGATAGTTGCTCTATGACTTCTTAGTAAGGCATAGAGCAGTGACCGTATTTACTATTCATGTGACAAAATCTAATTTGAGTGAGGGACTCCTAGTACAAAATTTAAAAGATAGTTTCCATTAATCTAAAAAAACAAAATTACATTTCACATTTCAACTAAAAGAAAACATTTTAACTACTCATTTAAAACAAAAAAAACAAAATTAACTACTCATTTTAACATTTTAACTACTCTTTTCCTCGTCTGTTTCCTTGTTCATTTTCTCCCGGACCTCCCGGACCAAAGATCCAATTGCCTGCATTTTCTGGATCCATAGAGTTGTTCAACAAACTAGTTAAAGTGCCGGTTTGAGACTCACTTGGTGGTTGAGTCTCATCAGAATCACCATAACCTTGATAAGCAATGGGAGTACGGGATATGGGAACACTATACAAATCTTGGAATGGGTGTGGTTGATAGTGTTGCTGGAATGGTTGAAATGATAATGAGGTTGAGGCAATTGGGGTATACAGATTTGTTTGCCTAACTACTTCCATGTTCACACCACCACCTGGAGTCAGTATGTCAGGCTGCAAATGACTAAACATACGTGTATGAGTTGTATCCATGCCAATGTTTTCTTCAACACCATGTACTGCTTGAATTTCGAACACCATGTTTGGGGTTGAACTTTCTGGTACCTCCTCCATATGACGACGTCTCAATCTTTCACTTCTTTCACCGCTTTGTTGACTGCGACGACTTTGCTGACTTCGACCACTTTGCTGACTTCGATTACTTTGCTGACTTCCACTTGGACTCATTCCTCTACCAGTTCCAACACTGGGACTCAATCCCCTACCAGCTCCAACACTGAGACTCATGTCAAACATCATGGTTTCCTTCATACTTTGCATCTGTTCCAAGTGCATTCTCTGCATTTCATTAATAAGAGCATCATAATCGTTACATCGGTTATGATACTCCAGCTCTGTAGCATTGACCCCGAGGTATGGATAACTCCGAGTAAGTGCACTAGAAATAATTGGATAAGTAACAATCTCTCCAGATGTGCTAAAGATAGTATTTACTTCCCAATAAAATGGAGGCATGTATGACGATGAACTTTGAGAAGGATATGCAAATATGTCACCCTCTCTGGTGGAGGTTGGGAAGGAAGAAATTCATTGTCAAGTGGAAACCTACCTAAAGTTGGCATGTCCATCCGACCCAAACTTTGCGGTTGCATGGAAATATTTGGCTTGAAAATAGTTTTAAACCAAGATAGGTACTGATTTCTGTCAATCGGCTCCTGGATCAATTCATCAGCTTCTTACCAACGATGACCTTCCCTTATCAATTTGAAGTATTCGTCTGCTGAAACATCTGAACGCAAATAAGGGTTGACAGCTATCACTGATCTCCCTTGCAACAGAAGAAGCTGCCTTTCACCATAATACCAAACCCCCTTCTCAGAAATAGGGTTGTATAACACCATCCTTCTAAGGCTTAACTCTACCATTGTCTGACCTAGTTCTTCTTGGAACTCAGGTACTGCTTCATATGGCTGTGAGATAAGGTTATGGCTTGTTCTACTCAACTTTTGAATCTTATGAACAATAGCAGCATGTTGACCATCTTCAATCTGTGCATCTTCCCAATTCTCAGAATCATACTTCCGTATGATCGAAAATACATTCGTATAATTCTTAAGACAAGGTTCCAAAACGCGGAAATATGTATACCACCAATACTGAAAATAATAACATTCAGGAGGTTAATAAATTTTCCATATGAAAATGACAAATAAATACATAATGTGAAAAATATTGGTTCTTACCTCCAGAACTCCCCAAAAAGCATTAAAACTATCTTTCTCACACGTCGAGTTATCACTTAGGGCAATGTAAATCTCTGATAAAATCGCAGCCCCCCAATCATATGTTGGTGCTTGATCTAAATCTTCTAATGCTTCGAGAAACCCAATTAACACTACTGAGCTAGCATTTGCAAACAGACATTATCCCAGTGTCCACAATACAAACAGATGTTCTAGCTCCTCAAAATGTTTGGGGATCAAATATTGATTACCAGCTGCCCCGTTTTGACCCATTTTTACAGCATAACGCCTAAAAAAACTTTTCAACCCAGACACCTTCAACCCATACACTTTTATTTATCTATGTATAGGATTTCCTTCTAATTCATTTGAGTATAAAGGAAGTAATTCTTTCCATCTTTCTTCTGATAACCACTTTTGTCTATTAAATGGAAGTAAGTTCCCTTGGCATGGAATTCCGGTTAACATGTATAAATCTATCGGCGTAACTCCTATTAACAATAATTATTCATAATTAGAATTTGTTGATTTTTATGAAACAAAACACATAATCTAAAAATTAAATTACTAGAAAAGACTGACTTACCGCATTCAAAGTCCTTGAAAAAGAACGTGTTTGTAGTCTTCCACCATCGTTCTAATATAACTTGAACACCTTGAGTCCTGTGGTTTCTAGGTTGTATTTGATATAGATGTCGCCAAGGATATCTTCTCACTCTCTCTTGAACAGCAGGAGGAAGTAATTGAAAAATTGTACGTAACTCAGTCCATCCACCTCTTAGATTTATCGCGTTACATCGCCCCTCATTAGCAGAAAGGTGATTAGAGAATACACCTTCACCGGCTACTAGTCTAACATTATTAAACTCATAATTTGTATCCACAACAAAATTTGCTCCAGTGCCTGAGGTACTACTAGATACATTCCCTTTTTTGTTTCTTCTTCTTCTCTCCATATCTGTTGAAGATAATCGTTTTAGAACAAAAGTTTAAAGAAACTCAGTGGTTTTTCAGAAGAAGAATTGAGGAGAGTTTAGAAGAAGAATTGACAAAGGGGGTATAGATGCGGTATTTATAGGCGTCAGAAACTTGAACGGTGGCGATATTGATTATATCGGCAACGGTATAGTGAATTTCGAGCGATATTGTCGATCGCTAGGGATTCGATCGCCCAGCGATTTACCCATAGTGGCGCAAATGGTTTGGCATGCCACCTGGCATGCCAAACACCATTTTTTTTGCATGTGCATAGGAATAGGCCTAAGGAGTTATTGTAATTGGAATAAAAGGGAGGAATATTTTAGTATTATCAAGTGCACACTACCAAAATATTTTTATCAAATTGCAAATTTATGTGAGGTTTCATTTTACAAAAAAAATGACCATAAAAGGGACTCCCTTCCTTCGGGTCCTTCGGACCCTCTGGTCGGTCGGCCCAATTACGCCTAATAGAGTTTATCCTAAAAAGTTTAGCTAAAAAGTTACTCTATCACACTTTCTATGAACATATTTACAAAAATATTTTTTAAATTGTTGTAAACCGTTTTTACAATCATTTACATATGAAATATTTTTTGAATTAATTGAGTGAGGGTCACAATTTACTGCTTGAATTAAAGAGAGATTGTCTGCAACTAACAATAGATTTTATAATCATAATTGAGAAGCCCACTCTATTGCCACCAATAAATTAAGCTTTGGCTTATGCTTCTATGACAAAATCTACAGAGGTAGTCCAACATTTGGTTGTTGTAAAGTTTCCATTGGATCTAAGGAGGACGATTCCATAACCTACAATTGTTGAATTTTTACCCAGAGATGCATCCGAAAACATTATCATGCAGTCGTTATGCAAACATAAGAAAGATTGTTGAAGCTCAAATTGCAGTATATTTCTAGCAATAGGGGAAAATCCAGACTGTAAAGATTTATATAAAATTTGTGTCTGATTGAGGTTAGTGAGATGAATGTGAATCGCATTAACTACAGATGTTGGATGCTAAGATAAGTTTTTTGCATCTAGCTTTCCGAACCTGCCACATAATCAGAACATATAATCTATATTGTTCAACCTAATGCTGAGATAGTTTTGTCTGAAAACAAGTAAAAATTCAATCTCGAAAATAAGAGAAGTTAGGCAAAACATCAAAAATTTGAGGACAAGTAGCAAACCATCAAAGGTAATATGAGTTTATAAGTAAATGAACAATGGCAAAAAAGGTGATCAAAATTTTCGTCAGACATTCCACATAAAGGGCGCAAATCATCAAAGGTGATACCAATCCTAAATAACCAATTTTCTAGACGAAACATATTATGCAAACACTTCCAAATGAAAAGTTTAAACTTAAGAAGGATATTCGTATGCCAAACCCTATGTCATTGTTTATGTTCTTGAGGTATGGAAACACACTGATGTTTGAGAAGAGCCTGATACGTAGATTTAACCGAGAAGTTACCTGAATTTATGAGAGACCAATGTAGAGTGTCAGTACCTGAGATTGGGAGACCTGCGAGATAAATTTAATCAATTTTTCTTGATCAAATAGCTCATTAAGGGTATCATCCTCCTATTCGAATGTATATGGGTTTATAAGTTGCGATACTTGGGTATAATATTGAAGGTGAAACTCCGTTGGTCGATACAAAACTCCAGATTATTTATACACCCAATTATATTTCCATATAATGATATCTTCACCTGCTGCCACCTCCCAAATATGGTATTTCCTAACTATGTCCAGACCTTTAACTAAGCCTTGTAAATTCCATGTATCTTTCTTTTTACTTACATGATGTATTGTGTGATGATTAGGAAAGTATTTGGATTTAAGAACTCTAACTTCCAATAAATCTGGTTCGGTAACCATTCTCCATGCCATCTTAGTTAACAAAGCTAAATTAAGCTTAGATGAAATTTTAAAACTTAAACCTTCATGTATTTTTGGCACACATAGTCTAATCCAAGCTATTTGATGGAAACCTTTCTGTTTTAGCCTATGTCCCCACCAATACCTTATTTATAAGGTGTCTAATTTTATATAATTTCCTTGGGCAGCGGGAAACATGTCATTTGATACTTTGCTACAATGCTCAAAACTGCTTATATTTGGATAACTCTACCTACCTTTGATATGAGTTTTTCTTTCCATCCATCTAAATTATGATGCATATAATCAATTAAAGGCTGAAAACTCCGAGCCTTGGGCCTGTTCAGTAATAGAGGAACTCCTAGATACCTATCTGAAATCTTCATAGGTTTCATCTGCAACATGTTAGCTAGATCATGCTGTCTACTTCTAGAATTTTTCTTACTAAAAGAGACACCACCTTTACTAGGATTTATGACTTGACCAGACACACTACTAAATCTTAGAAGAATTTCTTGAACACGCTTAATTTCAGAATTTTTAGCTTTAAGAAAAAGTAAAACATCATCAGCAAAAAACAAATGACTTATAAAAATGACATTTTCTAGCAGGTTTGACACCATATATAAGATAGTTAGCTTAAGCTTGCATTAAAACTCTAGATAAAGCATCATGCAAATAATGAAAATATAAGGGGATAAACTGTCTCCTTGTGGCAATCCCTTGTAGGAGAGAAAGACTGAGAAGGAGCATCGTTTAAGAGTAAACAAACTGACGATGAGCTAATACGATGATAAATCATGTTACACCATTGACCAACAAAACCCATACGTTTAAAGATATATCTAACATAATTCCACTCTATCTGATCAAATTCTTTAAACATATCAATTTTGATTGCTATATCCCCTATTCTATCTTTTTTCTTTTCCATAGTGTCAAGAAGTTCATGAGATATGATGATATTATCTTGAATGCATCTACCAGGAACAAATGAAGATTGGTATGGATAAATAATTTTGTCCATGAACAATTTCGTACGATTGACCAATAACTTATTTATGATGTTATAATTACATAAGCTAATAGGTCAAAAAATAAGTAGGAGAAAAGGGACATTCAACTATTGGAAAGAAAGTTTGAAAGTGTAAGTGATGCTAGGGTCAAAAGATTGAGGACAAAAAAATCATGTACTAGTTTAACTACATCGTTTCCTACTACATCCCAACTGAATTCAAAAAACCAATCTGAAACCCATCGGGGCTAGGAGCTTTCCAAGAAGGCACCGAGCTATAATAGCTATAATTTCTTATTTTGAGGGTATTTGAAGAAGATTTTTATTGTCTTCCTCACCAATACAGGGTGGTATGAAAGCAAGTAAGTCAGAATATGGCAGAGGATTAGAAGAAGTGGTGATATGTTTAAAATGGTTATTTAGTAAAGCTTCTAATTACTTCTCCCCTTGCATCAAATACCAAGATAATTTTTCAGTGAAGCAATATGATTTATTCTTCTTCTAAAAAATTTCTCTTACATGAAAATATTTAGTATTTCTATCTCCATATGCCAAATGAGAATCTTTAGAAATTTTCCTGGCATGTTGATCTTGAATATTATATAAATGAGATAGTTCATTCTTCAAGATGTTATAATGCGCTGATAATTCAACTTGGAAATTACTATGAACCAAAGCATTTAGTTGATTTTTTATGTATTCTATTTTCCCTTCAATGCTACCAAATGGAATTTTGCTCCATTTTGAATGAGCTCGTTGAGTTATTAGAAGTTTATAATGTACAGAATCATCCTCCGAATTAAGAGTAGTTCTCCAAGCAGTATCAATAACCTTCTTACAATCTACATGCCTTAACCAATATTCAAATAATCTAAAAGGTATATTAATTTTATAGCTATTCGGGTTGGCAACTAACAAAACTGGAGCATGATCAGATTTCGTGGGTAATAAGTTAGATAACTGAGCTAGGGGAAACATGTATGCCGCTCTGAATTAGATAGAGTCCTATCTAGACTAAGACGAATAAGATTATCTTTCTGTCTTTGACTGGACCAAGTGAGTATCCCCTGACCAAGTGACATCAATGAGTCCTAATTTTATAATTATATGAGCTACATGAAAAAGTGGGGGTCTAACAACCACACCCAATATTTCGAATTAGCAATCTGTACGTACAAACTCCAATATACTCTCTAGAGAATCAACTAGACAGTCAGATTCAATCTAGATAAAAGTATATCAAAGAGTTTATATCTCTCTCACTTGATTTGATCTTTACTCAAGCAAATGGAAATCTGCGATTCTTTATCAAATACAAGCACTACAACAAAACACACATTTAGTGACAAAATTTTATACGACCAATAAAATTTTGTCTGCAAATCCAGTGTTTAGGGAGGAATTTTTTTTGGGTCACCGTATATATTTTTTCCGCGACAAAAGTTAAATTTAGTCTTTAAAGTTGTCACTGTAAATTTTTGTGACAAAATATAGTGACCAAACTTGTTTCCGTCTCAGAATATTTTTTTTGTGACCAAATATAGTGACCAATTATGTCTCTGTCTCTAAATATTTCTTTGTGACCAATTATTTCGGTCACGGAATTGGTTTATAGCGACAAAGGAAAATTATAGTCTCCAAACATATTATTGCCAACGATCCAATACTTTTGTCCCTGAATGCATCTTACACTGACAAAATTAGTTTTTCGCCGAAATGAATGCCCGTCAATTAAGTATTTTGCCGTTAGAACTATTAGTATCCAAAGAAATTGTTGTCGCAAATGGACTATTTTCTACCGACGGAAAAAAAGTTGGTCTCTGAAAAAACTATTGCTGACAACGTGTAACCTTTGTCCTTATATCTATTTACGCAGACAAAATTAGTTTGTTGCCGAAATGAATGCCCGTCAAATAAGGATTTTGCCGTTAGAACTATTAGTATCCAAAATTTTTTTTTACACAAATGGATTGTTTTCTACTAACAAAAAAAAAAAATTGGTCTCAGAAAACACTATTGCTGACAACGTGTAACTTTTGTCCCTTTATCTATTTATACAGACAAAAATTAATTCATTCGAAAAAACTATTGCGGACAACGTGTGACTTTTGTCCCTATGTCTATTTATGCAAACAAAAATTAATTCGTCATCCAAATGAATACGAAGAAAATCTGAAATTCTGTCGTTAAAATTTTATTAGCGGCAAGACAAACAAAATCAGAATCCGAATATTCCGCGACTCAACTATGACTCTTCACAGAATAATCGCTGACTGCTAGTGACGCGAATCTGATGATTGTATTAAATGTCCATATTGCAGAAGATCACTTGTTTAAACCATAGAGTATTATTATTCATAATTCTAATCTAAGATGTACTGACAAAGTATTTTGATTAACTGAAAAAACCTAATATCTTAACTTTACCAGACAGTCAGTTAGCAGTTCTGGTAAAGGTTATAAATTGGATTCAATAATTACTAAAGAATAGGTCCACAACAACCTCTTCAACTCCAACATTTCATGGATTTCAAATTACGAATATGTAAATTAGCTGGAGTTTTGCTTAAAATTGGTTAAACATGGTTTGCGCATAATGAGAAAGTATACGAATATGTGTTGAACTGTTGATATGTATTTTTCTAATATCTAAACTACGTATTAATATATCCCAGTGCAAATCTAATAAATAGTATTACTATCAAGTATCAACCTTCTTAACTTGAAATTTACCAATCTGTTCAGGTGCAGAACTTTGTCGCTGCTAGATCTGTAAGTGCAAGAAGAAGGCGGAGGAAGCCATTGCACGTTTTTCCAATAAGGGTAATATGGTCATTTTCAGAGTCTGTGATATTCAATTCTGATATATTTCATCTTCAGTTCATCCGAACGCGAAACTCAGGTTTAATTCTAGGAATCTTTGAACCTGTGATGTTCAATTCTTATAAATTCCGTCTCAGTTCATCCAAAAGAAACTCGGGAGTATTCTGAAAGGAATCTTACTTGTAAATGGATGGATTCATCGTTTTTACCAAGTTTTCGACTTATAATAGTCCACTCCCGGCCAGGTTTCGATCTCGGATCCAGGTTATGCATATAGTATGCCAGAACAGGATTTGTTTAAGGTTTTGTGGAATATTCCAAAGGAATCTTACCTTTAAATGGATGGATTCATCATTCTTACCAAGTTTCTGACTTATAGTAGTCCACTCATGGCCATGTTTTGATCTCGGAGCCAGGGTATGCATACAATATGCCAGAATAGGGTTTGTTTAAGGTTTCGGGGAATATTCTGAAGGAATCTTACTTGCAAATGGATGGATTCATCGTTTTTACCAAGTTTCCAACTTATATTAGTCCATTCCCGGCCACGTTTTGATCTCGGATCCAGGTTATGCATACAGTATGCCAGAACAGGATTTGTTTAAGGTTTTGTGGAATATTCCAAAGGAATCTAACCTGTAATTGGATGGATTCATCATTCTTACCAAGTTTTCGACTTATAGTAGTCCACTCACGGCTAGGTTTCGATATCGGAGCCAGGGTATGCATACAATATGCCATAATAGGGTTTGTTTAAGGTTTCGAAGCAATCTTACTTGTAAATGGATGGATTCATCGTTCTTACCAAGTTTCCGGCTTATAGTACTCCACTCCCGTCTAGGTTTCGATCTCGGAGCCAATGTATGCATACAATATGCCAGAATAGGGTTTGTTTAAGGTTTTAGGGAATATTTTGAAGCAATCTTAGCAAATGTATGTTTCCCAGATGTTCCATTCCTTGGTTGTGTCACTCCTTTCGTTTTTGTAATTTGTGTTCAATGTTTGCTAAGGTATCTTTCTTTTAACCGTAATCTAACATGAAAATTTATGTATATATGGAATTTTATCAGCTCCAACAACAAAGCACCACGGATGTAGAGCCGAGAGATGAAGTTTGGAAGTATTAGAAACAAGATACCCGAGTATTATTCCTTATGGAGATTTGGTTCAAAGGCAAGCAACAAACATATAATGCAGTATTCGATGAGAGATAATTGTTCAAATGATCAAGTTTGTATAAAGTGTGGCCAGTTTTTTGCTTTTAGAATGATAGATTAAGAGATTTCATCTGTACATGAATTTTAGTTTTTGATAGTTTAATTGATTGTTGCTTTGCTTTCTATTAAGTTAATAAAATTTAAATCTTTTGTCTGATTTATAAGTTTTAGTAAAGTTTAAATTGAATAAATTTTTGTTACAGTTCTTCTTTGAAAGTATTTGTCTTTGAAAAAAGCATTTTGCGGCAAAGTGAGTTGTCACTAATGGAATATTTAGGGACAAAACATGTTGCTTTTGGAGACAAAAAAAATCTTTTGGAGAAAAGGAATTTGTCTCTGAAAATTCTTTCTAAGGCAAGAAATTTGGTCACTAAAAAAATATTTAGAGACCAACAGGTTAGTCCTCAAAATTTAATATTCAGGGGCTATTGATTTTGTTTCTGATTAAATTAATTAAAGACAAATCTTTTTGTTTCAAATAATATAATATTAAAGACAAATTAAATTGACACAAAATTTCGTTTCTGAGACAATTTTTTTGGTCTCAAATAGTTATCATCAAAGACAAATCAAATTGACACGAAATTTTCGTTTTTGAGACAATTTAATTGGTCTTAAATAATTATCATTAAAGACAAATTAGTTTGTCATGGAATTTACATTTTTGCGACAAAAATCTTGCTCGCAAAAAAAGGCCTTTTGGTGTCGAATTTTTTCGTCATTAAAATAACTTTCGCGGACAATTTTATTTTGTTGGTAAAAGAGACTTTTGTTGACAATAAATTTTTAGTTGTTAATTAATTTTTCTCGTGACCGTTCGTAATTTTGTCGCGAAATACTTTCCCAGACGGGGTATTTGAGACAACTTCGTGACAAAAATAAATCCATCTCAGAAAATATTTCGAGACAAAAACAGGGGATTTCCTGACAAATTTTTTTGACACTAAATCCACATTTTCTTGTAGTGAAGGAGATAACTTGAATGGTAACAAAGACCAATATCCAAGCATCAATCAATTTAAATCAACAACCAAAAGGTCGGATATTCTAATTGATTGAAAAATGCATAACCTGTATTATTTCAATTATATAACAAATATAATGCGGAAAAGAAATAACACATACACCAGAATTTTATTAAAGAGGAAACCGCAAATGCATAAAAACCCCGGAACCTAGTCCAGATTAAACATACATTGCATTAGGCCATTACAGACACTAGCCTACTCCAAACTAACTTCGGTCTGGACTGTGGTTGAACCCCAATCAATCTCACATTGATCCAAGGTACAGTTATGCTCATACGTCTCTGATCCCAGCAGGATACTATGTACTTGATTCCCTTAGATGATCTCACCCACAACTAGGAGTTGCTACGACCCAAAGTCGAAGACTTTAATAAACAAATACGTATCACACAGAAAATTCCATGGTAATAGATAAATCCGTCTCCCACGAATATACCTACAAGTTTTGTTCCGTCTTTTGATAAATCAAGGTGAACATGAAACAATTGATAAACTATACTTATATTCCCGAAGAACAACTTAGTATTATCAATCACCTCACAATAGCCTTAATCTACGCAGCGAAAAAAAATATTGTGGAATCACAAACGATGAGACGAAGATATTTGTGACTACTTTTTATCTTGCCTATTGGAGATAGAAATATCAAGCCAATTATTATAATTGTACTCGTACGATAGAAACATCAAGATTAGATCACACAACTACAAGAAAAGTAGTATCGGTCTGGCTTCACAATCCCAATGAAGTCTTTAAGTCGTTAACCTGGTTTAGAAGAAGAAACCAAAGGTTAAAGGAGAATCGACTCTAGCTCAGCACAACTAGTATCACATAGAATGTGTGGGGATGGGTTTTCCAGTTGCTATAGTTCTCCCTTATATAGTCTTTCAAATCAGGGTTTGCAATCAATGTTAGCTTGGTAACAAAGCATTCAATGTTCACCGTTAGATGAAAACCTGATTAGATTCAAGCTAATATTTATCAATTGTTAGATCGAAAATATAGCTTGTTATACACACATGAAATGCACATTCACTACACCATTTTTCCTGATTAGTAACATAATTTTGCAACAGCTCATACGCAGTTGCGAATTCGCAACTAAATTCGCAACTGCTCAAATATTAGCAACTGTTTGTTGCAGTTGCAAAATTTGTAACTGCAGACAGCAGTTGCGAAATTTTAAGCCATGTTGCAATTCGCAACTGCTGACCATACCACATGTACTTCCTGCTTGTGTGCAAACTAACATTAGAATTCCACATGTGCGACGAGTTTGAGTGGCTGGAAACACTATCTTCTGCGGTTAAGATTTTCTCTGAAATATTTGGACGGTTTGATCAAATATCTCACCTAAACCCTATACTTATCCCAAACGAGAGAACACTTCGCCTCTATCACTCTAATCCATCTTTCTCTTTATCCCTCACGTTCACTCCATTTCAGTCTCTGCTTCAAAAAAAAAAAGTTCACGACTCTCATTTCTTCCATCGCCGAAACACCACCACAATGAGAAACCCATTAAACACAAACATTTTCTCTTCGATTTTTCTCTGAAAACCATTTTCTCTTCAGAAAACCTACCACCATTAAAGAGAAATATTTCTCTTGATTATATTGTTCTTCAGTCCTTCTCTTGAAAACCCACCAATAGCTTCTCTTCAATAATCCTCGTGCTTGATTTTCTATAGGAAAAGTTAGGATTTGATTTCAAAGTTAGGGTTTGCAATTGTTTTGGTGGATTTTTAGGTCGATTTAAAAGAAGAAGAATCTTAATTGAAGAGTCTATACAGTGATTTTGTTCTAGGGTTTATTTCTGGATTTGTTAGTAAAAATTAGTTTTAGGTTCAAATTTTGGGTTATTTTTACTGTTTTGAATGTAATTGAAGTAAATTGGGTTTATAAGTGGTGGATAATTGAAGTAATTTGAGTTTATAATGATTTGTGGTGGATGTAATTGAAGTATTTGGGTTTGTAATTGTATGAATTGTCTAGTTTTGATTGTGAAATCATGATGTTCAGATTTTTTGGGTATTTGATTGTTAACAAATTAGGGCTTATGTTGAGAACTGTTAGGACATGTTTCTAGGTTGAGAAGGACATAGAAGGATGGGTAAGTCAGTTTCAATTTTGGGCTAATTTTAAACCATGAAATAATTTGAACAATTGTGGACATAGGAGGATGACTACTTTTTATCTTGCCTATCGGAGATAGAAATCTCAAGCCAATTATTACAATTGTACTCGTACGATAAAAATAGTAAGATCAGATCACACATCTACAAGAAAAGTAGTATTGGTCTAGCTTCACAATCCCAATGAAGTTTTTAAGTCGTTAACCAGGTTTAGAATAAGAAACCAAAGGTTAAAGGAGAATCGACTCTAGCTTAGCACAACTAGTATCATACAGTATGTGTGGGGATTAGGTTTCCCAGTTGCTAGAGTTCTCCCTCATATAGTCTTTCAAATCAAGGTTTGCAAACAATTTTAGCCTGGTAACAAATCATTCAATAATCACAGTTATATGAAAACCTGATTAGATTCAATCTAATATTTATCAATTGTTAGATCGAAAACATAGCTTGTTATACACACATGAAATGCACGTTTTTAGGTTTGTGTAACCGTACCCAAACTAGTACATTCGTTGGTTCAACAATAGTTAACCAAATGGTTAGCCATATTGATAGACACATTTTTGTGTCTAATTTGTCTCGATTTTATATATTGATAGTGATTATTTTTGTACTTATTATGGTGTTTTATGTTTGTGTAGGTATTTTTGGCCAATAAACATTTTGGGCAAAATCAGCTCAAAAAGTTGTCAAACGCACCCCGGAGAACATTTGCTAAACGGACCCCCGGTTTGGATAAGGGGCAACCTAAGGGACACTCCCAAGACAGCTACTATTCTCACCCCTACTCTGGATAGGGGGCGACCCTTTCATCTTCACATATTTTGGCGGGAAAAAACTGAATTCAAAATTCAGTTTTGCAGCGTGATTTGCATGTGAGATTTGATCGAGTTTCAGCCAAATTTAATGGATGCCTTGGATTGGTACCACCCTGTTACAACTAAACAGTGTTGGTAGGTCACCTAGTTTCGAAAATAAAGGACACTACATGGAGTTTGGGCTGAACATGGGAAGATAAATGCTCGGGCTTCTGTTGGAGATTCGGGAGAAGTTATTACGCTGGATATGGATGAATCTGGTCTTGTTTGAGCCTTGATAGGAGTTTGGAAAGTTTGGGTAACTCAGGAAATACGTGAGAAGCAAAACAGGGAAGAATTATTATCGAAATTTTCTTGGTTCTATACATGGGATTTACGTACAGATAAGGGAAGAATGGTAGCCTTCTGACTCCATAATATTCTTGAGAGTATCTGTGACGTTGGATTTGATTCGTAGGAGGAATAAACAAGATTTAGAAGAGAAAATCCCGTACCGTGGCAGCGAAAAAAGAAGTTAGGTTTAACCGAGATTTCATCGAGTTAGGATTGGGATGTAGGATATAAAAAGATTTGTTCCAGTCAGAGAAGGGTTACGTACACTTTGGGAGAAGTTTAGAACATAACATAGCATAAAAAACCAAGTTGCAGAGATACATGCGAGAGGTAGAAGAAGAACCAGAGAACAACACTTAAGGAAAGTCGCAGAACCCGTGGCCTTTTCTTTCAAACTCAATACCATTTGTCACAATTTCTGTAACAATTAATTCCAGTTCGCAATAGTTATGTGTTAGGATTCTTTGTAACAGTGGTTCTGTAACAATTATATCTGTTACAAACACGTTGTTTTATACCTTCTCTTCTTTTTAATCAAATTTTGAGCAATAAAGATGTATTTTGAGAACATGTTAATATGGGAAGCTAGACCCCATTGCTGAGGCGACGGAGGGAAGCTATTTTTCCAACAAAAAGTGATAAACTCTTATGTATTTAATTATTGCATTTATCATTATGATTATTTTCCTTGCACTATTATTGAATATGATTTTTATTTGAGTGATTGTGATCTATTTTGATGGAGTATGCTTAGTTCAAGACTTTTGATGCTTCATACTAGGTATTTACAATTATTACTTTTGAAAATCTACTTGTTGCAATATTTGAGAATCAAATTAAACGAGAAAATTGCATAAATATAAATATTGGTTTACTCACTTTGAACTTGGAAAATAGTGGAATCTTAGCCTCAGTATTCTTTAAATATTGATATCAACTTTGTCGGTGTTTGCTATAATTATTAGTGGGTTTTCTATTTTAGTTTTGAATTTAAGTCTAAAGTTATCCTTCACAAGTCTGAGAAACGACAATCTTTTTACCACTATCACAACCACATCACATATGATAACTTTCATATCAACCATATTCTTTTTCACCATAAATAGTTCAAATGACTCAAATGAACTAGTTAGAGAGTTGTTCAATTTCAAGGAAATCTCATGTACTACACAAGACACAATTGAAATAAAAACGATTTGATTCACTCGATTTGGTTCATAAACTATATATCCACGGTTTGCAATAGCATTCCTTAGTTTATAAATATAAGTTCATAAACATCGTTTTTAGACATAACCTACTCAAGTTCGCGGACTGGGTTCACGGACTTAAGTTCCCGGATGGAGTTCAAAAACTCCAGTAGAAATTCTCCGGTCGAGAACTTCCACCAGTTCTCGGATTGTATTCGCGGACTGAGTTCGCGTGCTTAGCTCACGCACTTTTCCGGTTCTCTTGATCAACAAAGTTCACAAACTTTGGTTCAAGGAATAAAGACTTATACATATATGTATTTCCACATCAATGCTTATATCCTCCATTGGTTATATAGTCTAAACTCTCATTTCAATCATTGAAACATTTCAGAGGACGTTATATAGTTGTTATTCACAAACCATTTTTCGTCAGAGCAATTTTCAAAGTGATTGAAACTTAACATGACTTTCGTCACTAGGTAAATATGAACTTGGCTAAAGTGAAAGCTTTACCAACACATATTTCGAGAAATAGATATGCGAGGTAAACTCGGCTCGAAATAACAAATGTGTATAATCTTAGTCTATATAGCAAAACGTCTTTTTTCTCAAGATAGGAGATACATAGACTTTTGAGTGATAGATAAGTTCAAAACTCCACATACCTTTTAGTAGATGAAGATCCACCAGTTCCTTGAGTAGTCCTTCGTCCTGTATGATGATTTCCATGGAGTTCTTGAGCTCAACTACACTTTCTATCCTAGTCCGAGACCTTAGCTATAGTAGAAATCAAGACTAGAAATCAAGACTTATAGTTTTGATCACTAACATTGACAAACATGCTTGAGATAGAAATGCATGCAAGTTCGACTGATCAATGCTCTAACACTACATAATGCTTTTTATAGGAAATATCGGAACCCCCCAGTTTTTCAGAACTATCAAAAGTAAAATTAGCTCTTATCAATAACCATGGAAGTTGATAACTAGATGATAAATGTTTTTCTACAGTCCATTATGTTACCTTATCCTTCTCATGAATTGCACTATAAATATAAAAAACCACCCATTTACTTACGGAAGTATCTGTTTGAAGAATAAAAGAAATCAAGTATCTTTCATCATGAATTAGATCAATTTGGAATCCATCATTCCAAAGAATACACATGCCACCAGCTAATCCTACAATGCCTTGAATCTAATAATTAGGAAGGTCGAACTGCTTAGAGATATATTTTCTTTTATAGAACTTTGATTTAGTTTCTGAAAGGAAAATCAGGTCTGGGGAATGAGTGGAAATTTTACTTTTTAGATGATTAACAGTTACAGGGTTTCCAATTCCTTGAACATTCCATGCCAAAAGTTTCATGATTGGGATAACTAAGGAAGACTAAATTCAAACAAACATCTATTAAGAACTAAATTAGATATGCTAAAACAGGGAAAAAGACATATAAAATAGGATTTGCTTGTAATTGGAGATAAAAAGTAACCCAAGATATTAACAAAAAAATTTGTAAATGAAAGCAAACATTCAAAGTTTCAGTTTGATTCAACAAACAAAATTTTAATACCAGCTAGTAAGTGAAAACGCAAGCGATACCAAATACACCCAACTTTTTCGTTCGACAACCTGTATAGACAAAACTTGATACAATAACAAGCAGACCAACTGAATGATACTTGACAATATGTATGTAGAGTTTATATCTCAAACTCTATTCAATCAGTATGTATATAGACTCAGAGTCCATGAACCTGATTGTTAAGCAGAGTACTTGGACGATCTCAAAAATTAGTATCCAAGATCAATCTAGTCGTATCCAAATAATATAATCGGAATTCCGCCAGATGATTAAACTTGTTATCTATCTTCCAAGATACGAATTCTACAAGAGATAAGTCTCGTAATCGATTACAATTTAACGGATGTATCTACTTATATTGAATATGTACTAACATGTGTAAATCCAATTATAAGGAAAAATAATATAACGCGGAAAAGGAAAAACATAAGATACCAGATTTTTTTTTAACAAGGAAATCGGAATAGCAGAAAAAACCCCGGGACCTCATCCAGATTTGAACAACACACTGCATTAATCTGCTACAAACACTAGCCTACTATCAGACTTCATACTGGAATATAGTTGAGACCGAACCCACCCTCCAAGCAATTCAGTTACAGTTGCACTCCTTACGTCTCTTGATTCCCTTAGATGACGTCCTTCACAACCTAAGAGTTGTTTCAGTTGAAGTGAAGACTTTTGATACCAATATGCTTCTAACAGTAATCCCATTTTATTCTCATCTAGATCAAATGTCAAGGTGTGGAAATGTGTTTGCAATAGACAAAGCTACTAAAACTCATATATCCGGAACTTACGACTCATGAAGAGTAGCCTAGATTCTTAACCACCTCTTAAAAAAAAATATTCGAAAGATAAACTAAGATAATTTTTCAGATATCTATCTCGAGGAATCATAAAGTCTGAGACAAAGAGAACTTTGCGATCACTATTTATCTTGCCTGAAAGAGATTACGAAAACCTCGATAATATAAAAGCAAGATCGGGATTCACGAACTATCAAGGTAATGATAGTCGAACCTAGATTCACGAATCCCCAAAGCGAAGTCATTTAGTCGTAGACCTAATAAAGTTTCACAGAGGAAACCTAGGTCAATAGAGGTCGACTCTAAAATCAAGTAAGACACAAAGTGTCAGGGATTGATTTTCCCAGTTGAAAGAACATCTCTATTTATAGTTTTCAAAGACCATGGGTTGCTTAGAATTTAAGCTAAGATAACTTGAGAATCAAGCAAACAATTTAGGTCTTCAAAATATAATAGAAGAGTATACACATAGGTTCGGTTACAAAACCGTGTATAACGATTATTTGGTTTGGCAAGTTAGCCAAAGAAATAAAAGCTATTTGATGTTCATTTAAACACCTAAAAAATTAATCATGATACACGCACATAAGTTTTTAAGTGATCAATAAAGTCTTAGAAGTGTTTAAGAGAGTTCCAGCAATGCTAAAAATATTAAAATAACAAGTCTTTAAGCATCTGCTAAACATTATCAGGACAGTTGGTACAATGGTTCGTGAACCACATGGCTTGTTCACGAGTCAGGATGCTACGGTTCGTGAACCGGGTTCGCTAACCCTACTAAATTACCAAAATTAGTTGACCATAGTTCCTGAAATGGATTAGTCAACTTGTAGCTAATTTATCGAACTTAAAATTCAGTTCACCAAGGTTCGCCAACCGGGTTGTGAACTGTACCCAACTGAACTTTTGAAACATTCTCAAGTGATACAATCATTTGCATGGGCAATTTTCAATTGATCCACAAATTAATTCATAGAACTAATATTGTTAAGGACCATTGAACATCTTATTTGCTAAATCATATTTCAAGATGTTTCATAAGACAAGCTTGACTCGAAACTTCTTATTTGTAACTCTACTACAAGTCATACAATATAGTCACAACAGATAGAATGATGGTGTAATGAGTAAAATAGAATGGTTCAGTTTTCACATACCTGATTCAGAAGTTCTCCAAATATCTTTGTCGATTTTCAGTCTTCAAGGGTGATCTTTGATACTCAACTACAATTCTAACCTAATCCGAGACTTGACTTGGTATACTGGAAATCAAGATTTAGTTTTCAACCGAGCAATGCTCTAATAATAATTAAGAGGGAAATAAAAGGATGCAAAACAGACTAAACAAAACCAATTCACAAGCACACAGGGCTTAGTGATTTTTTTTTACACAAAGCACAAAGTCACAAACCAGAAAGAAAAAAGAAAAACGCTACCACAAAGTGGAGAAACTTATCGCATATGATGCACACAGGATTATCAATGTAAGGAAATTAAACTACAATGAAAGGTAAGTCAGGTGAAACTTAGTGTTAAAACAAACCAATTGAAACTTAAAATTGAAACATTAGAAACGATTCAATCGAAATAAGAGAAACATAAATGAGTAGAAATAGAAATCAATACTTATCTGGAAGATATGACGACCATTATGTTTAAACTGAAGATCAAGAGATAATGCTTATACATTCAGTATGTATCTCAGTTGTTATCTTGTTGGTAAAGCATCGTGAATTCATTTCTAAAAGAATAATTTTATTCTTTCAGTGTTTCATAAATTTTCAAAAAACTTAGGAGAATGAGATAAAGCATGATTTGTTAGTTTGATCAATATGGCATATAAAGACTTGGCTGAGAATTCTCCATTTATTGTAAGAGTCCATCTCAGCTTGTATTTCTTTAAGTTCTCATCTTCATAATGTAAAATTTTATTTTCAGATTATTTCCACCACCTGAGTACTAAAAAGGTTGTCTAAAGTTTACTTATTCAACTTATTTGTGTTAGAGTTGGTTAACTCTGACACGAGTGTTATGGTGTTATCTCCCTGATTGGAATTGTTTCCCAATGCCTCTACCTATCCCGGAATCCACATATCACCCCATATGTTGATGGAGGTTCCATATCCTACCTCACATATACTTGATTTCTTAATGAGTTCTACTCCTTGAAGGATGCACTTCCATATTTATCCTTCTTCTTAGCTAGCAATGCCCTTGAATACTTGAAGTATTTTTCTTTCAAGATTATATCCCATAGGTGATATATGTTATTAACTAATATTTCTAACCTAATCCGAGACTTGACTTGGTATACTGGAAATCAAGATTTAGTTTTCAACCGAGCAATGATCTAATAATAATTAAGAGGGAAATAAAAGGATGCAAAACAGACTAAACAAAACCAATTCACAAGCACATAGGGCTTAGTGATTTTTTTTACACAAAGCACAAAGTCACAAACCAGAAAGAAAAAAGAAAAACGCTACCACAAAGTGGAGAAACTTATCGCATATGATGCACAAAGGATTATCAATGTAAGGAAATTAAACTACAATGAAAGGTAAGTCAGGTGAAACTTAGTGTTAAAAAAAACCAATTGAAACTTAAAATTGAAACATTAGAAACGATTCAATCGAAATAAGAGAAACATAAATGAGTAGAAATAGAAATCAATACTTATCTGGAAGATATGACGACCATTATGTTTAAACTGAAGATCAAGAGATAATGCTTATACATTCAGTATGTATCTCAGTTGTTATCTTGTTGGTAAAGCATCATGAATTCATTTCTAAAAGAATAATTTTATTCTTTCAGTGTTTCATAAATTTTCAAAAAACTTAGGAGAATGAGATAAAGCATGATTTGTTAGTTTGATCAATATGGCATATAAAGACTTGACTGAGAATTCTCCATTTATTGTAAGAGTCCATCTCAGCTTGTATTTCTTTAAGTTCTCATCTTCATAATGTAAAATTTTATTTTCAGATTATTTCCACCACCTGAGTACTAAAAAGGTTGTCTAAAGTTTACTTATTCAACTTATTTGTGTTAGAGTTGGTTAACTCTGACACGAGTGTTATGGTGTTATCTCCCTGATTGGAATTGTTTCCCAATGCCTCTACCTATCCCGGAATCCACATATCACCCCATATGTTGATGGAGGTTCCATATCCTACCTCACATATACTTGATTTCTTAATGAGTTCTACTCCTTGAAGGATGCACTTCCATATTTATCCTTCTTCTTAGCTAGCAATGCCCTTGAATACTTGAAGTATTTTTCTTTCAAGATTATATCCCATAGGTGATATATGTTATTAACTAATCTCCAGGCTATTTTACTGATCATAGCTAGATTTACCTTTCCAGCCTCTTCAAAATCCATTCTCATATATTTATTGATTTACGCGGAAATCTCCAAGCTTTAATATATATACCCCTTAAAATTTTGATTCCTTTCCCTACCAAAAGTCATGTTATATTATATATATTTTCCTAATAATCTTCTTCGGTATCATAAAAAAAAAAAACTATACTGAAAATAGGCATAGTAGATAGGAGAATTTTTTTAAACCAACTTGTTATGTTCAGGTATAACTTTTCATGCTCAGCGAGATGTCTACCATCTTTCTTATGATGCTATCAAGAGATTTCAGTTTTGATTTGTCGATAGACAGAGGATCTCCTAGGTGAGTGTCTTTAAAGTTAATTTTCTTTATTTTTATACGTCCTAAAATAATGCCTTTGTATTTGTTATGAATTTACTTGCTAACAAAAAAGCCCAGATTTTGAAATCGATTCTAACTATTACTGTTTGGAAGAAATTAATTTTTTGAGGGTGACCGCTAATAGCCAATTGATGGCGTGGAAAAGGATTAAGAGGTGATTTCTTTAGGGTTTTTTTCTTTTAATTTCATCACGGACATAAGTAAAATACTCGTTCATTCCCACCATAAATCCTCCTTCCTTCCCACCATAGCCCAATAATATTCAGGGAAGGGAAACTTCAAACACTCATTTAGTTAATGATTTCATTCTTGGGTCAGTAAGTTTTTCACCTTTGAAAGCCACATCTTCTTCATCGCCTGATTCTCAGGGAGAAAAAAATATTATATAATTCAAAATCCTAATTTATGTTGGTATGGCCTACTCCAAGACTCTAGTCCTCTAAAAACTTCAATAAAACTAATATTTGAATCGACTCATGTAGAACAAACATTTTTCTTTAAGTTTGTGAATTAAGAAGATAAAGCTAAAGCTAGAGTCTTAGAAATGTTTTTTTCTTTTCTTTTAAAATTGTTAACAAGGTGTTCATTATCATAACTTGGTCTCTTTTATTAAGCAACCTATTGGATCCATTAATACATTCGTCATATCGATGAACCTTAGAGATGTTCCAATTAATTTATGAAACCATTTGGGATTAGCGAGATTACACAGCCTAGTAGATATGCCTATAATGAATTATTCACAAATTTCTTTGAAAACTAGGATGTCTTAAAGAGAGTTTTCAGAAAATCTGAGTTCCACGAAAAAGGTAGGTACGCATACCCGGTACACGTACCCTGTTGATATGAGTTCCAGAATGAGGGGGAGGTACACTTACCAGTTGGAGTACCCCTGGAATATGAGTTTACGAATTGGCCAAGGTATGCACCCCAGTACGCGTACCCTTTCATCCCGATTTTGTGGGTTGTCCATAGGTATGCATACCCAATATGCATACCCACCCAGTTCCTATTTAAGCAGAATCATAAACAATTTTAAGACAACTTTTTCCACAAAATATCTTGAGATTGCAGATCATGGTCTAAATCTTGAGTGTTATTGAACACCACTTATACTTGTAAGTTCAATAACATACTTTCCAACATGAATCAGGGCTCCAGAATCCTAGACCATAGTGTATATATTCTTCTGTATAATTTCAAGGAAGACTTATCACATGCTTGCATGAATTCCTAATAAGAATTTCATGTAAACTGATAAAGTGTTTTCTTGGATCTCAAGTTATCTTATCTTGAATTCAACGCTACCTAGAACCTTAAATATCTATAAATAGAGAGACTCTTGCAACAAGATATCTTAATCCCTGGAACTCTTGCGTGCTAGTTGTTAAGCTAGAGTCGTCCTATATAATAACGCAGAACGAAAGCGTGAATACATAATTTTGATAGTAAAAGTAGATGAATAGTTGAGAAATCTCAATATTGGTTCTAATAATATTATCTAATACAAAGTACTTGTCCCCTATTTATAAAGAAGACAATAAAACTCATATTTCTAAAATAATTCTAAGACTCAAACTTGGAAAATAAGAAATCCCTAAAATAAATAATGTTTTATAATTAAATAACTTCTAATAATAAGTAATTCTAAAAATAAGAAATACTACTCTAAATTAATTAAGCTCTAGCAATAATAATAAAAATATGAATCTTAATCTAATGAATGTCCTACATCAGGCCCGCCATCTTGAAAAGAATTCATCTCGAATTAACAAAGTACTGAAGAACATGTGCTATATCAGGCCCGCCATCTTGAAAAGAAGTTGACGTCGTCTTCGAGTTCAGCAGATATTACAAACGACCAGTCCAACAAATAATATACTTTGAGTAAGTTACTGATCGTAGACTAAAACACCATATAATAATTCGTTGAGCACAAAAGTTGATGTCGATATTGGTAACAACTGGATTAGTAATTATTTCACAGTACTTTTGACCAATAGAAATCTTTGTGGATGGTTTTTGATCTTCAACAACAAAAACAACTTGACTAACTTTCGAAACCTGCAAAGAAGGTGTTGACGGTAATTCTATTATTGGCGAAGAAAATATTGGTGTCGGGACCTGTATTGCTGGAGGAGTAACCTCATGAAGGGTATCGATCTGTGACGAATCCAATTGATCTAACATAATATTTAATTTTGCGAGCCGGCAATAATTTTCTTTTTGTAAATCCGTAATTTCACGAAATACATGATCAAACTTGACTTGATCCAAATTGAAATTAAACATGATAACTATGCTTAATATCTTGGTTTAGAAAAATATGGATTAGTGGGCTTTCCTAATTAAGGTATGATTATGAGCTTGCAGTTAGTAAGGTAAGAACATACGAATAGTGAGAATGGAATTAAGGGAGAAAAAGGTAGTGGAAAGGGAAAAAAATAGGACGTTTAGGGAGGTTGGCAGAACAGAAGCTCGGAACAGAAACTTAAAGGGAGATAAAAACTAAAAGGGAAATAATTAATTAATTATTGAGAGGAACATCAGTGTGAGTAGCGATGGAAATATTTGGACAAAGTGTAGTAGAATAGGAAGATAAGCGGTGGAAAAGGTTTTGGTGAATCTAACAGACGGCTTTTTTTTTTTTTTTTTTTTTAAATAAAAGGATAATTGATAATGATTTAGAAGAAGAGATCCGGAGATCTCGGTAAGGTAGAGGAGACGAAAGGGTAAAGAATATTTAGAAAAAAAAAAAAGAGGATCGAAGCCAAAGCTCGTGATGCCACTTAATGCAGAACTGAAGCGTGAATAATGAATTTTGAAAGTAAAAGTGGATGAATAGTTTAGAAATCTCAATATTGGTTATTTAATAATATTATCTAATACAAAGGACTTGTTTCTATAATTAAATAACTTCTAAAAATAAGAAATACTACTCTAAATTAATTAAGCTCTAGCAATAATAATAAAAAAATATATAAATCTTAATCTAATGGATGTCCTACATTATATAACCTAGGTTCCTCGTGAACTGTATTCTAGGTTACTACTTAAATACTTTACTTAGGGATTCATGAATCCCAGTCAAATTATCTTTCACATGATAGTTCTTGTATCTGGATCTTGTTTTTATTGACCTTTGAGGTTTTCGTAATCTCAAATCAGGAACAAGATAGATAGAAATCACAGAGTTCTCTTTGTATCAAGTTTGGGATTCCTCAAAATATGCACCTAAAATCTTCTTTGACTTGTTTGGATTGTCCTTGAGAGGTGGTTAGTAATCCAGGCTTCTCAGCTAACTGAGTGTAGTTGTTCCGGATTCGTGAGGTTTGTTGGACTTCTTATATTGCAAATAGATTTCCAAACATAGATTGAAAATCAATAGGAAAATCAAATAGGCTTACCTGTTAAAGGTAGATTGGTATCAAAAGTCTTCACTAAAGTTGAACAAACTCTTAGGATGTAAAGGACGTCATCTAAGGGAATCAAGTGCGCAGAGTCTTGCTAGTTTCAAGAGGCGTAAGGAACATGAATGCAGATGAATAACTTTGAAGGTAAATTCGGTCTCAATTACATTCCAGTCTGAAGTCTGATAGTAGGCTAGCGTCTGTAGAAGATTAATACTGTGTAGTGTTCAAAGCTGAACGAGGTCTCCGATTTTTGCAGGTGTAGTTTTCTTCATTAACAAAATTGCTGGTGTCTTGTGTTTTTCCTTTATGTACGTAATCAATCTAGATAGTTTAAGTCTTGTTAATTGAAATAAAAAACAAGACTTGTTCTTGTTAAATTCGCATCTTGAAAAATAGGTTGCAAGTTTCATACTTGTTAGAATCTGGTTCTATTGATTTGGATATGACTAGATTGATCTTAGCTGTTGATTTTTGAGAACCGACAAGAACTCTTCTACACAATTAGGTTCATGGACTTTCGAGTCTAGACATATTGATTGTGGAAGAGAAAGATAAAAACTCAATATACAATTTTATTCAAGGATCTTTGCCTTGGCCTACTTGTGATTGTATTAGGTTCTGTCCAAACAGGTTTCCAAATGAAAAAGTTGGTAGTGTACTTGGTACCTTTTCCTTTTCAACTTCAGCTTAACACTAATATTTGTGATCTTATCAATAGTGAAGTAAAATCTATTCAAACACCTTCTACTTCAGTGTAACTTCGTTCTTCCTATATGTAGTTATTTTCCTAATTCCCATGAGTTGCGTTGAATTAATATTAGAGACGTCAAACAATAATTTGAATGCTGAATTATCAGAGATCTTATAAGTCACGGCGTGTTAGTTTGAGCTTTGATTCTTTATACCATTATGTGGGAGCCCTTGAAGCAGGGGTGAAGTCATGATTTCTTGGTTAGCGGTACAAAAGTTTGCTTTGGGGTGTAATTTCTTTTCTTTGGGGTGCATAAAAACAAAATCCCCTTATAAATAAGCTTATATCTTTAATTGATCACAAATTAGGCTTTGTAGCCAGTTAAGATGGAGGTACAAGTGCACACCCCTGCACTGGGCTGGCTGGCTCCGGTCTGGAAGGAAAAGAATTGTCATATTCATGGAGCAAAATATAAATCTTTAGATAAAATGTAAATTTTGATTATGCAGACTATGATGTTGTGGAATTAAGTAAAAGGTTTCATATAATAAAGTTGTAAACCAATCCTTTACTCTTGTGATCAGTGACACTTCCCCTTTTACATTTTTTTTTCTCCTTTTAAGTTTATTTTCGAAAAGGAAATGAAAATGAGGAAATGAAAACGATTTCTTTTTTTAATTTTCAAAAAGAGGAAAAGAAAAAACAAGAAAAACATTACCATCAATGCTTATACAACATGAGGGTTTGGTGTGTCACTCAACGGCCATGATATATTGTAAATTCTAAATACCGGCTGTGATCTTCCTTCCCTTTCTAGAATAACGTACTTGATTTGGTTAATCCGATGGTTGGCTGTCCTCGCGTCCCACACTGCGTGTATGTACGTAACGGCACAACTGTATGAGATGATTTATTTAACGTTTCGATTCCCTCTTCATGTTCCCATTAATAACAATCTTTCTGAGTAATCTATTCCTCTTAACTTTCCCATTAATTGGATTCTTTCTATAAAATGGCTAATCCCAATCGAGATCATCATCAGTACCAATCGAACAGGTAAGTCTTTTTCCCGCAGCTCCAATTTAGTTTTACATCCACTTTCAATCCGGTAATTATGCTTCATTTCTTTCATGCAAAATTGCTTAAATTCACGCTTTCAAATATTATGAGAATTTTGTGATGTGGAATGTGGATTTTGGTTTTCCTTTCCTAATATTAGATTTCCCAAAATTTTCAAAATTCCTTTATTAGGTCTGCACTGTATCGCCTAATCCTATGTTTGATTTAGGTTTCTGATGAATTTTATTTTCCAATTTTCAGTTGCTACCCAAATGGCATCTCAAATCAATATCAAACCACATCAGGTATCATCCTCAGTTACCCAGGACAAGTTGAAGAGCTTATGATCCCTAGACGAAGGAAAATCAAGCGTCGTTATTATTCGTGTTACTAGGAAATGGGAAGAATTGGATTTATGTCCACTAACGACTTGCCAGTATCGATTTGGTTATTGTTAACGAGCAGGTATTGACCGCCCTGTTTCCATAAATTAGAAAAGAAAATTTTGTTGTCCATAATAGCTATCGATTTTGGTTTGTCGATACGCTAATGCCTCCATTATGTGACTTACTTTTTAGATTATTCGTTCAGTTTTCTGTACAATTTGGATTATACTTTTTCTTAGTGGTTTCTCTTTTGATTTTATTATGTTGATTTACTTTTGTCTTTGTAGTAAGTACGGACTACTTAAAGCCAGGAACATATTCTCATGAATTTGGTTTTCCAATTGGTATGTGCTTCTTACTGTTGTGTTTAGGTCACCAACCATAGCAAAAACATTGTAGAACAAAATTGAGTTGTTTGCCTATTCTAAAATGTTCCACAGAAAGAAATTTTTACTCTTGGAAACTCAGTGTCTACTAAGCTAGGTTCGCTAGAGACAAGTATGAAGTATCGCTGTGAAGATGCCGTTGTATCGTTGTTTACCAAAACGGGTCTATATGATTTTACTTGATATACTTTGTTAGTAAAAAGGGGACAATATAGTATGGTTTTTGTATAGGGATGGAGGATCAGTCGCAGTTGGTTTGTTAGTAAAGTGTGTTGCAAGGATTTGTAGACCTATCCCTTTCGTTTAATAATTTTAATTTTTTCTGAAACATGCACCTACTATGTTAAATAGAAGGAAATGGTTTATCTTAGTATGAAGTCGATATATCGTTCTTCCCAACCAACCGCGAACAAAGACACATAAATCATGTTTTTCTTATGTACTCTTATTTTGAAGCATATTGTGCTTTTGCTTAGGTACTCAATCCACACAATTAAATTTTATGGCTATATATTTGATCAATATTTTTAGTTTTCATACTTTAGCTTTGTAATTTGATTGTATGTTTCTCTTGGTTATTTGTACTAAAGTAGCCTTTTAAGGTTTTGACTTATATGTTGTCTTCCCACTTTTTTTGTGATTGAAACGCCTTTCGTACTTACTTAATTACCTCTTTTTTGGGTTGTGCTGGGTATATTTCAGGGGTACCTGATCACATAATTGATGGGGTGTTCATTGCCATGTCAAAGGCATTAAACTTCATATACCCAGATGAGCTTCCAATGCAGTGCATTTTGATAGCTTTGAACCGACTTCTTCAGGTGTGTTATATATATTCATTGAAAGATGTGTGGGTGCTAAAGTATAATTGAAATACATCAATATTATTAATATATTTTTTTACGATAAAAAATGCTGGTATAGACAACCAAGTCATCCAACTATAAGGGCCCTTTGCCACTAATTATTGAACACCCTAATGGATATTTTTTTATCAAAGATGTTTGTTGATATTTAATGCCCATGAAATGTTATTTTGTTTTGCTTAGTTTTGCTTAAAAGTGAAGTGGGTGTTGTTAGTTCTTGCTGTTGATATTTGTGATTATGGTGTTTTTTGAAGGATAATACATGAAAAGGGAGTTATCGTATAAAGCAAAATAAAGTGCTTCTCGGAACCTTCTTATGGTACCATGTATCTGCTGTCTTTGTCAGTATCATTGATACATTGGTCAGTAAGCATGAAACTAGGGAAGTTTGTGCATCCAATACCCAAAAATGAAACATTTTTATTTGGTTCGAAGTATGTATAAGTAGCTATGGAAATTTTTGATGTTTGGCCTTACCAAGTCGATCGGTGTCAGCAAATTCTCCTATAAGAAGCTTCTATATATAATGGCCACAACCACTATCACTCCGGGTGTTAATTACATGTGAGATATCTGTTGCTTATAAATGCAACTGTGTCTCTGTAGGAGTAGTTGATTTATGTTATGATGATTCTTATTGTTTAGGTTAGGTATCTGTGTTGTAGTCTGAAACACGATTCTGCATGTTGTGTTTTAAGTTCCTTTTTTGATTTTTCATGTAGTTAATCAAAAAATTAAGACCTGAGTATTCATGTTAATCTAAACATGCATCATGTAATTTTTACCTTCGCAAGTCATGTTTTTGTTATTACTGTTAGTAAATCTCATATGATTGTCATTGTCTGTGTTTTGTCTTCAGGTTAGCAGTATTTGTGACGAGGTGGTCTTTCCGGGTGTATAGGATTTTAGGTTTGGCAATTTTTTTTGCAGGGATCAGCTTAGAAATAATTTTATGCTAGAAGTACTCCAACTAAAACCCACTCAAATAAGGCACTCAATAAATCTGTGTTTGCAAAGAATATAACAATCATTTTTAGTAGATGAGATGAAGTCAGATCCATGATAAAATCAAAAATCGACCTGCTTCGACACATAAGAATTTCCATTTAGTTGATGAGCTTTTGGTTTGATTTTGCTAAAGAAGGTCTAACGGTAAGGGCCAACAATATGAACGGCAGCTGTACTTAAATGTTATTTTCATTTTCAACGTGGAGAACTAATAAGTTTAGACATTAAATAATGCTAGATATATCTTCCAGGATTTTGAGAAAAAACTTATTGGTTATTTTAGGAATACTAAGGATGTCTTTCATGAGAATATTTAAGTAAATACAATAAAAGGTTACAAATTGTTGGCGTGGTATTAAAGGTGTTACCTCAAGCAGTTTCAGATGATGCCAGCTTGAAATCATTTTTAACATCATAGGAGAAACATCAGAGCCGCATAATTCAGAAAGATGGAGATAAAATAAAAATGCCTATGGTTGCTTCTAATGAATACCTGAGTTCGCCAGAGCCTACAACTTGCGATGGTTTGAATAAGATTGCAATGGAACAGTTGCAGAAATTTGGGGTTTCAAGAGGTTTGAGAGGTTGTGGGGACCGTCGAAAAGAGGCTTATATTCATAAAACACAGAAGGCTCAAAGTCAGGATGCGTACAAGTACCTCAGTAAGTCGGTAACTTTGTTAATCAATTATCAGATATCGATGCAGTAATTAGTTTTACAGTTTTGAACTATTTTGTGATTGCTAAAATTCTGTTGCAGTGATCTGATTGTAAACTTGGAATTCTCGAGGAGACTTCAGAATTTTGACATCGTCATCAATAATGATATGAAACTCTTACTGTCCCCTTCTATCTCCGCTGCAGCTGTGTTACGTTTAACTAATCAGAATTCATCTACCAGAGTTCATGAAACCTTATTTTATCTTAAATATGGCCATGAACATCAAATCTGCAGGGTTTTGTTTCCTCTGCCATTGGCATTTTGTTATACTTTGTGAACCAGGCTGTAGTAACAACTCTTGATAGAATTCAAAAATCAGCTATAGAATTCAAAAATCAGCTATAATAACAACACCATAATAACATCAAAATTAGATATCAATAAATTGGGTCCAAGGGCATAGCTCAATGGTATCCCATAAACTCCAGTAAGGAGGAAGTCAGGGGTTCGATCCCTAGCGTAGAGGTTTGTATTTAAATTAGTTGTATAGAGGGATTTGGCGAGGTTGGGTCTTGCAGTGGGGTTAGTCCAACTGGCTGGATTTGGGTAGGGGCCTGGGTCCGGCTTTAGCCTATCAAAAAAAAAAAAAAAAAAAAGATATCAATAAATTAATTGTGTTGAGAATGGTTGATACCCAGCTTAGGACAATGCGACCCTGTGCCGTTACGTGATAGGTGTCTAAAACACCTTTATATTTATCTATTGTTTATGCTTTCTCTACTAGTTTTCTTGTAACTTATGTATCTTATGTTTTGATTTTGAGTATTTAGGTACTTTGGAGTCATTTGGGACAAAAGAAGAAGAAACGCCGCTTAAAAGGCAAAAAGGTGCAAATGTTGTTAGAGATGAACTATTTCTCATTATTTGCTTTTATTTCTTCATCTTTGTCTGAAAAGTATGTCGGCTTTAGTGATGCAATTTTGTTTGAAAAGCATGACAGCTTTAGTGATGAAGAGACATTGAAGGGAAGAAGTGAATTTGAGAAGTTAAAGACGGCTGATGTTGGTGGAAGGATTTGAAGAAGAGCAAAAGCATAAATTCTCACGTGCAATGTTATTGGGAGCCGAGCCTAGCCAGCGATATGAGACAACCACCGCAACTTAGTTTAGAGAAGCATGGAGCAAAGAACCTTGGTGGCCCTTTTCCTATTTATGGGTGCCTAGAGTCATTTATGGGTAACCCCTTATCTATTTCACATGAGTGGGTGTAGCCATTCCCATTCCTACACAACCCCAGAATTCAGTGGGCATTATTTCCCAATCATTATTCTCAAATCAGAGAAGAGATAAACGAAGCTATGATGGCTGCTGTGAGAGAAGACAGGGAAGAATGAGAAGATTCAGATGGGATCTTGAATTCAAATTGTTGCAGTTGGTGGTGAAGCTTGAAGGTCTGATGGTGCTTTTGATTCACAGGTTAGGGTTTTTGTTGGAATCCAATGTTGGGAAGAAATTGGTTGAGTTCTTGGTACAGAAAAGGAAGAAGATGATGCTGGTGTTGTCTATGAGATGGATTAGGAGATGGGTCGATGTTCACAATGGCTAGACGCACACGAAGCTGTTAATGAAGATTGGCAAAGTTCTAGGTATTTAAACTGAAAAAATAGGGAGGAACTAAACTTTGTTGCTGTTCAAATTCAGAATGAAAGAGGAAATCAAAGAAGGGATAACTAGTATTTGTGAATGATTATGAGAATGGGTTTGTGTTGATTGTATGATTGAGTGCAGGGAAGGAGGTATAGTGGTGTTAGAAATCATCAGCAGTTTCACGTTTGAATTACCATCAGTTCTGCTTATATGGTGTTCGCAGAATTGTCTGAACGATAGGGTAATGAAACTGAAATGGGTTCGTTGCTGCTTAGCCATGGTTCTCGGCAAAGTTGGAGTATGTGTAAGTGCTGAGACAAGAAGGAAGAATCCTAGGAGTAGATGGAAATGATCGATGGTTGTTCAGTGACGCTGTGAGGTATCGAGGGCAGTAATGGAGATGGTTCAGAATGTTGGTTACTGCCACAATATTGTTTAACGTTGGAAACATAATTTATGATGAAGATGGTAGTGATGATGTTGTCTGAGAAACGATGGAGCTAAGATTTGGTTTTCCGTGGAGGCGCTGTTATGGCAGTGGTGGTATGGCTGTAATAAAGGGAACGAGTTTGGAGCTGGTGGTTTATGGTTGCTGCACTCGAGATAAATCAGTAAGCTATCATGGCTGGAATGAAGTTGTAGGTAGTTTTGCTGAAGTGCTTAGATGTATGTCTAGGGTTTTAATATGAAATTGACTGCATGTGAGCTGCACATGGGAATTGCAATTGTGCTTGAACCTGATGTTGTTGGAGTTGGGTTTGAGCTGGAGCATTGCAGTCTTGTTATGGCTTGGTTTTGAGTTGCAAGTTACAAGAAGAGGTGAAATTTTATGGGAGTTGCAGATGGAGTTGTTTGCAGGGAAATGGTGGTGCGATATGAGCCAACATTGAAACGGAAGTTGGTGTAAGTTGTATGCGCTGTACTTGAGTCAGTTAGTAAGTTGCAGAATAATGATTAGGAGGTTTGCAGTTCAGTATGTATGGCAGTGGTGAATGACTGGCATTGGAATATATATATTGAGTACAAATTTTGCAGGACTGAATTGTAATAGTGATTGATGTTGATATTACATTGCTAATGGTGCAGAGATGCTTTGGTGATTAATTGCAGGGTTGGATGAGTTTGTGTGAGCTTGTGTGAAGGCAGAGGAGTTGAATTGCAGGGAGTTGTGGTTCGGGTGAAAGCGCAGGGTTTGCAAGAGAAAGCTGCCACACTGTGGTGTTGCTATGGAGTATTGAATGAGATAGTGGTGAATGAAAATGGTGATCTAGAGATAGTGTTACTGTGTGGTTAAGAAGATGGAGATTTGGATTGGATGTATTGGTGATTGAAGCTGCAGCTGGGGGGGTTATGTATCACAGCAGGATAAAATGACATAGAGTAGAGTTGTGCAAAATGCTCAGGCCTGAGCAAACCGAACATTCAGCTGAGTTAGCTTAAATGATTCAGACCTGACTCGGTTCTGACTGGTTTGACCTGAGTTGACTCGCCTCACTCATTGACCCCTGATCAAGTTGACTAGTCTGACCGGTCACCTGTGAAATTTTCCGGTGCCGGATTCCGGCCAACTTCTGGCGTAGCACCAGTTTTCCGGCGACTACTTTTTGGGAAGAATTTCAATGAGTTATTTCTACACATAGTTTTATGGGCTTGGTGGACTTTTTGGTGATGGACTTTAAAGACTAGACCTAATCTTAGAAGTTGGAGAAAAGCTACAAAAAGAAAAAGTTTTCTACAACTTTTGTGGATGACGGATTATTCTGGGAGCTTTGGAGGATAGCAGCGATTGGGTTTTGCTTTTATTTATTTTCAGCTTCTTTATTTGATTATTATGATGATGAACTCCATAGCTATGAGTAGCTAAATCTTATATTATTGGTTAAGGATGTAGTCCTATATCTATAACTTGTGCTTGATTAATGCATTAGTTTTCTCTCTTGATTATAATCACATGATTGATGTATTGTGATAGGATTTAGATGTTTGTTTAGTTAAGTGGCCAATTAATTGAACTTGCATCCTTATCCATAGCTATTTTAGGGTTTTTCATCAAGCGATAACCCAAATACAAGTAGCATGATATGATTACAGTTTGTAGTGATACACTCTTGTAATCATATGTAGAGTTTGATCATTGTCCGAATTGTCATGCGCAATGTATGACAATTGCATTGATTAGCCTATTTCCCAAACTTAATGCTCCTAGGAATTGAACTTAATTAGCGCAAGGCGTTAGGTTATTCTTTAAGTAGAATTCACACACGCAGCTCTAATGTGTGTGATGATGAACTTAGGAAATTATTGGATTATCTTGCTCTTTTGATACTCTAGGTTTTTGATGATAAAGAGATTAAATCGTAATTCTAATCATATATGCAAACACACGTTTAAGATTGAAGATGAATTCCTTGACCAATATCTTTCTCTTATTGATTACTTCAAATTATTTGCTGCTTTGATTTACTTTATTGCTTTGTTTATTTTGATAAAACAAAAATCCCCCATTGATTACTAAGAAACTAGAATTTTTATAATAACAATTGCCTATATGTGGAAACGAACTCTTCCTTACCTTGTACTTCATTTATATTTTGTTGAGTAAGAAAGTGCATTATTTTTGACACATACGACTGCGATCATTACGGCACGGATCATTCCCTAGTGGACATACATTTGATAATGAGGAAGACGGCTTACCAACACACGAGAGAGTGGCCTGTTGCACAACATTTCGCATGATATGGCACTGGACCACTAGTATTTTCCGTAGGGGTAACCAGCCGTTTGAGGACTTTCCATACAAGAGTGTTTTATTTGATTTATTGATAATTAATTTACTAATCCAAAGTCGTACATCCAGGACAGTTTGGCCGAGTGGTCTAAGGCGCCAAATTTAGGCTCTGGTCTGAAAGGGCGTGGGTTCAAATCCCACAGTTGTCATATAGTTTTTTTTTTTAACTTCTATATTAACCTTTTTTTTTGTTTTTTCTTCTATATATTAACCTTTTTTTTTGTTCTGTTTTTTATCCTGGCGAGATTGGGGTATACCCAATGAGACAAAATATGGTCATTTTGAAGTAAAAAATGTGACCCCTTAGCCAAATATTTTCAAAATGGCTAAAATGCCCCCACAATGATTAACACTAATTTAATTTAAATGATTAGATTAGTTAAATAAGTTAGATTAGTTAGTTGATTTATAAGTTGGGTTTTAGAAATAATTGAGAAAGAGAAGTAGAATGAAGTGGTAGAGGAAGTTTTGGGAGGGAAAAGTTAGGGTTTTTGTGAAATTTGTGATAAGAGTGAGATGAGTGATTATAATCCTGATTTTGAAGTAGGGGAGTCTTCTAACTTTCCTCCTACAGATGAGTACTTGTATGATGATCTACCAGACCATGATAAAATGGATTATTTGCATGATCCTCCACTTTTATTTTCCTCAAACTCAAGATGGGTATGGAAGTGATGAATGTCTTGAGCCAAACGTAGAATCGAATGACCAGGAAGAAGATAATGGAGCTGCAAGTAATCAGGTAGACAACTTACGTGGTGAAGATTGTGATTTTTCCATGCAAAATGATCGATTTTTCCATTTTTTTTCACTGTTGCTGTCCAGGGTCGACAAGGTCTACGATTGTCGATCATGCCGACCTTAATAGACGGCGTGGTATATAGCACCCAATCCTCTGACTTTTCATGAGAAGTATTATGGTCGGCAAGGTCTAAAATATGAACCCTGCTGACGACAAGAATTTTTGAAGCACAGTAGACGTGATCTGAATTTTTGAAGGTCGGCATTGTAGTGGATACGTAGACCCTCCCGACCATAGTTTGGTCGGATTTGTTGTATTTTAATACCAGGCCATCTTCTTATTAGCCGGTGTTGTTTTATATCGACCCTGCCGACTATTGTAATACATATCAACTAACTTGTGTTGTTTTGTAGATTGCATTAGTACCGATGAAGCTCACGATGTTAGGGGTCCTGATACTTATGCATATTATGCTAATGATTTGGAGTGGAAGGAAAAAGATGACGCGGTGAAGTGGGTTATTGAGAAATCAAAAGAGAAGATGTGCGTTCTAGTTAAAAACACCCAACAAAAATCTACGCGGTTTGAAATGGTATGCGAGTGTAGTGGGCTGCCGGACGCAAGTCACAAGAGAAAGAGTTATGTGTATGATAAGAAGATGACGAGGGTGTACAAGACGAAGTCAAAGAAGTGTGGATGCTCATTCAAGATTATTTTTGGGAGGAACTGTAGCCCCCCTAAACTGGCAACTGACTAATCCAAGAGATTAACTAAATAAAGAGGCACTACGAAAGCAAATCATAAACTTAAGCATTCGATTAAGAAATGTTCTACAAAACTTAACCCAAAACCAACTCGCTCTGAAACATATATATACAAGAAGTCCTCTCAAATGATGCATATACAATAGTCATTTGGTTTACAAATACAATATGCAATATAATAAACATAGTAAAAGTTAACCAAATAACGGACTCAACTCCTCGAGTTTTCGCTGCGCAACTCTGTTCCGTCTCTGAAACTGAAAGTGGGAATGAGTGAGCACATCATCCCTAAAAGGGGTGCCCAGAAACACTAAACACAACCAATTTCACAGAAATAAATAATCATGTATATGGAACTAACTCCTTCTAAACAATGTGTAATATGGTGACTCGTCCCACACCTAGATAATAATATGGTGACTCGTTCTGCACCTAGATAATAATACGGTGACTCATCCCGCACCAGTAAATGAAGTAGCAATACCCTATATACCACAGATGGAAATTCTCATTTCCAAGCAATCAAATGGAAATTCTTATTTCCCAAACAATTTATAAAGACAAACAAGGCATTACAATTCATTTCCAAACAATGGAAAGGTTAAAAGAAATAACAGAACTTTCTGAATTTAAAATAAAACAATGCATGAAATACACAATCATATAATGCATGAATTTTCTAAGAACAAACATTTGTAAAGAAAACAACAATAATTACAAAAGAGTTAAATATAAATTCCCACCTCTTTTGATGACAGGCCACGCCTACCTCGAGATCCACAATCCACTGGTTCATTCTTTGAATCGATCGTTGTTAATAAGACTAACTGTTAATCACACAACAAGTCTAAGATACTAGCCAAAAAGGCTCACACAAGAATCATGCAAGTTTATCTAATGGTTCTAAGCCCAAGTCCACTAAACCATCCCATTATCCTAAGGTCCAGTCCATATGAGTCAACTAACAGTCCACAGGGTCAACTGACGGTCAACATCTAAGGTCTCTCATCTTAGCACAACCAACTTCCGTTCAACAACACAATCATCTTCCAGTTCCCAACACCACTATAACCATCCAAAAGAACATTAATCCATACAAATTTTAATTCAAAATATATACAACAATCATCCAAGTTCCATAACTCAAAATATATGAAATTCAATCCAATACAATTCAGAAAGAAGAAATTACCTCAAACAATCGACTTCAATCTCCTCTTCTCCAACTGCAGTTCAATCCATGAAACCTAAATCCAAATCTATTTGAAACCCTAAATTAACTCTTAATTAAACTTCTTCTCTGTAACCAATCACCAAATTGAATACCCAATTCTTCATCTTTGTTCTCAGAACACAAAACCCATCTCTAATCTTCTCCCTAAGATATTGATTTCAATTTCTAATTATGAACTCTTATTATAAACCCTAATTCACTGAGACGTAATTCACCACTACGATTTGAGAATTGAACTCTAATTTCTCTTCTTTTCCAACAACAATGAAAACCCACCATCTAATGCGCAATTTCATCATCAATTTCTCACAAATTCAATCCTCTCCAGGAAACCCTAAATCAATTACAACATCATCAATATCTTCTTCTCCCAAGCTCAAAATAACTTCAAAACTATCAACAACAATCACTACAACACATATGCTCTATATACGACCTCCTAATCACCGATTTGTTTCTCAAACCAACGCTCGATTGAAGAACAGCAAAGAGCGGAGAAGAGAAGAATAAATCTAATCTAATCTAACTAATATAAAGAAAAGAGGGATTTATGGACCGTGACCACCCTCAAATACCAAAATGCCCTTACTTATTTGCCGATCAAAACCTATGAAACAAAGGATGGAACCTTAACTTGATGGCACAATAGAAAACCTCTTTCGTTTTTTGTCTCAGAACTCTTTTCGTCAAAACACCATCACCTCCGCCATGATCAAACCAAGATGTCCACCATGAAAGAAGAACAACGGCTACCACACACAAATCAAAGATTTCAATCCAAGGTTAGTCTCATATTATAATTTTATTATTTTTTGATTTTGGGATTTCAATCGCCGAATTTCAACTCATTTAGTGACCTAAATTTTCAATTTTGATTGATATGCTTCTGTTTGATTGAAATGATTTTGGTTTAATCATCCGTCGTCAATGTTGGTTTTTAATTATCATGCTCAAAATTTAGGTTGTTTCGTTTCAATAACATTTCTTGATACTGTGTTCAATTTGATGGATAAACTTATTGTTTCCATTAAATGTGGTTGGTAGTATGTTGATCGCTGATAACTGGAATCTAATGTTATGTAGTAGAGATTGAACATTTGATTCAAAATGAAACAAAACCTCCCCTTTTCAGGAAGCCATACACTTTGCCAATTTGTGAACCATTTATTGTTTGGTAGTTTGAATAAGTGTTTATATTATGCCAATTTCGCCTAATTTTGGTTTCTTAGACTGTTTAATTATTCATAACAATAGCAATTTTGGTAAATACCCCATATGTTGTAAACAGCAGACCAGCCTGGGTACTACTGTTCATAAATCATTTTGCATCATTGATAGTGTTGTGTAACTTCAGATATAGCTGCAGCCTTATCACATTGGCTAGATAAAATTTCCCATGAGAAAAAACCTGATAAAACTTGATTTTAGTGGCAATGTGTCGGATATACGAATAATGAGTTTGGGGTATCATTTCCTCTTTCCATTGAAATGGTTCGTAATTTTGGATTGACACGATCGCACTTCACATTTTTGTTTGCAGGGAAAAATGATAACAAAGATCTTTTTGACATACTGGACTTAAATAAATTGAATGCTCATTTCAAAGAACTCATGCTGGCCTCACAATTGAAGGAGGTAATCTTGACCGTAACAACTAATTTTTTGTTTTTGTTTTTGTAGTTGAATCTTGATACTTTACAAGTATCCACTTTTACTTGAGTTGATAGTTCAATGTCATTTTGCAAGTTGCATCCTGCCCAAATCTTAAGTTAATGAGAAAATAGTAAGAAGGTAACTATCATTTTTTAAATTTAAGAAATATAAGTTTTGTAGATACTTATTATAATGAAGATGCATGTCAAACAAATCAAAAGTGAAAAAAAGATAGGGGTTACATAGGTTTTAAAGATTAAATTTAGAGTTCGTCATTTATTCTTGCACACAATGTATCGTAGGGACTAGAAAATAGAAACCTCAATTAAAGGATGTTGATGGAAAACCAAAGAAGAACTCGACCCCCGAAGCATATGTAGACATTTTTCTTCTTCTCTGATTAATCATCATATGATTATATATTTTTGTCAATTTGTTATTTCGTCTGAATTTGTCTTTTTTTCATTGAATCAAATAATTAATGTTGCTGGTGCAAATTGCGAAGTGGATGCATGATCGTGTGGTAGTACCTGATCATAAGACTTGATTGGTCGAGGGAGAGAATGATTTGTCTATTTATATGATTGTTGTCTACTTATTTGATTTGTGGATGCAATGAAATTGTGTTTTCTTTTAAGAAATGTTTATATGCATCACATCCGCCAATAATTATGTTTGACAAGTTTTTGAACGAAACAACATGCATCAATGCACAAACGAGTTAGTCTTCTCGATTGGGAAGAAGAAAGAGAAGAAGGAAGAAGAAGAATAATGAAGAAGAAGAAGAAGAGAGAAGAAGGAAGAAGAAGGAAGAGAAGAGAAGAGGGAAGAAGAAAGAAGAAGAATAATGAAGAAGACGAGAGATAACGAGTTAGTCTTCTCGATTGGGATAAGGCCGACCAAATTTGCTAAAGGCACCCGTCCAAACGATAAGGGCAGCCAGCCGGTCTAAAATAAAATTACTATTTTTCCATTCATACTCATCCAAATATATCTTCTTCATCCGGTATCCGATTGGCACGTTCGAGTAGACCATTCAACATAACTTTCCAAGACCTATTCAACGGTACTAGTTTCGTATCTAGATCATTGTTAGATTAATTCCTATTAATTAACATTCATGTTAAACTAATCGGCATATTATTGGCTAATACGTCTCTTGACTAGTCTAATAGCATTGACGATCTTGAGGGTCTTTACAGGAACCAAGAAATCGATAACATGTGGAGAATGAGTAGAGTTGATGTTGGTTTGCATAACCATAAAGATCCGCTAAGTCTTGTTGGGCATTTCCAAGTTGCCAAGTTGAAACCGCACAAGTTCGAACAAGTAAGAACAAGTTGGGGAGTTAAACCAAGCAAGCTACTTAGTAAGTTCAAGAGGGACGACCCGCATAACCTATCTTCATTGTCTACAATTTATGAGGCCAAGGAAACTATCAAAAGAATTGAATGGGATGGAAGAAAGGTAATGGAAGAATCCCAATGGTTGGAACAAAAATAAAACTACACAGTGAGACACCATGAGTCATCGGAGGGGAAGGTGGATCGTATTTTTCTTGCGCATCCCGATATGATTCAATTGGCGCGGTGCTTTTACCAAGTTTTGTTCATGGATTATACTTATAAGACAAATATGTACAACATGCCTTTGTTGAACATTGTAGGACAAACCTTGGATAAGCAATCGTTCACGGTGGCATGGTGTTTTATGGATAGGGAGAAGGATGAGAGATATATTTGGGCATTGGAAACATTGAAGCTTCTCTATCACGAAGACGAGACTCCCGGGGTTGTGGTGACCGACAATGAGCAAGCAATAATGAACGCCGTGAGGATTGTCTTTCCCAATGCACAAAATTTGTTTTGCACTTGGCATATAGAATGCAATCTTAGAAAGAATTATAGTAATCATATCCAAAATCCAAAGGCAAATAAAGGTACTAAAGGTGAAAAGGAGGAAAATGAACGTCTTAGTAAACTAACTAAAGAGGAGAGAGAGGAAGAGAAGAAGACGAAGAATGGAAATAAGGTGAGATCAAGTTTGGGTTATTTATGAAAGCGTGGGATAAGTTGGTTTGGTCGATGAGTGTGGCAAGATATGAGATACACTTGAAGGAGTTAGAGGATGATTGGGGCACTAATTACCCCAAAGTAGTGGAATATTGCAAGAGATAATGGTTGACGCCACACAAAGAGAGGTTTGTGTATGCTTTTACCTACGACTATAAACATTTCAAACTTGAGTCTACAAGTATGGTAGAGCAAGCTGATGGGAGACTAAAAGGTCTACTTTTTACGAGTCAAAATGGGATTGTGACGGTGCAACATGCTATCCACGAGTACACTAATAATGGTATCAACAAGATAAAAAAGCAATTCGAAGAAAGTAGATTCCGGAAGTTGAAGGAGTTTAAGGAGGATGATTGGTTGCTTGTTGGTATACATAGAAACGTCTTGCATTGGGCAATACGTTTCATGATGAAACATCTCGCATTGTATAAAAATTATGACAAGCCGGACACTCCTTGTAAGTGTAGGATAGTGAAGGATATCGGACTTCCATGTCGTCATATGCTTGGTAGGTATAAAACTCCCATTCCGATTGAAGATATCGATCCTTATTGGAAGCAACTATCTTTCAAACTGGCTCCAAGAGAAGATCCCGGTGAAAATTTTGGCGACATGGAACTTGGGAGACTAATCCTCGACAAGTACCCCAAGTTGAATAGGTTGGACAAACAAACTATGAAGCACAAGTTGATGCCGATTGTTTACCCTTTTATGGAAGAACTTGAAGAACCGAGGAAACAAGATCCAATGGGTAGACCACCTACCACAAAGACGAGTGCGGAAGAGAGGGAACAACTTAAAGAGTATTTGAGTACAAAATGCGATCCATCCGGACATATGTATTCCGAGTCGGAATATAAAGAGGAGCCGGTTAAAAAGAAAAGAGGTCGTCCGAGGAAAGAAACAACAACACCAACGGTCTCAAACTTGAATCCAACTAGCGCTCCACCTCTTGAGAGTCAATCAAGTGTTGTAAAGAAAAGGGGTCGTCCGTGGAAAGTAACAACTACACCAATGGTTTCAAACTTGAATCCAAATGAAACTCCACTTCTTGAGAGTCAAGCAAGTCAAGGAGATGTTGTGAAGAAAAGAGGTCGTCCGAGGAAGGTAGTAAAACTGGTATTGGAAGAGTATCGCGCACAACTCCCTCAAATTATTCAAGAGTTCGTTATTGGTACCGATGACGTCCCAAAGGATAGAAATTGTGGGTTTCACGTTGCATCCCAAAAATTGGGACACCTAAGTGGAGCGGTTGAGGAGAATCTCACCCAATGTCAATACATAAGAAAGAAGATGGCAGCCCGACTAGAAATGGACTAGGAGTTTCATATCTCAATGATGCTAGAAGGTTCCATGGAGGACAAAGAAGCGACTTTTAAAGAATTACTTACTAGTGTTAAAGGCCCGGAGGTAAATGCACCGATCAAATGGGAGCATTGGTTGAGAATGCCGAAGTGTGGCCATCTATTCGCGGATACGTGGTCATGCGTGGTATATTTTTTTAGTAAAGGACTAAGTGTAGCATTTGCACCAAAGCATGCGGTTTGTGTGGAGCAGCTCAAGCATAGAAGGATTGTTATGGATTTGGTTGATGGTAATCATTTTATTGGTCTACAACTCAACAAGGAATGTCCATTACCTCCTATTTGTAGGTTTAATTTTTGGGAAAAGTTCATAGTCAACAATAGCAGGGAATGGATGAAACTTTATGAGGATAACATGCACCTTTGGAATGCTTTAGATGAGTCTAGGGATTTGAATGAACTCCCTCCGGTACATTTGAGTGATGAGTAATTATGATTAGGGAATAAGGAATCTTCTTGGAGTACTTTTGTAATCGCATTTGTGTTTTGTGTAATGTACTTTGGAGTGATACAAATGAATGAAATGGATGTGTATTTTTTGGTGTATACTCATTTGGCCGGCATTGTATTCTTTTCACGACCCTGCCGATTTCACCAGGGTCGGCATGTTATATATTCGTCAGACTGCCGGAGGAACTGCATGAGAATACATGAAAAAAAATCCTGGTACAACCGGCATGGTTTTGGTTTCATTATGTTGCCGGATTTTTTATGGTCGGCATGGTTTATGAAGATAAAAATGCCGACCAAAACAGGCAAAAAAAAGTGGTTCCTGGATGTTCTCATACATATTAGTCGGCATAATGTATTTAGAGAACTCTGCTGACAAAATATTGGACGACATGGTTTTTAAAATTTTAAGTGCCGACTGTTAAAGAGCTGGCACGCTTTTAACTTAATACAATGCTGACTAAACATCGAATACAAACCTTGAAAACTTAATTAGAGCATACAAACCTTAATTAAAGCATACAAACGTTAAAAACTTAACCCTAACACATCTGGGACATATATAGTATCTTTTTACGGTACACAATTTCTTAGGAGAGGTAATTAGCTTCATCTTACCGTCTCAATATGGATCTGTGCATGGTAGAAGGTTGATTTTAGCAACTTCATCTTCATACGGAGCTAGGCGCTCATCTATCCAATAGAAAAACCCACAACAAGTGCATTTTGTAGCATATGGACGATATACATTTCCTACTGCAGCTTTCATGAGAAATAAGAATCCCTTACAACCTTCAATAGTGCATTTGCTTCCTTCAAAGAGACAATCGTTTGCCAAATGACCACTTAGTGTACAAAAACTACAAATATTTGGTTGTGTTGTACTAGAAACTTCTATTATTTATGCAAGGTTGAAGATGAAGTTGAGAATGCTTTTATAATAACAACACACCTAATATCTTGATTTTGAAATTTATAGCCGTTAGCATTCAATGGCTCGTACTTTGTACTCAAAAAGTAATATTTTTAATCTTACTAGCATTTAGGTCGGCATGGTTGAGATTTAAAACCATGCTGACTTACTGCAACTCCAATATTGTCTAAAAAGGAACAAAAAGGAATAACTTCTACAACAATTGAAACTGAAAATTACCATAAGTTTAACAAGCCTAAAACCACAATCTAATAGTTCAAAACATAATGAAAGAGTTCAAACCACAATCTAAGTTTCTAAACCAAATAAAGTTTAAAATTTTCATGGATCCTTCTCATTCTTGTTATCTTCCTCCACATCACTAGTTGTTTCACCATCACTAGCTTTTTCAGCAACATCAACTTTTGCTTTTCCCTTATCTGGACCTATGTACTCACCGGCCTCATTGTAATAGGGGTTCACTCCAGAAAATTCACATGCCCTGAAAAAAGTCCTTAGATCAACCTCCTCTTCTTCCTCCTCTGATGATGTGCACTCTTCATAGTTGAGGGAATTGCTAGGACTGTTCATAAACCTCAGGAAATCTTCAGGATCTTCCTTACCCATGAGAAGTAACTTTCTTACATGGCATTTCTTTTCAGTTTCATCTTTAGGATCTTCTACATTGGGATAAATTGCGTCAATAAATTCTAATAGCTCTTCTGCGGTAACCGAACAAGGTAGATCTTCTTTTTCTTTTTCTTTTCCTGTGGGAACCTAAACAATACACAAATAAGAGATATGAAAATTCTAAACATTGAAACATGGTTCTGGTAATAAAGACGTCATGGTCTAGAACCTTAACACTGCCGACCAAACAATGGTCGGAGGGGTTATAATCTCATACCCCGCCGACTGACACATAGTCGACATGCTATTATTAAATAAAAATGCCGACAAATAACTAATGAAAATCAAGTTTCTGTGACCAAAAGTCGGCATGTTACAAGCCTAAGACAATGCCGGCTATACTTAAGTCGGCATGGTGTGTTAATATACCATGCCGGCCCTGGTTATTATCTAACATTCGTCATGGATACTATGAAAAGTCGGCGGGTTATTCATCTAAATACCATGCCGACCATTACAAAACAACAACCTTCGGCATGGTTTTAACTTATCGATCTTGGCGACCAAAAACCCTGAACATCATATTTTTGGATTTCTAACCTAACATAACAATCATATAACACATCAGGATAATGAGTTGAGTTTAGAAATCACTTACAGTCTTCTTTTCAGCGGCGGAGGTTTTTTTTCAACATTCTCACGGATTGGATTTTCGAGTTTGCTACTTCCAACTTTTTCCTTACCTTTTGCTTCCGATTTGGATCTTCTCATGTTGCCTGGTGCCGAAAAGTTTAAAAGAAAAAAAAAAAAAAAAAAACAATGGGGCGTTGGTATAATCCACGCCCCAAAATATGCATGCAAATTTTGAAGTGGGGCGGAGGTATAAACCACGCCCCACAATAAATTTAAAAAAAAAAAAATATGGGGCGGGGGTATAAACCACGCTTACGAACGCCTGTGGTGGGGCGTAAACTATATCAACGCCGTAATATATTTGGGTTTACTCTTGGTCGCGGACCAAATATAGTTTGGGATTTAGTCGATGGTATTTGTTTAGTCGATAGTACGTCCCACTACGTCTCGTTCGCGGACCAAATTTTTGGTCTTAGTCGCCCGCTGCAGATGCTCTAACGTAACTGTATTTTTAATAACATCAATAATCCATTATTTGAATGTTCAATACAAAGTTTTAGAAATCTATGGCGCCTCCATTGATCTTGTAAGCTAAATCTTTTGTCTCTACCACCTTTCGCAAATCAATGCCTAACTTAATCCATCAACTCTAAAGTCTATATATATGGATCCCCTTGCATTTCTAAACAGTTCAGAACAAACAAATTCAGTTAGTTTTTATGCTTTCCTCTACTAATCACTCTTAAACTAACTTCTCTTTCAATTCCAAGTTTCATGGCTAATACAATTCCACACTTGATGTTTCCGACCATTAACAAGTGTGCATCGATTCGCCGAGAAAAACAAGCGGTTGTCGCGGACATGGATGGGACTTCACCCCATTGGCTGTTCAAACCTCAAATTCAAATCTCAAAACTGAGTTGCACCAGTAACAAGGATGCTTTTGTTATCAAGATATTCAACAATAGCTTCCAACTGTCTGCCAAACATGCTCCAAAATTCGTGGTAAACATTCTTTCGAAATCACGTTGGAAAAACGGAAATTAAAAGAACTTTTCCAATCACGAGGGTTATGAAAATTTCTCACTGTTATGTGTTGATTCCGATTTCATTTTAATGATTCCCTGAGATTTGATGAACATCACTGCTTATTTACTTGGTTTACAGTAATTTACTTGTCCTCTTACTATGTTCAGTTCTTCTCATACTTTTAATCTTTCTTTTTATATTTTATTTTATTTTTGCATCTTTATTTTTATTTAATGGCCTGCTAATTATCTCTTTCCCCTTAATGCTTTTGCCTATTGATTTTTCTCTAATGGCTTTTGCCACTTTTGTCGTTGTGATCATAGCTTTTGCTAAATTTATCTCCAAGCTTTTGCTTACAGGAACATACTGGATTGGATTTCAAGATTTTGCTCATGGTGTTGTTCTGAAGAAGTTTCAAAACCGATTCAACTCATTCAAACTCGTTCAACCTATATCCCGCCTCAAAGCTAGTTCAATAAAATTCAAATTCCTCAAAGTCAGCTGGACACAGTTAATTTGTTTCCTAGTTTTTCTGCCTTCATGCACTGACAGCTACGAAATATGTCATCATAAAAACTCTACATTCCAGTTTTATTCCCACAAAAATAGGAAATAAAATCTTTTGAGTCTACCCTTTGACTTAATCCCTTCCCAACCCTATTATCACAACCTTATCAACAAGGATCTTATTAACTTAGGTTTTTTCAAGTTCTTCTCTCAGAAAATCGACCAAAAAATTTTCAGAATGGAAGAAGGAACTAAAAGTGTTGTTGGAGATCTTGTCATTAAGTTTGAAAAAGCTACACTTGATTTAGGTAATACGAGTGAAGTGGTGATTATTCAAACCAACAATCCTGAAAAAGAAGTTGATTCAAACTGGGAAGCCAGTGCTATTGGCAAAATAATAATAGAAGGTCGTATGAATTATGACACTGTGGAAAAACATATTCTGTTTACCTGGCCATTTTTAACCATGGAGAACCTGCGCATCATTGAAGATGAACCTAACATTATGATTTTCAAGTTCGATAATTGGGAGCTGCTTAATAGAGTTATTGATGAAATGCCTTGGAGCATCAACATGCATCTTCTTGTAGTTCATGACTACATACCAGGCATGTTATACACTGAAAAACATTGGGGTTTTCAACAATTCTGGATCCAACTCAAATATTTATTACCTGAGCACATGAATGTAACATCAGTCACCAAAATAGGTCAAGTGATGGGTGAAGTGACTGCAATTGAACCAAAAGATTCCATACCCATTGGTAGTGATCCTGTAAAGGTTTGTGTCAATGTTTATCTCTCAATGCCATTAAGAAGAGGTATCAAGTGTGCCACCAATGCTGGAGTAACTAAATGGCAGCAATTTTTCTTTGAGCGCCAACCAAGATCGATCTGTACTGAATGATATATTATTAATCATAATAAAGAAGCTTGCAAAGCGGCTTCCATATTTCTCAACAAAGCTCATGAAAAACCCTACTTTGTGGGTAAAATTGATAATATTTGCAAAAGTGTTACTATGTCTTCAGTGAGGGCCGCTCCCACAGTGAGAAAATTTTAAAAGAAAGGAGGTAAAAAACCTGCTTTTATTCCCCCCAAATATGGTAATATTATCAATATGGACTCGCTACTTCTTGGTTCTAACAAAATGGAGGAAGAAGAAATTAGGCTAGGTAAACGTCATAGGGGTGATAAAACTACTCAATCAACACATATAGTTTCTGAAACTTCTTCTCAAGGCACCATGTTGAATCCTATTCCATCCTCGGAGATTATTCATGTGATCACAGCTGGAGATAATCAATCTGCAATCGCTAACAAGGGGAATCAGGTATCTCTCTATTTATCTAAGCTTGTTTTTCTGGTTAAAAATATTTTCATCTTTAATTTTTACTTGCTTACTTATGGTTATGGTTTAATTTACAGTTTTATTGCTTTAGGACTTATTTACAAAACTTTGTATTTATTAGATATTCATAGCATTAGGCACTCCTGCATTAGCTGGTCTAGTTCTCTTTTTCAACTATTAAAGTTTTTTCCAATTATCACTCTCTTCATTTTTAATTTTTTTGTTGCTTTAAACACCTTTAGCATTAACTGCTCTTGCACAACTTTTATTCGTGAACAAGTCACTCACTTTAGAATCAGTTTTTTCTTTGTTCACTATCCCAGCATAATGAGAGTCTTAGCGTGGAATGTCCAAGGGTTTAATAATCCCTCAACTAGAGATAATCTTCGTGATATCATAAGAATACAAGACCATGATATTATCTTTCTGTGTGAGACTAAACTCCATGAAGATAGAATGAAAAACATGTTATCTTCCTTTAGATTCCCAAATGCTAAATATCTCCAACCTGTTGGTATGTCAAGGGGTCTAGTTATTATGTGGAAGCATGGTTTTGTTTGTGATATAGTTTACTGTGAAAATAACATGATTCATGCAGCTGTTCAAAGTGACCCAAGTCAACCGGAATGGTTATTATCATGTATGTATGGGTATTGAAATTATACAAAGAAAAAATTGCAGTGGGAGTTTATTAAAGATATTGGTCTCAATATTTCTCAGCCTTGGGTCTTAATGGGGGATCTCAATATTCATCTTATGGATAATACTTCTGTTGCTTCTTCATCTAGAGATGGTTTAGTTCACACTATACTTCAGGAAATTGGTTTGGAGGATTTGGGTTTTCTTGGTAGAGGTCATACATGGAAAAATAACAATTCTGGAACTGGTAAAAAAAGGTCAAGAATAGAAATGGCTCTAGTAAATGCTAAATGGAATGTTGTTTTCAATGATTCTAAACTGTTACATCTTAATCAACTTGGAAGTGATCATTGTCCAATACTTTTAGTTACTGAGTATTCTCAACCTAAACTCTGGAAGCCTTTTAAATTCTTTCACACTTGGCTTCATGACAGAACATGTGCTATACAAGAGCCCTCTCAAAATGGAACAGAATGCATTTTGGTGATATAAACCTCAAGGTGGATAATTACCAGCAAAAATTGGCTTCAATTCAAGCTCTTCCTTATTTTCAAGAGAACACTTTTAAAGCCATTGAGATAACCAAGGAATTAGATAAATGGCACAACATTCAATATGAGTTTAATAGGCAGAAATCCAGAGACAACTTTGTAAAAGATTTGGATTACAACACAAGGTATTTCCACACTTTAACAAAGAGGAAAAGATCAAGAAATAATATTGATTCTTTGAAAGACTCTTCAGGGAATTGGTTGCACTCTAGATAATATATTTCTCTACTGCTCACAGATCATTTCAAGAATATAAGTACTTCAAGTAATCCTTATATTGAAGAACAACACTATTTAAAAATTCCAACAATCATTACAGATGAGGAGAACAGATTACTTATTCTACCTCCTTCCAATGAACAAATTTTCAAGACTTTAAAAAGTATGGAAAGTTGGTCAGATCCAGGTCCAGAGGGTTTTCAATCTGGTTTCTACAAAGCTCAATGGAACATTGTTGGCAATGATGTTTGTGAAATGGTAAAAAGTTTCTTTACTTCAAAGTTTCTACCAAAAGAGATTAACAAGACCTATATCTCTTTAATTCCCAAGAAGAATAAGCCATCATCCCCTTATGATTTTAGACCCATTGGTCTTTGCAATACTTCTTACAAAATCATATCAAAAATTCTTGTTTCTAGAATGAAACCTTTTATGGACAAAATTATTTCTCCCTATCAAGCAGCTTATGTTTCAGGAAGATTGATAAATGATAACACTATCATAGCTCATGAACTTATTCATTCTATGAAGAAAAAGCAAGGTGAAGGAGGTTGGTTATCACTCAAACTAGATATGTCTAAGGCATTTGATTGATTAGAGTGGAATTTTCTTATCAAAATACTTCAAAGTTTTGGGTTCTGTGATGATTGGTGTCAATTAATACATCAATGTATTAGTATTACTTCCTTATCAGTTCTGTTAAATGGTTCTCCCTGTAGTGAATTATTTCCTTCAAGAGGTATAAGACAAGGAGATCCACTATCTCCTTACCTGTTTATTCTAGACATGGAATGGTTTTCAAGGACTTTATTAGAGGCCCATGATAACAAGACTGTCAAGGGTATTATTGCTGCCAGAGGTGCTCCACCTATTAATCATTTACTATTTGGAGATGATTGTCTCATCTTCACTCAAGCAAATTTAACCAGTGTGAATAATCTTCTTCAAATTTTAGAAGATTTCAGTTCACAATCTGGTCAGGTCATTAATTTTGACAAATCTTCAGTTCACTATAGCAACAATCTTGATCCTTCTGTATGCAACACCCTCAGGAGTATTTTGGGAGTTAACTCCATGAAGGAAAATGAGAAATACTTAGGTTATCCTCTTCTAATTGGCAAGTCTAAAGTTAAAGCCTTTGTGGACATTAAATTGGCTTTTGAAAGAAGACTTGGACATTGGCAAGGCATTAATCTTCATCAAGCAGGAAGAACTACAGTGGTGAAGGCTGTTCTTAATTCTGTCCACATGTATCAAATGAGCACTTTTAAGATTCCTAAAAAACTTCTCACTAAGATTGATTCACTTCAAAGAAAGTTTTGGTGGGGTTATAAAAGAAATAGAGGCTTGAATCTAATAGCCTGGGACAATATGTGCATCTCTAAAGACTTGGGTGGTCTGGCATTTAGAGATTTGGAGAAACTCAATCATGCTCTTCTCACTAAAGTAGCTTGGAGAATTTATCAACAAAGTGATCATCTACTCACAAAACTTATTAAGGCCAAGTATTTCAAAAATGAGGATTTCCTTCATCTTACTTCAGAGAGAAAAAATTCTTCCTGGACTTGGAAGGGTATTGAACTAGGCTTGTCAATACTCCAAAAAAATTACTTCTTTGAAGTTAATAATGGGAAGAAAACTAAAATTTGGGAGGATAAATGGATCATTGGGTTAGACTCCAAAGCTGAACCTTTACATCCTTCTCATCTACAATATGTTTTTGTCAGTGAACTTATCCTCATTGGCTCAAATTCTTGGAATTTTTCTCTCCTCCAACTGCTATTCACCCCAGACAATGTTGAGAATATTAAGAGAATGCAATTGTCAGTTCATGAAGATGATAACATAAAATGGGCTCCTTCTAAAGATGGAATTTTTTCTGTTAAAACAACCTACAATAAGCTCATGGAATCTAAAGTTCAACAGCAAATAGCTCTTAATGTGGTTCCTACAGCAGTTTGGAAGGCTCTCTGGAAGATGAATTTACCTCATAGAGTTAAATTGTTCATTTGGAAGTGTCTTAAAGGCATAGTTCCAACTAGAATGAGATTAGTGCTGGCTATGCATACCATGGAAACTCACTGTGAGATTTGTAAACATGATGAAGAAACTCTATCCCACCTTATGATTAACTGTCCTCATGCAAGAGATGTTTGGAGAATTCTTAACATCAACATTAATCAGGTTTCAGCAAACTGTACATCAGTTCAGTCATGGATTATTTCATGGTTTCAAGATTTGCAAAACACAAGTATTGATGATCTGCAGAGATGGAGAGAATTATTAATGGTTGGCTGTTGGATTATTTGGAAAGAGAGATGTGATTGTGTGTTTCAGGATAAAACTCTAAACCCCACCAACACTGCTAATAGAATCCAGTATCAGCTCACTTGTGTTAGTCATTATTTGCATAATAGTCCAGCTGACAAAGCTCCTCCTGATCCTAGGCCTACATCTCATAATTTTTTAGTTCATAATCATGTGCATAATTATCATGATACTGGTACTGACATCTTTAATTTGTTTACAGATGCTTCATTTGATTGCATTTCTAATGAATGTGGAACTGGTATTGCACTTTTCAATTCAGCAGGAGAATGCACAGGTATCAAAGGAACCTATGCAGCTGGAGTAGTGGATGCAGAAGCTGGGGAGTGCAAGGAAATTCTGGAAGGAATTCGTTGGGCACAAGCTATGGAGTTGAGCAGAATTCACATCATTTCTGATGCAGAGGTGGTGGTTAATGCTATCAATAATAACTCATCGCATATTAGATGGGAAAATAGGAAACTCGTGAGAGATATTATAACTCTTTTAGATTCTTTTACCTTTTTTAAAGTTAGTTAATGTAAGGAGAACAAATAATCACTTAGCTGATTCCATCTCCAAGTTTGTCCGGAAGGATAAATTGTTACTTGATGAGTTCTACTGCAATGCAGTGAATATTGATACTCTGTTAAACAAGTTCACTAAACCTGATGATGATTAATCAATAATAAAGCTCTAAGTTATCTAAAAAAAAGGATGGGACTTCACCTAGGGGGCGTAGTTCGTTTCCATATTTTGCTTTAGTAGCTTTTGAAGCCGGAGGGATTCTCCGACTACTTGTGTTGTTGTTGCTTGTTCCCTTAGCTGGGTTTCTTTACTACCTTGTTTCAGAATCTTCCGGAATACATGTTCTTATATTTGCAACGTTTACAGGAATGAAAGTTTGTGATATCGAGGCGGTGGCGCGTGCAGTTCTGCCAAAATTTTACTCTAATGATCTTCATCCAGAGACATGGAAGGTATTTTCGTCGTGTGGAAAACGGTGTGTTCTTACGGCGAATCCTAGAATCATGGTCGAAGCGTTTTTGAAGGATTATTTAGGTGCTGATATGGTACTAGGAACTGAGATAAATACTTACAAAGGTAGAGCTACTGGATTTGTATGCAGTCCTGGAATTCTTGTGGGGCAGAAGAAGGCTGACACTCTTATAGAAGCTTTTGGAGAAACCATGCCGGATATTGGACTTGGTGATCGACACACCGACTCTCCATTCATGAGACTCTGCAAGGTTATATTCTACAGAATGATTTGAGTCTCCTTTGACTTTGGTGCAACTTTCTTTTATAATTTTCACTGCAATTGAGGTTCTAATTTTGAGTTTCTTTTTTTTTTTTGATCAGCAAAAATAATTATATAGATAAAGAATAAATGAATTACAATGAAGTGAAATGAAACACACAGACCTTTATAATTAGGCCAATGTGAGTGTGACCACAATGAAAATGAACCCCTGACGACTCACTCTCTAACAATAGTTTCCCATCTGCACATAAGATCTTCAAAGTGGATTCCTTCCAAAATTTTAGATGGAATAGCCCAAAACAAAATGGTAGCCTTAATGTCTTGTATAATCAAGTTGGTTTTCATTTCTTTACCTTCGAAAGTCCGAGAGTTTCTTTCCCTCCATATACCCCAGCAAATGGCGAAAGGAAGGACATCCCACATAAAATTTCCTTTGGTCGAGAATATCTTCGTTTTGCTCTCTAGGAACGCCATTTGAACAGCTTCCCCTTGAACCCAATACACTCCAAAAGCATTATAAAAGAAGGTCCAAATCTTAGTAGCCACTGAGCAATGAAGTAATAGATGGTTCATCGTCTCTGCCTCCAGTTTACACATACTGCATCGATTTGCCAACGGTCTTCCATCCGGGTCTTGTTATTGTCAACATAATTAAGACTTCCAACTAGTTGTCTATAGAGAGTTGGATCGGGTAGAGCTTTTCCATCAATAGGATTGAGCTTAACATTAAGCTCAAGAGGTGTTTCGAGGTCTTACTATCTTAAACCAAACTCGATTAAGAATCTCGGTACATATTTAACTTGAGATATAAAACAACCTTCAGATGATCTATCAACTTCTATGCCCGTGAAGTATCTTAATGACCAAGATCTTTCATTTGAAAGCATAAATTCAGATGAGTTTTGAGAGATTTTATACCTTCCTTGTTGTCGCCTGTGATGACCATATCATCCACATATAGCGAGAGGAGAACAGATTCCTTTTGCGCACCTTCCAAGAACATTGCGGAGTCATATGGACTTTGACGAAAACCAAATTGAAGAATAGCAGCAGAAAATTTCTCGAACCATGCACGAGGTGCTTGTTTGAGTCCATAGAGAGCTTTACGAAGTTTACACACCGATTAGGATGATGAACTAAGCCCTGGAGGGGTCTCATATACACTTCCTCTTGTAGTTCTCCGTGCAAGAATGCATTTTTAACATCCATCTGGTGAAGATCCCAATTTCGACAGCAGCCACAGCAAGAAGAGTACGAATCCGTTGTCATACGTGCAACAGAGCAAAAGTCTCTTCATAATCAATCCCATATCGTTGTGTATTTCCCGAGCAACCACTCTAGATTTGCAACGTTCTAAGGTACCATCTCGACTTGGTTTTGACCTTGTATACCCAATGGCCACAATAGGTTTTCCAGGTGGTAAATCTACCATATCCCATGTGCCGTTAAAGTTTATGTGCTAATCAATTCTTCTCCCATTGAATCTTTCCATTCGTGTATCAATGAAGCTTCCTCAGTAACTTTTAGGTTCATTTAAAGACAAAATGCTTGACAAGGAATAGTGGATAATCAGAGTACTTAGCTGGTGGTTTTTCACACGTGGAGGTAGATGAATAGCTTCTTGGATAGGATCCTCATGTGAAGATGCAATGTTGGAATCCTCCATAGAGTTGTCGAAGACGGCTTCACCTTCGGAACTTCACTAGATTCAACAAGGGTAGGAACAAGAGTATCTCTGTGATAGGTAAGGAATTTCTAAGAACTATCATGAAAGGGATCTAGATATGTGAAGCTCTCTAAAGTAGAAGCTTTGCTACTAGGAAGAGACCAAAAAGGATTTTATCCAAAAAGGTTACATGTCGTAGAAATACGTAACCTTCAGTTTCCGCGGATCATAGCATCGTAACCTTTTTGTTCTATACCATATCCTAAGAAAAACACAAAGAGTATTTTTTTCTTTCCAAGTTTATTTCGCTCCACGATCCGAGAGAAGAACAAAGCATGTTGAACCAAAAACATGAAGTTCAGAGTAGATTGGTTTCTTGTTGAACAAGCTCTCGCATTTGATATCCCACCTATGACTTCACTTGGAATGCGATTGATATTGTAGACAAAGAAGAGTGGATTCACCCTAAGTTTGATGGAACAGAATAAGATAGAAGTTGTGTTCTATTTGCTTCAATAATATGTCGATGTTTTCTTTCACAACACCGTTTTGTTTCAGAGTTTCAGACAGATAATTGAAGAAGGGTTCCTTGAGATTTTAGGAAATCCTTGAAAGGATTGGATATGTACTCACCACCTTGATCAGCATTTTAAAAGTTTTGGCCGCTTTTTTAAATTGTGTTTTGACCATTGTAGAGAAATCTGTGTAAATTTTCAAACTCGACTTTGTTGTTGAAAAGATAAATCCATGTATACCTAGTATGATCATCAATGAAAATAACATAGTATAAAGCCCCTCCTTTAGTTGGGAAGGGAGCCTTACCCCAAACATCGAATGTATAAGATCGAAAGGTTCTTTAGAGAAGGTAATACTTTTATTGAAAGGAAGAGCGCAGTTGTTCGCCCATTTTACGGTGCAATGCAATGGGGTTCTTTGTCAATGATATGTTTCCTAACAATCCTTTATTAATCATATAAGAAAGACGAGAGAAAGAGACATGTCCTAACTTAGAATGCACAAGAAATAAAGGGAGAAACTGGAATGGAAGGTAAAGGCGGAAGCAAAGACAACAAGTTTGTTCTTGGATTGCCGAGGAATAACTAGAGACTCCAAAAGATATAACCGACCAACTCTACGGCCTATCCCAACAAGCATCTTTGTCATAGGATCCAGTAAAAACAAACCAAGAGGTAAAGTGAATGTTAAAGCCTTGGTTGCATAACCGATGTAATAGATATGAGATTCATTTTAATCTGAGGCACCAAGAGCACATCGTGTATATGAATTTTGTACAAAGTCTAATCGGCCAATATGAGTAGCACTTATTTCGTACTCATCCGCAAGATGAATTTTTGGTGTAACAATGGGACAACTTTTCTCAAACAATGTTGAGTTAAAAGTCATGTGATTTGATGACACTGGACAAGAAACCATTCAAGCTTGAATATGTACCGTTGAACCGAGAAAGGTATAAAACTGTGGAGTTATTACCAATAGACGAGCTTGTTTGAGCATCTCCCGGATTTCAGCAAGATTGGGTGATGCAGATTGTCCAAATGATCTTGTGATTTCTCCAAATTATATGACAAACTAGCGTGGAGCTGCAGATAGATGTGCGGACATTACCATTCAATCTTCTTCTTTCTCTCATGTTTCTAGATGATGGAGATGTGCGATTTCCAACTAGATGTCCAAAGGCTTTGCGTAGTTACATTGAGGTGTGCCAGGAGATGTCAAGCCTGAGAAGCACTCGTTAAGATGTACTTGATGGAAGAGTGCAGGTCTTGCAAGATGACCAAAATTCTTTGCAGAGTTATGACATTGAACTTGAGATAAATCACGAGTACCTCTTTGCGTATTGAACCGAGAGTTGTAACTTGGTCGATCGCACCCGCAAGAACAAACAGAATCTCTAGCTTAACTCTCTTACGGGTTTCTTCGGTGATGAGCTCTTAAAGTGCGTTTCAAACCGTTGGAAGGGGAGATCGATGAAGAATTGATGCCTGACAGTTTCAAATTCATCTCTCAATGCCATTAACAGCTGAACTAGTCTAGACTCCACTCTCTATATTTTTGCCATATTTCTCAGATCAACGGTCCACTTTGGTTCCATAAGTTCTAGTTGGTTCCACACAATTGACATCTCGAGTGAAACCTGAGATGGTCCTGGTCAATGTTGTTTCAAAGAACGGAATATCCGCTTTCAAGTTTGTATCTTTGGGCAAAGTTGATTTGAGTATACCTTTTAGAGAGGAAATCCCATGCTTCTTTGGCTACTTCAAAGTTGACAAGCCGCATGCTTATGGATGTGATTATCGTATTATCCATCCATGTCAGATCCTATGATTGTTGACTTCCCGTGTTTCTTTGGGATCCTGGTGTTGATGAATTTGCCCTTGTCTTTGTCACCAACGCAATGGAAACACTTGCATGAGGAGCCTTTTCTGCTCCATCGATATATTTCCACATACCTTCTCATGAGGATATCTTGAGTGAGTATAGATTTGTGGTGTACCAACCAAACAAAGAAATATATTTTAGTTGGTACCCGACAATTCCACACTGCCCTGTGAGGAAAGATTGCAAGGTTTGCAGTAGACAAAGCATTGTAGCATGACTTAACCGTAAAAATTCCATCCTTTGTATGCTTCCATACCCTAGAATCTTCACTGTCGTTGACGACCACTGTATCCAGCAGGGAAGTAAGTCTTACGGCTTCAAGTATCTCTACATCAGTGAGTCTTCTTCTCAAATCTAAATTCCAGTTAATAGAACCCTCTTGGACTGTATAAAACTTACTAACAATCACTTCTTTTTTTCTGGATACCCTGTAAAGGTTTGAGAAACTAATTTCAAGGGTATCCTCACCTATCCAATGATCTTTCCAGAATAAAGTTTTGTTCCCCTTTCCAACTATGTATCTCAAACCAGACTTGAACTTTGCTAATCTCTTGTTAACTCCCTTCCAAACCGATGTGCCATACGAGCTTCGAATTGTTTTCGTGTCCCACTGATGTCTATCAACTCCATACTTTTCCTTCATGATAATTCTCCACTGAGCTTCAGGTTCCGTTGAAAATCTCCAATTCCATTTACATAGCAGGGCGTCATTTGTCAGTCTGACTTTGAGTTTCTTTTAACATGCAGGAAAGCTATGTAGTTCCAGCCAAACCCGAAGTTGAGGCAGTAAGTCGCGATAAATTGCCAAAGCCCATCGTCTTCCACGACGGACGACTAGTCCAAAAACCCACTCCTCTTATGTCCTTACTCATAATCCTTTGGATTCCAGTAGGCTTAGTTCTTGCTTTCCTTCGAATCGCAGCAGGCGCACTCTTACCTATGCACCTCGTTTATTATGCTTTCTGGGCACTAGGTGTTCGAGTTTACATTAAGGGAACCCCACCTCCACCTGTTAGGAAATCGTCAGGCCAAACTGGTGTCCTTTTCATCTGCTCTCATCGTACTCTCCTCGACCCAATTTTCCTATCAACTGCACTTGGACGTCCAATTTGTGCCGTTACATATTCTGTATCTCGGCTCACTGAGATCATCTCACCAATAAAAACTGTTCGACTCACCAGAAACAGAGTCAACGACGCTGCCATGATAAAGAAATTGTTAGAAGAAGGTGATCTGGTTATATGCCCTGAAGGAACTACATGTAGAGAACCATTTTTGTTGAGATTTTCAGCGTTGTTCGCTGAACTTACAGACCAGATAGTACCAGTGGCAATGTCAAACAGGATGAGTATGTTTCATGGAACAACTGCGAGAGGATGGAAGGGTATGGATCCATTTTACTTCTTTATGAATCCAAGTCCGGCTTATGAGGTAACGTTCTTGAATAAATTGCCCGAAGAGCTTTCGTGCAGTGCCGGAAAATCAAGTCATGAGGTGGCTAATTATATACAGAGGGTAATCGCTGCAAGTTTGTCTTATGAGTGTACTAGTTTCACTAGGAAAGACAAGTATAGAGCTCTTGCAGGTAACGATGGAATTGTAGCTGAGAAACCAAAGCTTGCACCCAACAAAGTCATGGGTTGCTAAGGATTTAAGACTCTTTCTTACATAGGAAGAATGCATTTTTAATTTGATCAAATTCAAATATAAATGTTGTATTTCATCTACACAAATGAACGAGTTTGTTTTGGAGAGTTGATTTGCCACAATATTTTATATTTTATTTTTGGTTTCATTTACAGTGTCGAATTTTTGATGCATTGGATATTCTCTTTAGCCAAGGAATCGATCAAAGAAATTGGAGGAGCAGTAGTAAAATACTAAGTAACATATCCGCAAGTTTCATTTAAATTCAACGGGATTCAACCCACAGTCAACATATCATTTTCGTAAATTCAAAGGCATACTATCCCCTTAATCCTTTTTGAAGTTTGTGCTCAGAATAAACTTTGTAGTTTGTGATACTAATGGACGTTGACCTGTCTTTGTACGATGAACTATTTCTAATGAATTCATGACCCAATACGTTTTCTCTAGTCTCTAGATATACATTGATCTAGTAAAACCTCATTCTCAAACGTCACTCCAGTTTTCTTTTTAAGGGGAACACATAGTATTCCATAAAGCTACCTTCGAGTTCCTCTGTAATATTATTTATTCCTTCATGGATGCTCGGATAGTGGAGCTGCCTCCTTGTACGGAGTTCATTTGGAGGATTGACAATTTTTCGAAGTTGGAGACTTATAGAGAACACTACTCTGACATTTTCTTGGCGGGTGATTGTAAATGGTAGTTTCTCAAATATACTTTTTGCATCCATTTTTCATTTCGTACAATTGTAATTGAATCATCGGTTTTCTGTTGTATTTTGTACTAGTTTCTCAGATTTGCATATTATGTGGTTCATTAGGAAGGTGTCAATCAATCCGAAGGGATATAACTATGGGGATGATGACCACTTGTCCATTATCCTTTGGCCAGTAGACGACTCGTCCAAATTATCGTACGCCAAGTTCAGTTTCTATAGGTTTTCAAGTTGAACGTTTTAATAAACCGTTTCCGAAGTAGTACTCCCATTAATATTCTAGTAACCTCGGCAATAATATCTGTTGCAGATGGAGAATACCAATTCGATGACGAAAATGGTCGGGGTTTCTTAAACTTTATGCCTGTAAGAAAACTCATCAATGGTGAAGGTTATATTGTGAATGATACTTGTATTATAACTGTTAGGATTTCTTCTTGTAGATTATGAGGATGGTACTGATGAGGATCGGAGGAGGATAAAGTGAATAAGGTTGAATTTTTTATCTTTCTCATCAGCATGATAACAGCCATAGCATTGCTCTTTGTCACGGAAATTTGACGACATCGGAAGCTACAAACAAATTTTGTCATGCGGCTTCCACTCCTTCTACTATCAAACTTTCCATTTGCCACACCCTTTGCCATATGTTCCTTGAGACTTGAGTTGTCCCGGCGGTTGAAATTATAGTATTCTTGCGGATATGTAATTGGTATAATCAATAGTGGTTCAATTTTAATAGATTTGGTCTCCTGATCTGAACATATGGTACCCTGACTACATTTATCATTTGTTACCAATAGACCGACAATTCGGCAGCTTTGGTAAAGGCCATGCTAAAGGTGAATTTAGCTCATGTTTTGCCCAGTAGTGGCTTTTATTTACAGACCGTAGATTAGCATACATACACACCAGGACTTGTAAAGTAGGAAAGCATGTAATTCAATGAAATTATAGGTTGATGAGAAACTATTTAGTAATGGAATGGCTAAAAGATTATGATTATGAATGAACCATGGGTAGTCTCTCTTAAAAATTAATAGGTAATTAGAACCAACTTTTTGGCTTCTCATGAGGCATTTACTGTCAACAAATCATACCTAAAATTTCATAAAGTATTGAGTTCAATATTAGATGTAAGCTTAACCAAATAATTCACCCAAAATGAACCTGATTCAATGCTCTTGGAGCCAAGTATATGAGGTGTGTGCCTCTTTGTGTATGTGTGTGAAGTTGTGAGAGAGAGTAGTAATTTGATATATTTCATGATTCTCATCTCAAACCGTTTTTTAGAGAAGATGACTCCATCATGCTCATGCAATTAGAGCTAAATGCAAATTGAAAATCTCATGCATTTCTTGTTCTCACACTTGTTAAATGCTTAAACCCATCTCTCCCTCTTCTTCCTCACCCTTTCCCTTACTAGTACTTGCAAAAATAGGATCTAAATATTTAGAACTTTTCTGCATCATCATAGGATTTGATCTTGTCATCCTCCTTCTCACTAGCTATATCTCATTAATCACAGAATCTCAACCAAGAACTTTTTGAAGACAACTTACACATCATGGGTAGACCTCCTTGTTGTGACAAAACGAACGTGAAAAGAGGTCTTTGGACTGCTGAAGAAGATGCAAAGATACTTGCTTACGTATCAAGGCATGGTACCGGAAACTGGACCGCTGTTCCGAAAAAAGCAGGTTATCTTAGTATAAACGAGTATACATATTACCTTCAATTTTTGATATTTATGTTACATGTTTGATTTGAATCTATATTTGAGTTGCAGGACTTAAAAGATGCGGGAAGAGCTGCAGATTGAGGTGGACAAATTATTTGAGACCTGATCTCAAGCATGACACTTTTACACCTCAAGAAGAAGAACTGATTATTAGGCTTCATGCAACCATAGGTAGCAGGTGGGTGGCTCTCTTTCTTTCTTGGTTCCGTTCTTTACTTCTTCTTTGAATGTTTATGTGTTTCTGTTAAGACTTCTTCTTTTGTGTCTGTGCTAAAGAACTTATTAGGATGTAGGCGAGTTTTCGTTAAGATTTTTCGAGCCCGCGAATCTTTAATAAGAATTTTGATACCATCAGTTAACATCATCTGGATCCAGATGTTTCTAGGACCATTCAAATATATTTTTCCTTTTTCCTTATGTTTTTGTCCTTTAAAGAGAAGTAGGAAAAGCTTATGTCAGGCAAGTAAGAGAAAAGTATAACAACCTTAACTTCCAATGTATGACATATGATGCAAGTACACACAAAATAGTAGGTACTACCTAAGTTCAGTTACTGATGCAGTCAATATGACTTTCCTTTGTTGCAGGTGGTCTCTCATAGCAAACCAGCTTCCTGGAAGGACTGATAATGATGTCAAGAATTTTTGGAACACTAAGCTAAGGAAGAAACTACAAGAAATGGGAATAGACCCAGTTACCCATAAACCCATCTCTCAAATCATTATAGATTATGGAAACATTAGTGGATTACCGAACAAAACCACAAGGTTTGGATCACTGAATCGAGATTTAAGGAATGCGTTTATGTCCACAAAACCAGAACCAGTTTCTTCATCAGTTACACAAGATCATTCCACTTCTAACATGACAAGTAATAATACCTCAATGGGTGTAGATATTAAGGCACCAAAAACGGAACCAAAGCAAGATATGTCTTTCAACAACAGTAGTTCATCACCATGGGATCTTTTAGCTCAAATTCATGCTATGCAGCTAGTTACAGAAGCTTCAAATAACTGCAACAAAAACAAGGAAATTGTTCAGCCTAATTACTTCCATGAAGGGTCATCCTCTTCTTCATCAGCTTCTTCTTCTAATATCATTAACAATCAGGCAGGGTCGTCATCGCCTCCACCTTCTTATCTTTTGAACCCTCAATCATCTTTAGTGCCAACAACTGAACCTTCATCTCCATTGTTTAGTTGGAGTGAGTTCCTTCATGAAGATGCATTTCTTCCTTCTGATCAACAACAACAACCGCAGCAGCAACAAAAACAAGATCTTCAATGGATGCCTTATTCAAATGGTTCTTCACCAATTCAAGCACAGCATGAGATACCCAAAATGGACAACTTCAAGAAGGGGGATGAACAACATACTTATAATGGAGTTAGAGAAATGGGTAATGGTAATTTCAATTATATGGGTCAGCAAGCAAGTTATCATCCTGTGGTTAATGGTATGGCGGGCGAAGCAGCAACCGGCATTGGACCATCTTCGGCTTCTAATAACTCATTTGTTAAAGGAATCTTAGATCAAGAGATTCATGACAGTGAGATGCTGTGGGAATTCCCTAGTCTTTTTGATGACTCATATTAATGAGCCTGCTTATTTCCATTCAGCATTCCTAAGTGGTAGTTAGTAGCTGTGTGGTCTAGTAATAGTAGTACCAAACTGGTTGCCATTTCTTAACTTATTAAAAGATGTTTCATTTATAGGTTTTGGTAAATTTGTTGTTATGATGATACTGCTAAATTTAGTTAGAGGGAGGATTAACCTCACACATAATTGCAGGGCTAGAATGGTTTCTAAATGAAGGGCCAACTACTAACAGATATTAAAGAAAATAACAACCACAACTTATCCAAAAACGGTCAATTGAGAAAGAAAGAACGAAAGAAATCCTTGGGGAGGAGTACATTACACAAAAATATTCACCCAAAAGACAGAAACTTTTCAAGAAAGAAAGAAACAAAGAGGTGGTGGAGATTTGTCTATGGTTACATTGCAGAGATCATCAACTTCATTCCGGAGGCAAGGTTCTTCCGGACTTATATGGAACGATCGACTTCAAGTTTTTGATATGCAAACTTCATCAGTGCCAAGTTCTGCAATTGGTGCTGAGAATTTCCAAGACAGAGAAAACATGTCACCACGTTCATTTTCTTCTTCCTCTGAACCAACAACACCAACAGCTTCTACACCTTCCTCAGCCAAGTCACAAAAATGTGGTCTATCATGTGTTTTTGGAAGGTGCATCGGATCTCCTAAAGCAACCTAAAAGTAATTAAACATTTTTAACTCCTTTCCAATGGGTGCATGTACATAACAATTGCCTTGATATTTCCTTTTTGTTTTTGTTTTGTTAGCATGACTCTTCCCTTTAATCAATTCATGGATGAACATGTAAGGATGCAGTGCCTTGTCTGGGACCTGTCTGGAGTATGCAACGAGTCTGTGTCATCCCCAGTTAACCTAGTGTGTCTCTGTAAGCATTTTTTTTTCTGAGTGCAAAATCTCAGATTTGCAAGGATCCTTGCTGCATTTGTCATCTTTGTTTTATGTGATTCATCAGATTTTCACAAGCTAAAGACTTCTTACACATTTATCACCCATGAACGCAGAAATGCAAAATCCAAGGGTAGTAAACATGGCATTACAGCCGAATACATTTAGCATCATATATAGCTTTAGTACAGAAATACCTCTTTATTTGAATAAAATGCTTATAATATTTTGGCATTTTTTTCATAGAGGTTCTTGAGTTAACCCTAACTGCTGATAATTTTTGTAATCAAGCCCATTTAATCGTACACAACATAAGACCTGCTCTGGCAATTCCTCGGTTTTGTTTCCCTGCTCCAACAAAAATGGACTATATGACTACCAACAACACAACCAGTTTAATTTACCTATCATTCTGTTAGTGCCGCAAAAGATTACCTGAATTGTCAAGCCAACATCCAAAACACACATCTTTAGTCTTTCTTGGAACGTTCCAAACCCTTTACGGGATATGTAACTAAATCTGTGGATATCAACATCAACCTCGAAATAATTCTCTCCCTGCAGAAAATTTGGAGTTAAAATGAATGAGTCCTGGGGTAATTCCTTTTTGGAAATATGTAACCGACTAAATGGGAATCCAATATAATCAGTTGATCAAAAACTTGCCAAGTAAAATTCATGCTGAGGACGTGAAAGAACAGGTTTCTCATTGTATGCGTTCATAAGCTTCCTCTCAGCTGCACCTAACTGAAGATCCTCCACATTTGCTACACGGCCCAAGATTTTTAACCTTTCACGAACTGGTAATATTGTATCCATAGTAAAACCTTTGACCTTTTCAACTTCATCGTCGATTATCCTCTGATGCAAAAAAAAAATAAAAGAAAAAAGAGAGACTGGAATAAGGAACTGATAAGGAAGCAGGTTGTACATCAATAAGAACTAAAATCCAAATATGCAAGGTCAAAGCTTCATCATACTCTGAGATTTTCTTGAAAATGAGGAGCCATGTCTTTTGCATAAGTTTCGGAGATTTTGAAGTATAAAACAACGTTCATTCCCTCCCCATCTATATCACCCGAAAAGATAGATGCAGGGTATAATGGAACCTGCAAAATCAAGAGCGCATTAGACAAAAGACGACATAAATAATATTGAGTAGACCATGAGTTTAAAGCATGGTCGAACCTATAGGTCGTCAATACCTGGACATTAACAATAAGAATTGATGGAACCTTTCCAGATGAATTAACAACAGGAAGTTCCACAAACCGTGCAATATGATCAACTTTGCGCGGCGATAGATAGACATCAACACCGAAAGGATAATATGCAGCAAAATTTGGGGCAAGAACCTTCTTTTTATCCCTGTCACACATATCAAGCAAGCGTCCATGATAATTAGGACGAAATCTAAAGTAGCAACTGAAAAGGTTTGTAATCAATAACCCAATTAGACAACTCTTTACCTGAAATAATTCTCCGCCCGGACTTTGAAACTGCCAGGATCAATATGTGACCAACAATCTAACATTTTTTTATCAATCGGACAGAATGGAACTTGAGAACCTGCAATTGGCCTTTCTATGACCGTCTTTGCTATAACTGAAAGGATAGGAGGACTATTAGTATAAAAGTTATCGAGTAATTATTGAGAATTTGGAAGCAGTAACAAGTACGTATGAAGGAAAAAAATCCAACACTTGAATGACAAAGAACCTGAATCTGCGGAACTCACATAATGCTGAACTGGAATTAGCATCCTTCCATTTGAAGGAAAGTTTCAAGCTTGCCTTTCTCCGCATGCTTGGTGGACCAGGGCTCAGAGATCTTCTTTTATCAACTGAGGAAACAGTTGAAGCAAGACAAGGTAAACAATTATTTGGAAGAATGCCACAATTATCAAGAATTCCCCCTGTCCCTCTGTCAATGCTTTCATCCACCAACTGAGTGGAGATTTCATCGTGTGAAACATGTCGCTTCGCACCAGTTGAAGGGGCATCCGACATTGATTCATGATCAATGTCACTTGAATGGGAAACCCGAGCATTTACATTTTTAGCATTCTCACCTACAGAATTTCTTTGAGAATTTCCTATAGATGGCTCTCTTTGCCTATGTCGCTTGTCGGTTGAAGGTCTTGCTGTACTATCAGTTTGGTCATCTCTCACAGACGCACTGGATACAGATGCACCTTCACATCCATTAACGGATAAAGCATCTAGCAACATTGAAAATTGTGCAGAAATTAGACAATAGACATAATCCAAAAATCCAGACAAATAAACAACATTCGGAGTGCTCTCTTAGAATTCAGCTTACCATCTGTGACACTTTGATAATCCTCTTCACAGTCAGACTCAAATACTGCAGCAGAATCAAACCACGCCTCCTCAGTACTCCCCCCTGATATATTGCATCATAACATAAACCATATTAACATCTCACACAGAACAACAACAACTATATTTTTCATAAACATTCTTTGGCAATCCATTGAGATCTCAGCACAAGTCTTTCATTAGAAAAAATACAACACCTAACCATGATTACACAAATACAAGTTGAGAGTTCAGACAGACAGTTTCTAGGAATGCAATTTCATTATTGGTCAAAATCAACCAGCTCTATGAAGCTTAACTTTATCTCAACACGCCGAGTAAGTAACTAAGTACATAATCCAAATCTCATGGTTCATAATAATGGGTTTGCCTTAATACTCTACTTAAGCTAAACCCAAACATGAATTACAGGTACTAATGCGCTCCTAACCGCCAAAAGAAAGTGATCGAATCCAACAGCATGCATCGACATAAAAGAACTAACCTCAATAACAAGATCACAAAAATGTGGATAAAAAAGTGAGATTTTTGTTTTTTTAAAGTGATCCACATTGAATCAAACAACAACTGAAAGTATATGATTATGTTAACATGGGCAGCATTTCAATAAAGTTACTATCAACTACTTAAACAACAATACTACTGGTACCAACTCAACTTTTTTGTACTCTCCTCCTAATCATCTTCACATTTTCTATTTTTACACACAAATTTTTTGGACTACTGTTTTTAGTAATTATTCACCCAAACCAAAGAAAAATGAAAAATCAGAAATTCAACCAAAATTGCATTAAAAAAAAAGCAAAAAAAAAAAAAAGCATAATAACCTTGAAAATTAACGCTGAGATTAGATCTCGATCGATGATTATTTGGAATTGCTGATTTATTAATATTAACATCAAGTGATAAATTATTGTGATGATCAGATTTTCTTCTTCTTCTTTTTCCATTCTTTGATCTAGAACTTCTTCTTCCTACACACCCCTGTATACTTCTTGATACACACCCTCCCATTTTTCTCCAAATTCAATCAAAATTTCCCATTCAATCAAATTTAAACATGGGTTATATATGCTTAACCAATCAATCTGAATACCACAAAAATATCCAATAAATTACAGCTTGACGTAAGTTATAAGAGAGAAGAGAGTGATAAAGAAAGAAAGAAAGAACAGAGAGAAGCTGTACATTCAACAACAACAACACTTGACGCTCTTTCTCTCTCTAGGGGAATTTACTCTTTCAAAACTCTCTTGGTTTCATCAAGTAGCAGTCTATAGATGAAATTACAATTAAAAGTCAATTAAAACTGGAACCTTGACGGCAGTTGCCTAATGTACGAACGTGGGACCTACTGTTTTTATGATGACCACGTGGACTGGAAGACATCGTAATGGATGGATTCATTGTCGCAGGTGTATACGATGTCCACGTGTGACGTGGTTATTTATCTTCAGGTGGGACTCACAATTATACAGGGAACGACGAGCTCACGTGGATTGCCTTTTTGCCTGCTACAAATTCGCACCACTACTCAGGGAATTACTGGAGACTGTATGGAGACACGTAACACACGTATCACGTTTTGGTAAAAGGTGGTCTTTTTTCTTACTCACTCGTTCTAGAAGTGAAGTGTTTTGTCTCGAGTCGGTGTCTGAATGATTGAGTCGACTGCTAGTCAGATCGCACATCGTCTGTCTTCTAATCTTTGGGATCTGGACAATGTAACTAGTTCTGCAGTGCAGATGTTTCAAACTTTCAGTTGATCTTTTCTTGAGGATTGCTTAAAATATGTTTAGGCATAATATTTTTTTAAACAATGGAAATTAACAAAAAACTTTGACCAATTATGATCATCAATGAGTGAAGAGAAAATTGCATTAGATTAAGAACATATTTACTATCTCTATCAGGAACATAGCTTACTATTTAAGTTATGTTGGTCAAAATCTATTCTATTGGATTCGTGACATGAATATTCAGTAGAATCATTTGCTCGCTAGTAGATGCGAATTTATTTTGTTTTCTTAACTCATGATCTAAAGTACCGATCAAAAAAAAAAAAAAACTCATGATCTAAAGTTGAAGTTCATCCAAAACATCGCTCACGTACATCAAAATAATGAAGTGAAGTTGAATTCAGGCGAGTCAATGGGAAAGTTTAAAAGATTACCTGAATCCGTATGATTGTTTACCGAGTTGAACTTGAATCAAGTAGATTTTACACTTAACTGGCAAGCATTTTCGGAAACTGATTCAGAACGGAATCAGATTCAGGTGCCGACGTAGCAATACCAAACCGGCAGTCACTCGGCTCCTAATAAGGGGTGCGGATAAGCCTGGAATATACTAGTACGTGGTACTGCCCTACCTGTTCCTAGTCATTTACCGATGCTAGCTAACATACGTGGTGCTACTATCTCTTTCGGCCCCACTACGGAAAGGAAAGTAAGACGCCTGCGGAATGTGGCGTATAATTAACGTTTGGTGTCGAGTCTGTCGACCTAGACAACTTTCACTCTACAAATCAGCCTATTCAATGGTACAATTCAATTCTAAGGCCTATTATTCACGACCTAACACTATAATGCATGCATTACTTCAATATATGATGTGCAAGCTCATTATAGAGAACTTTGGGTCTGTTTTAGGCCCCACTTCTAAATAAGATTTGGCTTATGCTGAGTTGCCAACCACCACCGCAAGGCAAAATGCTACTTCTTCATTACCTGATTTGGTAGTGTATCATATTATTGGCTACTTTGTACCAATTTCTTGATTTCATCTAAAACAGTTCACATTATGGAGCGGCAGGAAGACAAAGTCCGATGGCCCTCATTCACAGGATTTCAAAGTAAAGCAAAGACTTTGGAAGGGGTTAGGTTTTGCGGATTTCATTTCCAAATCACAGAACGCGTAGTGATTATGCAAGAGTGATACCAAATTTTTTTAAAATAGAGATAATGAAAAATCATGAAAAACCATTATACAATTCTCTTTTGTAGGGAACAAATTTCGCAAGATTACTTTATGCCACGACTCTTTTGCTTGGGTTCCCAAGAGCTAGTCTAATAAAATGCACGAGTCAATCTTTTATCTAATTTCTTTTGACAAAAAAAATTATTTACAAATTAACCAATAACAAAATAAAATTCTAGGCTACCAACTAAAGTTTTGTTGGTAGCTTATTTATAAATAAAAAAATTATTTACAAATTAACCAATAACAAAATAAAATTTGGGTGTTGGAGCTCAGCTTGTTGCTAGGCTACCAACTAAAGTTTTGTACGATTCTATATTCTAAATAAAATTCTCAATATAAATAGATTAAGTAAAATAACAAAATTATGATTCCCAAATAAAAGAGTTTGTATTGATGCTAGAAAGTTATTATATATTTCCATATTGTTTTTGCTACTTCTGACTAGCTTGGAAATGCCATCTAGAACTGGATTAGCATCTCTGCTAATAAATGAGAACCGAAAAAAACTAGATAAATTACTTAGAAATTTTATTTCATTAACTAAACTCATATTTTCCCATTAGATAGTTGGGTTATCTTCTAGAATTGACTCAATAATTAATTTCTCATCAACTCAAATATAGATGTTTCCATGTGCCTAGCTTTGGTCTGAGTGTGACTTTGTGCACCCCCACTAAACCAGGGGTGCACGTTCCTCCTTTTCTTATTGGTTGTAAGTTAACCAGGGTAATTATCTTGTTTGTTGATTCAGGAGAATCAAAGGTGATAATGATAGAGAAAGAGACGAGTTTCTTATTGATCATTAGCAGGGTTACATGGAACAATGTCCTTTATATACATGTAGAAGGGAAACCCTAGATATCTAGCTGGGCCGAACATCTATGGGCCGCAGGCCCTACAACACTCCCCCTTGTGCGGTCCAATAGAACTTCATAAGCAGTGCTTCACATTTAGTTCTTCGAATGTAATTCTTCAAATGTCTTACTCTCCTTGATGACTTGTGTCAAAATCAATTGCCTCAATAAAACTTTGGTACAACTTTTCACATGTAGTAATGCACATGTCGTCTTGTACTTTACATGTAGTTCATCACATGCAATACAATCTTCAAAGACCGACGAGTCTAATTTAATTGCCTCGTTAAAACTTCGTCAGGGAAACCCAAAGGAACGAAACCTGAACTAAAGAAAAAGAGTACAATATTAAGTAAACTTAGAACATAATTGGATTCAATTATGTTTCCTCATTAAAACCTTGACAAGGAAAACCCAGTGGGATAAAACCTTGACGAAGGGAAAAGAGTACAACATGACAGATGTAAGTAAAAGTGATCCGTTGCAGATGATCACTTTGCTCCTTTGAAGTTTATTAGTTTCTTACAACTCTAAAGGATGCAAATCCTCGTGGGAAAGACAATAGCCTTAGCTAGGAAATTACATTCCCGGTGTTTGTTGTTGTCTCATTAAAAACCTTGCTGAGCAACAAAACCCTGTGGGAAAAAGCAACTTCGGTGAAGGAAAATAGTTCAACACACCATTAGATGCTCCCCCTGATATCAGACAATTTTCATTAGTCTAATGCAGTCAAAAGGAGTTTATCACACTTTACTTTAGTGACTTGTATGTTTATAAGACCATGTTGTTGATTCTGGAAGTTATGTTACTTAAGAGAATATCGTGTTTCATTTCTTTGATTCATATATTCTCAGTACTATCAACGCGATCTTTATGTCTTCAAAGTTCAACATACTTGATGTTTTTAGTGTTGTCTCGCTAAAAACCTTGTCGAGTAACAAAACCCTTTGGGAAAAACTACTCTCGATCGAAGGGAAAAAGAGTACAACACAACTTCAATTTCGAAGTACAATATGTCGACATCATATCCTTGGATCCTCCCCATGATGTCGGCATCTCCCCCTGATTACTTTCAGAGTTGTTCCAGACAGTTCCTTTAGTCATGTATTTTTCGAAACTGAATATTGGTAATGACTTAGAAAATAGTCTACCATATCTCCCCGGATCACTTTAGTTGGAGAAGAGATTATTGTTCCTTCATAATCAACAACTTTTGGATTGCACTTTCATTAGCATTCTTTTTTATGTCATTGTAGGGATAAAACAAATTTATGTCAATGGTTACTTTTAAGTACAAGATTACATTCACTATACCATTCCAATGACAGTGCGTTGGCGCTGAGCTATATCTAGCTAACAAGTTCCTTGAGGATGCAAAATTTTATCGAGTACATTATTATACTATGTATAACAATGAGTCTATTGTACTTAGATATGGGAATTTCATCTCCCAATACATCTTCGTCATCTTCCTTTAGACGAAATGGTCACTTACTTACATTTGAACCTCGACTAATCATGGGAGTGCTATCAGGATGTATGTCTTTGTTAAATTTCCTGACAACTTTTGAAAAATGCAAACTGGTGGGATAATATACCACAAGCTCAGTATTCAGTCGAGCTTTCCCCTGATTTTTCATCTCAAATTCGGATTTCAAATAGCTTCTAAGGTATCTTATCACATCAAGAGTACCCATCATGTTCGTACCATCGACATAGATAGCTATAATTCAAAATCAGGAACTTTCTTGTGAATACGCAAGGAAAAATAACTTACTTGTCTATCCCCTACAAATCAAATAGTCACTTAGACGGGTATACCACATCCTCCTGATTGCTTCAATCTATAAGTGAGCGTTATATCTAACTGTAAACGCACTCTGTGGTTTAGAGTCACTTGATTTGGGAAAACAAAAGTCTATTTAGTACTTTTGTAAATATCTGCTATCTCTTGATTCTTTCAGAGATACATAACAACCACATACATATGCTGCATTTCAAGTCCTTTTGAAATTACCAAGCTAACTAAGTAGCGGAACTCTATACCATTCATTATAAGATAACAATTCCAGGGCTTTATGAGAAACCTCGCGCCACAAGGCGAGTCTTTGTACTTTAAGACTACTTTCTTCTCATTATGATTTATGACAAATTAATTATGTATGTCCAATAGGCTTTACACTTGGTTGGTTAGCACTACCACACCAAATACCCGTATATTTTCCAAAGAACTAAGTTCTACCTGGATTGTGTAGGCCAAATATGCTATTTATTTGAAATTAATCAAAATAAAAGCATGGTTCGATCTCATTGTGCTCTACTTATGGAGCAACTATTTACGGATTATATCAACAATGTGCAAGCATAATCCTTCCATTGACTCATGTGCATTCTCATAATCCGTCAGGATTTCATTGTTCTCTAGAATCATATAAAACTTCGGAGCGCCCTCCAGTTTGATTCATGGACATATTCAGAGACAATCTTATGAGATGATTTCTGATGATATAAATAAGTTGTGCCTTACTCACCTACTTCCTTTCTAGGTGACGATTGATCGAATGAAATGGTATCTCCAACTTTCTTTATGGAGCCACGGCCTCAACCGCACTTCCACTGAGTGTAGTTGCAACACCTTAGTCTATGGTGTATATCCCGTATTGAGGATTTGTAACTTTTCTGGTAGGTTTGCAGCTGGTATGTGTGATCTCATCACTTTAGCAATATCAGTGTACATTCTGAAAATCGCATATTCTTTATCGCTTCACATTTACATTTGTGGAGTATAAGAATAAATATGAGACACAGTGGGAACACACCACGACAATTCCTGTCGTTCCCTTAGAAAATACTTTTTCTTATCTCCCCCTAACGACGGGAAGACTGTCTCATTAAGGTGATAACCTGCAAATCTAGCGATAAGAGATCTCCTTCCAAAAGTTTTAAAATGCGGATAATTGTTGAGAACTCATTTCCAACATAACTACTTAACAGTTTTGAAGACCCATCATATTACGATGTGGAGTTGTAATAGCACATATATAATGCAACCAAAAATGCGTAAGAACATGAATGTCAGGCTTAAATCCAGTTACCAACTGGTACGCAGAAAAGGTTGACTATTATTGGGTTCTAAAAACGAATTAAGTAAGATGCGTGTAATATGGCATATCCCCAAAGAAATAAAAGATAGGTTGGTACGCATAACTATTCCTGAGGCACCATCTATAACCTTTGATGGTAGCCTCTGTGAGACCATTGGGTATAAGATGCTCTGCATTGATCCTATTAAACATGCAATATTCATCATGTCCTTTTGATGTATATTCTCTAGCATTAACAAGGGTGGTTAGCCTTTGCACTTCGCATTGTGTGATATATGATAATAGTTTTCAAACGCAAATTTATTGGGAACTATAACTAGTCCAAAATGTAAAAACATTCACCAGATCCATAAGTCACTTTAATGGTCCGCATTCTGCATGAATATTTTTCTAAATTTCACCTTGTTATCTTTGTAATATGGATTGTTTAGCATTTGCATCTTAGGATGGTCTCGATCTTGTTTTACTGAAGACTTTTTAAAATGAGTGATATGCTCTCTTACATAAAGCATAATGGGAGGGAGGAGGGGGTTGTGCATCTAGTACTTTAGAAAACACTTACTGAGAGATATGTCGTTACTTCGCATTCTGTCAATATTTTTCCTGTTTTTGTTCACTCAAATAAAGTGATGTTCGCATGAGTCCTTTCAAAACGATCATCATGTCACAACCAAAGTTGCTTTATGGTTATGCCCAAAGCATGTATAAGTCAATTCCCAACATTTTATCGTCGGAGTCAATATGATTCAATAATCCAAATATTATAGTGAATTACATTGCACTAGGTTGACTCATTAGTTTCTCTAAAATATATTTCCTTCCAAATATATTAGAGACTATAAAAGATGCAATCAATTATATTCTCATCATTTTGATGTTCCACATGATATCCATTTGCACGGGTTACTTGGGAATTTAACAAGGTGTGATTATCTCTTGGTACATCTAGATATTTTGTTACGTCTTTGTTCTATCTTGAAAGAAAAATGAGCAGTGTTGCGCTCGATAATATAGTCAACCGGCGAGGCAAAGTTCTTGTTGCCATTAAAGTTGATGTGAAAATTGGTTGTTACTATGATACACATTGTATTGTATATACCAACACCTATGACAAGGTGCATTTCCAACTCTTTTATTTATGATGAGAGCTAGAATTACATTTTTAGCTGATCCCATGTTCAATTGATACCTATACTTTGGTGTCATTACTGCTGGGGAAAACAAAATCATGATATATATGTCCCTTTTCACATGATTTATATGAGTCGATACGTCTAACACTCATTACTTTGGGGTTATTTCCATTTTCCATTTTGCTACATTTAGCTTAATTTGAGAAATTTCTTTATCTCAATAGGCCAAGAGAATCTCACTACACATGTCAACCACTTACTTTAGGTTGAATATATTACTAAAGATAATTATCTTGTTGTCATACTTCAACATATACCGGTTCGTTAGTATTATGGATGAAGTAGAGAAATGAAAATTTTATGACTCATATCATCTTTTGTGAGTTCTTCCGCAAAAAATGGAATACATGTGATTTTATTTGAACATATGTTTTGAAACTATTGACAGATTAATAGTCGAGCAAGTGGATACATTCCACGGAACATTCAATTTTTTTTTTTTTTTTTTTTTGGGAAAATATCAAGTATCCAATAATGGTGCTCAAGTACTTCTAAGCCCCAAATGAATACATTGGAATTGAGTTGGTACAACTAACTAAAAAAAAAAAACAGCATTCAACTATAGCCAATATCATACTCAAGAGAACAAAATAATATTAAGACCAAAATTCTTAATGATCTAGATCTGCAATCATCATAATTTAAATTGACTGCTAATATGATATGTACTTATCTTAAAACAAAGATAAAAATAATGGAAAATAAAATAAGTGAGCCCAAAAACTAATCACTGTTTACGTACTTTAAAGATTTGGTTCCAATAATACATAGCCAGAACCGGAATGACATTAACCGCACACGCCCCAGAACTAAATTCGGAACGGGACAGGATAACCTGAACGGAGTAGAACCAAATCCGAACAGGACTGGCTCGGCTGGGACTAGACAGGGGCCGATTTAGACCGCTTGTTTGGGGCCGAGTTGGATCGCTTGTTTGAACGTGTCGGATCGGGTATTTTCTCACGCGGACAGACATAGAAGATCATGAACAGACGGTGATAGTACATGCACCGTCAAAACAATCAATAAAGTGCTTAGTATCGTATTCATAACCCACTATAGAAGCACAAACGTTACAAAAATTCACCGGAGAGAATCACGCCATAAAAGACGAGAGAGAGCAGCATACTATCGGGTATGATGAAACGTATGGATGACAACATACAAGTAATGACAAGACGGCACTACCGTTTCACATATACATCATTAAAAGGGACCTTACAATTAATAAAATTTTGGTAAATATAGACATGCATATTAAGGAAACCGTGCAAAGACATAACGTAAATAAAAAATCAATTAAAAAAAACAGTACAAGTTTGAAAGAAATTAAGTATAGGCAGGGAGTTGGTATGGGAATCGGTAACGGAGACCCGACAGCACACATACATGATTACAAACAGACAAAAGATCATCATAGAATCATACAATTACAAGCAGTATTAGATTTAGTTTTCTCTATAGATCATCATATATTGGTTAATTCACTGACATGTGAAAACAAAAATGACACAAATTTCATGATCCAAATTAAAATCATAACAGACAAAACTTTTAATTATGCCATGTGATTTTGAAAATAAATAAATATACAATATAACATATAGTCTGACTGACACCCTATAACTAATCATTGTTCAAAACATCAATCCCATATATAATCGATCATAGTTTTACTTTTCACATCAAACATAAATAAATAAAAATAGGTTTAGGTGTACCAGTGTAGGGTTGAAAAAGTATTGGCAGTGAATGAAACGGAAGCATCAAACCATTCTATAAGGAGCAAAGATGAGAAGGGAAAGACCGATCACTGTTAACCCATTGATTCGCATCCTCTCGCTGCTCCTTTGATTTTCTTCCACGGCTATTACCTAGGACTAAAAATCTAGATCCCTAAATCCCAAAAATAATCCCTAATTCCTGACCGATTTGATTGCAACGATTTCGACGTTAGCTTATTTGATTCCAGTGTTGATGGAAATCATCCATTAAAAAAAAATCAATCAATCTAATACAGCTCCGCGGTATAGCATTGTGGTGGTAACGTGATTCGGGAGAATCAAAGGTGAGAATGATAGAGAAAGAGACGAGTTTCTTATTGATTATTAGCAGGGTTACATGGAACAATGTCCTTTATATACATGTAGAAGGGAAACCTAGATATCTAGCTGGGCCGTAGGCCCTACAACATTTGTGATTTTTTTTCTATTTTGATTTAAAAACATAAGTTAAAAGTTAAAGCACATAGGGACTTGGAGAAAAATTGGAAAGAGTACCCCAATTTTTACATCAATATCCATCTTAGTATTTCTTTTTCTTAATTTTTTAATCATATATTGGAACATTCGAACTCCGAGTCTCTCCTCTGATGGCATGTTCTTCCGACTGTAGCTACACAATGCGAGTTTCTAACTAAAAAGTATGATGGTACTGATTTAATTATCTTATATATACAAGATCACCATGATCAATATTTAACACAAATGAGAGAATATTTGGTTTGGTTTCAGATTCAATGCGAATAATTGACAAATGAGAAACTAATTTTAGTCGTCATGAAGAAATTCAAACACAATTGCTTAATAAACTCTTATCGTGTTCTTCTCCACCCTAACGTCATATAGATATATCAATCCAAAGGAGAAACCATTATCATCAAAACTCACAACTTAATTCAATCTTCTATATAGGCCTCTCTAGCTAGAAATGAACACACCAGCAACAACAACATTTGCAACAGTCGGAAAAATATCATATCAAAACGATCGGATCCTTTCCATCTCTATCATATCAGCAACATCTAATACCGATGATGTTGTCATCCCATTCCGATTCAGTTCGAAAACAGATATAGCATCGATATTCCTTGTTTGTTTTTACTCCTTGTGGATTACACCAAGCTTCTTAGTCGATAATTTTCTCAATAGAAGTTTTAGATTAGCTTGTATCTGATGGAGAATCCATTATTGGATAAGCGAGAGAACTTCTTCGTAGAGAGTAGTCAAAAAAACACATTTAAAAGGGAAGAGAAATATCTTGGGTTTTGTTTCTCCGGAATTTCGGATTTTCAATGCGCATATATTTTCTATTTAATGCTTAAAAATCAATGAACCAGATTAAGTTTAACTAGAGTTAGATACGTAACGAATAGGGAATGGAGGAACGTGCACCCCTGGTTTAGTGGGGGTGCACAAAGTCGCACTCCTTTGGCCTATGTTAAGCTTTCCGATTTCCTAAACATTATCCTTGTTCAAGGCTCACTACTTGTTCTGTAAATGTTATTTTCATACTTGTACATCGACCTGTGTGAATAGACGCCAAACTAGTACCAAGTTGATTAACAACATGACAAAAAAAAAATACATAAATATTTATTTTAGTTATTCCTTCTTCAAGTGTGTGCCAAGCAGATGGAGTATTAGGATTATTATCTAAAGCAGAGTGACAAGGAATATCATGATTATGTAAACTAAAAGACTACTAACACATAATTACGACAACAAGAGTTGTATGGGTGTGGAAATTCCTCTTGAAAGAATTTATCTTTACAGATCCAAGCACATATCATTAAAGAAGCAATCCATTTATCATGCTGATTATCCTCTTATGTGCTTGAGTTAGAGAACCTGATTATTATTCAATCAACAACATACAAGTAATTATTGTCGACATCATCAATGTCTATGTTGATAATTATCCAAACTGCTCTGGCATGTCTACACTCTAGAAGAATATGATCCAAAATCTCTTCATAAATCACCACAAAAACCACTTTTTTTTTAAAAAAACTTATCTTTATTGATTAATCAACCAAAATTACAAAAGAAGTACAAAAAGAGAGATTCAAAATCCAAAGTGGACAACATGTCCCAGGAAAGGAAGAAAGACATGGACAGATTACAAAGCTAAGACTTCTTGTATAGAGGGTCAAACAAATCTATAGTAAGCATATCCAGGGAATTCCATTCTATGCATTCCTGCTGGTCTACTGGAGTACTTAACAGTTTGACCTTTAATCAGATATACTCCCTTCTTTGCAAAAACAAAATCAGCAGAGAAATTCACTTCTTTGTAAACATGATTAAAAATGGATAGACTTAACTTTTATGCAAATAAACTTCCATCTGTGTAAGACATACCAGGGGAGATTGCCTTTCATGAAAGCATTATAGTAGATGTTGAGTCAGAGTTGATGATCAGTTTATCTTGGTTATTTTGCACAACCCATTCCATTGAACTAGTAGCTCCAATGATTTCTGCTACAGAATTAGTTGTAATACCTATGCATCCAGATTCAGCAGTGACAAACATACCAATGCTATCTCTAGCTATAAAACCATAACCAACAACACCTGGATTCCCCCTTGAAGATCCATCACAACATAAGAGATTTTCCCCATCTTTTGGTAAAAGGAAATAACATTCAATAACTCTGGAAGATTTTACCTTCCTGCAGTTTATATCAAAAGTTTTTAAGATCTGAAGGTCATGAGCAGAATTATTCATAGTTCCCTTCAGTCTGAGTTCACAGTCATGTATCATTTTTGATATTTTCTTCTTAGCTCTATCCAAATCGGGTAGGATATTCTCAAAAAAATACTTGGTTCCTTGAAAACCAGATATTCACCATGATATTAGAAGCTGCAATAAGCCAAAGCTTTTGAACCACATGGCTACTCTTTTTACATAATGTCATAATGTCTTAAAAAGATTTAGGATTTTTGAATGCAAAAATGCCACCAATCCAACTCCATAGTAATTGACCATAGTTACAATTCCAGAGAATATGATTCAATAAATCTTGATCTGTATGACATAAATAGCATCTGGAAGCTAGAGACATACCTCTTTTCTTGACATTTTCATCAGTATTGCAAGTATTTCTTGTTATTTTCCATACATTACCTGCAGTAGATGGGTGAACATAGGAATTCCATATTCTCTTAAACCACCTCATTTTAGGGTATTTTTTCCTGATAATATTTACTGCACTTGAAACTGTGAATTCTCTAGATTGAGTTGCAGTCCAAATAAGTTTGTCTTTCTCCAAGGAAAGAATGGGAAGGTCTTCAATTTTGATATATTTGAGCATTTCTTCTGGAATGATCCAAGTATTTTCCTTAATCAGATCATTTACTAAGATGCTGCTGAATGTAGGTATCCCCTGGAAATTGACTTATTAAATTAGATTCTTGAATCCAAGTATCTCTCCACACAGATATTTTGTGTCCATTGCCTACTAACCATCTTGTGTTATTATCAAAGTCCTGTAGTACCCATTTGATCCCAGGCCAGACTGATGATTGTTTATGATAAGAAATCTAGCAACCATGTTGATCTTGAAATTTAGCCAAGAAAATTTTTGCCCATTCATCTTCTGAGTTTAATATTCTCCATAGTAATTTCAGTAACAGAGCTTTGTTTATATCTTCAAGTCTTCAAATGCCAAGACCCCCCTCTTCCAAAGGTACACAGACTTTCCCCCAAGAAATAGTAATGTATTTCCTATCATCAACATTTCCACTCCATAAGAAGTTTATGAGAATTCTTTCACAAGCTTCAATTATCTTTCTAGGCCATTTATATATAGACAAGTTGTAGATAGGAATGCTACTTAGTACAAATTTAATTAAGGTGACTCTAGCTTGAAAGTTAAGGAATTTACCAATCCAGGAAGCTAACCTTCTTTGTAGCATATCAACAAAAGACCATAGATGCTCAGATTTTATTTTTCCTTGAACCAACATTACACCAAGGTATTTATCTGGGAAGTAAGAAATTTTCATATCCATTAATTCTGCAATCTGATGTTGTCTAGAAATAGAAGTTCCATCCACAAAGACCTTGCTCTTCAATACACTAACCAGTTGACCTGAAGCAAGTTGGTATTTTAGTAGAAGCTTTTTGAGATTCTCTAAAGTCTTTTTGCAACCATTAAAAAATATAAAGATATCATTAGCAAAAAAGAGGTGGGATGGTAAATACCTTTCCTGATTATCATTGGCTGAATTTTTCTTCCTTTAATAGATTGAGAGAGTTTCCTACTAAGAACATAAGCTGCTAAAATATATAAAATAGGGGATAATGGATCACCCTGTTTAACACCCCTCCCATCTCCAAAGTATCCAACAGGTCCACCATTGAGCATTATTGAAATTTTGGTTGTTTGAAGAAGTACTTTGATCCATTGACAAAACTTTTCAGAGAAACGATAACTACTCATGGCACCAAATAAGAAATCCCAGCTCAAAGTATCATAGGCTTGTGATATATATAATTTAAGACTGACATTGCCTCCTCTTCTTTTTGTATTCATTTCATTAACTAGCTCCGAAGCTAATAATACATGTTCATGGATATTTCTCCCCTTGATGAATGCACATTGTTGTGGAGATATAAGCTTGTGGATTAAGGAATTCATTCTCAAGGTAAATAATCTTTGTGAAGATTTTGAAACAAAAATTACTCAGACCAATAGGTCTAAATTGGTTTACTTTTTTTTTTTCTCCTTTGATTTTTGGAATAAGGACTAAAAAATTTGAGTTCAATCCACTAGGTATAATGTGATGGCACCAACAAAATTGAATAGCACTTACCAAATCCTCACAGATTATGTCCCATGCTTCTCTGAAAAATACCCATGTGAAACCATCTGGACCAGGAGCTCCATCTTGATTAAGTTCAAAAACAGCTTTTTTGATTTCTTCACTGGTAGGACTCTGTCCCAAAAACATATTATCTTTTTCTGTAACTGCATGAGGGGTTGCATCAAATATTGAGTCTGAAATCTACACTGGTTCTCCTGGAAAAAAATTACTGAAATAATCAATGAGCATCTTAGCTACAACTTGGTGATTTGATATAATGGAACCATTATCATCAACCAATTCTGATATAGAATTCTGGGATTGTCTCAACTTGATTGAAGTATGAAAAAAAGAAGTATTGGCATCACCATATTTGATCCAGTTGATTCTAGCTTTTTGGCTTAAAAATATATGATAGTTTTGAGCTTCCAAATCTCCTTCACCTCCAGCTGTAACATATTCATTTAGTAATTCCAAATTAGAAGGATCTTCATCTGATAAAGTATTTGCTTCTACTACTTTGGCTTCAGCTTGATTCAAATTAATTTGAACATTTCCAAAAACCTCCCAGTTCCATAATTTTAGAATAATTTTCAGTCTTTTTAGCTTGTTCATAAAAATAAAAACTGGATTTCCATTAAAAGCTTCTTCCCAAGAATTTTTAACCATTGAAAGGAAATCAGGATGAGTAATCCATATTTTTTGAAACTTAAAAGGTGAATTTGTAGGTTTTGGTATGTCTAACTCAGAACCAATTAAGGAGTTGTGATCAGAAATCCCCATTGCAGACACATGATATCTCCAACCATTATATAGATTCAGCCACTGAGAATTAAAAAGAGCTTTGTCATGGTTGCATAATATTATTTTCCTCCCACTTCTTCCATTTGACCATGAAAATTGAAGACCACTTTTTGGGACTTGGATAAGATTACATTGGTCAATCCATTCATTGAATTCATATAAATATGTAGATAAAATACTGGATCCACCTTTTTTTTCATTAGCAGAAGTAATAGTATTAAAGTCACCAATCACCATCCAAGGTCTATTAAAATTACTAAACTGTAATAACTCATCCCATATGATTCTTCTATTAACTGTAAGAACATCAGCATGCACTCCAGTTACTAAAGTACCTCCAACATCAACAGTTATATATTGTCTAGAGAAGGATATCACAGATGGAGTGGGTATGGATGAATTCCAGAATAACCATAAATTGGCTTTTCTATGATCACAAGTATTATGGATTATCTGATGATGCATACCAGGGAGTTTATTCTATTTTTGGTATTGAAATGAATTTTAGGTTCCACAATCCAAACTAAAGAGGGATTTATTTGTTTGACTAAAGAAATTAGTTTGTTTTTGGCCTTATCTCTTAAGGCCTCTAATGTTCCAATATATTATTCTCATTTGGAAGTTTTGGGGGAAGAATCCTCCTTGCTGCTCAAAACTTTCTGAATCTCTTTACTGGCTTTCCTAGTGAGAGGAGATGAAGCCTTTTTATTTTCAGCAATAATTTTCTTAGTTACAAAGGGAATTGTACTAGCTGGCTCATTTCTTAAAATAATAACAAGTGAAGATATATTTCTATTATGGAGTAGAGAAATGAACTTACTTCTTTAATTTCACCATCCTCATAATATGATTCACTTGAATCTTCAGTAATTGTGGGATGCTCCAGGGTAGTAAATGTAAGCTGAGGATTGAGATCAGAGCATAGAATTTCCTTGATAAATCCACTAGATTCCCCAACTGAAGTATGACCTTTTAACAAAGTACTTGTTGTAGACAGAATATGAAAATCTTTATTTGACTGGAGATTAATATTGGCTTCTGAAGTACTGTCCTGTAAAATATGGAATCTCCCTGAAGATAATTCACCTTGAAGTAGTGCAGCTTGAGAAGTAGTACCATTTCCAGGATTGATATGAACCTCAGTGTTATCTAAAGTTTGGGTTGAAACAGTTCCACAAATATCAAAACCAATTTTAGGTTGTTGAACTTTTTTTGATTTCCATTGCTTCATTTGTTGCTTAACAAAACCATCAGAAGTAGGGGGTTTGTTTCCTTGTTTTTTATTCTGTAATTAGTTGCAAAGTGACCCAAAGATTTGCAGTGGCTACAAAATTTGGGCAGATTTGGAATATGCACAGCTTGCTCAAACTTTCCATATTTAGAGTTAACCCAGATTGTATTTGGAATGGATTTAGATACATCAATTTCAACTAGTACACAAGCATAATAGCCAATAGTTCTCTTTAAAGTTATTTCATCCACTTTAATAGGTCTTCCCAAAGTTTTCCCCATTTGCATAAGAATATGTTCTTTCCAGTATTCTAAACTTAATCCAGGAAAAATAACCCAAACAAAAGCTAAAGTAGTTTTTTGAGCAGATGGGTTGAAATTTGGCTCCCCAGCTCCGAGACTTAAGTTTTGAGATTCCACAATCCACAGATTCTTCTAGATATAATTTTTATCTTCAATATTATCAAGTTTAATAATAAAAAATCCTCTTCCTAATGGAATAAATTGAACAGTACCTTTTAATTGTCATTGTTCACTTAGAGATTTCACCACTGTTTCCATCTTGAGCTTTACTAAACCCAGTCTCCCAATTAAGCTGAATTTCCATTCTTCTATGGATTCGTCAATAATATCATCAGGTATAAAAAGAGAAGGTGAAGATCCATTAGATGAATTTTTAGAATTGGTAGGAAAATCCATAGGTGTAGATCGAGAATCCAAAGTTTCAGAGTTAGACCTAGTTTCAGAAGTGTTTCCTAAATTAAGAGATGAATTTTCCGACATAACTCTAGGTTAATTATCGGTAAGAAGAAAAAAAACTTGAACGCCAATCATTAAGAAAAATTGAAAAAACCTGAACGTAATGATTGGAAGGAATTCAGCAATGAGGAGGAACGAAAATAAAAAATGAGTCACTCGCCGATTTGGGAACTGAGTTTTCACCCTAGTCGAAGAGAGAGAAAAAAATCCCCAAAAAACTAGTAGGACACAAAAACCACAAGACTTATCCATGAAAGAAATCCTGTTGCGAGTCTGAATGATACCCTTGAAACATTTCCATAAAAAAATTAACTATATAAGTCGCTTGAATACTCCAAATAGTTTTCTATATCTTTGCAATAATGATATCACCCTGGCTATTGTTTGTATTGTTAGAAACTTTGTTTTATGTACTTTTGACACTGAAATTCCCATTTTTATCTGGAATCCAGATCATCCCATCTTCTCTAGTATCCATGAACATACTTTGAATTTTATAAGTAGTGTGTTTATCAAAACATTGGTAAAGCAAGGTGATATTCCAACTATTTTTGTCAGGAAGAAGTAGTTCATTTGCACAAATATGTCCTTGAGTATTATTATCTCTAGGAATAGGAGGATTGGGCATTCCTATAATCCACTTATCATGTCAGATTCCTTTGCCATATTTGACCTCCACGAAATAAGTTTGTTTGATAAGTTCTAAACCATCTATAATACCCTACCAGACCCTATAAGAAGTCTTATAAGTAGCACTCCTTCGAAGCAAATTTCCGTTTCTAAAATACTTAGTATTTAGGATTTAAACCCAGAGTTGATATAAGTTATTGCAGACACTCCATGTTAATATAGTAAAAGAGATAAATTTAGTTTTCATATCCCTGAACCAAGTCCAAAATATCTTTACATTTACAAAAGTTGTTTCAATCCAAAAAGTTATCACCTTTGTTGGAGTTATGACCCCATAAAAGGCTTCTCTGAACAAAACTTAAATTCTCAAGAAGATTATTAGGTAATTTGAATATCCCCATTTCACAATGAGGGACAGAATTGAGCAATCAGTTTACTGTTACAGTTCTGCCAGCTTGAGTAAGAGAAACAGAGAGCCAACTTGCTAACCTATTTTCAAAAGTTTCTTTAATGGCTTAGAATGGCCTAAAAGAAGAGGAAAGCCCATATATTTTCATGTTGAGCTCACCTTCTTGACACCAAGTGTATAAAACAACTCCATTGCAACTTCCTCGCAATTGTACTTGCTAAAATGTATTGAATAATTCTCAAAATTTATCACTTGACCCGATTGAGAGCTGACATAACCAAGGAGCTGAAGAAGATTATTCACTAATGAAAACACGGGGGTACCAAAATACACCACCAACTTTTTCTTAGGAAACCTGTATGGACAAGCATAAATACAATTCCGAGAATTCAACTTAAAGAACCTCAATCAAGGAATAATATTCAGAGTTATATCTCTTTCTCTCACAATCAGAAATTTTACAGAGACTAGTCTGTGAACCTGATTTATGTGTGAGAGTACTTGGACGATTCCAAAGATCAATATCTAAGAATCAATCAAGTCGTATCCAACAAACAATGATGGATGTCTCTACTTTGATTGATTTATGTACAACCCGTGATATTTCAATTATAAAGATAAACAATAACATGCGGAAAAGAAATAACACAGACACCAGAAATTTTGTTAACGAGGAAATTGCAAATGCAGAAAAACCCAGGGAGCTAGTCCAGATTGAACACCAAACTGTATTAAGCGCTACAGACTCTAGCCTACTACAAAGAACTTTGGACTGGAATGTAATTGAGACCGAATTAAACCTTCACAGCAATTCAGTTACAGTCGCGCTCCTTACGCCTCTGGAATCCCAGCATGACTCCGCGCAATTGATTCCCTTACCTGACGTCCTTTGCAGCCTAATAGTTGCTTCAACTCATTCAAAAACTTTAAACCAATCTGTCTCCCACAGATAAGCATATATGTGATTTCCTTTTTGATCGTAGATCAAGGTGAGACTAGAAATAGATAGTAATAGACAAAGTGTAGCTAACCTCAAAATCTGGTCTTATGACTCCCGAAGAGCATCCTAGATTCTTATTCACCTCACAAGCATTAAACCTGTGGAATCACAAAGTTTGGGAAGAAGAGAACTTTGTGATTTCTATCTATCTTGTTTGAGTGAGCAGCTCACCAATCAAAACAAGATCAGGATACTTGAACAATCAAGATAAAGATAGTTGGACATGGCTTCATAAATCCCTAGGTGAAGTCATTTTAGTCGCTAAACCCTAAAAGGGTTTGAAGGAGAGTACGACTCTAGTTTACAACTAGGACACACAAAGATAGTGTCAGGGATTCAAAAATCCCAGTTGCTTGAGGCTCTCTCTTATATAGACTTTCAAAGTATATGTTGCTTTAGGTTTAAGCTAAGATAGCTTTGGAACCAAGGAAAGAATATCCACCGTTAGATGAATCTTTGGAATGAGATTAACGTATCAAGATATACACTCTGGTTAGGATGAACTGTAACCGAATTGTGTATAAAGACATTGTTCATGGACGGTTAGCCAAAACTAGCCGATTTAACCATAAGCTTAATCATTTTCATGTAACACTTAGTACTTTAAGCTTGAGTCACAACCATAGGTTATAATGTGATCAATCATGCCTATATGGTGTTTTTAGAGATTTATTCAAATGTCAATTATCTCACACAAATAATTTTTTGTGCATCTAAAAATATTCCACGGGGCAAGTACATGTACTCCCACTTGTTAGTTTTTTTTTTTTTTTTTTTTTGAGCATTCTAACTTGTTCGTGATTAGTTTCTAATTGTTTTCTTTTCCTGTGTAGGTTGTCAAAGGAGGATTTTCTAGCCTCCTTAAATATATTTATTAATCTAGATAAATTAAGTAATCAAGAAGTAGGTAGTAGTACTATTGTTGTCCAATGTGTTGATCAAAAATTATTGAAAGAAGGGGAAAGAAACAAAAAAAACACTCAAACCTCCTCAAAGATGCCAATAATTCCCGGCTAAAATACTCATTTCTTCCGGGGTTTTTTTTTCGCATTCAGCAAGAAAACGAGACCAAAGACAGTGTGTGGAGAAAAATATCCCGGTAAAATCTTTCTAGTTTTCAAATGTGCCGACCTCTCCTTGTACTCGGTGGTGAAACATCGAAAAGAAAATCCACCAAAGAACAATCAAATTTATCAATTTTATAATAAGAAAATACAAATAAATAATAAGATCGTAAGTATTTCATATGAAAAGACATCTAGTAATAGGGACTTGTACCTATAGCTGTCACTTGTGCAATAGTATATTGACACAAGAGGTGGGACATAACATCAGCTTTTTTTCTTTGCAGATAAAGAAAGGCAGAAAAAACATCGACCTAGCTACAGCTAGACCAACAGAGGCTCGACCTAGCTACAGCTAGTCCAACAGAGACTAGTCCAAAATTTCGACAATACATATCACAATCTTAACGGTGAAAAAGGAAATAATTTTAACATTGGGATTGAGATGAAGATGGGAATGATCAAAGGTTTGAATTGATTGTCCAATATCTAGACTATGTTAATTGTTATAGTGTTTTCCAAATAACATGACCCTACCCTGGCTTGCGATCAAATGTTTTTCAACCACCATCCGTCGATGTCATTTTACTTGAACCACAACTTCATACCTATTTATTTTCAAATATAATTCTAACGAAATAGTAAAAGAACAAGTCTTATTTGGGGAATCATATACAGAATGACAGTTTCCGCTAAGATTGCAATTTTAGGCAACATTTGCAAGTATATATACCTTAGTTATTAAGCTTGAACCTAACGGACCTTAAATTGTCATCAGATTCAGCTGCTCAAGGACATGCAGTAGTACGGAGGAAGGGGATAGAAATGCTTGATCGGTGAAGAGATCAACAATTGCCCCATGAGGTCTCCAAGATTCAAGAGTCGTACTAACTTTCATAGTATTAGCGGAAAACCCAAACAAAGTAACCCTGAACTCTGAATGCAAAGTGGCAACTCCTACGCTCCTATTTCCTACCAACATAATCAAACACATCATATATGAGAATGAGAATTTTCCACTTTCTTTTTGCTAGAGAGAAATCCCATATATGACCCAACATCTTTTGCTTGTTCATGTCAGCAGCGAAACCACTAAAAGGTTTCATCGGCCATACAGGAAAAAAAACTGACATCGGCCTACTACACAGTTGCCTAAGTAGGTGTAAACTCGACATAGTCAGCAAGCGAATTGTCTTCACATACCCAAATTTTCATAATCCCAGCTCCATATACTAACGGGAAATGGATTTGGTACACAAGAAACAAAACTGTTATTTTCCTTTTGAGCAACAATATTTACAACTTCCTCAACACTAATCACCTGGGGAAGAAAAGAAGGAAAAAGTGAACCCCTTGAGCTGAAGATGTATTGGGATGTCCAGATAATGCTCACATACGCAGCACAACACAAGATCTGGCCACTAAAACACTGTAAACTTCCATGACAAGATCAGCAGCAGTGGATCTGAACTAATAGAGACCAATTTGGATTCTGAGATATCTGATATGCTACTAACTATTGCATTCCGCAATATCTAACTTGAACTGCAGGGAGATAAGTTTCAGATAAGACTGAGAGTAAGGGGTTGGTATTTTAATTTTGAGTAATTACAAAACCTGGATTATCCACTGTTCCTTCATCAGTAGTTGAACTCTCAGGCTCTAATTGTTGATGGTGAACTTGAACCGATGGAGAGCACTTACCCTGTAAAAATGAAGGACAATTCTTTATGAGTTGATCTAATTTATCAGGTGTTGCTGAGTGCAGTTCTTTTTTCTTACTGGTCAACAAGAAACAGAAATAGCTTGCCTCGGATATGGAAGAATTCGAATTATGTTTCTCCTGTGAAGGGTTCTCGACAGCTGAAATAGGTCCCTGACATAGGGGTGAACCTGCATGAGAAAAAAAAAATTGAAACAAAAGGAAAAGCAAAGATTCAGGTGAAGTTCTTATCAAGGATAACAGATAACAACCAATAACTTAAAATCTATCACTACTCAGCCCTAGACTACAATTCAATGATAAGAAATCAATCCTTGTCAAGAATACAATATGAAGCAGAAGGGAGAACGAAACCTGTATTTTTTGTAGCTCCCTGTCCAGCAGAGTCGCTAGCTGGAGAATCTTCTTTACTCTCTTGAACCATGCCATTTGATCTAAACTCAGCAATGAATTATGAAGATAAGAGTATTTTTACAGACAGAGAGAGAGCAGTGCTTTAATCACGGGATGAACCCATCACTAAAAGTTACTGATACTCATACCAATAGGAGCTCAACAGACGGTGTTCTCAGCAAACATAGAGGATTCTGCTATAAATGAGACTAAATACCATGCCTTTATTTAAAGAGATAAGTACTTAAGTAAGAAAAGGAGGTTGCACTATACCTATCATTTTTCTCTTCGCTCATTGCCGGACATTCTTCCTGGACATTAACTACTGACAAATATACCTTCTGATCCTGGTTCAGTAATGCATCACGATTCATTTCAGAAAAATGGAAGATATCTAAGGAGATAAATTTGCATCTATCAGCAGTATTTAAGGCAAAAACAAAAAACACTTTAAATGGTGACATGTACTAGTCTATCGAGAAATCTACACTATTGTGTTAATGGTCTGTTTAGAAGATGACAACAACAATTAAAAGTATAAAATTAAGGATCACTCAAGAATACAGTATGCTTTATTAAAGTAATAAAATAAATTTCCATTTAGATTTAGTGTATTACAATAAGTCAACCAGACAAACTGCATAGGGAAGTTTCTTACTAAATCACAAGATACCAGTCCCTTATGTTACTAGATGAGTGTCTTTCATGAAGATTGACACTCACGATTATATCACCATGTTGAACAATTTAGGAAGATTAACACTCATGACTATACTGAATCTGGATTAGATACCGAAACGATTTGCCTTTCCTCTCACCTCTGCATTCAAGTGAAAAACAGCTTCTTGAATTTTCTGTAAGATAATTTCCAAGGCCCGCGCTTCGAAAAACAAGGCCTGACAATAGAATAATATCTAGTTTGGTCACTAACGAATGAGCATAATTTGGGGCTAAGGAAAAATGCTGCAAAAAATAAAACCAAACCTTCTTTTCTGTGTTTAAATTCTGTATAATGCCTTCCTTCATGGATAATGATTTCTGAAGGTAATTCAAGTAAAGGAAAGCATGGTTTGTGAAAAAATTGGATATTGCAACGTGCTTTATGAACTAAGTTTCATATATCTACTAATTTAAATCAGTATATGGTTGGATATCTCTTCTATTTGTGGCTGGCAATAGTTACTCGTTTTGGCTGCCTCCACCTTTTCTTTTAACTCAAAAATAACAGTATCCTTTCTCCGCAGCTCTTCATTGTTAGATCTCAGCTTCTTTTCCAGCAAGCATATCTTTTCTGTATGTAACAGATGAAATTTTTAGTCCAGTATATCGGAGCAGGAGTTAAGGAGGAAGCGACGTTATATATTCTGCACTAACTAGCTACTCAACATGGTTCTGTCATAAGACAAACAAGTAGTGTGCTGTTGTAAAGATCCAACTCGAATGATTCATAAACATAATATCCTGCACCTAGTCATAGCATGATATAATTGTATGGTTGCAAATTTGCAATCATCCAAGAAACCTAACAAGGATTTTAACTCAAGGAAACCTACCGACAAAATCCTTTTCAAATGATGAAACCTGGTCTAGTTTCCTCTTCAATCCAGCCACTGAATATAGGAAGCAAAGTTAAAAAGTAACAGATACAAAACTTCAAAATAAAACTCAACTATATAGGCAAATCCAGAACATACAGTTTCATTGAGAAATAATAGTTCAGAGTAATTACATGCCTACATCCTCTTTTTCACTTACGAGCCTTTGCACATTATCTACAACTTGCTTCGTAGAAATAGATTCCTTTTCTATGGATTCAAACAACGACATATGAGTTTGTATCTTCTCAGATAAAACTGATAGCTTTTTATCTCTTACTTCAATTGAACGTCTCAATTCACTAGTAGAATCCTGCAAAATTATTCATATTCAAAATATGAATCAGAATTTGGTACTCTTTTTGGTAGCTCAAATACAACCCTCAGTTAATGAACCTTGCTAGGTGCAAGCGACCCACATGGATGCCCGGCATGTACAATGAATAGGGCACCACCAAATCCACGAGCACTCTATCATTTTTGCCTACTACTCTTCATTATCAACATTTCATAAGGCTCCGCATATGGATATAGTTGTAAAAATAGGGTATAGTTGTAAAAATAGGGTTTCTCAAGAATAGAAATGTACCTCATAAAGACTCAAAAAACTGTCCCTGGACTGAAGTAAGCAATCAATAGTTGCTTTCAACTCTTTTTGTTTATTATCCAACAACACATTCTCATTCTGAAGGTACTGCACCTACAATTACGGAAAAAAACGAAATCAAAACTACACAAATTGAACTGAAAGAAACTCTTAAATCGCTCAATTGGATGAAATTAGGGTTAAAACAAAACCCCTAAATCCCCAGATTAGTACCTGAGTTTCGAGTCTACGTTGTAATTCTTGAGATGAAGCCAACTCCTTTTGTAATTCATTTATTTTTCTACTGAATTCTTCTTCTGTTTTCTTATGTTTCTGGACCAAAAACATTCATCAGAATGCTACAAATCGAGGATGAAATGGACTGAAGGAACAGGTAATGGAAGTAAAATTACCTGGATAGAGATTTGATGATGTTCTTTGGTTGATTGTTCTCTTTCCTGAATCAATCAATCAACAAATTTAAAAAAGCAGAAGGAGCGAGCAGAAGGAGAGAAAGAGGGAGTGAGTGAGGTTACCTTGAGTTCTCGAACTTCAGCGATTAGGGCACGAAGTTGAAGCTTAAATTTGGAGAGTCGAAGCAACTCCATTCTCGCTGCTTAACGTTTCGGATTATGTCTTTGTTTGTAAATGTCTGGTCTGTTGTTTTTCTACAAAACTTTCTCTGGCGCCCCAAAACGGTGCCAGCCCGGGACCTAATTCATGTCGTAGAAATTAACGTTTAATCCCATTTTTAGTGGGCTTTAGACACTCTAGTCCATCCACTTAAAGCCTTATACATGGAGGTCGTAATTGAACAAATCTAGAACGGGTTAGTCCTTTCTTTAACGATTCAGTCCAAATTGAATGTATTCGCTGACAAAACTAACCTTCACTAACCTAATCTTCTCAAATGGCAAACAGTCGATGAAAGAAAAACACCGAAGACATCATCATTTAATCTTTTCATTTTCGATGGAGATTTTCATCTCTATCTCTCAAATCGGAAGGTAAGGTTTTCAATTTATTTTTTCTCTGCTTCATCTTCTCTTCTTCATCTCCATTTAGATCTGAGTTCAAAATTAGTTTCAAAACTTCAATCTAGGTTTTCATTTCGTTTTTTGATATTGTAGTTGTCGAAAAGGAGGAGAATCTAGCGATGACGAAACCATACGGAATTCAAGGTAACTATACAGAAACAATCAAGGTGAAAATTCTTGAATTTAATTTCAGTATAGTTCGATTGTAATCTCTATTCAACGAAATTCTTCAACAACCTTACAAAGTACTGTTTTGATTCTTTTAAAAATCGTTCATAGTCTCAAAAATCATTGATATCAGTAGTAGATTTGTGCTTAAGAGAAATTTGTGCAACATCTGGGTAATGGGAACCACGAGAGGAAGGTTTAAGAGATATTTGTACTTTACTTGAACAATATATGTCTCCTACCTATTATAGAACTAGGTCCATCTTCAAAGTTCCCATTTGGAAGATAATCTACAAGTAACATAAACAATTGTAAATCAATAAAACTATGAAAATAATAAATCTAGTAGAAATGTTCACAAAATAAAATCTAAATTCATTCAGCTAATGATATTGCCGTCAAGAAGCTTAGGTTTAGCTGCGAATGAAGGAGTAACGTTGCCTAAGAGAAGTGCGAAACATATAAAAATGTAGAGAAATGTTGATGAGAATGATGCCATTTTTCTATCTATTTGTTGTTGTTAGTTACTAATATAAGCTTTACTAAAAGAGATGAATGGGAATTTTTGTCTGATCAATGTGAATCAGATGTTTGTACATGGAATGAGAAGTGGGCTTCTCAAAATGTCATCTTTATAGTGCACCGCTAATTAAGTCGAGCTGTCGTGCATGTACATTTCGAAAGATTGGCTTTTCAGAAATAATAAAAAATCAATCGAGAAGACAAAATCACGTTTGATACCTACAAAAATAGACAAAACTAGAGTTGGTTTATGGTTTGATAGATTCATTCGCAGTAATTAATTAATCATTCATGTTGGTTGTTTTGCAAGTAAGAACAGTTTTTCCGTCAGTAAGAGTTGATTTAATGTGTAGTCCACGACACAGGAACTATAATATGTCTGCTTAAAGGATGAAACGTTAAACACAAAACTATAGAAGTATTTTATTTCTTTTACGTTTCAAAAATGCATATGGAAAACTATATATTGTTGTCATTGAACTAATTTTAGAGATCCACTGTTTGGCGATACTGAAGCATTTGTAGGAAAAAAATTGTATTTAAGTAGAGGAATTACCGGAGTTGCTCTCACAAAAATTTCTCAATCCTACTATTAGTAGTTTAAGAGTGGTTCTTAGATGATATATTACCATATATCTCAGTTTGATTCTCTCTTGTGATGGGGTATTTGTTCTTACCAATAACTAGGTTTTTTAGTTTGATTAGTGTTTAGAGTCTTTTTATGTTGATTAGCTTTTGCCTTTGATATCAATGAAGATCATATTGGGGTTCATTTTTATAGGTTTAATTTATATTGGTGGAATATGATAGCGTTTTGGGTATTTTGATTATTTATTCATTTGTTTACTGATTTATGCGACTTTAGCATATTGGAGGCCTTCAGAAAATCATCATAAGTTGTCAGTGATGGGATTCAAGTTCTTATTTTTTGCAACTTTAGCCACTATGGTAAGTTCATATTAATTCTTAATGTGTACATTGTTGTACACCTGTTGATTGCTAATGTGTACATAGTTGTACACCTGATTGCTAATGTGTACATCGTTGTGCACATGTTGATTCTTATTTGTGAACATAACTAAAAACACTTCTCTTAGTTTTGTACATATGACCTTATGATTCTTAATGTGTACATTGTTGTACACCTGTTGGTTGCTAATGTGTACATAGTTTTACACCTGATTGATAAGTTGTACATCATTGTGCACATGTTGATTCTTATTTGTAAACATAACTAAAAACACTTCTCTTAAAGAGTTTTGTACATCTGACATTATGATTATGAACGTAACATAACCCAAACACTATTAACTTACCTCTTGTCTGGAACTGGACACCACCTTTGTTTAAACTTTTTGTTTAACTATTTCTTCATGTTATCCATGTTTAGTTGGACACTTATACATTGTGCATGTGTTAGATTAACCCTTTCTATAGCATGCTCCTATACCCCAAAGTAAGCTTTTGCTGAGACACCTTGCATGACTTTTTATCAAGAGGAGTATGATACTCATGATCCAGGGACATTGTCCTATGGTCCTCTCATTTTTGAAGAAGAGATAAAAAAAAATTATTGAGATAGTGGCACCAAGTGATATTGTTTATTCCCGTGCACAATCTGGTGTATGTGCAACATTCAGTAGAGGTTAGCTCCCGTAACTCCAGTTAAATTGTTTTGGAAGTTGGAAAAATATTTCCATGATAGATTTTGAATATTTTCTTGGTTCTTGTGCAGAAACAAACCAGAGTATATGCTTTTTTAATGTGAGGCCTTATGAAGTCGTTCATAGTTTGTTCTACAATAAGAATAACAATTCAGTTATCACAATTTCAGTTTATGCCTTGGATAATTTCAGTTCCTTGAAATGCAGAACAACCAGGATTGGTATGTAGACTCTCTCAAAACAAAGATTTTTATGTTTGCTTCTCTAGTTTATTCTTTTTAGGAGCTTAATTTCTGAAAAGAATAAATGTGTTAACTTAGGTAGATACGAAAAGGAAATCGCGATGCTAGTTTTGCCCTTTTTGAATCCGGGGTACTGAAGTGGCCTGGTTTTTTGGAGTTTGATGATGTGAATTGGAAACTTCTTACCTACTTTTCTCAGGATAGGTATGTCATCAATGCTTATTTGCACAATCATTTGACCTCATTTTTGTTTCGGAATCTGAAATCCTTTTTTGTTTACTTTTGTAGTATATACAAAGTGTTCGTTCGGAAGAACTGTACTATGCTTTAATTTTATATATCAGATAAAAATGGCAAGAAATCAAAATCATGTAAGTCTCGCGGCATGATCTCATGAGATTAGGCAAATCATGTGATGCTTTAGTTTTATAATGTTCATAGTATATATGTTGTGTTGCATGACCAGTTGTTAAATATTCATTATTTTGTTAATTGTTAATGTGTACATAGTTGTACACATGTGAATCTTAACGTGTACATAATTGTACACATGTTTATTTTCAATGTGCATATAATTGTACACCTGTTGATCGTTAATGTGCACATAATTGTCTACATAGTTGTACACACGTTGAGTATTAATGTGTACATAGTTGTACACATGTTGATTTTTTTTTGTTTACTTGAAGTTAAGTGACTCTTTATGAACTAAGGTGTATAGATTGGTACACATATGAAAAAATGACTCTATAAGCTTATGCATGCATAAATAACTAGGGTGTATAAACCGGTGCACATATGGAAAAAATGACTCCATTAAAGTATGCTTGCGTAAATAACTAGGGTGTACAAACTGGTGCACATATGAAAAAATGACTCCATAAGTTTATGCTTTTCTAAATAATTAGATGTACAAACCGGTGCTCTACATTTAACATGATTTTTTTCATCACATTGGTTGGTATTGGTGTTTATCGTCCTGTTTTCTTTGAAATGTTACCTCCAAAAGCTTGCATTCATATCCAAGAAAGTGGCTTTAAGGGAGGAAAAAGTGATGCAAATAAAAATAGTTGTTGATGCAAGAAAGGATTGTGCAGAAGTTTCTCTTACCAGGTGAACGAGATGGAACGATTTAGATGTGGCACATGTGTGGCACATGTGTTTGTTATGTCCTCATCTAAATGGGTTCCCACCAGCAATTCATAGAGTAGTAACTAAGGAGTACATAATTGTAAACATGTTTATTCTTAATGTGTACATAATTTTACACCTATTGTATGTGTTTCTCTCTGTTTATATGTGCTTGTTCTGTTTTACATGTACTTAGTTTTTGTTCGATTGTAGCTGTATTGTTGATAACTTGTGATTGTATTCTCTTTTTTTTCAGGATTCTTTTGTCAATGGAGAGAAATTCCCAGCCGTTAATTTGAATTTGGCGCCAAAGTTTTACCACCTCGAGCTGGAGTTCCAGAGAACTTGGCTCATGTCAGAAACTACATAAAGGTTTGCAAAAATCTTGTTACACGTACTTAGTTCCCATCATTAGTTTTGTTTGCATAAAACTACTTGAAGAATTGCTAAAAGCTTTTTGTTCTTAAATACACATACCATATGCCCATCATCCGTTTTGTTTGTATATCGAAGAATTATCTTTTATCACTTAGCAGTCTAGCTGTTCCGATTCAACCAATTAAATTCTCCATGTTTGGTGGTTTCATTTTCATTTACACGTGTTGATTATTAAAGTGTACATAGTTGTACACATGTTATTCATTTTGAAGTCTAAGAAATTAGGGAAAGCACTAATGTCTACGTAGTTGTACACACATATTATGTTATTTAGGTGTGCATAGTAATCCAAATGTTGATTATTTAGGTGTAAATAGTTGTACACTTGTAGGACTATATTTATGTATACAAACCAAAAATTAGGGAAAGAACTAATTGTACAGGTGTTGGATTTTCTATAGATGTGTACAAAGTTGTACACTATTATGTTATCTCAGTAATATGTGCGTTTTTGTGGTATAAATGTTGGATTTTTATACCACAAAACATCAAAAGTTACTGCATCTCTTTCTTATACCATCAAAAGTTGTCCTCTTATTAGAAATTTAGATCCTTGTAACATCTCTTAGGCAAAGATAATGTACATTCTAGGATATTTGCTGCAGCTTCAATGTCATTTTCGAACAGTTTTATTAAAATAATCTCTGCAGACAGATGAATAGATTTAAGCTCATACTTGTAAGTTAGTATAATCATTTTTTATGAGCTGTATCTCGTAAGAACTGGATGGTTTATCAATGTGTTACCCAGTATTCATGCTATCAGTGATTACTCAATTATATAGGCCTAGGTGAGAAACTGGTGCTATAGTGGTATTTTAGCTTACGAGTCACCAATATCTAGCTCCCATTGTATAATTATTTTGTTGTTTTATTAGATTCTTTATCAGTTAAAAACTTCATGAAATAATAGTTTGATCTCTGTGCTGACCACTTTTTCCTCTTCGTCATTGTATGTATAGATGAACATTATAAATACATCATTTCCATGTCTTGCGTATAAACAAGATGCTTTCATGTGCCGGAGCTGACAGGCTTCAAACTGGTATGACAGGAGCGTTCGTTAAACCCTTGGGAATGGATCACCTAGCTAACTTGTTATCGCATGAGATTCAACTGCATTCTACTTTTGCTATGTTGGTGTACAAACTGGTGCACCTTGTTTTGTCTTTTGATTTTTTGGATTTTTGTAGACATATACATGTTTGTACGCCAATATAAACTAAGATTTTTTAAAAATGAGAATTATAGTCATATGGGTACTCTTTTTGTAGCTCTCGGAAAGAGCTTTCCGAATATATAAAGATTGTGTATTTTGGACAAACGGTTTGAAAGATAAATTATTTTTAATTATTTTTTATATTAATTAAAACTGCTGACAACATCATTGTGAGTCACTTTGGACTAAACTGTAAATATTTGGACTAAATTGTAAATCAGGAGGGTTATTTGTGTACTTTCAATAAAAAAGGACTAATTTGTACCTAGTTGAATGGGTCAGGACTAAGTAGTATATTTGGATGGGGTTTTGGACTAAACCGTATTTTTCCCATTCATGTTACTTCTTCCGGGCCTGTCAGTTAGCACTTGACACTTCAGTCTGTTTTGGGGGCTGCATCTATTCTTTTTCTTTTGAGGGCTGCATTAGGATTCAATCACCGTATCCATGAACTAATCAAAATTTTACCTGTTGTTGTAACCTGATGGTAATCTTCAATCTTCATAATCCATGGTTTTTGCGCTTGTATTTCAACACTCAACCAACGCGTAGATTTTCCTGGATTGTAATCATTATGCCTTTCCTATTTTGATGTGTATTCATCTACAAATTAGACGCTTTAAGTTCAGGAATTTGCAGTTTCACAAACCTCTTCTCTAGTTCCCCTGATTTAGTTATCTCTTGTTTGTTAGTCTTTCTGTTTGCTTTTGGTTTTCTTTATGTTGTAAATTTATAAGATTTATCATGTCTTCTCGTTGGCAGAGTGACAGCCGGTTTAGGCTTTTTAATAGCTCTGCTAGGCGGTGGAAGCACAAGCTTGTTGGTGGTTTCTTAACCATATTGGATAAAAAAATCCTATGATGTTAGATGTGCTTTGAGTTATAGATTATTTATTGAAGGAGGGTTCTCTGTTAGCAAATTTAGTAAGTTTTATTACCTCCTTAAGTTTGAATATCGTTATGAAATGTAAGAGTCCAAGAGCAGGGGACTAGAGTCGTATTTGGTGATATTTTCATGTTGCATCCTTAGAATTCTTACTTGAACCCTGCAACTTTCTATCTAGATGGTGAAATTTTTGAAATCATGTTGCATAATATCCATCATGAGCAAACTCAATACATCCACCTCAAAAACAATACCTCTGAGCTATGAGAGCTTGTTTATTATGGTAACCTTATTTCATCTCTTGGTGGTTACATCAGCATATATATCAAGTTAAGAATAAATCTATTACAACCTATGGTTTATGGTACCCGAGCCCCAAACAACTACAATGGTGTCAATTGGATTGTTTTCCAATTCCTTGAACTTCCTAGGCTATTATGCAACTATTGCCATAGATTTGTTCACTTAACTGAAGTCTGCATAGACATTTTTTTCCTCACTCATCCAAGATTACAGTCTCTAGCAAATGAACGAAATATGTTGGGACTTGTTCAAACCCTTCGGTACCAAAACCTATCCATAGTGCCCAAAGTTGGAAGACGAGGAGGTATCTGCCTTAGGCGATGACTAAATACAACCCACAACTAGACTAAATGCAACCCTCGCATAAATAAATAAATAAATTGTTAATCAGTTTGACATGAGTGATTTAAACCCACTGTTATTTCCATTAGTCTTCATCTCCTCCCTCCTTGTTTGGAAGTTTAATTTTTTCCATGACATATTAATCAACTTCACCATCATTATAATCTAAATGTAGACCATAACTTCACCATTATCATGATCATTGTATGTATATACATGATATACAAAGATATCAATTACTTAAAAGAATCTATAATAATATATACCATTAATATTTCTGATAAATATAATGGTTTCCATATGATAATCGCGGTCATTACTGCGGCAACAAACATTATGATGATGTTAAATTTTAAAAACTCCATTAAACAGAAAAACCAAATTAGAGTTTAGAACAAATCTTGAATGGTTTCCTTTAAATTGAAAGACTATTTTAGTTTAGTAACGATGATAAAACAAGTGTTACAATTTTTCTTTTCTTTTGTTTTTTTGAAGACGATCAACATTCAATCATTACAAAGTTGATCTCGTTCATATTCTATGTATTTTTTATGTTTTGGATAAACCAATTAGGGTTCATCAGGATTAACTACTTAAATCAAACTTAGTTAGGAGTATTCATTACCCACTTTATGTGGGTTTATTAGAATTGCTCTCCTAAGAAAAAGGTTGTATTTATGCAAAATGAGGGTTGCATTTATTCATTGCCCTGCCTTATGTGGAGAAATAACATTAACATTCAGATTTTTCTCCAATCCCAAAGTTACATCCATGCTCTCGTCACTCTTCTTAATCTAGGGACACCCTGGCTTTACACAAGACTCTACAACCATCCATATCCGAACGCTAGAATCGACTTGTGGCAAGATTTTCCATCCATCTTCTCCAACATCAACAATTCAACCTCATGGGTGCTAATATGTGACTTTAATGAGGTAATGAATCAATCAGGAAAAAAAAAAAAAGGTGGAAGACATGTCATACATAGTCAAACTCAACCATTCCTCACCATGATAGATCAAATGGGTCTCATCGACCTTGGATTCCGTGGAGATCCGTACACTTGGACAAATAATCACCAAGGTTAAGACAACATTTTGGAAATTCTAGATAGAGCAATCGCAACACCACACTGGCGTACAACCAATCCTCATGCAATGGTCATTTATCTTCTTAGGATTGCTTCTGATCACGCTCCCATCTTGTCGCATACCAAAATAATGGACTGACAAGGACAAAAAAACTACAAGTTCGAACATATGTGGCTAAACCACCCACAACTCAGAAAAATAGTCGAATCAGCATGGATTCAGCAGCACGATTCAGAGTCATCTCTAAATCTCCAGCTAAAGTTAATCACAACTGGGAAAATACTTATGGACTGGAATAAAGATACATTTGGCCATCTACTAAACTTAATAAAAAAGTCAACGACTCAAATTTAATGGGCTCAGCATCAGTGCGTTACTCGAAATGGTGGCCATGGTACGCGATTTTTTTGGTTTTCTGAACATTCACCCTCTCATGAACCACACAAACATTACTCTAATTCCAAAAATAGAAAACCTACAAAATGATCTCACTTTATACCTATCATCCTCTGCAATGTCACATACAAAGTGATATCAAAAATTCTAGTCAACCGTATACAACCAACCCTACAATTTTTAATAAGTCCTTACCAAAGTGCCTCCGTGCCACAAAGATCAATACATGATAACACAATAATTGCGGGAGAGCTATTCCACCACATAAGAACCTACGCAATCACCAAAGATCCAAAAATAGATATGAAATTAGATATTGAGAAAGCGTATGATAGCCTGGATTGGGGATTAATTAAAAAAGCATTTTCTAAACTGGGATTTCCAACCATTTTTGTGGATTATATCATGTTATGTATTTCTTTAGTCACCTGCTCAGTCAACATCAATGGCACACCTCATGGTTTTATCACCCCAACAAGAGGCATCAGATAAGGGGATCCCACATCATCCTATATATTTATTATTTGATGTATAGTAACCTAGAGGTAAAAAAACTGGTCGGAGGAATCCGCATTTCGCAGAAAGCTCCACTGATCTTACATTTGATGTATGTTGATGGTATCCTCATATCCTATAAAGCAACTTAAGATAGTAACCACCAGCTACAGAAAATTATTTATTCCTACAACACATCTGCAGGGAAACTTATCAATACCGAAAACTTCACAATCATACACCACCCGAAGCTACAACCATATAACATAGGATCCTACATCAATTCTTCAACATGCCAAACAAATATACACTACCTATACATTTGGGAGTACAATTCAAACATGGAAAACTTCTCGCCACATTTTCGAACTATCACTTCAAAGGTTGGCACGCAATGCTCAAGGTTGGATGACAAAATATCTTACGCCTGCAGGAAGGTTAGTACATATTATAACCTATCTAACACCCACTTCCAACCATCTTATGCAAACAAAGCTATTTCCCACACACGTCCACAAATAGATTAATAGAATAGCCGGGAATTTCTTCCGGGGCCATGATTCATCTGTTAGGAAACTCCATCCTTTAGGATGGATCAAGCTAAAAAAAACAATTGCACAAGGATGACTAGGCATTATGAAAAGTATCCACCACAATAAAGCCTTCCTCATGAAAAGAATCGGGAACATTCACGACAAGCCTCATTCCATTAGCACTAAACTATATAACGAGAAATGCCTCAATCATCATGAAAAAGCGGGGGTTTAACAACCACACCCAATATTTTGTTTAGCAATCTGTATGGACTAGCTCCAATAAAATTCCATGAGAATCAACTAGATAGTCAGACTCAATCAAGGAAAGATATCCAAGAGTTATATCTCGTTCTCAAATCAATCAGCAAATTAACATGATGGAATTCGTGAACTGATTGGTATGAGAATAACTTGGACGTTATCAAAAACCAATGTCCAAGCGTCAACCAATTTCTATCCAACAACCAAAGGTTTGATTTACCAATTGATTGAACTACGCATAACCTGTGATATTTCAATTATATAAAAATATAATGCGGAAAAGAAATAACACAGACACCATAAGTTTTGTTAACGAGGAAACCAAAAAAAAAAAAAAAAAAACCGGGACCTAGTTCAGTTTTGAACACCACAGTGTATTAAGCCGCTACAGACACTAGCCTACTACAAGTTAACTTCAGACTGTAATATAGTTGAGCCCTAACCAAGTCTCACACTTATTAAGGTACAATCGTGTTCCTTACATCTCTGAATCCCAGCAGGACTCTAAACACTTGATTCCCTTAGTTGATCTCACCCAAAACTAAGAGTTGCTACGACCCAAAGTTGAAGACTTATAAACAAATCTGTACCCCACAAATATGTCTATTCTGATAGATAAATATGTCTCCCACAGAAGTACCTATGAAGTTTTTGTTCCATCTTTTGATAAATCAAGGTGAACAGGAACCAATTGATAATCCGGTCTTATATTCCTGAAGAACAGCCTAGAAATATCAATCACCTCACAATAACTTAACTATATGGTAGTATAAGAAGTTATTTTGGAATCACAAAGAATGAGACAGAGAGCTTTATGATATTACTTTTTATATCGTACCTATCGGAGATAAATCTCGAGCAAATCTTAGAGAAGATAATACTCAATACGATAGAACAAGTAAGATCATAAAACGCAACTACAAAAAAAATAGTTGGGTCTGGCTTCACGAATCCTAAATGAAGTCTTCAAGTCGTTAACCTATAATGGTTTTGGAAAAACCTACGTTAAAGGAGAATCAACTCTAGTCGCAACTAGGACACAGGAAAGTATCGGGATTATTTTTTCCAGTTGCTAGAGCTCTCCCTCATATATTCTTTCAAATCAGGGTTTGCTTACAATCAAATCTAAGTTAGATTAGAAGCAAAGCATTAAATATTCACCGTTAGATAAAAACCTGATTCAATATTCAAGCTAAGTTTTCTTAAAACCAAAGCAATATCTCTCCACCGTTGGTATTAGCTTGTTACACACAAATAAAATATGCCTTCATTTAGATATGGGTAACCGCACCTAAACGTGTATATTGAGTTAGCTCAACAATAGTTAACCGAAGTTAGCCACATGAACACTTTTGTTCTAACCACATTCATCTAACACTTCTAGATCAAATATGATGATCAATCAATCATGAAAGATGATAAAATGAATCTAATTGTGTAACTCATAGAGTTTTTCAATTGTATATGTCTCATAGAAGTATACAAGAAACTATTGAAACAAAATTGGATTGATTCGTAATTGTACAAAGTACTTATACCGAAATCAATTCACGAACATTAAGCCACAGTTTGCAAGGATTACATTCCTTAATTTATTAATGTATTTGTTTATGAATGTGAAAACATACTTAATCCGATTTTATAACTTTAACCACTAAGTTTGCAAACTGGTACGCAAACTATAGTTCCAGACTTTGGTCTTGTCCAGTGATAAGTGCATAATTCACATGAACTAAGTGTTGATTTCATGCTTGTTTTAGTTAGATTTCTTGCATATTATCCTTGTATTACTCTTGTTTTTCATTTTATTTGTCTCTTTAGGTGAATCATTCAAATTCAATGGAAAAGGCTTCAAAAGATCTATAAAGTGAAGTTCTCCAAAGATCCAAGTGTCTAGAGCCAAAGGAAGTGGAAGAAATGCGACGAAATGGAGCAAAGAATGATCAAAGTCATGAGAAGATCCAAAAACCAAGTTCAAATCAGCAAAATCCAGAAGGTTTTAATACCATATCTAATATAACAAGAATACGAAGTGAACGGCGAAAGAATGAGGTCATTCCGAGTTCGGACGAAGAAGTTACGGGAAAAACAACCGAGACGAAAAATGACGAGCTACAGGAAATCGGAACAATTACTAACCATGTCGGAAATCACACTATTTCGGACAGTTTTCTTGTACGCTTTTGGTCCAAAAATGGCATGGTTCACTATGGGATCAACAATGCTGGCATCACCACTTTTTGATACAGAAAACTTGAGTTTTTAAGGTCCAGAATCAGCACGGTTCATACAGATTCGACCATGTCGTCCAAGTGAGTTTTGGGACAGAGTTTTGATGCGTTTTGACTTCTAAATCAAGGAAACTTGGTCACGGATGGATTATAAGCCTTAGATCTCGTGGAGACTATATAAGAATATTTCCATAACAATGAAAGAGTGGTCTTTGACATTATTTTGCAAGTCATGGAGGAGAGGAACAACATAAGGGAGGAAAAGCTAGGGTTCAGAGCGGTTCTCAACAATCGGGAAACGATTTATTCTCTAGTTTATCAATCGTATAACATGGATTCTCCTACATCCATGGGTAGCTAAACCCATACTTGATTGATGATGAATTCTAAGTTCTAGACTTAATTTGGTTTAATATATGTATCTAGTTTGATTTCTTCATATGATTATCGTTTGATTCTACTTCAATTAACGTTTATGATTGATAAATTGATTCCTCTAGGTGGCCAACTATAGTAGTTTATTGATTGATTTATTGTTAGTAAAGGATTAGGATATCCGTGTAATTGTTGAATAATCCTTACACAAGTAGAAAACGTGAGATCTTGCAGAGGGATTCTGTGGAGCAATCGCTTGTAGAACAACATTAGAAAGTGGACCTTGCGCTAAGAGTCTAACTAGTAAGATTAACCCAAGTCATAAAACATAAAGCATTCAACCAAGTTACATCTTGAGTGCGCTACTACTTGGTGGCTTGGATGAATAGAATCTGATATTCGAGCGCTTCGGTATCCAGTGACCAAAGGACTTTAGGGGGTAGCACTGTGCTAATTGTTATCCCAAAGTTGATGATAATCTATGAATAATGATGAATGGATGAATATATTAACTCATTGACGGTTTAGTAACGAAGAATGATTCCTTAATCATCTCTCTCTATTGTTTACAACTTAATCTCTTAATTACTTTGTTTCAACAACTGAATCTCCCTACTCTTCGTGGGAACGACCTTGACTTCCATTATATTATTTTTAATTGAGTGGAAATAAGATCACTAATTTGATTGCACACACGACACGCATCATCCAGCTGTTTGCAAACGGGTACGTAAAAATCCGTCCCACACCTAACTCGGGTAGAACCGTTCGCCAACTGGTATGCAAACTTGGTTCTCGGACTTTAACAGTTAAAACCGTTCGCATACTGGTATGCAAACAAGGTTTCCGGACCTGAATCATACCAAAACAGTTTGCATACTGGATAGCATACCGTGTCGTATCCAAACAAAGGTTAATTGTTCTTAACTCTCATTTGAATCATTGAAACATCCTTAAAAGGCGACAATAGCTGTCTCACACAAACTATTAGCTTATAAGTAATTTTCAAGTGATCAAATGATCAATACGAAACTTTTTGAGTTGACATCAAATGATTGTCTCAAACATATCATGTAAGATGTTTCAAGGAAATTTTCACATGATCATCTTTTGACTCATTATTTAGTTTCCAAAAAATAAATTGTTTCCAACTAAACTCGTCAAAAATAATGATGAACGTAGCTAAAGCAAAACGCTTCCAACTCGTATTTCGATAAATAGATAAGCGAGAAAACTCTGATCGAAATATAATATATGTATAATATAAAAGTATATATTGCTATATGACTTAGTCTCATTAGGAGATATAATAGAATAATCTTCTGAGTGATAGATAAGTTTTAGTCTCCACAAACCTTTTGTTGATGAAGTTCCTCTAAGACCCCCTCAGTATATCTTCATCTTTAATCAATGAGCGCCGTGATGTCCAAATCTTAACTACACATTCTATCCTAATCTGAGTCATAGATATAAGTAGACTAGAAATCAATACTTGTAGTTTTGATCACCTAAACTTGACAAACAAGCTTGAGATAGCAACTCTTGCGAGTTCGACCGAACATAATAATCTCCCCCTTTGTCAATTTTATTGACAAGACTATCAATACATATGGATTACAAAATAAATAAACTTTGTAGCTTCTCATCCAACATGCTTGATTTCATGTTATCATTCTCAAAATGCTCAAAAGTTAAGTCACTAAAATTATTTCTTGATATTGTATTGATCATTCGATCACTTAAAAATTACTTGAAGCTAATGGTATGTGTAAGATTACTATTGTTGTCTTCTAAGGATACTTCAATGATTGAAATGAGAGATTTAGAACGATTACCCTTGTCTGGATACAACACGTTATGCATATCCAGTATGCGAACTGTATAGTGATAATTTAGGTTTGGAACTCTTGTTTGCGTACCTAGTATGCGAACGGGTTTACCTGAGAAGGTCTATAACTCTTTTTTGCGTACCTAGTATGCGAACGGGATTATCTGAGTTGGGTCCGGAACAGTTGTTCGCGAACGGCTTGACTAGGCCAAGGTCCAGAGCTGCTGTTCGTGTACCCAGTTTGTGAATACAGTGGTTAAATTCTAAAATAGGTTATGTATGATTTTCATACTCATGAACTAAAACATGTATGATTTAAGGAATTAAAATTAACTTTGCAAACTGTGGCTTAGTGTTCATGAATTGATTCTTCTATAAGTACTTTGTACGATTACGAATCAATCCGGTTTCGTTTCAATTTTTTCATGAATATTTCTATGAGATAATGAACAATTGAACAACTCTATTTATAACACAATTAGATTAATTTGATTATCTATCATGATTGATTGATCATCATATTTGATCTAGAAGTGCTAGATGAATACAGCTAAGACAAAAGTGTTCATATGGCTAACTTTGGTTAATTGTTATTGAGCCAACCTAATATACACGTTTAGGTATAGTAACCCATATCTAAATATATGTATATTTCATATGTGTGTAACAAGATAAGAACGGTGGAGATTGATTGCTTAATTTCTAAGCAGACTTAGCTTGAATCTTAAATCAGGATTCATCTAACGGTGAATATTGAATGCTTTGTTACTAAGCTATCTTAGCTTTGATTGTAAGCAACTCTGATTTGAAAGATATATAAGGGAGAACTCTGGCAACTGGAAAAACCTAATCCCGACACTTTCTTGTATTTTAGTTACAAACTAGAGTCGATTCTCCTTTAACCTAGGTTTTCCAAAACCATTATTAGGTTAACGACTTGAAGACTTCATTTGGGATTCGTGAAGCCAGATCCAACTATTTTCTCTGTAGTTGCGTATTCTGATGTTACTTGTTCTATTGCATTGAGTTTTATCTTCTCTAAGATTTACTCGAGATTTATCCCCGATAAGTAAGATATAAAAAAGTGATCACAACAGTTCTTCGTCTCAGACTATTGTGATTCCGCAATAATTTCTTATGTTAATCAGTTAGGGTTTTGTGAGGTGACTAATATTTATAGGCTACTCTTCGGGAGTATAATACCGGATTATTAGTTGGTTCATGTTCACCTTGATCTTTGCATTAAAAGACGGAACAAAAATAATAAAGGATAGACATATTTGTGGGAGATATTTTTTTTATAAATCTTCGACTTTGGGTCGTAGCAACTCTTAGTTGTGGGTGAGATCAGCTAAGGGAATCAAGTGCGCAGAATCCGGCATGGTTCTAGAGGCATAAGGAATGCGAGTGTACCTTAATAGGTGTGAGACTTGGTTAAGGCTCAACTACATTCCAGTCCGAAGTTAACTTGTAGTAGGCTAGTGTCTGTATCGGATTAATACAGTGTGTTGTTCAAAGCTGGACCAGGTCCAAAGGTTTTTCTGTATTTGCGGTTTCCTCGTTAACAAAATTTCTGGAGTCCGTGTTATTTCTTTTCCATATTATATTTGTTTATATAATTGAAATATCACAGGTTGTGCGTAGTTCAATCAGTTGATAAATCTAACCTTGATTGTTGGATATAACTTTATTTACACTTGGGCATTGGTCTTTGGTATCGTCCAAGTTATTTCTCATATCAATCAGGCTCACGGATTTCTATCTGTTCAGTTTGTTGATTGTATTGAGAAAGAGAAATAAATCTATTTGATATATTTCTTGATTGAGTCTCACTTTTAAGTTGGTGCTCTCGGAATTATATTGGAGTTTAATCCATACAGATTGCAGAACTAATTATTGGGTGTAGTTGTTGTACTCATGCTTTTCCAAATACAAGTCTTTAGTACGTGCAAGAATTAAAGGACATCATATTCCCATAATCACGACCTAATGACGAAAACTAAACCATATGCATGGTCTGAGTTCTGGAGCCCACAGTGAAGGTAGAGACTGAAGACACAACTAGAAATAAAGACTGAGAGCCCACAACCTGGAGTAAGAGTGTCGCAACAAGGAGTGTTAACCAAGTCGGTTAGATCATGCGAGAAGGAAGTGATGTTTGGATGAATAATAACGTATGTTAGAGCATTGCTCGTTCGAACTCACAAGTGTTGTTATATCAATCTTGTTATTAAATTTAGTTGTCAAAACTATATCTTGACTTTTAGTCTACAATTAGTTAAGTCTTGGTCTATGATTAAGGTAGTTGAGAAACGAACCAGTCATCATTTGCGTTCTACCGTTTAAAGGCGAAGATCAACCAAAGCTTTTGGAGAACTTCATCAACAAAAGGTAAGTGAAGACTGAACCACCTATTTCTCAAGTTATATTCACATGTCTATCCTTGAGACTATTGTCGCATAACTAATTAAACTAGATTGCATAGACGAGAATTTCAAGTCGAGAACTAATTATTTAGTTTACGAATTTCTTGAAATATAATGACTAAGCTTAATAAAAATTTATTCATACTTGATAAAATTTGGTGGAGAACATTTTATTGTTCGAAACCCTTTTTTTATTCAAGTTTATCATTTGAAAATAGCCTGGAACAGTGATATGTGTCATTGATGTTATTCAGGAATGTTTCGAATTGATTTAGAGAAATATAGAACTATTATATTCAGAATACAAGACAATGTTATCGGTCTTACAAACTTGGAAAACTGTTATCTGTCTGAAGCCATATTACATGTATTCGTAAACGTAGCGGAGTACATATATATTGACTTTCAGATTTGTGTGATACGCATATTTGTATGCACATCATGGGAAAAATATATTTGTTTTGTGATCCGGATAAGTATGTATTTTTATATACAAACCATTTTGGAACTGTGGTAAGGAAACCGGGTTAAAGTATTTAAATCGGTATACGAGCTAATATAGTTATATGTTTTAGAACCAGTTTAAGTACCCAAACCGGTACGCAAACTGAAAAGGTTATGTGAATTACGGAACCGGTGAAGTCTTAAGTTTGCATACCGGCACGTGATCTGAAAAAGTTATGTCAACTCCGGAACTTTGAGTTGCACCTAGTTTGCAAACCGGTACGTGAACTAAAAAAGTTATATCAACTCTAGAACTCGATTATTGCTTATAATTTTGCAAACCGGTCTGCTTACCTTGATTCAGCTGATTCACGAACTACTTAAGTGTTTGTACTTTGTGCATTTACCAACTATGTCGATTATGATTCAATTGCGATTAAATTGTTTATCTGAGATAATTTGTGTTTGATCAATACTCTAATTAACACTAAACTAATTTGATCACATGATTGTGACTCAAGATTAATGTCTTTGTGTTCATGCAAATGAGTGTTAAGCTTTTAAATTCAAACCGGCTAGTTTTGGCTAACCATGTTGAGCATAGTATTTATACACGGTTCGTTTACGGTTTACTTAACCAGAGGGTATATCTTGTTTATGTGAATAAGATTAAAAGCTTTTATCTAATGGCGGATATTGTTTGCTTAGTTCCAAAGCTATCTTAGCTTAAACCTAAAGCAACCTAGGCTTTGAAGTCTATATAAGGGGAACTCTTGGCAACTGGGATTTTTGAATCGTGACACTACTTTTTGGTGTGTCCTATTTGTATCTAGAGTCTTCCTATCCCTTTTAGGATTTAGCGACTATTAAAGACTTCATTGGGATTCGTGAAGCCAGGACTAGTTATATTTTATCTTGATCACTTAATTACCCTCTTGTTCGATTGTTGATTTATCACTTAAACAAGATAAATAGAAATCACAAAGTTCTCTTCATCTCCATCTTTGTGATTCCACCAGTTTTATACTTGTGAGGTGAATAATAATCTAGGATGCACTTCGGGTTGCATAGGTCTGTATTTTGAGGATAGGCAGACTTTTGTCAAGTTGCTATCGATTTCCATCACCTGGATCTTTTGTTTTATCTGATCACCCGTTTAGATCGTAAATCAGGAAGGCAAATGCTACCGACAGTGCATTGCAGCACTATAATCTAGCACACATCAGCCGTTGGATCAAATAATTATATGATCTAGACTTTGGTACATCAATCTTTATATAGCAGTAATGTAAGGAAGTCTCTTTTGATATTACCTCAATAATTTAGTCAAAACATTTTCTTATTCTATTTTTTGTTCTTCCTTCTTTTTTATGTCTCTATCTTCTATGGTTTTTTGCATTAACATTTTTCATATGCAACTAAAATCCAAAGATAATTTTCATTAACTGATGAATAAGGATAAAAATTAGCAGAACCCTAACTTAATCCGAGTACAAAGAGGCATCTCCATATAACATCACACAATTTTCTTTTCTAATTATTTTGAAGTCCTTCAATTTAACATGTATGGTGTTGTTGATGTGCTTGCAGGTTGTGGTGCATGACCAATTGTAATTGAAATTTCTAAATGGAGTTCTAAGCCGAGTATTCTAGGATGGGTTCTTAGCAGAGCCTCCATTAATGGAGGTAGTAAAGATATATATTACAGATTTTTTTGATTAGGTGTTTGAAGAATTTATGATTTATCATGTAATTATGATTCATACTTGTAGATGCATTTTACTACAAACTACATCCAAAGGGTAGAAACCATCTACTCATGCAAGTGAAAGTAAGAACAATAATAATAGACACAAGGATATACGTGGTTCGATATGATTACCTACGTCCACGGGGGTGAAAGGATAAATATTATTATCTCAAGGGTTATAATGGTGTTGCTCTACAAGTTGAACTCACTTAAAAGATGGGCTAATTCTCAATTCTCTCCTTCCTTAATGTGATCTCCAGTCTCTCTCTCTCCGAAATTACAACCTACCTCTCTTGGATACAAGTTCTTCTATTTATAGGAGAGGCTACCTACATCCAAACTAGGGTGTTGATCACAACATATCTAACTTGAAGTCCTGTCGTCGGGCCTGGTTACGTCGTCCCTTCTTTTGTAATTATGGCCGATGTTCTTTGATTCCTTTGTAGTCTCTCGTCCGAGCCGATCCATTCGGGTATTCTCTTGGTGCGATGTTGCCCTTCCAGTTTGTCGCCCATGCAGTTGGCCGATATGACACGTATCTTCTTATCCCTTTGACTACCGCTCCTCGTTTGACCCAATATGTCTCGTCTGTCATCTTTTTCAGAGACCTGGGGTCGAGTCTTGTCCGACAACTGTAGAGTGATCATGCCCGATCCACGTGGCTCCTTAAATCTCGCGCTAGCCAGCCTCTATCTTGTGCTTCTCGTCTCTTTATGTTTGGGTACATCATAGCTTTGAGATGTTGCCACCTAGCCATGTGGATAATCTACACCTATATTTATGCCCCTTCTTTCGCTCGTGTGGTAGACACGAGTGGAAGAAAGTCGTCCCAGCTTCCCACGTCCTCGTTCATGTCGCGAATTCAGCCATGCAGTCCCCCATTAACTCCACTTTATTACCTGTAACCGTCGGCGTCGGTTACAACTTCTCTTCTTTAAATAGCCTATTTCCTGTTCTCTTTCTTCTTATTCACCATTTCTTTTTTTAGTTTCCAGACGCTGCAACTTTCTCTTCGAGACTCTCCATTACCTTTCTTCCTCTATAAGCCTTTGTTTTCTTGATTTTATTCCCTTACCTCTTCATTACCGATTGCTACAGTAGATGTGGTTACGTTCTCGTCGTCCCAACCTTCTTCAACGATTTCCAAGTTCTGCACTATTCCCGTCAATGGCTTCTTCTCCCTCCATGACCGAGAAAAGGTGTGTTGATGATGTTTTTTCCTAGATTGATGCTTTTCCCCTTTATTCCATGTATTCGTTTGATAGTCCCTCCAAGTACGATGATCGCGCCATGAAATCTATTTTTCCTGATGATTCTTATTCTATTTCGTGTAGGTCCGAGAAAAGGGGGAAAGATCTCTCTGATGAAGAATTCATTGAGCAGTTGAAAGAGAAGTACGATCTTCAAAATTACGAAGTTACCCTGATCTCGGGCCAAAATAACATTCTGAAGAAGTCCGACGTGGAGAAGTACGATCAGTCGGCTGAGTGTGTGGTTATTACTCAGGGCCAGCTGGATCTAGGACTTCATATCCCTTTGTACAACCCAGATATCCCTTTTTATTATGAGGTTCTCTCCTAGCTTAAGCCTTATCGTTCCCTGTCTCAGTGTCCTGGAAACACTTTTCGCATTATGGATGAATGGAGAGCCCGCCGAGATGGTCATGGTTTCACCGCCGAGTGGTCGACCTACAAGCTCGAGCATGCTCCAGAGTATACCGTTGCCAATTTCCTTGCCAACTATCGAGCAGGTACCTCAACCAACGGTGATCTTTCCGGTTTTGCTTCCAGTCCGCATCGTCACAGAACTATGCCCAAGAATGTTGAGAGGATGATGCTGGATGCTTATCCCATGGGCCAAGGTTCTAACAGGCGACCCCGTCATACCAATGACCCAATTTATCCACGAGTTCCACTTCTTGTCCGAGGTCCCATTTTACATGGTAGCTTCCCGTCGCCCCCACTTCCCGCTGAGCCTTATCCTTTCTGGGTGGTTAACGATGATAGGGCTGATAAGGTATGTGCTTCCTTATACTTTCCTTAATTTCTATCTTTTTAGTTTTGACGCCAATCGCCTGTTTGTTGTTATTGAATCCCCAGGGCGACTCTACCAAGGTCACCGCTTCGTCGAGAAAAATGGGTACTGGCACAAGGGTTGAGGAAGACCAGGGGAAGGTAACAAACACAATGATTTTCTTCTAAGTATATGTACTTGCCCCTGTTTTTTGCCTTCACATGTTATGACGAGAAGCCTTGTGCAGAAATTTCTTAGGCACGATGATGATGAAGCCAGTGTGCCGGAGATTGATCCTCAGCCTCTTAGGCGTAATCCATTTAGGGTCAAGCATGTTGTTACTAAGCCGCAGCAGAGGCAGAAACCAATCATCGATATTCCCGATGAAGATGACATATTCGGCGAGGATATCTCGGATGGCAAGGGCGATGGGAAAGAAATGGGAAACAAACAAGAACCCCTGAAGATGCCCGACTCAGAGAAGATTGTTACTGTTGGACTACCTCGTGTGCCCCGGATTACTGATGGATCGTCGTCTAGTGCTGAAACTTCCTTCACTGTCTCCGACCCTATCATGAACTCTCTTGGAGCGCTTATTTCTCCCGACTTTGGAGCGTATACTGATGACCAAATGCTTGATACGGTGCCCCTCTATGGCGATATTGCTCATACTCTTTACATGGTGGTGAGTGACTCTGTATGTTTGGGCGATGTCCCACTCCTTAGTTTCTTCTTGATCGTTGCATGTCATTCTAACTTGCTTACATGGGTCAGATCCTTAATCGAGTATGGTTGGATGCCGCCAATCGTCAACGGGAGAGGCAGTTAGTGGAAACTATCCAACTTCAACTGCAGAATGATAAGAGTCATGCACGCGAGCTGGAAATCAAACTTGCCGATGCTCAAGGTATGTTAAAGTTCTATAAAACTTAACTTAAGTTGATTGAGTTTACCGTGCCAGTATCATGAGTCGGGTATCCTTCTTCTAGTCGAGATAGATAATATAGGTTTAGATGCTTCTTCGGAGTTTAGGATCATGAAGAGGAAGTGAGATATTGAAAAGGATTTAGTGGAGAATCTCCGTCGGCGAATGGAAAACAAAGATGGAAAAATAGATCGCCAAGCTGAGGAGATCGAGGAACTCGAAGGTGAACTAGAACAATATCGTCAGTTTGAGTATGACCCTGCAGAGATAGACAATTTACGGTCTCACTTGGGCTCTTCCCAACGCCTTGCTGCTGGGAAAACTGCTCTGGCCACGAATTTAGAGCAACGGGTAGACGCTCTACAATTGCAGAACCGAGACCTTCATGAGGATCGCCGACGAATATTGAGGGATAAAGATGTGGTGGAGCGAGACAATAGGTATTTACTGGGAAAAGTGGGCGAGTTTGAAAAGATGGTGGGTGAGCTAGAATGGAGTAGGTTGCAACTTTCAGTGCTTCAAGTATCACACAATCGTTTAATGGAGGAGTGGAGTGAACATAAGAAGTACTGCCCCAGTAATGAATTCAATGAACAATGCTATAATGAGCTAACCATGAAATTTTCCAAGGCCGAGGATGAGTTGTCCAAGTCAGTAGAGTCGCTTCAGTCAGTGTTACCAGCCCTTTCAGGTATTGTTAGCGACGTGTTGATGCAGTTCCTTAGGTCTAGATTATTTTTTGTAGTTGTGAAATTGCTAAACCCTATTCATTGAATAATCCCGCGTTATTGTGATCTTATAGGCGAGCAGAAACGTTCTCACGAATTGGATCTGGAGGTCCGACGGTTGAAATAGGTCGAGACCGAGTTAGGTTCGAAGCTGGCCGATGCCGAGGCAACTACTTCTCAGCTTACCCAGCAACTTGAGGATGAACGCGTCGCCCATGCAGAGGAGATAGACGAGAAGATTCGGTCGGGTATTGAGGAGTGGGTAGAGAATAAGCGGCGTGAGGTCGCGCAAAAGAGGGCCGACACTGTTCCCCCAAGGCTTGAATTCCCCTTTTGTAGTGCTGCGTCACTAAATCGCCCTTTGCCATGGGTTGTAAATCGCTTTGAACACTTCTCCCCTTTTTACTTCTGATACACTGCTTGTTTGTTTAAATTGGGGTGCTGCGTCGCCGATGCTATTTGTTTTACTTATGTTAAACTTTTCGTTTCGTATGGTTGCATGACACTTTCCGCGCTTTCTTAATGGACGCATGACGCTATCAAATTAGCTTTTGTTTCTTATGTCATTCCTGCAATTATTATTTATGTAAGTTAGTATTTTAACCTTTTCTGTCGAACACACCCAACAAGGAGGGTCATCGGGCCCAATGCCATATCCTGATTGGGGTATCTCATCACTATCTCTTGGATTCAGTGGAAGGGTATCAGTCAACCTAATTCTAGGCTCGATTACCCCGAGCGGTTATCGATCAACCAATCTCGGGCAAGCGGTCACAGCCACTTGCGATGGGGGCGGCCTTTCAAATGTAAGTAGGCCACCTAGCTGAGAAGACCTCGTGTCTTAACAACCTGTGGAATTGGTTTCCAACCACCAGAACCCTTAGGATACCTCGGCACTTGCACACTGCCACTGCCCCGAGTATGAATATCTAGGCGACTATAAGGCACCTCGGCACTTCCACACTGGCTTTGCCCCGATTACGAATGCCAATTCGAGTGTAAGTCACCTCGGCACTTCCACACTGTCTTTGCCCCGAGTACGAATGACCATTCGAGTGTAAGTCACCTCGGCATTTCCACACTGGATTTTTCCTGAGTACGAATGACCATTAGTCGCTCATGCCCTATTTCATACCCCTCACGGTTTCATAGAAATAGAAGACAAGTTTGCTCACATTTTCATCGCACCTCCCTTCATGGGTGGTATAGCTTTAAATATTTGACGTTCCAGGGTTTGGGATCTTTTGTTCCATCGAGTCTCAGTAGCCGATACGATCCCTCGCCTGCCTTAGACGCAATTATATACGGCCCGCCCCACTTTGGTGCTAGCTTACCGCCCTTTTTGTCGCGCTCCCATTTGGACAGAAACTTCAGCACTTGCTCTCCTAGTGGAATTCTCTTGGGCGAACACGTTTGTTATACTCTCGCTGTAACATCCTTTGATAGTTTTCCATTTTTTGTAGCGCCATCTCTCGTGTATCCTCCAAATCGTCTAGTTTTGCCAAAATTAGATCGGATGAGATGTTTCGCCTCCAAGATTCTGTCCTAGTAGTGGGGATCATTCCTTTCGTCGGTAAAATCGCCTCAGTTCCGTAAGTAAGCATGAACGGTGAGAACCCGGTAGCTTCCCTCCATGTGGTCCTGTATGCCCATAACATGTTGTATAACTCCTCGCACCAGTTACCATATTCCCCATACAACTTCTTCTTCATGTTGTCGGCGATTGTTTTGTTAGTGATCTCGGCCTTCCCATTACTCTGGGGGTAAATGGGAGTAGCCTTAATTTTTATGATGTTGTACGTATTGAACAAAAGGTCAATGTTTTCCCCTTGGAGCTGTTTCCCATTATCGGAGACGATAGCTGCTGGGACCCCGAAGCGGCAAATGATATGTTCCCAGATAAACTTGAAAACATCTTTGTCTCGGATGTGCCTTAGTGGAGCTGCCTCAGCCCATTTAGTAAATTAATCCGTAGCCATGATCAAGTATTTCCTCTGCCATGTTCCTACATGTAATGGACCGACAATGTCTACCCCCCATTTGGCAAAGGGACATGGGATTATCACAGAGTTTAGGGGTACTCCTGGTGCCAGTATTTTCTTGCCAAACCGTTGACATTCTTCACATGCTTTCGCCATTTCCTTCGCATCTTCGTTCATGTACATCCAAAAATAGCCCATTGTCTTTTCCTTAGCCGATAAGCTTCTCCCCGAGCTGTGGTTTCCAGCGGCTCCATAGTGTAATTCATGTAAGATTATGTGGCCTTCTTCTTTACTTAAGCATCGTAGGAGTGGCCCTAAGTAAGATTTCCTATATAAAATCCCCTCCCTTAGCTCGTAGGCGCCCGACTTACTTTTGATTTTATTTATCTCGGGTCGACCCTTGGGTAGCTCGCCCGTTTCCAGATATTGGTGTATCAGCTTTCTCCAATCACCCTCTCTATATCGCTCGGCTGTGTTAATAGCCACATCGATCCGTACTTCTGGTGTTTCTGGGATTGAGGGAGCGAGGATCCACATAACACGAATGCCCTCTATGCTCGGGTCTACCAGCTGTGAGGTGTTGTATGATAGAGCGTTCGAGTGTCTGTTATCTTTTCGACAAATGTGGCGGAACTTAATATTCGGTATTTGGTTGATGTAAAATTGGGCGAGCTCCCAATACTTTTGCAATACGGGGTCGTGCGTCGCATACTTGCCCGTAATCTGCCGAATCACCAACTGTGAATCACTAGTTAAGCGAACCTCATGTAGCCCAATTTTCATAATTATCCGCAAGGCGTGGATTACTGCTTCGTACTCGGTAACATTGTTGGTTGCTTTGAATTCCATCCTGAAAGAGTGCACTATATTTCTTCATTTCGGCGTGGTGAATACTAACCCGAGGCCTGATCCCTCTTTGTTTGACGCCCCATCGACGAAAACTTCCCACCGGGTAGGACTACCGGCTGCTAATAGGTCAGCATGCTCTTCTCGTTCTTCCATCATCCCCGGTATATCTTCCACCTCGTCTTCATCACTAAGTGGGAAATCTGCTAGGAAGTCGGCCACTACTTGTCCTTTGATCGCCGTCCTCGTCTCATACACAACATCATACTGTTTGATTAAGGCCCCCCATTTAGAGATTCTCCCTAATCGCCCATGCATTATCCAAAACTGCTTCGATAGGCTATTTGGTGAGCACCCGTATGCGATGAGCTTGAAAATATATCTGGAGTTTAGAAGCGGCAAAAGCTAGGGCCAGCACCATCTGTTCCATTCTGGTATAGTTTTTCTCAGCCGGGTTTAGCGTTTTACTAGTGAAATATACCGGTTTCTCGGTATTCCCCTCCGTCCTAACCAATACTGCACTAATGGCATATGGCGTCGCCCCTAGGTAGATGGTAAGGATCTCTGTCGGCTCGGGCCTCTGCAGAACCGGGAGGCTGGTTAGGTGTAACTTGATATTTTGAAAGGCATCTTCGCTAGCATCCGTCCATTGAAACTTCTCTCCTTTCTTCAGAATGTCATAAAAGGTTTTACATTTGTCTGATGATCATGATATGAATCGCTCCAACGCTGCTATACAACCATTTAGATTCTACACATCCTTAACTGTCGTGGGAGATGACATCTCTAGGACAGCCCTAACTTTCTCAGGATCTGCTTCTATTCATCTGGGGGTGATGATGTATCCTGTGAATTTCCTTGATGTGACCCAAAAGTCGCATTTGGAGGGATTAACCTTCATCTTGTGTTTCCTCATCGTTTGAAATATCTCTCAAAGATATCAGACGTGATCCTTTGCTCATCGACTCTTGACTAACATGTCGTCCACGTAAACTTCTATGGTGTCATGGATCTTGTCTTCGAACATATCCTAACAATCTTTGATATGTAGCACCAACATTCCTAAGTCCGAATGGCATCTTGGTATAACAATACATCCCTCTTGGTGTGAAGAAGAAGGTATGCTCCTGATCCTTGGGTGCTAACGGTATTTGTTTGTAGCCCATGTATCCATCCATTAATGCCATCGCCTCATAGCCGACTATGGATTCTACTAGTTGGTCTATGCTTGGGAGAGGAAAGCTTTCCTTCGGGCAGGCCTTGTTCAAGTCACTAAAATCAATACATATCCTAACTCCTCATTTTTTCTTTGGTACCACGACCATATTATATATCCATTGCGGGTAATGGGATTTTCTGATTATCCCGGATTCCCACAACTTTTTTAGCTCGACCTCGACCGCTTCCTGTAACTCTGGTGCGATTCGCCTTATTTTTTGTCTAACGGGCCTGAACCTCGGATCAATCTTCAAATGGTGGCAACAGACCTCCGGGTCAATCCCCTCTAAATCGTACACTTCCCAAGCGAACGCGTCTAAGTTTTCCTTTAACACCATCATGAGTTGATTTGCTTGTTCATCCGAGAGTAACGTCCCGATCCTCACTATCTTTGGATCCTCCTCCGTCCCCAAATTCACTTCCCGAGTTGGCTCGACTGTCGAGAAATTAGATTTAGGTCCCTTAAATGGATCTGTCTCCTTTAATTGCTATAAAGGGTCTTGCTCTTGGGTCTCGCATGTCATGACCGCTTGTGAAATAATCTCCTCCAGTTCTTTTGTAGCCATGACCTCTTTGGCTTTATTCTTCTCTCGCCTTTGTCGTGCTCGCCGATCTTCATTAATTTCGGCTTCAACCTGCATGCATTGTAGTGCCGCTTGGGAGTCACCCACAACTTCAATTATTCCCTTGTAGGTAGGGAACCTTAATCTCTGACGATAAGCCGATGCCACCCCTTTAATCCCAACGATCCAAGGACGTCCGATAATTGCTTCATAAGGCAAGGCGACATCGACCACACAAAAGGTGGTCAGAGTGTCGAGGTAACCCCCACCGTCAGAAACCCTCAGTGTTACCTCACCCTTAGGGATGGTTACTGTGCCATTAAAACCGTAGATGCGATATGTTGAGGGGACGAGGATGTCGTCCAACAGCTCCATTCTTTTAAACGTGTCGTAGAACAACACTTCGACTGAACTTCCACTATCCATGAGAATCCTTCTTACTCCCCACCTCTCAATTAATAACGTGATGACCAAGGGATCACTGTGTGCTTTCCCATTTTCTGGGACATTCTTGGCCGAGAAAGAAATAGGTTGCATCATCCAAGGTTCCATTGGTAAGGTCTTAGCTACACCAAATATTTCTTTGCCATTGCGGTCCCTCTGGTGAATCCTTGAAGTGATTACTGGTCCGAAATTGTAGTCTTTCATAGTGGAGTGTGAAATAGTATTCACAATTGAGTTGACCTATCAATGCGAACTTGATGGACCGGCACATCAGGTCTTGCTGTCGTCTGGGATGGATGTCGGACGAACTGTCTCAGGTACCCGTCTCGGATGAGGTGCTGGACGATATCCTTCACTTCTCGACAATTATTAGTGGAGTGGCCCCTATACTGATGGTACTGACAGTAGTCGGGGTGGCCCTTGGTTTCTTGGAACTGGACTTCCCTCGATGGTGGGTAATTGATATCGTTCCTCTTTTCGACTTCCTTGAATACTTCCTCCAAATGGGCGTTTAAAGGGGTGTACGATCTGGCTTCATGCCTTGGTCTCTTCCCTTTGGACATCCATTTTTTCTTCTCATGGCTTCTCGGTGGGGGGTCCGATCTCTTCTCGGGATGCCTAACAGGATCGTCCATAACTGCTTTAGCCTCTGCATCAGCTTCAGCACTAGCTTCTTGCACTCCCCTATCTCTCGACTCGGCCTGGATTTCTTCAAGGGCGATAAAATGTTCTTTCATTCTTCGTATCTCCTTTAGGGTTTTTGGATTTTCAGAAAACATAGCTACCCATATGGGGTCTGATCTTCCCAGTGCGTTTTCAAATCCAAAGATAGCTTGGTCCACTAGTACTTTTCCAATTTCAGTATACAACTTCCTCCATCTATCGGTCAAGGTTCTCAAGGGCTCCCTGAACCTCCGGGCGAGGGTAAATAGTTTTTTCATTCTTGGCCGAGGTCGGCTGTTGTGCATATAGGTTTAAAGAAAGGCCTCGACAAGTGTATCATAACCGTCAATCAATCCAGGTGGAAGTGAATAAAACCAATCTCTCGCCTCGCCCTCCAAACTGGCCGGAAATAATTTACACATGACTACCGTGTTGCTTTTCCATTGGATTAATGACATGGTATACATTTTTAGATGCTCGACCGCATCTCCTATTCCGTCGAATCTATAAGGAAATGTAGGTAAGGTACACTTTGGTGGGAACCGCATTTGTTCGAGTTCTTGAGAGAAAGTTGTCTTCTCAACCTCGCTCATAATCTCTGCCAGTTTGTTCTCTTCGATATTTCCCTATAGCTCCTTAATCTTTGCTTCCAACTCTTTGAGTTTAGATTATGTCGCCCCGTCATGTCGCCCGCCCCTTCCTCGCCTTTCTTCATCAGTATACGAGTCCTCGGGTGGTCCATATCCTCGTGGGGGAGGGTGTGGGAGGTCGTCCGGACTGATTAGGGTTGCTCGGCGCGGTCATAGATGGTGGTTGGCTTGATCGACTGTGATGACTCGACGTCCCTCGGCTGGATGATCCTCTTGATCGGGTTCGTTGATTCCTTAACTGGTAATTCTCAAACTCTAGGGCGAGATTTCGCTGCTGGAGCTCTCTTAATGCCGCTTCTTGCCTTCTTTGACTTTCCAGGATGGCCAATAGTGTCGGGTCTATGCTTCCATGACTAGAATTCCCATTAGGGTGGTGTGGCCGAGGATGTAATAGTATCGATGTTGGTGGTGGGGGTAGTATCGGACCAGTTGCATGAACGGGTGTAGGGCCGACGTTGCTAGCTGCTGCTCACCCCAACTGAATCTGCCTGAGGCGCTCTTTCTCCTTCCCTAAGGCTTCCTGGTACTCAGCTTATTGCCTTGCTCTCTGTCTCTGGGATCGTGCAGCAAGCGCTTCCTTATCGTCCTCTGTATCTGAAGCTGTAAGTCCATCGACTTGGTTAACTCTCCTCTGGGTCAAGATAACCTGGTCCAAGGGTGGGGTGTCATCATTTCTCCCAAGATCCACTCCCTCATCAACAGTAAGCATGCCTCGTGCAGCTGCCCGATATTCCTCGAGTGGTGGTTGTCGACTGCATTCTTGCCTCGGCCCCGTTACCCCTGCCTGCATGTTGTTGCTAGTAACTGTACGATTCCTTAACGTCCTTCCCATACCTGAAGTGCTAGCCATCGGGTGTGTCACGTAGCGAGCCGAGTATCGTCCCTACCTACGTTAACAAATACAAAGAACACCTTACTTTGACCTAATATTGTAAATAAACGTTCAACAAGATGAGATACACTCGACTGACACCCAGGTTTCCGCTACGCCAGAGCCTATAGATGCAAAGTTTATTCCGGTTACCAAGTGGGTTTTGCCTTCTACCCTATTTACTCTACGTCGCTATCGCACCGTACGATGTCTCCTTCAGTACTTGACCACTGCATTTAAGCTAGTTTGTCCCTCATTATATATGCTCCAAATAATTAAACTCATGCACGTGATGATTGAATGGTACGACGCGTAAGTCCAAAAGTTAAATTAAGTTTCTACAGTTGTTGTTTTCTCAAGATCTTATCATGGCTGTCTTTCCTATATTTTCTCCAAGAACTCTCTGATGACTAGTTAACATCGCCGGACAAGACACCTCAAGATCGGCAGCTTGTTATGCAAAAAGACACCTTAGCTTTGACCTTTTTTTACTCCAAACACTCAAACTTTATATCATCGCAAGAAAACAACTTATATACCGCTAAAACTCAATCAACCATCGAAAACAAGCATTCATCATATCAACAGACTTTCAACCTAGCTCCGAACCTGTGTTGTTAATCGCTGGTGAGCTTATGAAGACTTTCTGCTGATCAAACTGCTGGTGGGCGAAGAAATGAGAATTTTACCACACCTTTTGAAGACGCTGCTACTGCTGTAACTTTACATGTAAACTAAATGACTCAAAATAACAACAATTTCGGCCATCAAAGTTCATCCTAGCTTCAACTACAACACTTGAACGTGTATACATGAGCTTTGGATTGTCTCTGAAAGCCTCCTAGGCAAGGTATCCGGAGATCTTAGTCGGGTCCCCTTAGTCGGCGCCAGAATGTAGAAGCATTTTACTACAAACTACATCCAAAGAATAGAAACCATCTACTCATGCAAGTGAAAGTAAGAACAATGATAATAGACACAAGGATATACGTGGTTCGGTATGATTACCTACGTCCACGGGGGTGAAAGGATGAATCTTATTATTTCAAGGGTTACAATAGTGTTTCTCTCCAAGTTGAACTCACTTACAAGATGGGCTAGTTCTCAATTCTCTCCTTCCTTAATGTAATCTCCAATCTCTCTCTCTCCGAAATTACAACCTACCTCTCTTGGATACAAGTTCTTCTATTTATAGGAGAGGCTACCTACATCCAAACTAGGGTATTGATCACAACATATCTAACTTGAAGTCATGTCGTCGGGCCTGCTTGCGTCGTCCCTTCTTATGTAATTATGGCCGATGTTCTTTGATTCCTTTGTAGTCTCTCGTCCGAGCCGATCCATTCGAGTATTCTCTTGGTGCGATGTCACCCTTCCAGTCTGTCTCCCATGCAGTTGGCCGATATGACACGTATCTTCTTATCCCTTTGACTACCGCTCCTCGTTTGACCCAATATGTCTCGTCTGTCAGCTTTGTCAGAGGCCTGGGGTCGAGTCTTGTCCGACAGCTGTAGAGTGATCATGCCCGATCCACGTGGCTCCTTAAATCTCGCGCCAGCCATCCTCCATCCTGTGCTTCTCATCTCTTTATGTTTGGGTACATCATAGCTTTGAGATGTTTCCACCTAGCCCATTGGATACTCTACACCTACAATACTATATAGTAATTTTCAAATTATTCCTGAAATATTAATTTAATCCAGAATTAACGATTCAATGCTCCAATCTATAACTATGAGTCGGTAAAAATGTTCCGATTAGATGATTCATTAATAGAGGTAGCAAAGAACTGTATCTGTATTTCAGACGAAGAACAAAGTCTGTTCAAGAAAAAAGTTTGTTTGAGTTGATGATTTATTTTTATTTTTATTTATCTTAGTTGCTTTTGGACACCTAGCTATGAGTAGTTAATAAATTTTTTAATCTAAAAACAAATATAAGAATCGAATGGCTAGCAACCTGCTAGCTTATGTAGATTCCTTGTGCGGAAGCGCGGGATAGCACAACCCAATCAGGAAATCAATTATATAGGCTTGATCCGTGGGAGGCATAATTGGTTTAAAATCTTCAATTGAGTTGAATACACTCTTATTTAGTGTAAGATATTCTAAGGGAATCAATTACGTGGAGTCTTGCTGGGATTCAAGAGGCGTAATAAGTGCGAATGTAACTGAATCAGTGGGAGACTGAGTTCGGGCTCAACTACATTCCAGACCGAAGTTAATTGGTAGTAGGTTAGTGTTTGTAGCGTCTTAATACAGTTTGATGTTCAATCTAGAAAAGGTCCCGGGGTTTTTCTGCATTTGCCATTTCCTCATTGACAAAATTTCTGGTGTCTGTGTTATTTATTTTTCCACATTATATTATATATCTTTTTAATTTAAATATCACAGGTTGTGCATTAGTCAATCACAGTAGATAAGTCGGATCTTGTTTGTTGTATAAGACTTGATTGATCCTTGGATATTGGTTTTTGGTGCCGTCCAAGAACTCTCTTTGAGATTAGGTTCACGGATTAAATTCTGTAAATGTTCTAATCGCAAGAGCATTTGAGATATAACTCTAGACACTTTCCTTGACTGAGTTCCACTCTCAGGGTTGTGTTGAGTTTGTCCATACAGATTGCCTACAAAAAAATTGGTGGTGTATTTTGGTACCCCCAGTGTTTTCAACGTCGTCTCCAGCTAGATTAAGGCGGTTTCCAATTAGACATGCTTCATGCATGATAGATACGCTAGTATAAATATCCAGAAAGGCTATAAACCAAGTATAATGTACACAAATTTTACTGATCAATAGGAAATACTTTTCAGTGATTCTCTATCTGGATACTTTCTAGACTGACATCTGACTAACAGAGAAGATAACCATAATCCATCTTAACTAGTTCAAATTGAGATAATCACTTGTAAGAGTACCGTAATTGATCAGAATTGCTGATCAACTAGACGAATCATCAGATCATAACTCTGTGTAGGTACTATACGAAGTCTCTACTTTCTTGACACGAATTACGCATCTTCATTGGCGCTAAAAATAAATTTTAACATCTAAATTATTATGATTGAATTAGGAAAAAAACATGATAAATCGTAATCTTAATGTTTCGAAAACCCTAATTTGGGAGAAAAATGTGATTTCTTGAAAAATTTGTTATCTGTTCATGATTTCTTTATATGAAAACGTCGATCTAAGCACTGTTATGTATAAAACGCATTCATTTTAGGTTTCCTATGATAATTAACATAAATCGTCCACGTTATAGTCATGTTAATACAAATATGAACATGATATGCACGAATAACATATAATCTTATATTTCGTTGGTAATGATGCATTACTATTTCGATTTGTTTTGAATATTGTTAATGATGATATTTTTGATACTTCTTCGATCTATTTTGAATCTTGCTAACGATGAATAAATGTTTTGAACATTTTGATCTACCTAGTATGCTATCTCACATTATCTAAGCTTTATCACCACAACATTGAAGCATAACATCTAATAATAATAAAGAATTTAAAAACGCATTATCTGAGTTCATCAAATGATTTGGTACATAGATGTCATAATTCATACAGATCTAGTTTTATCTCATCATTATGATTTCGTACATGTATAAATACTCACATGCCCATTTTCATAGCATTATATTCATAAATCGGTGTGATATCTGATATAGGAATTATTTAGGATAAGATCCATGAAAAATTATTTTCATGTCAATATAATCTATTATCGAAAGTCGAAATAAAAATCACAGGAATTTGAGATATTTTCTTGCATCTAAAAGAAGAATAACATCTCTGAAAGATGAATATCTTCAAATCCGAAAATCACATCGTGAATTATTGATTTTTATCAAATTCAATTGAAAGTTTGTTATAGATCATCTTAGATCTAACCGCCAAACAATAAATATGACTACTGTGTCCTAAAAGAATCTTCCAGTTTGGGGTATAAAATAATAATTACCCAAATCAAGAAAGATTTTTCCAGGTACAAACTCTCACTTGTTGATTGTCGCTATGTGTATTACAAACATATGACGAATTCAACACTAAGAAGAGTATTACCTCCATGACCTAGATTAATCTCCCAATGTAGGACACCAACATCTAAGGTGGCATCCCCCAATAAGCAGAATGCCCGAGGCACAAATTCCAATTACCACACCTCAGATACAATTAACACCTCCAGGTCGAGATAATACATCAGTTGACCCCCGACCTGAGCCAATTTAATGAGGTGATATCCTAGTCACACCATCCACTATGTTGGGCTAGAAGTTCAACAAGTAGCGGTTTGGTAGGACACACAATGATACCTATATCAAGGAGAAACCTCTTAAGGACTTCACCTCTTAGCACCTCTCATATTATGCAGATTCCACAAGAAATGTTTCATGATTTACTAAAATTCATCACAACTTTAACTGAAAGGGCCAATCAGATGACTCCACCAGCACCTAAGATGCCAGAACAGAGGCAAACACCTGTTAGAGCATAGTTCGGTTGAACTCACCAAGCGTTGGTATGTCAAGTTTGGTTGTCATATTTTAGTATCTAAACTCATCTAGAATCACTTGATTGAATACTAGAGTCAACTTCGTTTAGGTTAGACTAGAAAGTATACGAATGTTGAGACATACAAGTATTACTCTGAAGACATGAAGAATGTGAAGAAGTAACGAATACAACGACCGCATCATCCTTCCACTTGAGGTTAGTAATATTGACTTGATCTTGTTTCCATTCCTAACGTATCTTTCAAGTCGTGTTATATTAAAAGCATAACATGCAAGCTGTATATATTGTATATAATACTCTAGTGATATGACTTGTTCATATTAGTATGATCAAAGTGTCAAGGAAAAACATATTGCGAAGTATGAACGCTTATCTTTTGGAACTTTGTAAGTACGACATCGACATAATCTATTGTATATATTTATTTGATTATGTGTGCATTATATATGAATGATTTCTCCCTAGGAAACAATATTTTATAATATTTGTTTAAAGGAAGTACATTTATGAACTTGTTTCATAATCTAAAAAAAATCATGATTGGTCTTGTTATTCTTTGAATATATTTTGGATGACCAATGAAACATAACTTTGGTAGAACTTATCTTAACTTGTTGAGATTTATGGTATAACCGGTCATAGCCTATGTAATATAGTTTTTTGTAATCGGTCATAAGCTTCATTGTAAATCTAGTTGTAACCGATTACAAGCTATACTGGAATGAAAGTTGTAACCAGCCATAAGTTACTTTGGGAGCGAAGGTATAATCGGTCACAAAATAAATTGGAAGTTAGTTGTAATTGATCATCACTACCTTTGGGAAGCAAGGTGTAACCGGTCACAAGCTAACTCAGAAAGTAAGGTGTAACCGATCACAATATACCTCGGGAAGCAAGGTGTAACCAATCACAACATGGTTTGGGAAACATGGTATAACCGATCACAACTTACATTGTGAGGTTGGTACAACCGATCCCAAGAAGCAAAACCAAGTTTCCAATATTCACATATCTCTGTAAGGTTTGTGTGAAGCTTGGAATTAGGGTTTTCTAAGAAACTTCTAGATGTCAACATATTTGAACATGTACATAACTCTTATCATTTATTGTTCAAAGATATTCCTTGATACTCAAGGTGATCCCTTGTCCGAAAAAGTGAAAATCATTTAATTATTATTTTCATTATATATGCTTTAATTACCAGCATTTAAAACATATCCTCTTGGAAAAGTTTATTAGTTAATGTGCTAGAATAATAATATAAGTTTTTTCATGAGAGTTTTTGGAAATATTGGTTAACGTTAATTGGGAATAAGAAAACTGGACTAAGTCCAGGGGTTTTTCTGCTTTTGCGGTTTCCTCTTAACAATATCTTGTTGTGTATTTTACTTTGTTTTCCGCATTATAATTGTTATTATAATTAAGTAAAATACACAAGTACGTTAACTCTGTAATACTTGATATTGATCCTATAGAGTTTTGGTTTTATCATGACCTATTATCAAGTACACACTTTGTTGTTGTATCATTTCGATCTTGTATCCATAGTCAATCACACAAGTGACCTTGTTGTTGTATTGTCTTGATCACACGAAGTGTGAACCGAATTGTTGTATTGTATCGACTAAGTCCATAGACGATCATATTCGGTAGAGGACTTATAGGTGAATAATTAAAAGATTATGGTGTATTTGGGTACCCTCGTCTTTTCAGCACCTATTTCACAAATGATATTATATCTCGAGAACACATACATCATGGCTCGCTTCTTTCCAAGAAGCTTAGAAGACGATGCACTAGTATGGTTCAGATGCCTGCCACCAAACTCAGTATATAGCTTTAATAACATCAAAAGTCACTTAATTCAGAATTATTACTGCAATATAAAACAAGCAGGTGTTTTGGAAAATGTACTCAGAATTGAGCAACAACCAAATGAAAGTTTCACATACTTCTTAAAGCAGCAATGACACCAGTAGATAAATCTCAAAAAGAAATCATATGTGCATTTTTCAGGATCGCTCTACAGAAAAATAAAATCAGAGACTCATTTTCTAGAAAAATGATAGACTCCCTTGAAATGGTTTATCATAAAGCCAAAAAAAAGATCAAGAGAGAACATGACCAAGAATTATCACCTGAAGTAGCCAAACACAAAGTTTATTCAGCTGGGAAACATTCAGGCGACAAAATAACCTATTCTCCGAGATCACCAAATCAATTATTGAAAAGGAGAAATTATTGTAGATAGGGAAAAATGATTTGTTGGTTTTTAAGGAATTAGGAGACGATCGTACGGAGGAGACTCCTTGAACCTAGCGAAATTTTCAACCTCACATAGATGCACCGCTGCAAAGGGGGTGCTTTGAATTCGAGAGATCAATCTGTAGTACTCCGGCCTAAACCAAGACAATGGCCATTCCAGAATAAATTCGGTCATAAGATAGGATGGGTTGATCTGTAGGAGGGAAGCTAAGAAATGTGTGGAATCAATGGTAATCAAAGATTGTAGGTGTGTTGTGAATTCTGAATAAGATAAGTTTTGAATGATTGAAATTTCTTAGTTGAGAGTAATTGCTCAATTGATGAGTTGTTGATCTCGTATTGTCAGTGAGACATGAGATTCTTGTTGTTCTTGTCGTTGTTATTTCAATCATGACTCAGAGACTTATTTATTTCTATAATTGTAGATACCATGATCCCATGAAGTGTGACAGTTTATGGAATCAAAGAGTGGGGAAGTGGAAACCGTGTTTTAAACCAGTTGATCATCGTGCGGAGACTTGGTTGATTTTCCATCCACTACTTTGTTAAATCCTTCAAATGATTGCATGACTTGCTCACATTCTATCGTGTGTTTGAACACATGTGCCATAGACCGCCAGACCAAAACCCTAGTTGATATCCCCCCAAGTGACACGATTGACGTCTCGTGGTTAGTTTAGTCAGTTGTTGACTTCATGATTTAATGGGACAATGAGTCCATGTATTTACTGAGTTGAACATGATTTTGTAAAATGTTTTGAAACTCATGAATTGAACGTGGACATGATTCTCATGTTGATAGTTGAGGCGAGGAAGTATTACTCCGATTTGTTAAATATTGATAGTTGGACCAATATTCCTTGATTTGAGCAAGTATTGCTCATCTAATGAATCATTGGTGCCGTGACCAAAATAAAGCATTAATTAAAATACTGGTAGTTGAACCGAGTATAATTAATAAAAATTCTGATCATGAGATCGTCATAAAATTATTAGTGTTCGAATCTGGAATTATGATCCTTGGACTCAGAAACCCTAATTTGATCAATTGATGACCAATTCATGGTTAATTGAAAATTAACCATGAAATGAAGGAGAACCGACTTCATGGGATCCTGGTTCGACCATGCAGCTCCATATTCTCGTGTGAGCAAAAACCAAGGCCTCTTGAAGAGTTGGTGATTCTTTGATGAAAGAATGATCAGATGTTGGTTTAATCATTTATTCGAAAATGCTCGTCTGAGCCTTAGGTAATAAAACCTAATTAATTATGAAGAGATGAGAGACCGACCAAGGGGTCACGAAACCGTCCCTGGGTGGTCACGGGATCGAATGACGATCGTTCCATGAAAATCCCAAAATTATTTGGAAGAGTTTTGGACCTAATACGTGCAATTGCGTAAATTAGGTCAAATTGTGTAAAATACACGGGACCGGCTCCTTGCGAGCCGAAGAGACAACCTTGGTTGATCAAGGTAATATGCTCATGTCACCAAAGTTTTCGTATCTCAGTTCTGAGAATTTTGATATTTTTAGATGTGCATTTGAGCAAATATTTGAGAAAATATGAAGAAATCAGGGTTTTTTGATGAAACCGTCAAAACTTCATGAGATGAAGGAAAAATAATAAAAAAGTGAAGGAATCATGAAGTGTGGCACCGGCCATGGCCAATGCATGGCCGGCCGGCCAAAGGGCCAAATCCACACGTTTTTCCCAATTTTGTAATATTTTCATGATTTTAGGGAAATATGATAAAACCAAGGAATTTGTTAAAACCAATGAGTTTTTGTTGAAATTAAAGAGTTTTGTTGAAATCAAGGAGTTTCCATGAGATGAGGAAAACATGAAAAATAATAATAATAAAATAAGGGACGTGTGGGACAGGCTTGAGCATGTTGGCCGGCTAGGGCCCGGTCACGTGAGTTTTTCCCTAATTTTATATATTATTTCATGATTTAAAGGAATTTTCATAATTTGAAGGAAATATCATGAAATAAAGGAATTTCATGGGATTATGGAAACATGAAAAATATAATAATAATAATAAAATGGCACGTGTGGGGCCAGTTAGGGCTTAACCGGCCGGCTAGGGCCCGGTCACACGGGTTTTCCTAATTTTATATTGTTTTTCATGGGATCAAGGAAATATCATGAGATTGAGGAGTTTTCATGAAATTAGGGAAATAATAATAAAATAATGAGGAACCATGAGGTGTGGGGCCGGTTGGGATCAAGACATGGACGGTTGGCCAATGATTATGGCTCTACCATATTTCCTTAATTTTATATTATTTCTTTGGTGTGAGGGAAACACCATGAAACTGAGGAGTTTCCTCAAAACGAAAGATATTTGTTCAAGTGAAAGGATTTTCATGAACTCAAGGAAAATAACAAAAAATATGAAACTGGTGTGGGATTGACCAGGGCACGTTCGGCCGGTCAGTGGTCCCATGCTCCCATGCTCCCATCTCCTTGGTCAATTTTTAATTATTTATTATTTTCCTTCCTATTTTGCATAGGTTCATCGTCTCGTCGTATTTTGAAATACTTGTTCGTACGGTGATTTTTAGTGCATCATCGTCGAGTACACTTGCACCATTTGAGTCGAGGCTTACTCGGAGGTATCTCAGATGCCCGTGTTGTTGAATATTTATTACTAACCCATGGAATTCCGCTGGGAAGAACCATGGATTGAAGTAACGAAATATTACAAAAGTATTTGTATACTTTCAGAAAATATTTGAATATTTTCAGAAATTCAATGGATGAATCCAAGAATTTAAGAATAATTAATTAATGGCTCTATACTAGCAGAGCAAGCCGTCTAGGAGCATTAATTATTCTGACATGAGATTGCTGGAGCTTCATATCCTTTATATAGTTAGGGAAAACTGTTGTTTGTATCATGAAGACGTTATCGCTCTATTCTAGCAGAGCAAGCTGTCTAGGAGCCATCAATCTCATGATTATATATAAAAATAATTACTGAAGTGTTTAATATTCATGAGATATGCCGTTGTCCAGCCGAGAGACTACATATCTGCATGTACTCTGAGAGACGGTATTCTCAGTCAGATATTTGATGAGAGACCCGTGTATCAATACTCACATATGATTGATGGATCAGAAGTTCGTATAATTATGGGTTTATGATTTTAGCCTTTGTCGAAAATCCACCATCTACATTAAGTCCCATGCTTAGTGAGGAAAGCCGTGTTCCTCAGTCAGCATTGAATGGTGATTTTCCGGTCATAAATAACATAAGTAATTGAACTTAGTCGTAAGTTAAGATGTTACCGGATTTCGATAGTACGAGCATACCATGACTTGAATGAGCATCCCAGTGGTATGATAGAGTATCGTTTGGTGAACATAAATTGGTGTTGAACCGCTGATTCGGACGACGGGACCTTGGTCGTTTAGGATTCGCGGGCGGGCCAATAAGGAAATCCTAAGAAAATTAGGTTTTGGAAATAAAATTTGATATGAAAGGAATTGTTCCTTTTTTTTTTTTAAATTTTCCCACGACCAGCACCTTTATCATCTCTTCATCACCTTCACGCCATCAACAGGGGAGGAAAATTTTCGCCGGAGCTTCAGCGCCGCCGACCGTCGCCGCCAATTCCGGCCGGCGCCGACCAGGTAAGCGCAATTTATTTTTTTGTTGGCTGATGTTCTTTTGAGTTTCATGAAGTGATCATGTTGAAACCATATATTTATGCATGTGAGTAGGATTTTATTGAAAAACCCTTGTTTTTTGAAAACATATGTTCGTTTGATCGTTAGTTTTTGAAAACTAATAATAATCCCTGATTTAGGAGAGATTTTTCTTTGTATATGCAGACCTAGGTCCAATGATAAAACTAAGTTTATGAGCTTTCATGTGAACCAAGGTTTTATCATGAAAAGGTGAATTTTCACAAAATCGAAATAAACCTTTGTTTAAAGAATGACGATGATACGAAGAAAGAGTTTTTCTTCTTTATACATATATATATGAACTTGAGTCCAGTGATAAAGACGTATGACGATACGAAGGAAAATTTTTTTTTTTTATATAAAACCATGGTCTATTCATGGATTTTTTATGAAACCATGGAGTGTCCACAAATTTTATTTTTTCGTGAGCCTTGCTCACGTCAAAGAATTTTTTATTTTATTTACGTGAGTAAATCACGTTTTTTATTTATATATATATGCAAATATATATTATTTTCTTTAAAATCAAAACTTGAGTTTTGTGTAATATTACTTAGAAGTAAACAATTATTTATGATGAAATAATGTTTTAGTTTCCATAATTTCATGGTGAATGTTCACACAGTAGAAATATTCATGATTTTATGAAAAATCTGAGTTTTTTTAGCGTCTTTTGTAGGTTCGAAGAGACGAACGATTTTGGAGTGTTAACCCTAGCATTACTATCACTACTGTTAGTGGAAGCGTAAAAGGTAAGAGTTAATAGTTACCGGTTTGTAGATGTTTGCATGAGCATTTTTCTAGTTACTTCATTCCGCTGATGTTCGTATGATGTACTGAAGCGGAGCATTGTGTGCATGTTACAGCTACTTTGCAAGATGTCCGCTTCACAAACCAATGATGCTCCCAGAGATGATATGTGTGTGGACAATGATGCTTCCATAGAAGGTTCACACATAGATGATGATGCCTCTAGGGATGATTCATGCACGTAAGAGACTTCCATTGGCGAAGATGAAACTCCTGGAATTAAGAACGTTCCGAACATAGAGGATACATTCTTCATGGACCAAGAGCCTGAGAAGCGCCTCAAAACTCCAGCATTTCGTCTTCTGATAAACCACAGAGAGGTTACTCAGAAGAAGTTTGTGACTCCTCAGGGAGCTATTCGGTTCTGCCTTGAGAAAGGATATTTTTCTGCATCAATGAATGAGTTCAAGCTTTCTCGACGGCCATTGGAAAAGTTTTCTGGTTGGTCGAGGTACATGCTGGGTTTTCCTCGAGTTCGAGCCAAGTTTCATGACACACGAGTAATACGAGCTATTCAAGCTTCTGGAGATTTGTTCATCTTCCATGATGCATGAGGTATTGTGTATTGTAGCTCTACTTGCTCGATGGTGTATTCCAACTCACTCTTTCATATGCAGATGGGGATAATTTACCATTACTTTAGAAGACGTGGTTGCTTTGTTGCATCTTCTAATCATAGGCAATATTCCTGAAAATCTTTCTTCAGAGGAAGATGCAATCTCTAACATCTTGATAACCACAATGGAGGAGATTAATAAGGCATCTGGTAGCAAAGGTTGTTATGCTCATTAGCTGATACACTGGTGGCCAAGAGATATTCGTCCGTATTGGCCAGTTGACGGTACGTTATCCATCGCTGCTTTCTTGTGTTTATGGATGTCCAGAGATGTATTTGAGGATGTTGGAAACTTGTTGAAGCCGTTCGTGATTCCTTTTGTGTTTAATATGGCTCAGGGTGAGCAACTTCCAATAGGTAACTTGTTCTTGGGCTCTCTGTATTCTAACTTGGACTCCTTGATTAGAGACTCTAGTGTCTCGAATGGTTTTATGAAGATTAAATGTTATGCCAACACAATGTTTCTTCAAGCTTTGATATGGGAGCATTTTAAGAATTATGAACCCATTCAACGGACTATCTTACAAGGATTGAACACTGATGCTCTCCATGTCTTCTCTGAGAATGCTAATGCCAGAATCATGCTCTGGTCCACAAAGCAACCTCGACTCAAAACCCTCTTCGTCGATGTCTTGGATCGTGAATATGAATTCAACTTCCACCCATGGGTATTAGTCCCTTCTTATATCTTTCAATTGAAAACCTTTAATGATGAAGAGAGTATGACTTTGAAATCTGGGGTTGATTTGGACGACGACGAGAGATCCTTCATGTTGAGTTGCACTCCAGGTCATCTGGTATCCATAATTCACGACGAATTTTTGGTGGAAGAATATAATATTGATAGGGAAGCTCGGAAAATGGGTATGGATCAGTGTGTTCCGACTTTTCGAAGAAGAAATCCTTTAGTTACACAGATCATGACTTGTCTGGACCGTACGCACGTGGAAGGAAGTGAATTCTGGTTCCCCAGTTCTGATAGAGTCACCTATGTAACTCCGGGTTACATAGACTTTTGGGATCAGCAGCTCAAGCGTTTACTTGATTTCGTGAGAGATACTCAATCTTTAATGAAAGATCGTCCTTCTCCTGAGATGATTTCTACTAGACCAAAATTGAAGCATTTTCCTGGCAGTGACAAACGGAAAGCATCTCCAGGGTGTTCACGAGTAAGTATTTTTTTGTAGAGTCTTCATAATACCAGGATGACTGTGTTCTGATTATTGCATCAAAATTTCTTCACAGGATGGTCATAATGTAAGACCACGATTCGATGTAAACCTCTCAGAAATTGAAGTGACTATTCATGGTGGAGAGGGCAGGAATAAGAATTATAAGATGTTACCTAACACCATAAAGTCCCCAGTGATTTGTTTGGTGAGTTATCGATATCTCTTGCATCATAACTTATTCTCATCCGTATAATTAGGATCTGAAAACCACTTTGTTATTCCGTTGCAGGATTTTACTCCATAGAGTATGGTTTTCAGTTCTCTGCTGCTGGGCAGACGGTTTCTGACTCGGGTGTTGAAGAAGAAGCTGCAGTAAGTATTTCTCCATGTAGAAAATTATGATGCTTGGTAAACAAAATGCTAATTGCTTAAAATATATCTATGAGGATGCTTCCATGGTCATGGAGAATACTAGTGACGCTCGCTCGAAGGATGACGATGAAGAAAACTCCCAGAGTTCGAAACCAAATGAAGGTAGTGGAGTTGTCGACGTTGGTGCGAGCAATTCTGATTCCTTGAACGCTTCAGAGACCACCCAAGTAAGTATTTCTCTTGTATTTTATCCATAGAAGTATAAACTTACTGATCTATAAGTGAATGAATGAGAATGTATGTGGACATATGACAAGTTTTGCCGAAAATACGTCACCAGAAAATTCAGAACTCAGCATTTTAGGAAAAACGCTGTAGAATCTTCGTCTCATGTCAGATTTTCATGATCCGCATATGCATCCTTAAGCCCAGGAAATTTATAAGCTTTCATAATAATATTTTTAAGTTTTGAGCACGTTAAGGGGTCGAAATAGACAAAACAGTAAACATCGAGGAGACTTTCAGGAAATTTTCAGATGTCGTGTAGTCCCGAGTTTCGACCACATCTTTTTGCTCGTTCATCCGATTGCTATGAAATTTTGAAATGTTGTAGGTAACACCCATACAGAGATAATGATATATAAATCAAGCCTTGATTCTTCACCAATTACTCCCAGTTCGTCGTTTCGTACATGACAGTGCAAAATCTTCTCAGGCGAGCTTGTTGTAAAACGTGTTTTTTGTGACTTTCACGTCATTTGCTGACATCCAGCATGTATAGGGGTGGGACTTGGGTTGGGTCAACCCACCCAACCCATGCCCAACCCGAACGTTGGGCGGACTTGGGCAACGTATTTCAAAACTTTGGGCAAGCTTGGGCAACAATTTTATGAACCCGAGTTAAATTTGGGCAAGCATGGGAACAAATATTTCTAACCCAAACAACCCGCCCAACCCGAAGAACTATGTATAAGACATTTTTTATAATTAGTGTTATTATCTATTTAGAGAAATTTTAGATATTATTTTCAAATCTATTAGTGAAAATATAAATTATATCTATCTCATTAATCATTCGATATGAAAAGAGTTTATATTATTATAAATAATCTTCAGTTATTTGGAAATTTAAAATAAATAGAGGAATTAAATCTTATTATTACTAAATTTATTATTATCACATTAACAAACTTGTATGTCTAGTGGAACTTGGGCCAACCCGACGAACCCGGGGAACCCGAGGAACATAACTTGGGCGGACTTGGGCAACACCTCAATAAGTTCCACGGGTTCGATGGGCAATCTGGGCAAAGAATTCCTAACTCGGGTTTGCCTCGGCCAAGCCTTCTAACCCGCCCAACCAACCCAAGTCCCACCCCTAAGCATGTATAATGAAAGATTTTGATGATGTTAGACCACTTGTATGCTGTAGTTCATGATTTCTTTTGGTTTCATGCTTGGATGATTTTAATCTCATGTAATCTTCGTATTAGGTGCAAAATACCGAAGTTGAGAATGAAGGAACCCAAAATGACGAAACGAGTGATCCTGAGGTCATTGATAAGGAGGCAACCATCCCTGCACTTCAAGGCCATGAGAGTGTTGCTGTTGAAATAATCAATGAAACTGATAGTTCGATTGTTATTGCTTCAGTGACGAAAGGAACTGAGTCGCTAGTAGAAGAGGCTGAAGAAACTGTTGTTGCAGAAGTTGCTCCAGTAATTGAAAACCGTATAATTGTGCATGAATACCTAAATGAAGGAGTTTCTTTTGATCCTCCGTTCGATGCATCACTCTCATACTACCGACTAGTTGGTGGATTTGGTGTTCCCATTGGATATGCCAATTTGTATGAGAAAATATGGAAGAAATTTGGTCACATCGTTGTTACTAGAGAACCAAAGCGTGCTTATTCTTTAACCATGCAAGTAAGTGTATCTTGCGTGTTGTAAATAATGTATGCACCAGGGCTAGAAATACTGTGACTCCAGATGTACTCTTTGATTGGGAGTTCAACTTGGAGAATTCTGAGAGACTTGGCTTCAAGGTGAAGTGGCTTCGTAAGAAGATGAATGATATCAAAGACTCGTGTGAAAGTAACATACCATTTCCAAATGATACTGTGATGGAGAAGGAAAATAAGATTGCAAGGCTAACCGAAGAGCTGGATAAGGAGAAGGCAGCTTTGAAGGCTTTGAAGGATGCAGAGGCACAAAAATATTTCTTCGCTGATTTTATTTGATTTATTTTCCATAATTTCTTGAACTTATGAACTTCTGAGAGATGTGAGGTTTTATTTGGGTTTTGATATCATGGTTTTGGATTGGTAGACGGTTAATAATTTTCTTTTGGATTTGATAGAGAATTTCTTTTAAGAAATATGAACTGAATTTTGATAAATTGTTGAATTCGAATACTGATTGCAAGTATTGCAAACATTTTGGAGGAATTTAAATACAATGAAAGAAAATCCTAAAATGCCAAATCCATACGTTATGAATGCTTAGACGCCCAGTACCTCAGATGTCAAATAACTTCAGACAAACACCTTAAGACAATTCTCATGAATTACTGGTATGGTTCGTCCATTTGTATTGATCAACTTGTAATATCCTCCATTTATGGACTTAGAAACCATAAATGGTCCATCCCAATTAGAGCTCCTTGCAGAATGGAGATCTCGTTTAGTTGCCTTCAGAACCAAATCTTCTTCCTTGAATTTGTTTGGCTTTGTAGTCCATGACTTGAATGTTTTGTACTGATTCCATGGCTGGGGCACATATGGACACTCATGCAGAGGAGGGTATCCATCATACTGTCAGCCGTGTTTTGCCAGGTCTTCATCAATAAATCTCTTGATGGGATGGTCAACATGGAGACGCGCTGAACCCAGCCATTGGGTATGGATCCAAGTCGTTCCAAGGATCATGTCATATCCAAAGTCTTCCCGGATTATGTAAAACTTGGTCTAAGTGCAGACCAAATTTTCTGTAACTTTGAAAGTGATGAATCCATATGCATCTCTGGAAATCCCTTCATGATCTCTGATTGCTATGGGAGCGTGAGTAGCCTCTTGTCGAGTAATACCAGTAGCCCTAAGAGTTTTCAAAGGGATGATGTTGACAGCAGTACCAACATCAACAAATGCCCTTTTGAATTCATTTCCTTTAATGTGCACTGTGGTGAGCAGTCCCCAGTTATACATTTCTTTGTCAGTGGCTGAAGGTTCAGGAGGTACATCTGGAATCAGCAGGCATTTCCCGGAAACTATGTGATTCAAAGCCGTAAACATGTCTCCCCTTTGCGTTTTCGACAGATAGAGCAATTCGCAGACATGCTCTATCAATGACTGAACTTCTTCCTTGACTGGTGCTTCAGAAATAGAGAAAGTCCTGACAGGGAGAGGATCTTTTTTCACTCCTTCGGCTCCAAGATTAAGTTCTCCTGACTCTACATTTTCTCTGAATATGCGTTTCAAAGTGTTGCAATAACTTGTGGGGTGGATGACAAACATATGGAAGCGACAATACATAGGATTTTTCATGGCCTTTTCGGTTGGTTCCTTCTTGACATATGGAAATTTGATTGCACCGTCTTGAATCAAGGCCTCTAGCAATTCGATGACTTCTTCAATGGAGCAAGGAAAGTCAGGTGCTTCTGGGTCCTTTGTATGCTGAGGAGAAGTTTGCACGTTATCTTGCCTTTGAAGGGATGGAAGAAGTATGCTTGCGTTGTGGCTAAGCCTTCCGTTTTCTCCCTTCCGTGACAACATTTGTGGAAGGCTGCAGGTTGTACTGCTTGTTGATCAGACGTCTGCTCCCTCGAGTGTCTCGTGCTTCTTCAATCTTTGTAGATTTTTCTCTTTCTAACAGAGCAGGTGCAGTGGTTGCCAACCTCTTCGCGGCTTCGTGGAGCTCTGAGAAAGTCTGGAATCAGAGATACTCCAGTAGGGCTCTGGAGACCGGGAGCATGCCATTGATGCACAAATCTACTAGTTGTTGCTCCGTGACGTTTGGATCATGACAATCCAAGGCTTGGGATCTGAATATTTTCACATGGTCATTGGGATTTTCACTGACTTTCTGAAACATCCTTCCAAGATCAGAGAGAGTGACTTTCTCTGACACAAAGAAGTACTTCCTATAGAAGGAGTTAATCATTTCTCCCAAATTTTAGATAGTTCCAGGTGCAATATTGTTGTACCAGGTGTATGCCCAGCCTTTCAAAGATTTTGAAAATTCCTTGAGTCGAACAACATGGTTATGCTTATGTTTTCCAAAGGCTTCAAGGAAACGAGAGACGTGCTCTCGAGCATTGCCGGTTCCATCATACAGAGTGAAAGTTGGAGAAACATAACCTTTAGAAAGGGGAATCCTTTGCATTGCAGCATGATAAGGGGGTTGGTGACGATGGACATGTGATGTCTTGTCTTTTCCATGATTCTCCAGAATACGCTCCAAGTCTTCCCGAGTGACGAAGTTTGATGATTCTTTTGTTGACAAATTGCCCGCAGCTTTGTCGGTTTCGTTGTCATTCACTGTGTGAATTGGAATTACTTCAGGTTCAGCAGCGTCTGAGGACTTCTCCTTCTCTTTTCCTTTTTCTTGAGTTTTCTCTGGCAATTTATTAGTAAGAGTCTTCAGATGAGCAAATAGTTTCTGCTGTGATGCGGCCGGCCATATCCGTCTGATTCTTTGTGAGAGTTTCTTGCACTTTGATAAGATCAACAATGATAGTTGGTGGACTTCTTCTGACTTCTTCCGGGTGTCGGCCGAACAGAGGATGACCTTCCGTGTTGGCGTGAGGAGGAGTAATGTCACCACCATCAGTGTTGGTGGCCGGAACAGTTTCCGGGATGTTTTCATTGTTGATGGTGCTAGCGATATTTGCGTTAGGATTTGTAACCGATACTGACCTAAGACCAACCATCTTGTGAAAATGAGAGATTGCAACCGAGAGAGTGATATCTCACTGTGGTCGCAAATCTATAGATGGGGAAAAACGATTTGCTAGTTTTTAAGGAATTAGGAGACGACCGTACGGAGGAGACTCCTTGAACCGAGCAAAATATTCAACCTCACACAGATGCACCGCTGCAAAGGGGTTGCTTTGAATTCGAGTGATCAATCTGTAGTCTTCCGGCCTAAACCAAGACAATGGCCATTTCAGAATAAATTCAGTCACAAGAGAGGATGGTTGATCTGTAGGAGGGAAGCTAAGAAATGTGTGGAATCAATGGTAATCAAAGATTGTAGGTGTGTTGTGAATTCTGAATAAGATAAGTTCTGAATAATTGCAATGCTCAATTGAGAGTAATTGCTCAATTGATGAGTTGTTGATCTCGTATTGTCAGTGAGACATGAGATTCTTATTGTTCTTGTCGTTGTTGTTTCAATCGTGACTCAGAGACTTATTTATTTTATGGAATCAAAGAGTGGGGAAGTGGAAACCGTGTTTGAAACCAGTTGCTCATCGTGCGGAGACTTGGTTGATTTTCCATCCACTACTTTGTTAACTCCTTCAACTGATTGCATGAATTGCTCACATTCTATCGTGTGTTTGAACACACGTGTCGTAGACCGCCTGACCAAAACCCTAATTGATATCCCCCCAAGTGACACGATTGACGTCTCGTGGTTAGTTTAGTCAGTTGTTGACTTCATGATTTAATGGGACAATGAGTCCATGTATTTACTAAGTTGAACATGATTTTGTAAAATATTTTGAAACTCATGAATTGAACGTGGACATGATTCTCATGTTGATAGTTGAGGCGAGGAAGTATTACTCCGATTTGTTGAATATTGATAATTGGACCAATATTCCTTGATTTGAGCAAGTATTGCTCATCTAATGAATCATTGGTGCCGTGACCAAAATAAAGCATTAATTAAAATACTAGTAGTTGAACCAAGCATAATTAATAAAAATTCTGATCATGAGATCGTCGTAAAATTATTAGTGTTCGAATCTGGAATTATGATCCTTGGACTCAGAAACCCTAATTTGATCAATTGATGACCAATTCATGGTTAATTGAAAATTAACCATGGAATGAAGGAGAACTGACTTCATGGGACCCTGGGTCGACCATGCAGCTCCATATGCTCGTGTGATCAAATACCAAGGCCTCTTGAAGAGTTGGTGATTCGTTGATGAAAGAATGATCAGATGTTGGTTTAATCATTTATTCGAAAATGCTCGTCTGAGCCTTAGGTAATAAAACCTAATTAATTATGAAGAGATGAGAGACCGACCAATGGGTCACGAAACCGTCCCTGGGTGGTCACGGGATCGAATGACGATCGTTCCATGAAAATCCCAAAATTATTTGGAAGAGTTTTGGACCTAATACGTGCAATTGCGTAAATTAGGTCAAATTGTGTAAAATACGCGGGACCGGATCCTTGCGAGCCGAAGAGACAACCTTGGTCGATCAAGGTAACATGCTCATGTCACCAAAGTGTTCGTATCTCAGTTCTGAGAATTTTGATATTTTCAGATGTGCATTTGAGCAAATATTTGAGAAAATATGAAGAAATCATGGGTTTTTGATGAAACCGTCAAAACTTCATGAGATGAAGGAAAAATAATAAAAAAGTGAAGGAATCATGAAGTATGAAACCGGCCATGGCCAAGGCATGGCCGGCCGGCCAAAGGGCCAATCCCACACGTTTTTCCCAATTTTGTAATATTTTCATGATTTTAGGGAAATATGATAAAACCAAGGAGTTTTTGTTGAAATTAAAGAGTTTTGTTGAAATCAAGGAGTTTCCATGAGATGAGGAAAACATGAAAAATAATAATAATAAAATAAGGGACGTGTGGGACCTGCTTGAGCATGTTGGCTGGCTAGGGCCCGGTCACGTGAGTTTTTCCCTAATTTTATGTATTATTTCATGATTTAAAGGAAATTTCTTAATTTGAAGGAAATATCATGAAATCAAGGAATTTCATGGGATTATGGAAACATGAAAAATATAATAATAATAAAAAGGGACTTGTGGGGCCAGCTAGGGCTTAACCGGCCGGCTAGGGCCCGGTCACACGGGTTTCCCTAATTTTATATTATTTTTCATGGGATCAAGAAAATATCATGCGATTGAGGAGTTTTCATGAAATTAGGGAAATAATAATAAAATAATGAGGAACCATGAGGTGTAGGGCCGGTTGGGATCAAGACATGGCCGGTTGGCCAATGATCACGGCTCTACCATATTTTCTTAATTTTATATTATTTCTTTGGTGTGAGGGAAACACCATGAAACTGAGGAGTTTCCTCAAAACGAAAGATATTTGTTCAAGTGAAAGGATTTTCATGAACTCAAGGAAAATAACAAAAAATATGATAAAAATATGAAACTGGTGTGGGATTGACCAGGGCACGTCCGGCCGGTCAGTGGTCCCATGCTCCCAGTGCCTTGGCCAATTTTTAATTATTTATTATTTTCCTTCCTATTTTGCATAGGTTCATCGTCTCGTCGTATTTTGAAATACTTATTCGTACGGTGATTGTTAGTGCGTCATCGTCGAGTACACTTGCACCATTTGAGTCGGGGCTTACTCGGAGGTAGCTTAGATGCCCGTGTTGTTGAATATTTATTACTAACCCATGGAATTCCGCTGGGAAGAACCATGGATTGAAGTAACGAAATATTACAAAAGTATTTGAATACTTTCATAAAATATTTGAATATTTTCAGAAATTCAGTGGATGAATCCAAGAATTTAAGAATAATTAATTGATGGCTCTATACTAGGAGAGCAAGCCGTGTAGGAGCATTAATTATTCTGACATGAGCTTGCTGGAGCTTCATATCCTTTATATAGTCAGGGAAAACTGTTGTTTGTATCCTGAAGACGTTATCGCTCTATACTAGCAGATCAAGCTGTCTAGGAGCCGTCAATCTCATGATTCTATATATAAATAATTATTGAAGTGTTCAGTATTCATGAATATGTCGTTGTCCAGCCGAGAGACTACATATTTGCATGTACTCTGAGAGACAGTATTCTCAGTCAGAGATTTGATGAGAGACCCGTGTCTCAATACTCACATCTGATTGCTGGATTAGAAGTTCGTATAATTATGAGTTTACGATTTTAGCCTTTGTCGAAAATCCACCATCTACAATTACATAGCTGAATAGCAGTGAAATGGCTAGAGGAAAGTAAAAACTTTGCAAAGTTGAACGCACCTCCAGAGGTCACACTGAAACATATGAAAAAAAAGCCGTACTTCTCAGCTCCAAGAAAGATGCGAAATGAAGAAAAGAACAAATCGTTATGTTCTTACCATGAAATAACTGGCCACCATACAAACGATTGTAAAAATCTGCTAAGATTCACTGATGATATGGTGAAGAAAGGATACCCGACTGAGTGTTGTGCAAGAACTAGTAGCTCAGAATAACAGATCTCCACCTAGACAGGTCAAAGGGCTAGTAAACATGATCCATTTTGTGCCTCGATCTGGACGTGATGCTCATATCGACCTAACAAATAGATAAGGAAACTATGTGATGTTAACTTCACCTGCTTGCACCCCAACTACGAAGGATTATTACTCCTACCTGATGACATAACCCCTTGGAAGTTGAACTTGTTATTCACGTATGGGGTTGAAGAAAAATCCTCATAGATCAAGGGTCAAATTATGATATTATATACCTCCAAGAAGAAGAGAAGATGGATCTCACTAAAAGAGTAGCACTGAGAGCTAACATCTCAGCTATTGTGGATTTTAACGGCTCAAGGACTTACCCGATGGGTGAGATCACTCTGAAAATGGAAGTCGGAGCTATCAAGACAAATGTTACTTTCATGGTATTGAATACCAATGCACCATACAATGTAATCTTAGGAAGAGACTGGCTCCACGCAACACAAGGTGTACCCTCCACATATCATCAAAAGTTGAAGTTCATGACTAGCTTAGGAAAATACATAATCAAGGGTAATCAAGTTGTCTCCAAAGAACTAGTCGTTCTATCATTAGCACATCAAGAGGACCCCAATGAAAGTCGAAGGAGATAACAATCAAATTTGTTAGGGAGGAAAACTAAGATATAAAGACAACTTGCCGAACTACATTCCTTAGCAGCCATCTCGAAAAGGGTCCTGACAATAAAACCTGAAGAAAAGAAGATACCTGAAAACCCAGGTCGAAAATTCAAATAAGATGTAGTCGAACTCCTAAAATAAATCGACCTGGGTATAGATGATGAACCCAAGATTACCTTTGTGGGAAAATATCTCTCACCTGAAGAAAAGTTGGGCATGATCTAAGTACTAAAGCAGAACATCGATATCTTTGCCTGGAAGACATCATATATGCCAAGTATCGACCTATCTATTGCTTGTCATTCATAATGTATTGACCCAACTATTAAACATGTGAAGAAGAAAAAACGAAAGATTGCGGACAAGCTATGTGATATTGTCAATGCAGATTTTGAAAAAATTACAAGCTAATATAATCATAGAATGTAGGTACCCCGCCTGTATATCAAACATAGTTGCTGCCATAAAAAAGAATGGCAAGGTCAAAGTATGTATTGAATTTACCAATCTTAATAAGGCTTTCCCTAAAGGCACTTATCCTCTCATGATCATGGATAAAATGGTGGAAGCCATGACATGCTACAAGCGCTATCATTCATGGACGAGTTTTAGGGCTATAACCATATTCCAATGAACCCACCAGATGAATAACACACAACGTTTATCACATATACGAGACCTTACTGCTTCAAAGCCATGTCATTCGGTCTAAAGAATGCAAGCAGTACTTATCAGAGATTGGTAAACAAGATGTTTAAAGATCTGATTGGAGAAACAACGGAATTCTACATAGATGACATGGTCGTCAAGAGCAAAGAAAAAAAGGATCATCACTCAAACCTACCGAAAATGTTCTATGTCCTGAGACAGTACGGAATGAAGGTGAACCCTTCCAAATGTGATTTTGGCGTTCAAAGTGGAAAGTTTCTTGGCTACATGGTAAACAGGATGTTTTCTTCGCCTATATCCCTCCCTCACCGTTAGACTAATACCTCCCTCCTACCTGACATGGCACGACTGTACAAGCACCCCTTCCCTCTACTAGACTCAGCCTTAACGAACGTGGTGTTCCGACATTTCCAGTTGGAATTTGGGAAAATTAGTCGCAGACCCAAAATAAATAATATTCTCATTGTCAGACCCACAATTAATTTTAGGTACCGTGACATCCAAAATTATCCGAAATTATTAAGAATCGCTACATAACTCGTTATGCATACTATTTTTTCAGGGGTATAATTGTAAAGCAAACTTGGATATAACATATCTAGCACCTTGGAATTTTACAAATTTTATATCTTTGGAAATATTTTAAAGAGAGCTAAGCAACGAGTACAAACAAGAATATCAAATTTTTGTTTTTCACGAAAAGATCGGAGGTGATCATCATTTTAGGAAATTTTTTCGAAAACTTGATACATACCCATTATACAGCCACCAAAAAAGATGCATAACACATTCTGCAGACGCATAACGAATTATGCAACCATTTTCTCCACTGCATAACAAATTATGCATCTATAACAAGTTATGTATTCATTGTATTAGTGCGTGCATAAAAAATAGATGCATAATGCATCTATTTTCTCGATGCATAAAAGATTGTGCAACAATTTTCTCGATGCATAATGCAATATGCAGCCGTATTTTCAGATGCATTTATTTTCGCGACTGCATATCACATGCAATGCAGATATAATTGTAGATGCATGACAAGTTATGCAGTCTTTGTTTTTGTTGGTTTTAATAGTGACAAAAAAGTTGTTGCATAACGTGTTATGCAACTATTTTCTGGACTGCATAACAAGTTATGCAACAAATTTTATAGATGCATAATAGGTTATGCGTCCATTTTTATAAATGCATAACATATTATGTGCTTTTCTTTCCATGTATTGCACAACAGTAATCCGTGCTTCTCTTTCCCTGTATTGCACAACAGTCATACATTTATTCTCGACAGCAAAATCATTTCATGTAACTTCTTCTTACAATAACTATCTTCTCAGCTCCAACATTATTTCCTTCATTAACCATTAACATCCCACCAGTCACAGCCTCAGTTTTGTAAACCACAGTCATGTTTCCATCGACTCGAGCTCAACTTCCTTTGCCAATGCTTCCTCCTATTTTTGTTCTCATCTCTCACAGCAGCAACATTATCTTCATCTCATCCCTGCACAGTTCAAGTCCATGTTTCATCTTCACATGTAGCTGCATTCCGACTCCAGCCAGCATAACCTCTGATTCTTTCACAAAAATCAAAGGCATCAGTTGCTCCTCCTTATTTGCTTACTCTCTGGCACAAAATAAACCCCAACTGCCTGTTCCATCTGTTGCTCTTTCATGCCTCAATCTCATCTCACAACCACTCTTGCCATCACTGCCTTCCTACAAACCTATGAGTTCATCACAACAACCATATCAAGCCACAGCTCCATCTCCACTTTCCATCACTGCTTCAGTTCTCCAGTGCAGCTGCTATATCTTGCTTTGAATCTCCAGTCCTCCTGTAAATCATTGTAACCACCAGCATCATGCCCTGCAATTGCATTCATACACATTCTTTCTCAGTCAATCCAACACGATTCATACCCATACAATCACTTGTTCTTCCTGCAATCATTAAATTCACACACAACCCATTACTATCAACATTCCAACACAATTTGTAGCTTCAATCGCGAACATCACATCTTATCCCCAGATCCATCTTCTCAACCACCTTAATCAGCAGAAACATCAACTATGACCTTATGAATCATTCACAATACCACTTTCACCTTCCATATGATCAGCTGCAACCATTAAACCAACCAAACCATCTAAATCCATTTCAATTGCTCAATAACATCTCCTCCCATTCATTCTTGGCTTCACTTTCTCCTCCGTAACAGCTGCAGTTCCATGTATTTTTAATTCTTCCATTTCTTCATAATAGCAGCAACCACCAGAAACCCATCTCATATTCGAGCCAAAACTTCTCTTTGTTCAGATCCCCTTCTCAGATTCCTTCTTGAACTCCAATTTCTCAATTCGATTACCATAGAAAAATCCTAGCCAAAACCCATTTCTTCTCTGATTGATTTCGAATCCAAAAATAATAATATCAGGAAAGAAGAATAAAAGAAGTAATGAAAGAAAAACAAGGAACAATTTTAAAAATTCTGGATACGGGAGAAATTTTCACCGAAAAATAAGTGCGCGGCTGAAATTTTTTGTCAGTAAGTAAGTTTGACAGTGAAAGAAATCTGAAAAATGGATGTGACTGCAGTTTTCACTTGGAATTTTTGCTTATAACGAAAGGATCCCCGATCAGATATCTAATTACCCATGGTGGACCCCACATTCACTACAAGTGCGCTGAGCAAATCTGAGTCCATTTTGGGTCTGAAGGGTGCGACGTCACTCCGACCCTTATCAATGGCCCTCCCTTCATTACTCTCTCTCTGTCTCTGTCTCTGTCTCCAACTCTATCGGCGAGTACCAGTAGTTGGTCCACTCTCCTTCTCTCTAAAACAGTGACCTGTGGTCCAGTTCAGTGAGAATAGTGAAGGATTCCAAACCACATCTCACTCTAAGTAACAGCGGCCATTTCCACAACATCAACAAATGTAGATTTACATTCTCAACTGAACTGGATCAAGCTAAGTATTACTGAGTCCAAGATTTTTTTATTTTATTTTTGAAGTGCAGTTTTAATGTCAAAAACTACTTGTATTAGAAATGTGAGGATGTCCCGTTGATTAATTAATAAGAAATGGATCATACAACATTAATAAGTCAAGGTTTATTTTCATCATCCGCAAATAACAACAACAATTCATCATTTACTAGCAACAATAATGATAGTAGTACTAGTTTAGCTGAGATTTGGCCATTTTCATTAGGAGTAGGAGTAGGAGTAGGAGGAGGGGTTGGAGAATCTAGTAATGGTATTTTTGGAAATTCTAAAAAGAAACATTTTTTAGAACATAATTTGAGTGGATTTGGGAATCAGAGTAATGGGTTTGCTGAAGAATCAACAGTAACAACAGATCAGAGTGGTAGAAGAAATAAGAGAAGAGATTTGGGATTGAACAATAAACCAACTACTTCTGAGGATGATGAATTGACTAAGGAAATGGTAATTATTTCTCCCTATTATTTTCAGCTGATTTAGACTACAAATGAGGCAGTTTTACACTATTATCTGTTCAACTGATCTGGGGTTTTGCATTTGATAAGCAGAAAGATAAGCGGTTGAAATCGTCCGGATCTAGAGAAGATAATGGCGATGTGAAGTCGGAGATGGAAGCGAGTTCGGGCGAGGGTATTAAGCCAGCCGAACAAACCAAAATAAAAAACGAACCCCCGAAGCAAGATTTCATTCACGTTCGAGCCAGAAGAGGTCAAGCTACGGATAGTCACAGTCTAGCCGAGAGAGTAATTTTCCATCTACTTGTATTAATTTTTAATTTTTGTACTCAGTACATCGTACAACTATAATGCTTGTTTGAAATGAATTCGGTTATTAGATCCACAATATCTATAAATTCATATTCCAGAAACTGTTTCATTTACAAGTTTTGCTTATAAATTTAAACAGGCTAGAAGAGAAAAGATCAGTGAGAGAATGAGAATTCTCCAAGATCTTGTCCCTGGATGTAATAAGGTATTAAGATTTTTCCTCCCTATTTTAGACAAGATCAATTGCTCGTTTCCTTTGTACACGAAGCTGAAAATTTTAGCCAGTACTTTTGGAGAAAGCTTTGTTGAAGTTTTGTGCAAGTTGCAGAACTCTAAATGTAGATGGTTCTTGTGTCTTTCCATTAACACGATTTTGTTACCAAGAAAAGTTGCTCAGAGTAGGGTGAATTTATGTTGTGCAGGTGATTGGGAAAGCATTAGTGTTAGATGAGATTATTAATTACATCCAATCTCTACAGCGTCAGGTTGAGGTATGTATTCGTCGTGCCCTTGTTGGTTCTGCTTTCGTTATGCTTGCTACATATGTATGTTGTCACTTATCCAACATGAGTCTGAGTCATATGCATTGCTGGATAATGCAGTTCTTGTCGATGAAACTTGAAGCGGTCAACTCAGGTCCCAGCCCAAGCACCGAAGGATTTCAATTTAAAGATGTAAGTTTCAAAAATACCCATTTCAGATTCAATTTTGCTTGTATACTCAGCTCGATGTGCACAATCACATAAATAGGTCATTTCCTCGATATAAAACTAACAGAAACAGGTCATGGCAAGGGTCAAGAAGTTAGTTTTGGTCTATTAGATTTGTCTTTAAAAGCATAATGTCTTATGGGTGTACATGTTTTGATCCATCATTATATGTTTTACGATATTCTTATTGAATTTCAAAACCTTAAACCTCATGCAGACATGGCAGACCCAATCCTATATGATTCATTTAAACATAATAGCATCAACTGGTTAGCTTGTCTATCTTATGTCGATAACCAAGAAAAAATGAATATATTGAGTGGAGAAGCACAATTTAAAACAAGTACTATTTGTCTATTTCTTTTACAGTTTGGTGCACAACAAGCATATGATTTCGGGTCACAGGCGACAAGAGAATACATCCAAGGTGGATCCACATCAGAGTGGTTACATATGCAGGTTGGTGGTGGTGGTGGTTATGAAAGAACAGCATAACTATAAACATTCCCCGCTCGTCGATGCCAATATCAGGGGTGAACCAAAGTAGCATCTTCTTCTGATCATCAAGTAATAACAGTTACTCCCTCGTCAACGTCTTGCTACGGAGTTTTGTCTGTTGATATTTATTATTATTGTTGATAATCGATAAAAGATGTGAGAACCCTCTCCATTGTTCTATGCATCCAAAAAATCTCTCCATTCTTTATTATTCTTCGTATGTATCATTAAAACAGGATTTTCGTTCCTGCTGCTATTGTATTAGTGTAAACTAAAGAGAACCATCTGACAAATGAATCGACTTCCTTCTAACTCTCCAAGGATGAAATGTATCACTTCGAAATATCCAGTTTTTGTGCCATATCTGTTAGTAGTTTCGTCTTAAAAGTCTGTTGAACAAGAAGGCAGGCCTTATTTATCTACCAGAGGATAAATATGAATCTATCAATTGTTGCATTCCATTATTACTCTTTATAGTCACCGAGATGGGACCTTTCTTCTGACGGTTTCGACAAACAGCAAACTCATGAACCATCTCTTGAATTCCAGCAAATGCCACTAAAAACTCTGCAGCTTGTGATTGGTTCAACAGTTTCTTCACCACCAATTCTAATGTCCTGTATCTAAGTTTCTGAGCTTGATTGTAAACCCTGTCAATTTTCTTGAACTCGGAGTAAACACAGGCCAAATCAGAAGCAACACTGCTAGTTTTCGTAGATGCTTTCTTAAAAGGAAGGTGAAGTATACAAGTAGCTTGAATTTCTGCCATTTCCTCATCAAGAATCAATTCTTCAGTACGAGTTTGTTTAATCAAATCTGACAAAACTCTTTCACTTCTTGAAAGTGGAGTACTAGCAGTAATTCCAGAAGAAGAAGAAGACGATTTCGGTGTACGTGAAAAAGATTGAACAAGGGATAAAATCGAAGAAGGACGCCAATTACCATACCAAGAAAGACATGCCAATTCGACTGGAAGCCTACATTTAGTGGGCATTAGAATTTGACTCATGTCTTTAAGTCTTCTGCGTTGCCCTAATGCTCTACTGTAATGACCATCAAATCTACTTAATTGTTCTTGAATTAGATCTTCAAGTGAACAGTGAATACCTAAATGATGTTCCATTCTTGATGCTCTTAATCTTTGTTCTTGTCTCCATTGTCCTTTCCCTGATAATCCATACACCTTATTATTCCCAGTTCTTCCTCCTCCACGTTTGTAAAGGGTGATGCATTTAACAGGCTGTTCATCTTCTTCTACTACTTGTTTTTCTTGCTGATGGGGTTTCACTACTTCCTCCTCATCATGATTTTCTTCCATGTTTTTCCTGCAACATTGAGTTAAAAGAGTTTATTTAACTTTTGATTCATTGCCGAGAAGAAATAGAGATACAGAGAGAGAGAGAGAGAGAGAGAGAGAGAGCTGGGGGAAGAAGAAGAAGTTCTTACAGTTGGAGTTGGGAGGAAAGCCTCGACGCCATTGACATTGTTGTCTTCTTTTCTTTAAACCCAAATCCCTAAATTTTTACCCTAAATTTTCTTTAAAGATCCTCTATTCGGTGTTTTCTTTTTCTTTTTCTCTTCGATTTTATTTTCTGTTGCTAAAGTAAGAAAAAAGCTGGGAGAAAGAGAGAGTTCAAGACATTATATAGTTGCAACTGAACTCACTCGATCTGTAACTGAACTCACTCGGGCCAGGCCTAGTCCTTATCACCGGTGTACCTTGATTTGTTGGGTTAAGAGACACCTAATGGCTAACCGGACTCGGTGTACATTGTTGGATGACAGGGAGTCCTTATTTTCAAATTAGATATTTTCGCTTCAATTTTAGCAAAGTGGGTTTCGATTTATATTTAGAAAATATCTGATTTGCTATTTAGCTCCAAAATTTGGTTCAAACTTAATGTAGTTAAAAAAGATGGAATTTGTTATAAGGAGAACAAAAACAGATTCGAAGAGAGCAAAAAAAAAAACACATAATCAACTCACTGACAAGTAGGCCTGTCAATATATGTCCGATATCCGGAATCCGTTTCCGAGTATTCGAAATCCTATAGAATTTTATCCGTTTTATCGGATATCGGATCGGATATTTCTTCATTAATATATCGGAATCGAATTAGGCTCCATCCGAATTGTTAATATCCGATATCCGAGAGAACATGGATTTATTTGTGATTTACCTTAACCAAATTTGTGATTTACCCTAACATCCGATATGAAATGTTTGAGAAATTGAACTTAAATTTCAATTATGAGCATGTTTTAAAGGGTTTTTAACATTTTTTTTAATAACCGAATATTATCGGATAAATATCCGATATCCGATAGCTTAGCCTATCGGAATCGATATCTGATTTTTGATATCCTATAGGATATTATCGGATATCGAATATCTAATAGCGCTTAACCTATCGGATACGGATATTCATCCATTGACACCCCTACTGACAAGGACTAATTTAATATAATTAAGTGAGTTGGGCCAAAATAATCTTAATTATACATTTTTCACAAAAAAAAGAGTTAGCCTAACTTAGAGTATTTTGTCACCACCGCCACCAACACGCTTTGCCACCAAAAATGCCAGTGTCGACACCAAAACAGTGAAAAGAAAAAAGAAAAAAGAAATCTTCTGCAATGGTATTTGAAATTGTCGAATTTTTAGTTTCAAAAGTGAACATAGAATCATAATAATTATCAGATTTTGGTCATCTTAATCATGTTATTTTGTACTTCTCCACCTAAATGTTGTTTTTGTTAATAAAAATGTAATGACCCATCCCTTCACCAATACTGTCCCACTTAGCCACTGCAGACATCCGGCAGTGTGGGGTTTTCAACGAGCATCACTGCGGTTATCCAGAAACAACTTCGCAGGAGGTCACCCATCCCTGGATTACTCTCGCACGAGCACGTTTAACTGCAGAGTTTTCTTCCAACTCTGAAACAAGTTGTGCTGAAAAAGCCTCGGTGTTAGGAAAGGACAAACCATTACTTATGTTAGAGCATTGCTCGGTCGAACTCGCATGCGTTGCTATCTCAAGCATTTTTGTCAATGTTAGTGATCAAAACTATAAGTCTTGATTTATAGTCTATTATAGCTAAGGTCTCGGACTAGGATAAAAAGTGTAGTTGAGCTCAAGAACTCCATGGCAATCATCATACAAGATGAATGACTACTCAAGGAACTGGTGGATCTTCATCGACTAAAAGGTATGTGGAGACTTGAACTTATCTATCACTCAAAAGTGTATTTATCTCCTATCTTGAGACAAAAGTCGTTTTGCTATATAGACCTAGATTATACACATTTTGTATTTCGAGCCGAGTTTACCTCGCCTATCTATTTCTCGAAATATGTGTTGGTAAATCTTTCGCTTTAGCCAAGTTCATCTTTACCTAGTGACGAAAGTCATGTTAAGTTTCAATCACTTTGAAAATTTCTCTGAAGAAAAATAGTTTGTGAATAACAACTATATAACATCCTCTGAGAATGTTTCAATGATTGGAATGAGAGTTTAGACTATATAACCATTGGAGGATATAAGCATTGTTGTGGTAACACATATATGTATAAGTCCTTATTCCTTGAACCGAAGTTTGCGAACTTTGTTGATCAAGAGAACCGGAGAAGTGCGTGAGCTCAGTCCGCGAACCCAATTCGCGAACTGGCGGAAGTTCTCGACCCGAGAATTTCTGTTGGAGTTTGTGAACTCCATCCGGGAACTTAAGTCCGCAAATCCAGTCCGCGAACTTGAGTAGGTTATGTCTAAAAACGATGTTTGTGAACTTATCTTTATAAACTAAGGAATGCAATTGCAAACCGTGGCTATATAGTTCATGAACCGATTCGAGTGAATCAAATCATTTTTGCTTCAATTGTGTCTTGTGTAGTACATGAGATTTCCTTGCAATTGAAAAACAATCTAACTAGTTCATATCAGTCATTTGAACTAGTTATGGTGAAGAAGAATATGGTTGATATGAAAGTTATCATATGGCTAACCATTTGGTTAACTATTTTGAACCAACTAATGTACAAGTTTGGGTACGTTTACACAAACCTAGAAACGTGCATTTCATGTGTGTATAACAAGCTATGTTTTCGATCTAACGGTTGATAAATATTAGCTTGAATCTAATCAGGTTTTCATCTAACGGTGAATATTGAATGTTTTGTTACCAAGCTAACATTGATTGCAAACCCTAATTTGAAAGACTATATAAGGGAGAACTCTAGCAACTGGGAAACCTAATCCCCACATATTCTATGTGATACTAGTTGTGCTAAGCTAGAGTCGATTCTCCTTTAACCTTTGGTTTTTTCTTCTATACCAGGTTAACGACTTAAAGACTTTATTGGGATTGTGAAGCAAGACCGATACTACTTTTCTTGCATTTGTGTGATGTGATCTTGTTATTTATATCATACGAGTACAATTGTAATAATTGGCTTGAGATTTATATCTCCGATAGGCAAGATAAAAAGTAGTCACAAACATCTTCGTCTCATCGTTTGTGATTCCACGATATCTTTTTTCTCTGCGTCGATTAATACTATTGTGAGGTGATTGATAATACTGAGCTGTTCTTCGGGAATATAAGTCTGGTTTATAAATTGGTTCATGTTCACCTTGATTTATCAAAAGATGGAACAAAACTCGTATGCATATTCGTGGGAGACGGATTTATCTATTACCGCAGACTTTTCTGTGTGATACAGATTTGTTTATTAAAGTTTTCGACTTTGGGTCGTAGAAACTCTTAGTTGTGGGTGAGATCATCTAAGGGAATCAAGTATGTAGTATCCTGCTGGGATCAGAGTACGTAAGAGCATAACTGTACCTTAGATCAGTGTGAGATTGATTGGGGTTCAACTACAGTCCAGACCGAAGTTAGTTTGGAGTAGGCTAGTGTCTATAGCGGATTAATACAGTGTATGTTTAATCTGGACTAGGTCCCGGGGTTATTCTGCATTTGCGGTTTCCTCGTTAACAAAATTCTGGTGTCTGTACTATTTCTTTTCCGCATTATATTTGTTATATAATTGAAATAATACATGTTTTGCGTTGTTCAATCAATTAGAATATCCGACCTTTTGGTTGTTGATTTAAATTGATTGACACTTGGATATTGGTCTTTGGTACCATCCAAGTTTACCTCTCTTGTATTTAAATTGAGATTCGCAGTTTGCTTGAGTAAGATTTAAATCGAGAGATAGACATATAAACTCTTTGATATACTTTTATCTAGATTGAGTCTGACTGTCTAGTTGATTCTCTAGAAAGTATATTGGAGTTTGTCCATACAGATTGCTAATCGAAATATTGGGTGTGGTTGTTAGACCCCCGCTTTTTCAACTTATATTCCATTCGGCCAACCACTGCCGATAAAATTGGAACGATACAGAGAAGATTAGCGTGGCCCCTGCGCAAGGATGACACACACAAATCAAGAAATGGTCCAAAATTTTAATTTGTAATGACCCGTCCCTCCACTGATATTGTCCCCCACTTAGCAGCTTCGGACATATGGCAGCGTGGATTTTCAACGGGCATCACTGCGGTCATCCAGCAATAACTTCCCAGGAGGTCACTCATCCCTAGATTACTCCGCAGAATTTTCTGCCAACTCTGAAGCCAGTTGTGATGAAAAGGCCTTGGTATAATGTAGACGTTCATTGTCTCCTATGAGAGCAGTATCTGGCATAATTCCCCAGCATACTCCCCCACCCGAGCACAAGAAAACGGCCCCTAGTTGTATCCCAACTAACACCGATATTTTTCCCACTTACCCACTGCGGTTATCTAGCAGTGTTGGATTTTTAACAACACTATTGCGGTTATCCAGCAACAACTTCCCGAGAGGTCATCCATCCTGTGACTACTCCCGACCGAGCACGCTTAACTGAGAAGTTTTTCCCACAACTCAGTCAAGTGAACCCATCAGGCCTAGGTGTTAGGAAAGGACAAACCATTACTTATATTTCATCCGGCCAACCAATGCTGAATATCAGGGTATTACAATACCACCACCTTAAATTAGAGTCGTCCTCGGCTCTGGAATACATATACAATCCCAGATCTCTGACCTTCCTTTCCCCTCATGAGAAGTACCTGGACCAACCCCATCCAGCGTACCTTGCCACCCTCGGCAGGTGACCCGTCGTCGGCTCTGATACCATTTGTAATGACTTGTCCCTCCACCGATACTGTCCCCACTTATCCACTGCGGACATCCGGAAGTGTGGGGTTTTCAACGGACATCACTGCAATTATCCTGCATCAACTTCCCAGGAGGTCACCCATCCTTGGATTACTCCCGCCCGAGCATGCTTAACTGCAGAGTTTTCTACCAACTCTGAAGCCAGTTGTGCTGAAAATGCCACGGTATAATGTAGACGTTCCTTGTATCCTATGAGAGCAGTATCATGCATAATCCCCTGACATACTTCCCCTACCCGAGCACAAGTGAACGACCCCTGGTTGTATCCCAACTAACACCGATATTGTTCCCACTTACCCACTGCGGTTATCCAACAACAACAGCTTCCAAAGAGGTCACCCATCATGTGACTACTCCCGATTGAGCACGCTTAACTAAGAAGTTTTTCCCACAACTCAGTCAAGTGAACTTATCAGGCCTCGGTGTTAGGGAAAGAAAAACCATTACTTATATTCCATCCGGATAACCACTTCCGAATATCGGGGTATTACATTATTTATCTGTGAAAGTATTGTAGAAAATTATGAATGATGTCTTCAAGTTGAACACGCGATGAAATATGACACTACAATGGTGACATATCTTAATTTTAAGTTACTTTTTATTGGATTTGTAAAATTGGTTATTTGTTAGAGTTGTAGGTCTATAATTTTTTTGATCAATTCAGAGATTATGATTCATAACTTTTACTGTTAGATTATTATGTGGACTTAAATTGTTTAAATTTATTGACTAATTTTTATTCTACAATCTCACGCTGCTGATTAATTCACATCATATAACTATTTGATTTTATCCCTTGTTTCCACCTCCAACTGTAGCGACGGTGATTTTGGTTGTGGCAGCGGCGCTAGTGGTATTTGTGCAGGTTATGAGAGAGTAGAAAATGATTCGTGTCAATAAGGCTATTTTGGACCGACACATAATCACATTGAATCGGTCTTAACTAATGTGTCAATTACGAGTTTTGGTCATCGTGATTCGTTCCATGGAACTTGAATTAGAGATTTGTGGACGATAATTTTATGTATAAATATAATAATTTTTTAATTTAATTTAATTTAATTAAAAATAGTATATATGTATAATATATATAAATGGTTTACTAAATTAGATATTAATATAACACCTTAAAACGCTTCCAACTTAAAATCGCTAATCCTGGCGCCACTCGTCCTTCTAATTATGTTGAATTAATTTTTCGGATTAGTAGTTAACTTACATATACATATATATATATATATGAGTATAATGAACTAATGATTGATAAAAATGAATAACAATATTCTCTAATTTAAATGTTTTTATAAATACTGTTAGAGCATTGCTTGGATGAAAGCGCAAGTTTTGCTATCTCAAGCTTGTTGTCAATGTTAAATGCACAAAACTATATCTTCATTTCTAGTCTACTAAAGTTAAGTCTCGAACTAGGATTAGAGTATGGTAGTTGAGTATCATACATCACTGAATAACCCTTGAAGATTGAAGACTGGGGAACAAACGAAAACATTTAGAGAACTTCATCGATAAAAAGGTATGTGAAAACTGAACCATCCTATTTACTCATGGCATTTACCATTTATGTCACGAGATTTTAGTAGATTTAATATTACAAAGAGGAAATTTCGAGTCAAACTTGTCTTGATAAATCTCTTGAAATATGATTCAAGCATTGGATTCTCATAGATCCTTAACAATCTCGGTTAAGAACAATTTATTGTTCATGAGCTATTTTTGTTTCAAGTTGATCATTTGGAAATTCACCAAGCAATGGTATTTATTATCTATGGAGATTGAGAATGTTTCAAATTGCTATTAAAGTGAGTTTCAGAACATACTGAATTATGGACACAAGGCTAGAAACGTCCTCTAAAATATAGGTTTCTTCTGATAAACATAATTATGTTACGACTTAAAGACTTCACTTAGGGATTCGCAAAGCCCGGCCTGACTATCTTTTTACCTGATAGTTCGTGTATCAGGATCTTGTTCTTATTGATCTTCGAGGTTCTTGTTATATATCTCAGATCAGGAGCGGGGTATATATTAATCGCAAAGTTCTCTTTGTCTCAGAATTTGTAATTCCTAAATATAGATATCTAAACTCTTATTCGATTTGTTAGGATTGTTCTTAATATTTGATTAGTAATATAGGCTTCTCAACTAACTGAGTGTAAGTGTTCCGGATTCATGAGATCCGTGCAAACAGATTCCCAATCTAGATTCAAAGATCAAAAGGGAAATCAAATAGGCTTATCTGTTAGAGGAAGATTGGTATCAAAAGTCTTCACTTAGGTTAAAGAAACTCTTAGGATGTAAAGGACGTCATATATGAGAATCACTCGCGTAGAGCCTTGTAAGGTTTAAGAGTGGTAAGGAGCGTGACTGTGGATGGATTGCTTGGAGGGTAATTCGGTCTCAACTATATTCCATTATGAAGTCTTATAGTAGACTAGTATCTGTAACAACGTAATACAGTTTGGTGTTCAAATCTGAACGAGGTTCTGGGGTATTGTTTTATCATTATTACAGGAATAATTTAAGTCCTTATTAATTAAAATCAAAAATAATATTCACTCTTGTTGAATTCTTATTTTGAAAGATAGTCGCGAGTTTCATACTTGTTAGAATTTAGATACTCTTGATATGGATACGTCGAGATTGATCATGGATATTGATTTGTGAGATCATCCAAGAACTTTTCTACACGATACGGTTCGCGGAATTTGTGTCTATACATATTGATTGTGGAAGGGAAAAATAAAATATATATATATAGATATTGTTCAAGGGTCTTTAATTTAGATATACTTGTAATTGTATTAGAATTTGTCTATATAGATTGCCAAACAATTTTTTTTGTGATGTACTTGGTACCCTCTCCTTTTCAAATACAATATATAACAGTTCAATAAAAGCATCTGAGTGGTCTAGTCCTCCGGCTTGTGTAATAATAATTCTTTTTAATAGGAAAATAAAAACTTATAAATCAAAATTTACTGTTCACACCAAGTTTCTCTCGACTGAGAGACTACCCAACTTAGAAAATTATAAGACCAGAACATTTGTATGGTTCTAGCTTCTTTCACTAGCAAATCATTTATCTCGTTAGTCTCCCTAAGTACATGGCAACATACCACTGATTAAACAAAAAATCTCCTATAATGTTGTCTGTAGTCCAATTAACACCTCCTACTTTTCCATTAATGACATTTATTACAGTAAAAAAATCTCCTCTAGATAAATGTTACTCAGATGCTGCTCTTTAGCCCATCTGATCCCCCTCAAAAGCATATTAGGCCTCAGCTTTTTCCATATCTTGAACTACTGTTGGGTAGCAGCCTACACCCATACATCCCTTGCATTATCAGTCATCAGTCATCAGAATACCAGATATCGCCAGCTTAGTCTCCTTTTTTTTTTTTTGCTCGATCAATAAACTCTCACTAACACCAAAGAATATTCAGGAGTACAAAAGGAATACTACCTAAAAGGTAGCTAAAAAGAAGGAACTCAAAAGCGAATTCCTATAAATAAGGAGTACAACTAACTAAATCTATAGTAGACCTGATGAGGATACTCCAAACTATTCAAGAAGTCAGGTTTTTCATTATATTCAATCACTTCACTTCTAGCTAAAATTGCTCTCCCTTTAGTTAAATTATCAGCAGAGAAGTTGACTTCTCTGAAACTACATGTTTGAAGTTGATTCTCATAAGTGATTGACAAATTCTTTTCCATCTTGCAGACACTATCCAAGGCACTTTTCCTGAACAAAAGATGGAAATTACTGACTCTGAGTCATAGTATATTAGTAGATTTAAAACCTCATTATGGATTACCCATTCTAAATCACAAACGACCGCATTTACCTCAGCCAAAAAAATTGTTGTTATCCCTATCCCACCCTACTGGCACACAGAAATCTGCTAGTGTAATCTCTACCTATGAATCCAAAACTAGCCACACTTGGATTCCCCTAAGAGGCACCATTACAACAAACTAGCATTTGATATGATTATGGCAGAGAGAAAGGAATTTGCTGAATAGTTTGTTTTTTAATTCTTTTCTTCTTTTATTCAACTCAAAATTCCTTAAAACTTGATGGACATAGCTTGTATGCCACATTGCGCCATCCATTCTTATGTAACAATCTCTGGTGAATTTTAGAGTTGTCAAAGATGATTTTGTTCCTTAGAAACCATAGTTCCATCATTGTTATTGAAGCTGCCACCAACCAAATCTCTCTAACTAGAGTTCTCTTGGATTTTTCAAAAATTAAAATGTCTTCATAAGAACAAGGATTTTGGAATAGAAACATACCTCCAAGCCATTTCCATATGAGCTCATTGAAATTACAAAACCATAATATATGCTCCATGGTCTCTTCAATGTTTTTACAAAAGCAACATCTTGATACGATATTAAAGCCTCTTCTTTGCATATTATCATCTATAGCACACACTCCTCTTACAATCTTCCAGACATTGCTTGAAGTTGGATGCAAACTAGGGAACAAAACTGAGTAGACCAAGAACATTTTGGGTAATGAGTTCTTACTATATTAGCTTCAGACTTAAAAGAAAATTCTCTAGTTAGACTTCCACCCCAGATTCTGTGATCTTTTCCGCATGTAATCATTGACAATTCTTTAATAGAGAAAATTGAAGCAAATCATTATATATGTTCCACTTACCATCTTTTATCAAATTTGAGACCTTTATTAGTAAATTTTGATCAATAAATTCATTATCTGAAGAAAAAAAAAACTTTTAAGAGAGCATCCTTTATCAACCCATACTGAATTATTCTCACCATTACCAACTATCCACCTTGTATGTTGTTGAAGATCATGTAAAATCCATTTTATACCAGACCATACATAGTACTTTATATAAGTAGAGCTCCATTCACCTTTTTTTTTGTTTTGAATTTGGCTGAAATGAATTTGGCATATTCTTCCTCAGAGTTTAACATTCTCCAAACCAGCTTCATAAGAAGAGACTTATTGATCGCTTCAAGCCTCTTGAAACCTAAACCACCTTCTTCCAGCAAAGAACACACTTTATCCTATTTAAGAGTCACAATTTTCTTAATTAAAGGACCACCTGAACATAAGAAGTTTATCATTATTTGCTCACATATTTTTATAACTTTCTTAGCCCATTTGTAGAGGGACATGTTATAAATTGGGATGATGAAACATGTTTTATAAAAATTAACCGGTCTTGGAATAATAGTAAGATGCCCCTCCAACTTGCTAGTTTGTATTGAAACATTTCAACAATTCCCTATACTTGACCAGATGTAGCTCTTCCAGGATTCAACACAGCATTTGAAATACTTCAGCAATCCGTTGTTTTCTGTCATTAGCAACTCCACCTACAAATACTTTGCTTTTTTCCTTGCTAATTACAGTATAACCCCTATAATTTAATCCGCGATAAATTAATAATCACGATAAATTAATAAATTTTGCTGGTCCCGAGTCGGGACCAACGTGCTAAATTAATAATTCGCTACATTTATAAAATAATAACTTTTTTAGCTTTCTATAGGTTCCTTCGAATATATAAATTAATAACTCTCCAATCTATATAAATTTAGTTTTACATTTATGCTAATTTGGTAAAGAACGATTCAATCGCGACTTGGTTTTTCTTAAAATTGGTGTCACATTGAATTTCATCTTGGATTTTTCTTAACATTAAAAGAGTTCTTGATGTTGTCGTTTCCTGATGCAATAAAAACATATTCAATATCTTTGCAGCTCTGATACATAAACTAATTGGGGGATATTTCACTGTAGCTGCCGGCATGGTTTTTCAATGCCGGAAATCCATCGACCATACCGGCATCATTGAAAAACCATGCCGGAAGCTACAGTAAAAATATCCCCAAATTAGGTATTTATCCCCCAATTTGGTGTTCTGGAATAAGGTGTATTGGTTCATTTTGTTGATTATTATTTTTTTAGAATTAAAAAATATTTTGATAAACTAATTAATATATAATTTAATAATTATTAATTTATGCGATTATTTAATATCGCGATAAATTGATAAATTTTACCGGTCCCGATGCTATTATTTTGTAGGGGTTATACTGTACTTGACCAAAAGAGCTTTGATAAGCCACCAGCAAAGCTTTCAATGTCTCTAAATTTCTCTTGTGACCATCCCAGAAAATGTACACATTATCAGCAAAGAAAATATGAGTAGGACGTATACCATTTTTCCTCATCATAGGAATCAGCTTCTAAGTGTTAACAAGATGACTTAAATAAGCTCTTCCAGCCAATAAGAAACATCAAAATTAACTAGGATAAAAGAAAGCGGGGGTATTGCCCATATCACAAGTATTTTTTTTTGAGAATTTATAGTTACATTCCTATCAGCAGAAACATTATGAGTATTACAAATATCAGTTCTAGACTGTTGAATTTGTCTGATAACAGAATTTGTGTTCACCTTAACGTTATCAAAAACCACATCATACCTTAGTTTTCATATATGCCACATTATAAATTCTTGCTATATTATCATATCATTTATGGACTTCAAAGAGTTATTGTTATTTTGTTACCGGCTAACTCCCCAATCCATAATAATATTACTAAGTTACCACCACCGCAAAGTTAGCATTCACATTTTTGCAGACCCAGTAATAAAAATTTTAATAAAATTTTAACCTTTCTTTTGATACTAAAATAAGATGGAATAAGATAAAAAAATACGATAAACCCCGTGGCAAAGTGATCAAAATGAACGATAAATCTGAAGTCAATTGTCCATAAAATTAAGTTGACGTGGACATATTAAGCGTCGAATCTTTGTGTAGACAATGATAGGTAGATCCGTAGATGTGTACTCTAAATTTTATCTAAAGACCGCTATATTTTTCAATAAGTCTAGATTCACCAGGGGATCAAATCCCGTGAATCCACCGCGTGAAATAGAAATGGTGAGGCCCACAGTAAATCAAAACCCAATCCCCTAAAAATCTCCTGTGCGTCCCAGAGAATTCTCTCACTCGGTGATTTTTACGGTGAAAAATCACGGTATGTGTAGCAAAGCCGATATTTTTTGGGGGACAAACGCAAACACCGAGTGTCAGCTTAAACTTGCCACTCTATTTGTCGGCAAATAAAATAGAGCCAAAAGCAGCTCTTATAGTGTGACATCAGAATTGCCCTAAACGATAAGGTTAACAAAAGACTAGAGATTTTTTTTTGGAAGCAATGTTAGAGCTAGCACTATGGTGCTGGCTATCCCTTCCATATCCCTCAAATGTAGGGAAGGGATGGCATATGGAAGGCAAGCTTGAAATGGTGCCCTACCATCCCTTCCCTATACGAAACGGGTACTCAGTACGCGTATGAATAGTGGCAAACGGGTACTCAATACGCGTATTCATCAACTGGTTGACTTGACCAAATACGGGTACTCAGTACGCGTTTCATAGGTTTAAGTTTACAGAACTCGTTTCCGTCGCCCATTTCTTCTTCTTCCCTAAAACTCATCTTCTCAAAACCCCTTACCCTCATTCGATTATCCCACTACACCAAATCCAGGATTCTGTCACAGGGCATATCTGTTACTAAAAAAATTTGTAACACATATAGGCCGTTAGAGAAACGTTGTGATATTAATTGTTATTTTTTTTGTAACAGTTTTCACTGTGCCAAAATTTGGTTACAATCACAATTATAAACTGTCACATTATTTAATATTAACAGTTAACCTAATTTTATTAAAGCAACACGTGGCTTATTTGTCACGGTAATTATAACAGAATTAATTGTGATTTTAACTTTGCAACAATTCGGTAATGACACGTGTCTTACACTGCCACGTAGGCATCGATTTAGTTTTGCCACGTGTAACTTTTTCTAACGATTATAATAACACATATAACTGTTGCATACTTTTTGGAACAAATTCCCTATGGACACCTGTCATCTTTTTGTCACTATTACTGTAACGTTTAAACTATTACTCTCATTTGTAACAACATTAAGATGATGACACGTGTTGTTTTTCTTCACAGTTTTGGTCACAGTTAAATCTGTGACAATTATTTCAATTACAATTAAAAAAAATGGATAGTCCAGGTCATTCTCATGGACCTGGGCTTCCAGTTTACAGGCCTGCACAATTAAACCTAAAACACATGCCTGCACAATTAAACCTGAAACACGGGCCTGCACAATTAAAAAACATGAAACACAAGCCTGCAATCTAGGATTTTTCAATCCGCCAAACATTCTCGCAATTTACAATTCATACATACACATTTACAAAAATCATTCTATTCATTATGAACAAAGAAACAACTATGATTGCAAAACAAACTTCCTAGGCACCAAAAAGTAAGTGTGTGAACAAACTAATGGACACCACCTTTTTTGCATGCGCGGATAGATTTCAAGATCACCATTACCTTTATTCCAGCAGCCTAGTAGTTCAGACTAAAATAGAAAATCTTCCTTTTCGTCTATAAACTGCAGTAAAGCACAACGGATGAGTGGAAGAGAATATAATAGGACGAACATGAACAGTGATGAAACCAGGATTTCAAATTTCAAATTGCAGGGAGGGGCGCGTGATGCGTGTCGTAACCACAACAAATTAATTAATATTTTACTACCTAATTAACAAGTAATATAGGGCAGTCAAGATCGTTCCCATGAGGAGCAACAAATTATTAGTTGTAAAATTGTCACAATGATAAGAGCCTAAAATACATCTTTTGAATATTGATTTCCTATGCTTTTCTTAGTTATTTCTCTTGTATTTTTGTATATTACGCTTTATTTTGCTTTTACAGGCATTTTGGAGTCATTGGGTCAAGAGAAGAAGAAATAGGTGAAAAATGGGTAAATTCGTCATTTCGTAGGCAAGTGCTACTGGGAGTCCAGACGAGGATAAGGGACAACCAGCTGAGTGATGCACTAAGGACAGACTGCAGAGCATTAAGAGGCGCCTCATCCTTCCTTATAACTATTCTAGGTCGAGAAGAGATGAGACAGTTCAGAATTTCAATTTCTTTCTTGTGACAAGAGCAGCAGCTGCCGTCGTTCGAGTCATGGTTCTCGTGGGAGATTTCCAAGGATTAGGACAGCTAATTGACGTCGAGACATACACAGAGCTGTGTGATGATGCGTGTCGTATACGTTAAAAATAATTTCACCTCCTCACTCAACTAATATAAATATAGTATTCGATAAGAAAGAGTTCGTATCCACAGAGAGGCGATTGTTGTTATGAAATTTTCAGATTCTTATGTAACCAAATAACCCAAGGTGTGTTTTTGTTTTTATCAAAGTAATAAAATAAAGCAAAGTAAATAGTTGGAATAATCAATAAGGAGAAGATATTGGTTAAGGGATAGTATCATTCACAAGCATGTATTTTTCATCTATGATTAGAATTGGTATTTAATCTCTCAATTATCAAAAGTCCTAGGATATCTTGAAAGCAAGAGTATCCCGTTTATTTCCTGATTTTATCACAAACAACATTAAAAGATGCTATTGTGAAATCTTCTTAAAAAGCAACCTAAAGTGTAAAAGCACAATTAGGTTTAACTCCCTAAGAGCAATACGTTCTATGAAATAAGACTAATCGATGCAAACAAACGTGTAAAAGCACTAATTCGTTTTAACAAAGGTTATGATTCATATGCGATTAAAAAGATGTATCACTACAAGTATTAACCACAAGATGCTACTAAAAATCAGAGATAACAACTTTTACGTATTGAAAAACCCTAATATAGCTATAGAGATGAAAACAAATCCAATTGATTCCGGACTCAACCAAACTAGCATTCAAATCATATGATAATAAAAACAATGAATCATGAACGATAAAATTGAGACAAAACTAATTCATAGAGTCAAACAACATGCTTGAAGAAATCAACTTTTTATCCCATAACCAATTATTGTATTTAGATACTCATATTCATGGAGTTCATCATCATAATATTCAAAGAAATAAGATGAAACATAAAATAAAGCAAACCCTAGAAGTAGTTCTCTGCAAAAGCTCCAAGAATAGAATAAAACGTTGTATCAAATTGTGTAGAAAACTTCTTTTTTATAGCTTTTTTCTCCTTCCAAAAATAGGTTTTGTTTTCGAAGTCCATTAGTTGGAAATCCACCAAGCCCACGTGTGAGAGAAACCCATGTAGAAAATTTGTCCCAAAAACGCTCGCCGGAAAACTGGATTTTTGCCGGAAATTTACCGGAATCTGGCCCCGGAACGTCTCCGCCGGCAACCTGAAATTTCCGTCCGTCTAAAGAATATTCGACGAAATATTCCGTCAGTCCACCGTTAGGACTAACGGTTGATTTAACGGTCAACATTAGTCAAACTGGTCAGAGGAGGAACTACTGAGTCAGCTAGGTCTAACCGAATCAGCTGACTGGTCTTGCACTGGTCTAAGCCATTGTTGTTGCAGTACGACCAAGATGGCTGTATTATGTTGTGTTGCACCAACTGTAGCTCTCACTTGATTCCCAGCCATGATGGCTAGCCTCTGTAACTTCCATATCCCTTATAATCTCTCCCATGAATCATCTCCTTGAGCCAAGAACAATTTCAGCTTCAACTCTTGCACTGAACACACCCTAGCTCAAATCCCATGCTTAATTTCACTTCAACTACAGCAGCATTTGGTTTGCAACCTCCCCTGTGTATGCTCTCATGACCTGCATCTCAGTTCCAGCTCCCCAAAAAAGCTACAAGCCTAGCCTGCACATCTCACCACCATTTTCCATTCCTAGCTGCAGCTTCAATGCCATCCAACTTTGCTCATCACCTGCAGTTGACCTGTTGCAGCATCAACTAGTTCCCTGTTATCATTCTCGCTGCAACACCAACACACACAATCATCTCCAGATCCCATATCTATGCAGCACCAACTGCAACTCCTAGCTTCATTGCTTTGCCTTCACTGTTGCGGCTACACAGCTCATTCACAACCTCCTATCCTGCAGTCCAATTCCAATACCACCAGCGCAATCACCAATAAGCACTTCAATTCATGTCTAGCTTCCCTGCAATTCCTTGTGACTGCAGCTTCCACCAGAACTGCACCTACAATTCATGTAGCTGCAACCACTTCAGTTGCACCAACAGTATCACCATCTTGAATAATCAAACCCCAACTACCATCTGCTCCATCACCACTGCCAAGCTCGAGTTACACAGCACCCCAAACTCGGGCACCAACCTTTACTATCATTCGCGCGCACACCAGCCGTGCCTGTAGCTGTATCATGTCTAGCCGTTCATTTCCTGCAATACACAGCTTCCTAACAACCATAATTCCAACCACTCTCAGCTTCCACAAACAATCCTTGCACTGAGTTCATATCGACCACCAACTTGCAGCTGTATCTAGCTACAAACCCATTACAAAGCACCTCCAACTGCTTTTGATCAGGCCATCATTTGCAGCATCAACCACAGTTGTGCTACTGCCAAGCTTCAACTGCTCCTTCTTGTTCTTAACCTCATGAGACAGCAACAGTGCCTCACTGCCACAGCTCACTGCAACTCCATCTTGGTGAAGCTCCAAGTCCCTTCTTAAACTCAGTTCAATCACAAAGAACCCATTTAAGCCCTTGTACTCTCTAACCTGTTTAACAACTCAACAGACCCATTCATCTACACCATGGGTAGAATCAACACACCCCTCAAAGCCATGTTTAATCTCTCCCTGAATTTATCTCTTGGTTTCACCATTAGCAGCCACTGATTCCTCCTCCACCATCAATCCTTTCAATTCCTGCCTCCTCAATCTCACAGCGTCAACAAACCCAACCAACAGATCCCCTTTCTCACAGCAAAACTTCCAAGTTCTCGCTCAAACCCCAATTCGAACAGTCACCCCTAATTCTTCGAGACTACAGCATCAGATTTAAGACCCCAATCGACTCACTCGATCAATTACAACAACAGGTCTTGCTACTTTCTCCTCCATTGCTTATGGCTACGCCTATTTCTTGATTTCAGATCTCGGACACAAACCGCTGTAACTCTCAATTTCAGGCAATGATTGAATGACGAGAGTTTCTCGATTTAGGGTTATAGAAGTATGGTTATAGTTGGTGTTCGGTCACCTCGATAAGGGCCACCCAGCTAGCAGCCCCCTAACCATTGCTGGATGCCTTTTAATACTTCTCCAAAAGAGAGTCGCCCCTTAACCTTGGCTCAACTCCCAATAATGTTTGCCTGTGAAATGACCTTTCTGCCCATTTAGCTCAAAATGAGTGTTTTCTTCTTCTTTTGCTCCATATGACTCCAAAGCACCTATTAAACTCAAAAGCGACCATAAGATACATAATTTCCACGAAAAGTAGCAAAGAAAGCATAAATAAGAAATATAAAATAAGGTGTTTTAGACACCTATCAAATTCCCCCACACTTAGACTTTGCTAGTCCTCGAGCAAATCAAACAAAAATAATTCAAAAAGCATACATACAACTCCGTCTCGTCGAGGCTACGGTCACTTTAAGCATAAATAACAAGCCTTTGAACCCCTAGGTGTCCCTAGTGGACGAGTTTTAGTCTCGTGAAGGTTTACAAGAGGTCAGCCTACAAAACCTATATTTCAAACTCCGTCTATTTGTGAAAAATCAATGAACGAATCCAAAATGACTACAGGAGGAGGTACCTTGCACAAATTCAATTCATATATTAGTAAAGATTTAATTAGATAGTCGAACAAGCCACAATACTCGGAAAATAACAAACCACAATCACAATGAAAAGATAAAGAAGATGGATATAAATGTAGATGTTGGCGAATGTTCACAAGTGATCGATGTTTCCCATATCTGTCTGAAGGTCACTGCCAAGATGAACCTATTCCTATTGGATTGAGCTACTTGGTATGAATTCTACATCAACTCACTGGCATATACAAGGGAACCAGAAGTGACTTTATTCAACCAAAATAAAACTTTTTTTTCTTTTTCTTTTCACTTTTTCACTTTTTTTTTTTTTTTTAGACAACATGATTGGATCAAACTGGATCCAAGCACATGATTCTTGTCAGCAAGTACATGATAGTTGGCTTGGATCCTTCATTCCACGCTTGTTTAGGCGACGGATACATGGACTACGTTTCACACATACTGCTATTCCCAAGTGTCATTTTATTCCGTTTGGTCTAATTGGTCAGTCTTTTTTTTTTTTTCTCTTTTCATATATTTTTTTTTCTAGTAACTCAATCACTCTATTTCATCCTAGCAGTAATAACACGTCGATGTTTAGTGACCCACCAAAGCACTTAGAGAACAATAGATAAATATGGAAAAATAAAAATAGAATGCGATATGGTAATATTCCGAGATATGGTAACAACTATCATGGTATTTATGATTTCTGAGCTATGTTCGTCCCTTTTAGTTAATCGGTTCCTCAACTCCTGCATTCAAAATGGTTCCATCCACTAATGGTGTCATCCTAAAGGCGCAATTTTCTAGATTTCGGAGTTCAAAAAGCAAAAAAAAATTCTTGATTTTTCTATTTTTTTTTTTTCTATTTTTTTTTTAAAAGAAACTATGCAAACATATAAATGCTCCCCCACACTTAAACTTTACATTGTCCTCAATTTAAAATTGAATCATCCAAAGAGAGTTCAAGGTGGGAAATTCCGCAAATGATATGCAAAAACAAGAAAATAAAGAGAAAAGTAAATGCATAAAAATAAAAAGATAAGGGTAAAGATACAAAACCGGTGGGTTGCCTCCCACTTAGCGCTTGGTTTAAAGTCATCAGCCCGACATGCTCCTTGTTTGTTATGCCTCATCCGGCTTCCAACACATTATGGAAATCTGATTGAATGTTACTTGGGTGTTTCCTCGTCTCAAAGATGTTGAAGTGAATGACTTCTTCATCAAACTCCATAGTCAAGGTGCCATTATAGACATCAATATTCATTCTAGTGGTACTCAAAAATGGTCTACCCAACAGTAACGGTGTAGATGAGGATGAATTCACATTACCCATGTCTAGAACATAGAAATCCACTGGAAATATTAGTCCTTTTACCTGCACCAAAACATCCTCAACAATCCCTTTTGGGTAAACATTAGATCTATCGGAAAGTTGAATAACTATGCCGGTTTTCTTAAGAGGACCAAGATTTAAAGCATCATAAATGGAAGTAGGCATAACATTAATGGAAGCTCCTAAATCTATCATAGCTTTTGTAAACCGTGTTTTACCAATTGTGCATGGAATAGTGAAACTACCGGGATCTTTCAATTTAGGTGGGAGTTTCTTTTTAAGATACATGAAGCGTTCTCCCCACACTCATTACTCATTACCGGTTAGCTTGTGCTTGTTAGTGCACAATTCCTTTACACACTTTGCATAACGAGGATATTGCCTAATTACTTCAATGAGTGGAATATTCACTTGGACCTTCTTAAAAACATCCCAAATATCCCTATCTTGTTCCACCTTCTCATTAGCTTTAGCGAACCTTCCAGGAAAAGGTAGAGTAGGAACATAAGTAGAAATAAGAGGTTTAGAGTTTGATTTAGTTACCTCGTGAGTTTGGGGAAAATCTGCGTTCTTTTCCTCCAGAATTGGTTCCTTTGGCGCTTCTTCTTCACCCGAATTTGTAACTTTGGGTTGCACAAATTGTGTACCACTTCCCAACTTAATAGCATTGACAACCTCACTTGAGTTAAGAGGTTGGGAAGGGAGTTTCTCACCATTTTGTGCATGCAACTGATTAATCTCCTCGGCCATTGAACCTACTTGTGTTTGCAAGTCCTGGACCACACCCTCTGTTCTTTGCATAAAAGATTTCAGCAACTCTTCCATATTGGACCCTTGATTTTCAGAAGGTTGTTGTTGTTGGAATTGTTGTTGTTGCAGTAGACCAACTTGTGATTGCAACTCTTTAATTGCATTATCTATTTTCTGCTGATTTAAGATCGCTAGTTGTTGATTTTGCTGTACCACGGACATTAGAGCCTCCACCAAAGTAACCATCTTCTCCAATTATGGATTATGCCCTTGTTGTGGTTGTTTCACTTGTTGTTGGAACTCACTCGGATGGCTGGAAACAGAACTTGCACTTGCAACTTGCTCGTAAGTGTTGGAGTAAATACCATTCGGCTGGGTTGAGAATATAACATTGACATGCTCTACGTTCTCATAAGTTGGGCGTGATGGTTTTACAACCACTGCTGCAATTTGTTGCATCATTGCCATCATATTGTTCATTTGTTGACGTAACTCAATAATCTCGCCAACTTGATTAACTTCCTTGATAGATGGTTCTGACCCATGAATTGAAAATTATTGAGAATTTGCTGCCATACTCTCAATCAACTCTCGAGCTTGTGTCACCGTCTTGTTCATAAGTGCACCACCACTTGAAGCGTCAATAAGATTCCTATCACTCTATTGTAGTCCTTCATAGAAGTATTGGATAATCAGCGCGTCACTGAATTGGTGATGAGGACAGCTTGCCACCAATCTCTTGTATCATTCCCAACAATCATATAAAGATTCTCCCATATGTTGCTTCATTCCGCAAATCTCCTTGCGAATTTGAGTAGCCTTTGATGCTGGAAAATATCTCTCTAGAAAGAGTTTCTTCATCCCATTCCATGTTGTGACACTTTCGGGAGGCAAATAATATAACCAATCCTTAGCGCTATCCACCAAAGAGAATCGAAAAACTTTCAACATTGCACCATTCGCCTCAACATCCGCTGGAAGCACGGCCATGACAATGGTTTGGAAGTCCATAAGATGCTTGTTTGGATCTTCATTCACCATTCCATGGAACTTTGGTAACTCTCTAAGCAATCCCGGCTTTATCTCAAAAGTAGAGTTGGTTTGAATGCAACCTTGCTGTGTATCCAGCTTGTGAGAAGCCAAGTCCTTGAGTGTACGATTTGCAGCGTCACCCATTGCTTCTTCTTGTTTTTATTTCGGTAAGGTACCTGAAACACACTTCTCACAAACAAGTAAGAAACAAGACAAGAAACAAAAAATAGTATGTGAACAGAAATATTAAAAAGAAACTAAAAACTAGATAACAAGCCGAATGCCTCCCCGGCAACGGCACCAAAATTTGATGCGTGTCGTATGCATCAAAAATAATTTCACTTCCTCACTCAACTAATATAAATATAGTATTCGATAAGAAAGAGTTCGTATCCACAGAGAGGCGATTGTTGTTATGCAATTTTCAAATTCTTATGTAACCAAATAACCCAAGGTGTATTTTTGTTTTTATCAAAGTAATAAAATAAAGCAAAGTAAATAGTTGGAATAATCAATAAGGAGAAGATATTGGTTAAGGGATAGTATCATTCACAAGCATGTATTTTTCATCTATGATTAGAATTGTTATTTAATCTCTCAATTATCAAAAGTCCTAGGATATCTTGATCACAAGAGTATCCCGTTTATTTCCTGATTTTATCACAAACAACATTAAAAGATGCTATTGTGAAATCTTCTTAAAAAGCAACCTAAAGTGTAAAAGCACAATTAGGTTTAACTCCCTAAGAGAAATACGTTCTATGAAATAAGACTAATCGATGCAAACAAACGTGTAAAAGCACTAATTCGTTTTAACAAAGGTTATGATCCATATGCGATTAAAAAGATGTATCACTACAAGTATTAACCACAAGATGCTACTAAAAATCAGAGATAACAACTTTTACGTATTGAAAACCCTAATATAGCTATAGAGATGAAAACAAGTCTAATTGATTCCGGACTCAACCAAACTAGCATTCAAATCATATGATAATAAAAACAATGAATCATGAACGATAAAATTGAGACAAAACTAATTCATAGAGTCAAATAACATGCTTGAAGAAATCAACTTTTTATCCCATAACCAATTATTGTATTTAGCTACTCATATTCATGGTGTTCATCATCATAATATTCAAAGAAATAAGATGAAACATAAAAGAAAGCAAACCCTAGAAGTAGTTCTCTGCAAAAGCTCCAAGAATAGAATAAAACGTTGTATCAAATTGTGTAGAAAACTTCCTTTTTATAGCCTTTTTCTCCTTCCAAAAATAGGTTTTGTTTTCGAAGTCCATTAGTTGGAAATCCACCAAGCCCACGTGTGAGAGAAACCCATGTAGAAAATCTGTCCCAAAAACGCTCACCGGAAAACTGGGTTTTTGGCCGGAAATTGGCCGGAACCCGGCACCGGAAAGTCTCCGCAGGCAACCTGAAATTTCTGTCCGTCGAAAGAATATTCGATGGAATATTCCGTCAGTCCACCGTTAGGACTAACGGTTGATTTAACGGTCAACGTTAGTCAAACTGGTCAGAGGAGGAACTACTGAGTCAGCTAGGTCTAACCGAATCAGCTGACTAACTCAGCTGACTGGTCTTGCACTAGTCTAAGCCATTGTTGTTGCAGTACGACCAAGATGGCTGTATTTTGTTGTGTTGCACCAACTGTAGCTCTCACTTGATTCCCAGCCATGATGTCTAGCCTCTGTAACTTCCATATCCCTTCTAATCTCTCCCATGAATCATCTCCTTGAGCCAAGAACAATTTCAGCTTCAACTCTTGCACTAAACACACCCTAGCTCAAATCCCAGGCTTAATTTCACTTCAACTACAGCTGCATTTGGTTTGCAACCTCCCCTGTGTATGCTCTCATGAACTGCATCTCAGTTCCAGCTCCCCACAAAAGCTACAATCCTAGCCTGCACATCTCACCACCATTTGACATTCCTAGCTGCAGCTTCAATGCCGTCCAACTTTGCTCATCACCTGCAGTTGACCTGTTTCAGCATCAACTAGTTCCCTGTTATCATTCTCGCTGCAACACCAACACACACAATCAGCTCCAAATCCCATATCTCTGCAGCACCAACTGCAACTCCTAGCTTCATTGCTTTGCCTTCACTGTTGCGACTACACATCTCATTCACAGCCTCCTATCCTGCAGTCCAATTCCAATAACACCAGCGCAATCACCAGTAATCACTTCAATTCATGTATAGCTTCCCTGCAATTCCTTGTGACTGCAGATTCCACCAGAACTGCACCTACAATTCATGTAGCTGCAACCACTTCAGTTGCACCAGCAATATCACCATCTTGAATAATCAAACCCCAACTGCCATCTGCTTCATCACCACTGCCAAGCTCGAGTTACACAACACCCCAAACTCGGGCAACAACCTTCACTATCATTCGCGCGCACACCAGCCGTGCCTGTAGATGTATCATGTCTAGCCGTTCATTTCCTGCAATACACACCTTCCTAACAACCAGAATTCCAACCACTCTCAGCTGCCACAAACAATCCTTGCACTGAGTTCATATCGACCACCAACTTGCAGCTGTATCTAGCTACAAACCCATTACAAAGCACCTCCAACTGCTTTTGCTCAGGCCATCATTTGCAGCATCAACCTCAATTGTGCTACTGCCAAGCTTCAACTGCTCCTTCATGTTCTTAACCTCATGAGACAGCAACAGTGCCTCACTGCCATAGCTCACTGCAACTCCATCTTGATGAAGTTCCAAGTCCCTTCTTAAACTTAGTTCAATCACAAAGAGCCCATTTAATCCCTTGTACTCTATACCCTGTTTAACAACTCAACAGACCCATTCATACACACCATGGGTAGAATCAACACACCCCTCAAAGCCATGTTTAATCTCTCCCTGAATTTCTCTCTTGGTTTCACCATTAGCATCCATTGATTCCTCTTCCACCATCAATCCTTTCAATTCCTGCCTCCTCAATCTCACAGCGTCAACAAACCCAGCCAACAGATCCCCTTTCTCACAGCAACACTTCCAAGTTCTCGCTCAAACCCCAATTCGAACATTCACCCCTAATTCTTCGAGACTACAACATCAGATTTAAAACCCCAATCGACTCACTCGATCAATTACATCAACATGTCTTGCTACTTTCTCTTCCATTGCTTATGACTGCGCCTCTTTCTTGATTTCAGATCTCGGACACAAACCGTTGTAACTCTCAATTTCAGGCAATGATTGAATGATGAGAGTTTCTCGATTTAGGGTTATAGAAGTATGGTTATAGTTGGTGTTCGGTCACCTGATGAGTGCCAAATATTGCATATTCATACACCTTTTCATTGGCACTTAACTCATCTTTCGCGCTTCAAAGTCATATATTATCCCAAATTCTGCATTTTTACCATTTTCAAGAATAAATATTTGTATTAATTAATTTTGTGTTTTTAAGTACTAAATAAAGCTTGGAAGAATTGAGAAGACAAAAGAGAAGAAAGTTGGAAGCGTTGCAACCCGCTCGCACATCAGTGGCAACCTATTTACAAATTCATGGGATTAAACAACCCATGATCCAAAACTCATGATCCAAAACCCAAGACCCAAATCCATTTCCACCTCACCCCCATTGGATTCTTTCCAAAACATCCACCTCACCCCCATTGGATTCTTTCCAAAACATCCACCTCACCCCATTCTCTCACTCAATCACTCCCAATTTGTTTCCCACAACCAAATATATTCCATCAATTAAGAAAACATGTTTTGTTGAGTGGATGAGTGCCAAAATTCGGATCCAAGTGCTTGAGGGAATTTTGTGTATAAATAGAGAGGGTTGTTGTGTTGAAAAACCATCCAAGAATAGCTTGTTCATGTTAGTTTATCAAATTTAAGTTTTGTTGTAATGTTCTTCATGTTCTAGTTTCATTTACTAGGGTTTAGATGAAGCCCTAATCTCATTGGTATGTATTCATATCTTGTATCTTGTTCTTGAAAGTTTAGAATTGTTTAAAGATATAATTTAATCCAAGTTTGTCAACATCTTGCTCCCACAATGTATGCCATGTATCCATTGTAGTTAGAATATCTCTATGTTGATTATGCTACAACTCATGCTTAACCAAATATTGATCTTTAGATTAGTTGTGCTTAATTAGACAATTAATGCTTTGGAGAAATACTTTAGTTGTGATTAAATTATCCATTGGAGAAACACCTTAGTTATACGGTAGACTTGAATCTACTATAAGGACAAGAATAATATTACAAGTTGAATGCATATCATAGGTTATTGGTGGATTTGAATACCCTAGTATCCATATTATCATTGTTTACATATCTTGCTATTTGCATCTTTTACTTTTATTATTTCAGTCACTTGAAAATCATATCGTCGTATCGACAAAAACAAACCCCTTTTGGTTACTCTCTGAATCAGGATTTAGAATCAACTTCTACACTCTCCAAGTCTCTGTGGTTCGACCTGTGCTTGCCCTGTGTTGCTTGTCGACACTGTGCACTTGTAGTTTATACAATAGTAGGTATCTTTCCGAGCCTACCAAGTTTTTGGCGCCGTTGCCGGGGATCTGGTAGCGGTGTAGTTGAAATTTCTGTCTCATGTCACTGTTCATAAATTGTCTCCTGGAACTGTAGCATTTTACTGTAGCTAAAACAATGTACTAATGTCGATATTACTGTAGCATATTCAAGAACACAAAAAAAAAAAAAACAAAAACAAAGGCATGCGAATTTGGAAATTAAATGAAAGTCGCACTTCAACAAAAAAAAAAGCGCGGTGTCGTTTGTGAACAACAGTTGTCGTTTGTAGCGCAGTGTCGTTTGTGAACAATAGTAGTAATGTGATGTCGTTGTTAAACAACGATAGCGCGAGTGTCATTTGTGAACAACAGAAACGCAAGATCGTTTACAACAACACGAGCCTTATATCGTTTCTTGAAGAATAATTGTGCAAGGTTGTAGTGGAAGTCAAGGCGGAAAAAAAAAAAAAAAAGAGTGTATTTTATTTATTTATTTTTAGATTGTATTAGGATTTCTCTATTATTGTAATTTTCTATTTCTTTTTTTTTTTTTTTTTTTTTTTTTTTTTTTGGACTTTGGACTTGGACATTCTTTTATTATTATTATTATTTTTAAAACCAACGGAAGGGTAGTATTAAATATCAACTATTTGCAAGAGAAGGACGGTGATTACAATATCACCTCGGCCCCTCGGGTTCGTTCATGACATAGGAGTCGTGGCCCGAGTCGACAACAACGGTTCATCCCCCGTCTGGAACGGGAGGTAAGCTTGCCGAAACACTCGTGAATCCCCTGTTAGCGAGTTACTGTATTCCTTCGGTTGCATATATGTTGAGGATTTGAATACGGCTGTTTTAATTTCCTAGTAAAGGGCAAGGACTGGCCATACAAGATAAGGGATTCGGATTTCATCACCATTCTCTTCTTGCCCGCCTTAGGAAAACGATACATACGCGAACCTAAGCTTTAAAATTTGAAGTAGAACAAGACCTATAAGGTAACGAGCTTAGTAGGACAGTCATTCGGAAAATATTGGTTACTCTTTAAGCATACTTCAAAGTTCATGATAGTTTCTGAAAATTGAATGCGTGACTGCGCCGCCTTAGAATGCGGTGAGGCCTTGGGTATCAAAGCTCCAGCAGCTTCCCTCGCCTCTATTCAATTTACTTAAACTCGGATTGACTCCAGAGGAGTTTTCTCAGATTGTAACGAATTCCATTTCGAAGGAATAGAAGCTGGTCTAGAAAACAATCTAAGTGGAGCCATCATGCTTTTTGTTTGCTAGAAATCAGTAGGTTTACTGTGGTGGAGTCAGCCTTGTTTGTGATTGAATAAAACTTCCCTTCCTTGTTTGTGGTATTCTATTTTTTTTTATTTTTATTTTCTCCATTAATTTTATTATTAAAAAAAAAATGGTCTCTGTACCTCCCAATCTCTGCAACAAGCCTAGTGCTAGTTAGAGATCATGTCAGGATTTTGGTCTGCAACTGGGAATGAATACAGACACAATGGACACCTTGCACATGTGCATGCTTCATATTTTGAGAACCCCATAGATCATGGTATTAATAACTTTAGGGAAAATTATGGACCTTTTCAAGGTCCCGAGACACAATATATAGACCCTAGTTGTTATCCACATATGTATCACTCACATCCAGGGGATGCGGAGCAATTCTATACTCCCCTGAGCCCTTATATGCAATCTGTGATGGAAAATCTCAAATTCATGGAACAAAATAATGCTAGATCTGAATTGCAAGCATTGCATGATCATCCATATAGCAACATCCATGAATTTTCCTTCAATAGTGAATCTCATGCATCACCATGTACTGAATATTCATATGAAAATGAGATACCTACTATTGATGACTCTCCTTTCATTGAACAACATAATGAAATTTTAGAATTTGATCAAAACCTTGTGCAATATCAAAAGTTAACCGACCAAAGGTTTGCGAGTTTAGAACTCAAAATGAGTCAAATCCTTGATGCACTAAATGAGGAGAGGAAAGAAGTTCATGATGATATGTTTGTTATCCCTACTGAATTAAATGTCGAGAATTGTATGTCAAGTCCTACTCATGTAACTAATATTGAATATGAGCCTCACCTAGAAAAGAATGAGTTGACTGAAAACAAAGTTTTTAATAGGGATGAGTATGCATACTACTCTGATGATGATGATGATGATGTTATGTTAGAAGAACATGTTTTTACTGAAAATATTGTTTCCTTTGGGTTCAGAGACATTAGGCTTCTCTGCCTCGACCTTAATGAATGATGTTTATTCTAATGTTCCATATACATGTGATGTGGTTACTAATCTTGAGCCTGTGCAGTTATCCTGTGAAAGAGAGCATGATACACAACTTGTTTGTGACTTAGAAAATGTTGAATCTTCTGTAGACACCAATGAAACTATGCATGGAAATAACTTTAATGTGTCCGATTCTCTGCCTAAGTCACAATGTGAAGTTTCTTGTGATATTCCTATGCATGAAACTGAAGTTCTAGGGGATGATTGTGAACTGGGGCTTATTGATTTGTTTTATGAGCATGAGCATGATGTTGTACTTGTGTCTGACATAGGTAATTTTGAATCTCCTGTCGACACTAATGATCTTATGCATCAAAATATAATTGACGTGTCTGATTCTCTACCTAGGTCACAACATTGTGATGTCTCTTTGGATTTGTATATGCATGAGAATAAAACTTTGGATGATGATTATTATGAACTAGGTCTTGATGAATTGTTCTATGAATGTGAGCATACTGTCACACTTGTAGATGACTTAGGAGATGTAAATGTAACTAATGATAAGGGTACTCTTGATCTCATCCATATGAGCAACTTAGACGTACCTACTCTCCTGCTTAAGTCACCAACTGATGGTCTTGCACTGGACCTAAAAATTGTTCCTTTTAAGTGTCTTTGAATCAATGTTGTTGACAATTCCAAACCTAGGGTTAGAGTTATATGCATCTCAAATTCTTTTGTACTTTTTGTCCACTAAATATCCTGTTATTGAGAAGTCATATCTGGAATACCCTCATGTTTTTCTGCCCATCCCTGACAAAATCCACTTTGAACTAGATCTTGTGCATGATGAACCCCTGAAATTGTTAGATTTTGTGCTCAAAAACACATCTATTGACAAGTTCAGGTTTGGGGGTAATGTTTTCACACTTGCAGTCTTACTTGCATTGTTGTGTTATAATTGTGTAAGGATGTTGTTGTTTTCACACTCCGTCTTTTGGGTTGATCCTCAACTTTTTAGATTGTTAGTGTATGGTGAATTTTTATTGTATATAATCCAGTAATTAATTTTTGAATCTTCTTCATATACATGTGTGCTAACCAAACTTTTTGTCTTGCGCTCATATTGTTTGCTCTCAAAGCATTCATTCAATTATGGTTAGCACCACCCTTTCTGCATCGGGTAATCTCTTTCCTTTAAATCTTCTCTACCTTGTTCTCTTGATATGTGTTCTTATCATCTTTTGAAACATTGAGGACAATGTTAGATTTAGGTTTGGGGGTGTGTTTTGCATATAGACTTTTTAGTCTTTTATTAAAAAAATCAAATTAGTCTTTTATTAAAAAAAAAAAAATCAAAAATCAAAAATCAAAATTTTTCTGATGACCAGCTGTGGAGCGGGTCTTTTGTATGTTTTTTTTTCCTTTGTAGTCTTTTGCATTTTTTTTATGACCAGCTGTGGAGCGGGTCTTTTGTAGGATCTTTTGTAGTCTTTTGCATTTTTTGTAGTGTGTTTTCTATGACCAGCTGTGTAGCGGGTCTTGCAGTCTTTTGTTTCTATGACCAGCTGTGTAGCGGGTCTTCTGTTGTCTTTTAAGACCAGCTGTGTAGCGGGTCTCAAAAAAAATAAATATCGGATCTTGTGGTTGGTATCTGATGACCAGCTGTGTAGCGGGTCACTAAAAAAAAAAATGATGACCAACTGTATAGCGGGTCTTAAAAGAAAAAAAAAAAAAAAATTGGTTACAAATTTTCATGGTTCTACGAAATTCCGAAGTTCATCATCTACAGTTGAAGACCGAAGACGAAGACATTTCTATGGACGTTCTGAAATTGGAGAAGGTTTTGTGGGTACATCTTTGGTAGGCCCTCACGAGACTACAACTCGTCCACTAGGGACACCTAGGGGTTTAAAGGCTTAGTGCATACGCTAAATGCATTCGAGAGACCAGCGACAGTGGTATAGTTAGGATTTCTGGATTTCTGTTTCACTTGAGGACAAGTAAAATTCAGGTTTGGGGGTATCTGATGAGTGCCAAATATTGCATATTCATACACCTTTTCATTGGCACTTAACTCATCTTTCGCGCTTCAAAGTCATATATTATCCCAAATTCTGCATTTTTACCATTTTCAAGAATAAATATTTGTATTAATTAATTTTGTATTTTTAAGTACTAAATAAAGCTTGGAAGAATTGAGAAGACAAAAGAGAAGAAAGTTGGAAGCGTTGCAACCCGCTCGCGCATCAGTGGCAACCTATTTACAAATTCATGGGATTAAACAACCCATGATCCAAAACTCATGATCCAAAACCCAAGACCCAAATCCATTTCCACCTCACCCCCATTGGATTCTTTCCAAAACATCCACCTCACCCCCATTGGATTCTTTCCAAAACATCCACCTCACCCCCATTCTCTCACTCAATCACTCCCAATTTGTTTCCCACAACCAAATATATTCCATCAATTAAGAAAACATGTTTTGTTGAGTGGATGAGTGCCAAAATTCGGATACAAGTGCTTGAGGGAATTTTGTGTATAAATAGAGAGGGTTGTTGTGTTGAAAAACCATCCAAGAATAGCTTGTTCATGTTAGTTTATCAAATTTAAGTTTTGTTGTAATGTTCTTCATGTTCTAGTTTCATTTACTAGGGTTTAGAAGAAGCCATAATCTCATTGGTATGTATTCATATCTTGTATCTTGTTCTTGAAAGTTTAGAATTGTTTAAAGATATAATTTAATCCAAGTTTGTCAACATCTTGCTCCCACAATGTATGCCATGTATCCATTGTAGTTAGAATATCTCTATGTTGATTATGCTACAACTCATGCTTAACCAAATATTGATCTTTAGATTAGTTGTGCTTAATTAGACAATTAATGCTTTGGAGAAATACTTTAGTTGTGATTAAATTATCCATTGGAGAAACACCTTAGTTATACGGTAGACTTGAATCTACTATAAGGACAAGAATAATATTACAAGTTGAATGCATATCATAGGTTATTGGTGGATTTGAATACCCTAGTATCCATATTATCATTGTTTACATATCTTGCTATTTGCATCTTTTACTTTTATTATTTCAGTCACTTGAAAATCATATCGTCGTATCGACAAAAACAAACCCCTTTTGGTTACTCTCTGAATCAGGATTTAGAATCAACTTCTACACTCTCCAAGTCTCTGTGGTTCGACCTGTGCTTGCCCTGTGTTGCTTGTCGACACTGTGCACTTGCAGTTTATACAATAGTAGGTATCTTTCCGAGCCTACCAAGTTTTTGGCGCCGTTGCCGGGGATCTGGTAGCGGTGTAGTTGAAATTTCTGTCTCATGTCACTGTTCATAAATTGTCTCCTGGAACTGTAGCATTTTACTGTAGCTAAAACAATGTACTAATGTCGATGTTACTGTAGCATATTCAAGAACACAAAAAAAAAAAAACAAAAACAAAAACAAAGGCATGCCCAGAACAGTCGCACTTCAACAGCAGTAGCGCAGTGTCGTTTGTGAACAGCAGTAGCGCAGTGTCGTTTGTGAACAATAGTAGCGCAGTGTCGTTGTTAAACAGCAGTAGCGCAGTGTCATTTGTGAACAATAGTAGCGCAGTGTCGTTTTTTTTTCGCTCCGCCTTGACTTCCACTACAACCTTGGGTATCAAAGCTCCAGCAGCTTCCCTCGCCTCTGTTCAATTTACTTAAACTCGGATTTATTCCAGAGGAGTTTGCTCAGATTGTAACGAATTCCATTTCGAAGGAATAGATGCTGGTCTAGAAAAAAATCTAAGTGGAGCCATCATGCTTTTTGTTTGCTAGAAATCAGTAGGTTTACTGTGGTGGAGTCAGCCTTGTTTGTGATTGAGTAGAACTTCCCTTCCTTGTTTGTGGTATTTATTTTTATTTTCTCCATTAATTTTATTATTAAAAAAAAATGGTCTTTGTACCTCCCAATCTCTGCAACAAGCCTAGTGCTAGTTAGAGATCATGTCAGGATTTTGGTCTGCAACTGGGAATGAATACATACACAATGGACACCTTGCACATGTGCATGCTTCATATTTTGAGAACCCCATAGATCATGGTATTAATAACTTTAGGGAAAATTATGGACCTTTTCAAGGTCCCGAGACACAATATATAGACCCTAGTTGTTATCCACATATGTATCACTCACATCCAGGGGATGCGGAGCAATTCTATACTCCCCTGAGCCCTTATATGCAATCTGTGATGGAAAATCTCAAATTGATGGAACAAAATAATGCTAGATCTGAATTGCAAGCATTGCATGATCATCCATATAGCAACATCCATGAATTTTCCTTCAATAGTGAATCTCATGCATCACCATGTACTGAATATTCATATGAAAATGAGATACCTACTATTGATGACTCTCCTTTCATTGAACAACATAATGAAATTTTAGAATTTGATCAAAACCTTGTGCAATATCAAAAGTTAACTGACCAAAGGTTTGCGAGTTTAGAACTCAAAATAAGTCAAATCCTTGATGCACTAAATGAGGAGAGGAAAGAAGTTCATGATGAGATGTTTGTTATCCCTACTGAATTAAATGTCGAGAATTGTATGTCAAGTCCTACTCATGTAACTAATATTGAATATGAGCCTCACCTAGAAAAGAATGAGTTGACTGAAAACAAAGTTTTTAATAGGGATGAGTATGCATACTACTCTGATGATGATGATGATGATGTTATGTTAGAAGAACATGTTTTTACTGAAAATATTGTCGAACCTTTGGGTTCAGAGACATTAGGCTTCTCTGCCTCGACCTTAATGAATGATGTTTATTCTAATGTTCCATATACATGTGATGTGGTTACTAATCTTGAGCCTGTGCAGTTATCCTGTGAAAGAGAGCATGCTACACAACTTGTTTGTGACTTAGAAAATGTTGAATCTTCTGTAGACACCAATGAAACTATGCATGGAAATAACTTTAATGTGTCCGATTCTCTGCCTAAGTCACAATGTGAAGTTTCTTGTGATATTCCTATGCATGAAACTGAAGTTCTAGGGGATGATTGTGAACTGGGGCTTATTGATTTGTTTTATGAGCATGAGCATGATGTTGTACTTGTGTCGACATAGGTAATTTTGAATCTCCTGTCGACACTAATGATCTTATGCATCAAAATATAATTGACGTGTCTGATTCTCTACCTAGGTCACAACATTGTGATGTCTCTTTGGATTTGTATATGCATGAGAATAAAACTTTGGATGATGATTATTATGAACTAGGTCTTGATGAATTGTTCTATGAATGTGAGCATACTGTCACACTTGTAGATGACTTAGGAGATGTAAATGTAACTAATGATAAGGGTACTCTTGATCTCATCCATATGAGCAACTTAGACGTACCTACTCTCTCGCTTAAGTCACCAACTGATGGTCTTGCTTTGGACCTAAAAATTGTTCCTTTTAAGTGTCTTTGAATCAATGTTGTTGACAATTCCAAACCTAGGGTTAGAGTTATATGCATCTCAAATTCTTTTGTACTTTTTGTCCACTAAATATCCTGTTATTGAGAAGTCATATCTGGAATACCCTCATGTTTTTCTGCCCATCCCTGACAAAATCCACTTTGAACTAGATCTTGTGCATGATGAACCCCTGAAATTGTTAGATTTTGTGCTCAAAAACACATCTATTGACAAGTTCAGGTTTGGGGGTAATGTTTTCACACTTGCAGTCTTACTTGCATTGTTGTGTTATAATTGTGTAAGGATGTTGTTGTTTTCACACTCCGTCTTTTGGGTTGATCCTCAACTTTTTAGATTGTTGGTGTATGGTGAATTTTTATTGTATATAATCCAGTAATTAAATTTTGAATCTTCTTCATATATATGTGTGCTAACCAAACTTTTTGTCTTGCGCTCATATTGTTTGCTCTCAAAGCATTCATTCAATTATGGTTAGCACCACCCTTTCTGCATCGGGTAATCTCTTTCCTTTAAATCTTCTCTACCTTGTTCTCTTGATATGTGTTCTTATCATCTTTTGAAACATTGAGGACAATGTTAGATTTAGGTTTGGGGGTGTGTTTTGCATATAGACTTTTTAGTCTTTTATTAAAAAAATCAAATTAGTCTTTTATTAAAAAAAAAAAAATCAAAAATCAAAAATCAAAATTTTTCTGATGACCAGCTGTGGAGCGGGTCTTTTGTATGTTTTTTTTTCCTTTGTAGTCTTTTGCATTTTTTTTATGACCAGCTGTGGAGCGGGTCTTTTGTAGTCTTTTGCATTTTTTGTAGTGTGTTTTATATGACCAGCTGTGTAGCGGGTCTTGCAGTCTTTTGTTTCTATGACCATTTTGTGTAGCGGGTCTTTGTTGTCTTCTAAGACCAGCTGTGTAGCGGGTCTCAAAAAAAAAAATATCGGATCTTGTGGTTGGTATCGATGACCCGGGTCGGGTCACTAAAAAAAAATGATGACCAAATTGGTCTTAAAAAAAAAAATAAAATTGGTTACAAATTTTCATGGTTCTACGAAATTCGAAGTTCATCATCTACAGTTGAAGACCGAAGACGAAGACATTTCTATGGATGTTCTGAAATTGGAGAAGGTTTTGTGGGTACATCTTTGGTAGGCCCTCACGAGACTACAACTCGTCCACTAGGGACACCTAGGGGTTTAAAGGCTTAGTACATACGCTAAATGCATTCGAGAGACCAACGACAGTGGTATAGTTAGGATTTACGATTTTGTTTCACTTGAGGACAAGTAAAATTCAGGTTTGGGGTATTTGATGAGTGCCAAATATTGCATATTCATACACCTTTTCATTGGCACTTAACTCATCTTTCGCGCTTCAAAGTCATATATTATCCCAAATTCTGCATTTTTACCATTTTCAAGAATAAATATTTGTATTAATTAATTTTGTGTTTTTAAATACTAAATAAAGCTTGGAAGAATTGAGAAGACAAAAGAGAAGAAAGTTGGAAGCGTTGCAACCCGCTGTGCATCAGTGGCAACCTATTTACAAATTCATGGGATTAAACAACCCATGATCCAAAACTCATGATCCAAAACCCAAGACCCAAATCCATTTCCACCTCACCCCCATTGGATTCTTTCCAAAACATCCACCTCACCCCCATTGGATTCTTTCCAAAACATCCACCTCACCCCCATTCTCTCACTCAATCACTCCCAATTTGTTTCCCACAACCAAATATATTCCATCAATTAAGAAAACATGTTTTGTTGAGTGGATGAGTGCCAAAATTCGGATCCAAGTGCTTGAGGGAATTTTGTGTATAAATAGAGAGGGTTGTTGTGTTGAAAAACCATCCAAGAATAGCTTTTTCATGTTAGTTTATCAAATTTAAGTTTTGTTGTAATGTTCTTCATGTTCTAGTTTCATTTACTAGGGTTTAGATGAAGCCCTAATCTCATTGGTATGTATTCATATCTTGTATCTTGTTCTTGAAAGTTTAGAATTGTTTAAAGATATAATTTAATCCAAGTTTGTCAACATCTTGCTCTCACAATGTATGCCATGTATCCATTGTAGTTAGAATATCTCTATGTTGATTATGCTACAACTCATGCTTAACCAAATATTGATCTTTAGATTAGTTGTGCTTAATTAGACAATTAATGCTTTGGAGAAATACTTTAGTTGTGATTAAATTATCCATTGGAGAAACACCTTAGTTATACGGTAGACTTGAATCTACTATAAGGACAAGAATAATATTACAAGTTGAATGCATATCATAGGTTATTGGTGGATTTGAATACCCTAGTATCCATATTATCATTGTTTACATATCTTGCTATTTGCATCTTTTACTTTTATTATTTGAGGTCACTTGAAAATCATATCGTCGTATCGACAAAAACAAACCCCTTTTGGTTACTCTCTGAATCAGGATTTAGAATCAACTTCTACACTCTCCAAGTCTCTGTGGTTCGACCTGTGCTTGCCCTGTGTTGCTTGTCGACACTGTGCACTTGTAGTTTATACAATAGTAGGTATCTTTCCGAGCCTACCATCACCTCGATAAGGGCCACCCATCTAGCATCCCCCTAACCATTGCTGGATGCCTTTTAGTACTTCTCTAGAAGAGAGTCACCCCTTAACCTTGGCTCATCTCCCAATAATGTTTGCCTGTGAAATGACCTTTCTGCCCATTTATCTCAAAATGAGTGTTTTCTTCTTCTTTTGCTCCATATGACTCCAAAGCACCTATTAAACTCAAAAGCGACCATAAGATACATAATTTCCACGAAAAGTAGCAAAGAAAGCATAAATACGAAATATAAAATAAGGTGTTTTAGACACCTATCATGTGATTTTGGGTTTAGTCCAAACCAAGGGTACAAGCCTGTGAAGAAGGCTAACTCTCTTCCTTTGATTTATCTTATGAATGAAGAGATTAAAGTGGACAGTTCATGGAAGTTATGATTCTTGTTGGATTTGTAAATGGAGCTAAGAAAAGAGAAGGTGATGTTATTGGGTATTATAAGAAGCTGAGCAGATGGGCTCTGGTGGTTTCAAGCTAGGATGGATGATGTGTTCTTGAAGTTCAAAAGTGGATCTGTTGTTAAGGAATTGAGAATTGGCTGGGCTTGTGTTGGTGCTAGAATGGAGGTGGAGCTCAGGTGGTTTCAAGCTAGGATGGATGGTGTTTTGAATTGGATCTGTTGTTAAGGAATGAGAATTGGCCGGGCTTGTGTTGGTGCTAGAAGAGGTGGAGCAGAATTATGTGAATAGAGAAAGAACTGTCCATGGAGAATGAATCTGTGTGTTGGTTGTTGTTGCATAATGGCATTGCAGGAAATAGCAACTGAAGCCAATGCTTTGCTGGGAGTGTGAAACTGGAGCTGCAAGGGACTGAGATAGCTGGTGATGTTGGTTGCTACCAAGGGAAGTTATAGATAAACATGGAGGAGTCTTGGTAATGCAGTGATCGAATGGAGCTCGAGAGGGAGCTGCAATCACTGCGAATGATTCACTGAGATGGAGCTGAAATTGCAGGTTATAGAGGTGGTAGTTACTATGTTTTCAGGGTATGAAAGTGCAGTGTTGGTACTGTTGCCTTGAACTGAGAATGGTGTTACAGGCTAGACGCATGGAAGGTTGCTGGTACAGTTAAGATGGTGCAAGACTACAGGTGGTGATTTTACTGAGTTTGGGTTCTGGTGCAACTGAATTGCAGGTGATCTCGCAGTGGTGCTGGTGATTGAGGGAGGTGATGTGAGTTGTTGGTAATCTGTCATGGAAATGAGGAGAATGTGTGGAATGAGAATTCTTGTGGTTGAACTCTTGAGGTTGGGAAATGTTGAGCTGGTTTGAGAGAAGTGTTGGAGTTGGACATGGCCTGGTAAATGATTGATCAAACTCAATTGGATTGTTGCTGCTAGTATAACATGAAGTATGGAGTTGATGATGTGGTTACAAGGGTCATGAGAGTTGTAAACTGAGACTGGAGGATGGTACAACTACAGGTAGTAATGGAATTATTAAAGATGAGAAGATGAAATGGTGGACTGAGCAGGTGGAGTTGCATTGAGTTGCTGGTGGTGGTCGCTACAGATGTAGCTGCAGCTGACAGTTGCTGAGGCGGTCATGTGAAAGAGTTGCAGCTGTTAATCAGGTTTGCTTTGAAAGCAATAGAGTCGAGGAACCTGAGATTGGGACGGATGCAATGGAGCATATGCAATAGTCAGGTGCTTTGCTGCTGTTGAGCAGTGGTGTTGCAGTTGAGTCATGAATTGCAGGTGGATTGAGAAATGGATACTGGTGGTTGCTGCAAGGGAGTGATATGCAACTTCATTGCAGAGAGGTATGGCCTGAGGCAGTGAGAAGTGACAGAATTCCAGAACTGCAGAAACAATGCGAAAAGTGAGCATAAATGGCGAGACGGTGAGCATAGGCCGAGTTGCCGGATTTCGGAACTTGAAGCATGGATCACAATATTTCAGTGAATCATGAAGGTGGTATGAGTCGAATGGAAGAGTTGGAGGTCGGATATGGGAGCTACGAGTCGCGCTTTTGGGTGCGTTTTCGCAAGAACAAGGAATTGGTTTAGGTGGTATTTTGTGAATGTTTGAATTGCAGAGAAATGGAGTTGAGCTTCTGGGAGTGTGCACTTGCCTGGTGAAGTCTTCCAATGCTTCAAGTGATCGAAGAAAATTTTCCGGTGACCGGATTCTAGCGCCGATGACCGGATTCCGACGATGACGTCAGTAATTCCGATGACCAGTTTTGGACCCTAAATTCCAGAGACATATTTCTCACACATGGGCTTGGTGGACTAATAGATGGACGTGGAATTGAAGATTTTGAATGCTAGACCTAATTTTGGAACAAGAAGAGCTATAAAAGAGAAGTCTTTTCTCAAAACCTAATGTCTTTTATCTTATATTATAATCTTCTACTTTGTTCTAGGGTTTAGAAACATGTTATGGTTTCTTCTTCTTCTTGTTATGAAATCCTTGAACATGAGTACTTAAATTTTATTATTGGTTATGGAATAATTGGATTTCACAAAGCATGATTCTTTGATTCAATATATTAGTTTTGTCTCATATTTATCGTTTACAATTCTCTGAAAATATAGTTGTATGATTTGAATGCTAGTTTGATCGAGTCGCGAATCGGTTGAGTTTGTTTTCACATCTATTGCTAGTTTAGGGTTTATTATACGTAAAAGTGATATTCCTTGAATACAAGTAGCATAAATATGATTATGGTTTGTAGTGATATATTCTTATGATCATATGTGAATCATAACCTTTGTTAATTTGAATTAGTGCGCTTTCCACGTTAAATTGCTTTGATTGTCCTGATTTCATAGAACTTAATGCATCTATGGAATTAAACTTGATTAGTGCTTTTACACGTTAGGTTGTTCTTTTAGATAGAACTCATACTCGCATCTTTTAATGTGTTTGTTGATGACAAAAGGAGATTAGCGGGATATTCTTGCGATCAAGATATTCTAGGGCTTTTGATAAAAGTTGAGATTAAATATCAATTCTAATTATTGTTTTGAAAGCATGTTAGTGAATGAAGATGAATCCTTAACCAATATCTTTTCTATTTGATTTGTTTGCTTATTTATTTACTTGCTTTTATTTTATTCTAGTATATAAAAATCAGAAAACTCCCGGTATTTTATATAGGAAACCGAAACAACGAGACAACCTAGACCTCTCTGTGGGGTCGATCCTTTCTTGCCATTGCTATATTTATATTATGAGTAGTAATAAAGTGTCAATTATTTTTGACGCATACGACAACGATCAAATTTTGGCGCCGTTATCGGGGAGGCAACGGTTGTCCCTTGTTTTTGGTTTTTTATTTTTGTTTTTGTTTTGTTTTTAGTTTTTCTTATTTTCTGATTTTGACATAGTTTTGAGAATCGTATTTCAGGTACCTATTATGGACGGAGCATATTGGAACAAAGGGTACGGTTATCAACCTCAAGAACACTATGACAACTATCACCCTTATGGGGAGTACAATCAAAACCAATCCTTTGGTTATGGTCAATACTCCACGTACCCTTTGAGTTATTCTCATACATATCAACCTTCTTATGGTGGTTATGTAAGTGAGCAACCACAAAGAGGGGAGAATAGTTGTGCTTCTCTTAATTTTTCCTCTAGTTTGGTACATGAGATGCAACGATTTATGGCCATCATGGAGTCAATTTGTAGACAACCAAGCATGGAACCAGTTTCATCGACCGAATGTGCTAATAGTATGTTTAGCCAAATTTCTGATCGTAGTTATGATCATTCACCCATTCAAAGGGAAGATAATTGGCCTAGCAATACTGAGGTAAGTGATTCTACTTTGTCTATGTCGAATGAGTTTTACCAACAAATGGAATGCTATTTTCAGAACTTGGATGGATCACTCCAAGAGCTTCAACAAAGTGTTTCATATTTAAGACAAGGCATTGAAGAATACAAAGAAGACATGCACAATTCTGCGAAAGACCAATCTTTGGGAAGTGGTAGCCAATCTTATGATAGTGACGATAACTATGAAAGTACATCGCTTGAACCAATTTATGGTGACATCCCCGAGGAGTCGACAATGGAGTCTCTTTGCAATCAAAGTGAAGTAGAAAAGGACCAACCTTTGGAGATATTGGATGACATTAGTGTAGTTGATTCAATTCTTGATCTTTATAATGATCAAGAACCTATTCAAAAGGTACATGAGTATGATGAAACTAATGTTTTTCAGAATTTTGGAACATGGTTTGAGTCTAATGAAGAGGAGTATGTTGAGAATGTGACCGTTATGACCAATATTATGGAAGACCAATTGAGCTTGCAAATGATTGTAATGATGATGTTTATGTCGAGACTCCGGTTAAGGCAGAAACGGACGACAAATGGTTGCAAAGTTTGATAGAGGACCATGATATACAATAGGTGAATAGTTCACTTGAATTTTTCAAGGATGAAGAGGATTCCGTGCTACAAGAGATTGTGCGAGGTTTGGATAACCCTTTGCATATTGATTCTTCTCCTTTACCTCTTATTGGTTTGAATATATATGCTTCGAAAACATTGTTAGATGACTTTGTTTCTCGATTTCCGCCATTAGAGATACTTGATTCTCATACTATGCAGGTTTTGGAACAAGAAACCGTGAAAGTTCCCGACTCCTATATTCTTTATGCACTTCCAAGTGTGCACAACAATAAGTGTGGGGGAAACTTTTATCGGTTAATAGCTTCGTTTTTATTTTATATTACTAATATTTGTGTGAAGCTAGTGTTTGCAAAACAGGTGCTATGGGTGGATCCCCAAATTTTCAGATTGCTAATATATGGGGAATGAATCTTTCAAGAAGCTAAGTCGGGTCGTCGACTTTAAAACAAGCGCTTAGTGGGAGGCAACCCACCGGTTTTGTATCTCTTATCCTTTTGCTTTTTATTTTATTTTTGTTTCGTTTATTTATTTTTTATTGTTTTCATATCTTATTTTCATCCCCATGTTTAATTTCATTAAGTCCATAATCTATCTTAGAAGAGAATTATGATGAATACCTTTTCGTCAGAAAATTTCAAACTGCGCGTAGTTCAGTCCAGAGACCATAACTGTCATCCCATTTATCAAAACACTGTGAAATTTTGACACTGTGTAGAAAACACATAGGTGAACAACTTTTGTGAAATGGAGTTTTTCCAACTTCCTTACCAATTTGTACAGTTTTTGCGTTTTATCTGCTGATTACGTCAGAACTTTCGGTTTTACACATTGAGGACAATGTGAAGTTTAAGTGTGGGGGAGTATTTATATGTTTGTATAGTTTGTTTTAGTTTGTTTTATGCCATTAAAAAAAAAGAAAAAAAGAAACCAAGAAAAATTTGTGCTTTTTGAACTCCGAAATCTAGAAACTTGTGCCTTTAGGATGACACCATTAGTGGATGGAACCATTTTGAATGCAGGAGTTGAGGAACCAATTAACTAAAAGGGACGAACATAGTCAGAAATCACAATTAACATGATATTTGTTACCATATCTCGGAATATCACCATATCACATTCTATTTTTATTTTTCCATATTTATCTATTGTTCTCTAAGTGCTTTGGTGGGTCACTAAAAATCGAGTTGTTATTATTGCTAGGATGAAATAGAGTGATTAAGTTACTAGAAAAAAAAAAAAAAAAAGACCGACCAATTAGAACAAACGGAATAAAAAGGACACTTGGGAATAACAGTATGTGTGAAACGTAGTCCTTGTCTCCGTCGCCTAAACAAGCGTGGAATGAAGGATCCAAGGCAACTATCATGTACTTGCTGAAAAAAAGCATGCGCTTTGATCCAAAAGATTGAATCATGCTGTCTAAAAGAAAAGAAAAAAAAAAGAAGAAAAAAAAAGTGAAAGAAAAAAGTGAAAAAGAAAAAGAAAAGAAAGTATTATATTGGTTGAATAAAGTCACTTCTGGTTCCCTTGTATATGCCAGTGAGTTGATGTAGAATTCAAACCAAGTAGCTCAATCCAATAGGGCATAGGTTCATCTTAGCAGTGACCTTCAGACAGATATGAGAAACATCGATCACTTGTGAACATTCCCCAACATCTACATCTATATCCACCTTCTTAATCTTTTCATTGTGATTGTGGTTTGTTAGTTTCCGAGTATTGTGGCTTGTTTGACTATCTAATTAGAGCTTTATTTACTAATTATGAATTGAATTTGCACAAGGTACCTCCTCCTGTAGTTATTTTGGATTCGTTTATTGATTTGTCACAAATAGACGGAGTTGGAAATATAGGTTTTGTAGGTAGACCTCTAGTAAACCTTCACGAGACTATAACTCGTCCACTAGGGACACCTAGGGGTTCAAAGGCTTGTTATTTATGCTAAAATTAACCGTAGCCTCGACGACACGGAGTTGTTGTATTTTTGTTTTGTTTTGTTTGCTCGAGGACTAGCAAAGATTAAGTGTGGGGTAATTTGATAAGAGCCTAAAATACATCTTTTGAATATTGATTTCCTATGCTTTTCTTAGTTATTTCTCTTGTATTTTTGTATATTACGCTTTGTTTTGCTTTTACAGGCATTTTGGAGTCATTGGGTCAAGAGAAGAAGAAATAGGTGTAAAATGGGTAAATTCGTCATTTCGTAGGAAAGTGATACTGGGAGTCCATACGAGGATAAGGGACAACCAGCTGAGTGATGCACTAAGGACAGACTGCAGAGCGTTAAGGGGCGCCTCATCCTTCCTTACAACTATTCTAGGTCGAGCAGAGATGAGACAGTTCAGAATTTCAATTTCTTTCTTGTGACAAGAGCAGCAGCTGCCGTCGTTCGAGTCATGGTTCTCGTGGGATATTTCCAAGGATTAGGACAGCTAATTGACGCCGAGATATACACAGAGCTGTGTGATTTTGGGTTTAGTCCAAACAAAGAGTACAAGCCTGTGAAGAAGGCTATCTCTCTTCCTTTGATTTATCTTATGAATGAAGAGATTAAAGTGGTTTCCCAGAGTTCATATGGGTTCATGAGCATTGGGTTCTTGATGGATTTGTAAATGGTAGCTAAGAAAAGAAAAGTCTATGGAGAATTTTGGGGTTTGGTTTGATACAGGAAGTCAGGGAAGAAGCCATGCTACTGCTATTGAGTTTTGGTTCTTAACTTTGAATATTTATGAATGTTTCTGAGATATGAATGATGGGTTTTGTGTGTTTACAGGGAAGGAGAAAGAATTTGATCTAAAAATCAACTGCAAGTTCATCTATGAAGCAACAGCAAAATGCATACAATGTGTTTGCTTAAAGGACAGAACTGGAAGTTATGATTCTTTCAAGGCTGTGGAGCAGGTGCTGGTGTTTTTGTTGGGTATTGTAAGCAGCTGAGCAAATGGGATCTGGTGGTTTCAAGTTAGGATGGATGTTGTGTTCTTGAAGTTCAAAAGGGGATCTGCTGTTAAGGAATTGAGAATTGTCTGGGCTTGTGTTGGTGCTAGAATGGAGGTGGAGCTCAGTGTGACAGGTGGTGTTTTGAATTGCAGGAATATGCTGCAGGAGGGAGCAGCAAAGAAGAACTGGCCATGGAGAATGAATATGTGTGTTGGTTGTTGCTGCATAATGGCATTGCAGGAAATATCAACTGAAGCCAATGCTTTGCTGGGAGTGTGAAACTGGAGCTGCAAGGGACTGAGATAGCTGGTGATGTTGGTTGCTGCCAAGGGAAGTTATAGCTAAACAGGGAGGAGTCTTGGTAATGCGGTGATCGAATGGAGCTCGAGAGGGAGATGCAGTCACTGTGAATGATTCACTGAGATAGAGCTAACATTGCAGGTTATAGAGGTGGAAGTTACGCTGGTTGCAGGGTATGAAAGTGCAGTGTTGGTATTGTTGCCTTGAACTGAGAATGGTGTTACAGGCTAGACGCAGGGAAGGTTGCTGCTACAGTTAAGCTGGTGCAAGACTACAGGTGGTGATTTTACTGAGTTTGGGTTCTGACGCAACTGAATTGCAGGTGATCTCGTAGTGGTGCTGGTGATTGAGGGAGGTGATGTGAGTTGTTGGTAATCTGTCATGGAAATGAGGAGAATGTGTGGAATGAGAATGCTTGTGGTTGAACTCTTGAGGTTGGGAAGTGTTGAGCTGGTTTGAGAGAAGTGTTGGAGTTGGACATGGCCTGGTAAATGATTGATCAAACTCAATTGGATTGTTGATGCTAGTATAGCATAAAGTATGGAGTTCATGTTGTAGTTACAAGGGTCATGAGAGTTGTGAACTGAGACTGTAGGATGGTGCAGCTACCGGTAGTAATGGAATTATTAAAGATGAGAAGCTGAAATGGTGGACTGAGCAGGTGGAGTTGCATTGAGTTGCTAGTGGTGGTCGCTACAGATGTAGCTGCAGCTGATAGTTGCCGAGGCGGTCATGTGAAAGAGTTGCAGCTGTTAATCAGGTTTGCTTTGAAAGCAATAGAGTCGAGGAACCTGAGATTGGGACGGATGCAATGGAGCATATGCAATAGTCAGGTGCTTTGCTGCTGTTGAGCAGTGGTGTTGTATTTAAGTCATGAATTGCAGGTGGTTTGAGAAATGGATACTGGTGGTTGCTGCAAGGGAGTGATATGCAACTGCATTGCAGAGAGGTATGGCCTGAGGCAGTGAGAAGTGCCAGAATTCCAGAACTGCAGAAACAGTGCGAAAAGTGAGCAGAAATGGCGAGACGGTGAGCATAGGCTGAGTTGCCGGATTTCGGAACTTGAAGCATGGATCACAATATTTCAGTGAATCATGAAGGGGGTATGAATAGAATGGAAGAGTTGGAGGTCGGATATGGGAGCTACGAGTCGCGCTTTTGGGTGCGTTTTCGCAAGAACAAGGAATTGGTTTAGGTGGTATTTTGTGAATGTTTGAATTGCAGAGAAATGGAGTTGAGCTTCTGGGAGTGTGCACTTGCCTGGTGACATCTTCCAATGCTTCAAGTGATCGGAGAAAGTTTTCCGATGGCCGGATTCCGGCGCCGATGACCGGATTCCGACGATGACGTCAGCAATTCCGGTGACCAGTTTTGGACCCAAAATTCCAGAGACATATTTCTCATACATGGGATTGGTGGACTAATAGATGGACGTGGACTTGAAGATTTTGAATGCTAGACCTAATTTTGGAACAAGAAGAGCTATAAAAGAGAAGTCTTTTCTCAAAACCTAATGTCTTTTATCTTATATTATAATCTTCTACTTTGTTCTTGGGTTTAGAAACATGTTAGGGTTTCTTCTTCTTCTTGTTATGAACTCCTTGAACATGAGTACTTAAAGTTTATTATTGGTTATGGAATAATTGGATTTCACAAAGCATGATTCTTTGATTCAATATATTAGTTTTTTCTCATATTTATCGTTTACAATTCTCTGAAAATATAGTTGTATGATTTGAATGCTAGTTTGATCGAGTCGCGAATCGGTTGAGTTTGTTTTCACATCTATTGCTAGTTTAGGGTTTATTATACGTAAAAGTGATATTCCTTGAATACAAGTAGCATAAATATGATTATGGTTTGTAGTGATATGTTCTTATGATCATATGTGAATCGTAACCTTTGTTAAATTGAATTAGTGCGCTTTCCACGTTCAATTGCTTTGATTTGCTTGATTTCATAGAACTTAATGCATCTAGGGAATTAAACTTGATTAGTGCTTTTACACGTTAGGTTGTTCTTTTAGATAGAACTCATACTCGCATCTTTTAATGTGTTTGTTGATGACAAAAGGAGATTAGCGGGATATTCTTGCGATCAAGATATTCTAGGGCTTTTGATAAAAGTTGAGATTAAATATCAATTCTAATTATTTTTTTGAAAGCATGTTAGTGAATGAAGATGAATCCTTAACCAATATCTTTTCTATTTGATTTGTTTGCTTATTTATTTACTTGATTTTATTTTATTCTAGTATATAAAAATCAGAAAACTCCCGGTATTTTATATAGGAAACCGAAACAACGAGACAACCTAGACCTCTCTGTGGGATCGATCCTTTCTTGCCCTTGCTATATTTATATTCTGAGTAGTAAGAAAGTGTAAATTATTTTTGACGCATACGACAGCGATCACACAGACAGGGGGGTATTGGTTCTAAAATTTATAAAGCAAAAGAAATAAGCAAAGTAATTAAAAGTGTAAGTTGAATTCAATAAGAGAAAATAGATCAAGGAATCCTTCTTCGCTGCAAAACAATGATTACAGTTATGTTCTTTTCCAATTTTTATTAGTCATAGATTATCACCAACCGTAGGTATAACAGCTAGATCAGTGCTAACCCCTAAATCCCTTGTATCACCGGACACGAAAGTTCTCGACTACCGGATTCTATTTACCAAACCACCTAGTAGTAGATCACTCAAGATGTAATTTAGTTAAACGCATTAAGATTTATGAATTTATTAGGTTGATATTAGTAGTTAGACTCTTAGATCAAGGTCCACTTGCTAACGTTGTTTTCACACACAATTGCTCCACGGAATCCCTCCGCAAGGTCTTGTGTTTTCTACTTATGTAAATAGTCAAAAAACGATTACTTATCCCCTAACTTTCACTAGATTTAGATCAATTAACAAATAAATTTAGTTGGCCACCCAAACGACCTATCAATCAAGCATAAACACTCATATTAGTAAAAACAAAGGATAATCATATGAAAAAATTCAAAGTAGAATTGAAACAAAACTCAAATCATATATTAAGAGATAGGAATTCATCCTTAATCAATAAGAAAATTAGCTACTCATAGTTTGGAGTTCACACAATAATAATAATAATTAAGGAAAAAAGAAAAACTTATTGAAAAAATGATGCTTGCTCCTTCCTCCAATCCTTGTGCACTTTAACTCCTTCTCCAAAGTAGATGTGTGTGTAAAGTTGTAGAAAGCTCATTTATTTATAGGCTTCAATACTCTCCATATCTTTGTAGGAAAAGATTCCACATTCCATAAGAACACCACTTTCCCAATTTGAGCCATATTCCAATTTCTAGTCCAATTCTCCAAAACTTCCAAGTTTTCATCCAATTCCCAATTCTAAGTCTTCACACCCATGAGAGAAGTCCACACAAAATTCGGCATTTTTGGTCATCGTAAAAATGGGTTTTTGGCCGGAAATCCGCCGGAATTCGTCACCATCGGCCACCTGAAAGTTCTCGACGTCGACGGAATATTCCGTCAGTCCACCGTTAGATATAACGGTCAAACATGTCAAACGTTAGTCAAAAGTTAGAGTCAGATGGCGAGTTAGATTCTTAGTCAGGCTGAGTTGGCTGATTCGCTTGGTCAGATCGGCTTATCGGGATCGTCTGGATCGGTCATCGCCGGTACTGAGTCAACTCGCCGGAGTGGAAAACCGGTCGAGTTCTGGTTGTTTACAGGGAAATTTCGGCCAATTTTTCAGACCATTCTTTCTTCACCTGTGACAAGCCTAATCATATATCTAACATTTCAATCCCGATCTATAGCAGAAACCCCTAGCTTCTCTGGCAGCAACAAAATCTCAATCATCATCTCAACCCCCATCTGAATTCCGTACCCAGTTACAGCACCACCACCTACTCTTCTCAGCTTCAAATTACCACCTCAGTTTCGTCTCGATTTAACAAACAACAAACAAACCCATCTTCTACATCTACGATTCAACAGCAAACATCAAATCCCCTTTTCCATTCGAACCCATCTTCTGAGATATCTGAAATTCATCTCAACTTAACTAGTAATTCACCAAACCCTTGAAAATCATCGAAACCCATTTTCGATCCAAACCCTTCCTCATCTCTGAAATCTCAACTTCTTCAACATCAAACCCTTATTTCAATTTTAAGATGAATTCAAGTATACATTGCTGATTTCTCTTCTTTTTTTTATCAATCCGAAACCCTCAGCTCTCACTGTGTTTCTCGATCTGATCTCTGCAATAACAGCAAATCACACACCAAAACATCATAATTTCTGCTCTCTGATATTTTTCAGCAAATCTTATCCCCATCTTTGATTCCAACCGACGACGAGAACCCATATTGAACATCATCATATTCCCAATTCATCTCGAGCTCACCGGCAGTCACAGATGCTTCTCCTTCTCAGTTTCATAAGCAAATGATTGAGTGAATTGAACTAGAGAAAAGATTTCTCATTTTTAGGTTCATCGAAACTTGAGTCCTCCCTAAAGGCCCGAAAAATCCCAGACTCTGTGCGAGCCCAGAACGGACGACTTCCACATAAAAGTACATACAATATCACATCGATACGCCACACATCAGCCTCTGTACTGTAAGATCTATGTAGAACTTCAGGTGCGACATAGTATGCACTTCCAATGATGTCATTAATCCTTTCACCTACATCATGTCGGATTAATTAGAAGTTAGAAACATATTTTCACAGCCAAAGCTAAAGAAGCCTAATTTTACTTCGGAATAATATGGTCAGCAACCAAGAGAGTAAAAACTCACTAGGTTTCACAAAATCGGACAAGACAAAATCAATGGCCTTCAATTGCGAGTTTTCATCAGCAAAAAATTCTGATTCAATCAAACCACTACACTTAGTTAGCAATATAAAAAAAGTAAAAGAACAAAAATGTTAAGAGAACGAAATAACTCGTGTGTTAGGTAAGATAACTTGAAACAAGATCCATGCCAATCTAGCATGTTTTCCATGTAGTAACAACATTATAATCTTAAAGCATGCTATTAAGTTCACTTCTGCCTGAGACCGCAAAATTCCAGGTAGCTCCAACTATATGATATGGTAGTGGAATTCTTGATAACTTTGTGCCCAAATATTAACGTATCCTGGATAAGGAATCACAAATATGTAATACAAGATATCTAAGAAGATTTAAGTCCACGAGGTCTGACCAGGAGATGAAGAGAAAGTACTCAAACAAAAGACAAGTTGTAATGGTGGGTACTGTTAAATGAAGATTCATATGTGACATCATACACCAGAAGAATACCCATGGATCCCTTGTAATATGCTAAAGAAGACGTATACATATACACAGAAAGAAAAGTGTCATTTGCGGGAATATTTGTGAAAGACATAAGTAAATGTATATAAAAGCAGCTAATTAAAGACAAGTAACTTGCGAAATTTTGTTCCTACTACCAGCAGTAGTCAAGAGTTTATCTTAGAAAATCTATCAAGTAAGCCAGGCCGAGAAAATGAGTTATTATCGGTAGCTTCACCATAGAACAAAAAGAACATAGTAGATACATGTATTAATAGTGCGAAAAAGTTCTTGACCAGCTGTATCCCATATTTGAAGTTTGATTCACTTCCCAACAAGTTCGATGATCCTAATCTTGAAGTCAATCCTAAATAAAAACATGCATTGTGTCAATTTCAGAAAGCGACACAAAATCATGGAAACCAGTACCAAATCAAATGAGGTAAAATACAAACCCTATTGTTGAAATAAAACTAGTTGTAAAAGAATCATCAGAAAAAATGTAATAGCAGGCAACTCTTCCCGACTCCTGTAAACATGGATTAAGAAATAAGTAATCTTCCAAACTTTTCTCCAGGCCAAGAATATCCCATTTTATGAATGTGATATGAAAATAAGGATGCACAAACAAAGGCCTTAACCCAATCACATAAAAAACAGTTACTTTATATAAATGAAACAATATTGAGCAGTTACATTCGAGTGTAATACGATACCAAGCATATCACCGGCTAACTACCATTGGATCAAATGGAAATAACGGAAAGTTGAGCCATGTACCTACCCCATATATTAACTGATATTTCATACAAACACGTAATGTTTACACACGAAGTTCACATACTTTATCATAAAGCTTCCCTATTTTAGACTTTTAGTCAGATTCCCTATTGCGTTCGACTAAGGACCATCATAAAGTACTGAAAAACTGCTACAAAACATACTCATGGGAGTCACAACTGGGAATGCTTGAATTGTAAAAAAAATCAGTACCAAGCAGTTATCCTAGATATACACCAATTGCAAATACCGCTTGAAAAATCAAAGACACTAACAAAAACATGGACGACCAATTTAAAGCTTGGACCGATTCATTGAAAGGAATCAGTCAACCAACTGACACCACAATTATCAAAATTATGGGGACTGAAACTAATCTAAATTTCAAAGTAAATTAGAATACACTTTTCTTATCAACATGGAATAAAACAAATAAAACTTCAAAGGGAAAAACCAAAAAACAGTGGAATAGCAAAAAAGAAAAACCCTTTAAAAAAAATCAACAACATACATAAATGAGAACTACACATTTAAAAACAGAATCATCAAAATAAGCCTAAAAATTAAATCAAAAAAGGTGAAAAAAGAATTGATAGATTGGTGCGAGGAGAGACATGTTGAGTAAAAATTGGATTTGATAAAGTATAAACTGTTGTTTCAGATGTATTAGTAGATCTGAGGTAAACTCTGCTTAGACCATCCAGATGTATAATTTTCACTAACCATCTAAAAAATCAACAACCAAAAATGAAAAAATAGATTCAGATTAGTAATTATTAAACGTAAGCAAATCTGAAAATACATGAATTCTAAGAGATTAAACAGAGAAAACGGACCTCCAAAATTTCAAATGGATCACCACTTATACCTGAAAATAGCAAAGATAAAGAAGAATCAATACAAAGACTAGTATTCATTTATGAGAATGAAACGAGAAATTTAGGGTTTCATACCCATCCACAGAAAACCAAATATGTAACCCTATATCTACAAAATCAGCAACTTCTTTGAGACTCAAAAACATCATCAACAACAGCTTTAGGGTTTTTGTACTGCGATCTAACCGATCTATTAATTTTTGCATAAAGAGAGTGAAAGAAAAAAGGATTTTCGTGAGTTAGGGTTTCTTCTGGGGGGAGGGGGGAGGCGGAGAATATTAGATATATGAGAGGAAAGTAAATCGGAAGTGAATAGAGAGAAATACTTGTGATTTTTTATGTAAGATATATATTGTAAAGAAATAGGTGGACGGTAGAGGTCTAGTTTGGGGTTGTCATATGGATCAAGGCAAGTGCTTGAGAAGCTTGTGGCACTTAAGGCTAGTTTGGTACTTGTGTGAGTTTTAGAAAAGTGTCTTTCTTTTGTGATGTGCTGTGTTGTGGAAATAAATCGGCATGACGTTTGATAAAATATAATTTAAAAAAAAACACTGCAATTGACAAACTGTAAATTCTATTTGGTAAACTGTATTTTAAAGTGTTGGTGATGTAGTTAATGACGAAAATAGACGTATATCAAAAATTAGTTTTAAATACAATTTTATTATAATAAATTATATTTCTAATTTTAATAAATAGTATCTTCACTGAGTTCCCCTAAGGTAGTAAAATCAAAAACACCCAACCATAACCAGGTTTAAAGATTACTAGAGTTAGACTTGAGTTTCTCTTTCGGATGAACTGAGGACTAAATATATCAGAATTGAATATCACAGGTTCAAATATTACTAAAGTTAGACCCGAGGTTCTCGTCTTCAGATGAACTGAGGACGAAATATATCAGAATTGAGTATCACAGGTTCAAAGATTACCAGAGTTAGACCTGATTTTCTCTTTCGGATGAACTGAAGACGAAATATATCAGAATTAAACATCACATGTTCAAATATTACTAGAGTTAGACCTGACTTTCTCTTTCGGATGAACTGGTGACGAAATATATCAGAATTGAACATCACAGGTACAAAGATTGCCAGAGTTTCTGATTCGGATGAACTGGAGATGAAATATATCAGAATTCAACATCACGGGTTCAATGATTACTAGAGTTAGACCCGCGTTTCTCGTCCGGATGAACTTGAGACAAAATATATCAGAATTGAACATCATAGGTACAAAGATTGCCAGAGTTCGACCTGAGTTTCTGATTCGGATGAATTGGAGACGAAATATATATCAGAATTCAACATCACAGGTTCAAAGATTACTAGAGTTAGACCCAAATTTATCGTTCGGATGAACTGGAGACAAAATATATCAGAATTCAACATCACAGGTTCAATGATTACTAGAGTTAGACCCGAGTTTCTCGTCCGGATGAACTGGAGACGAAATATATCAAAATTCAACATCACAGGTTCAATGATTACTAGAGTTAGACCCGAGTTTCTCGTCCGGATGAACTGGAGACGAAATATATCATAATTTAACATCACAAGTTCAATGATTACTAGAGTTAGACCCGAGTTTCTCGTGCGGATGAACTGTAGACGAAATATATCAGAATTGAACATCACAGGTACAAAGATTACCAGAGTTCGACCTGAGTTTCTGATTCGGATGAACTGGAGACGAAATATATATCAGAATTCAACATCACAGGTTCAAAGATTACTAGAGTTAGACCCGAGTTTCTCGTCCGGATGAACTGGAGACGAAATATATCAGAATTTAACATCACAGGTTCAATGATTACTAGAGTTAGACCCGAGTTTCTCGTGCGGATGAACTAGAGATGAAATATATCAGAATTGAACATCACAAGTACAAAGATTACCAGAGTTAGACCTGAGTTTCTGATTCGGATGAACTGGAGACGAAATATATCAGAATTGAACATCACGGGTACAAAGATTACCAGAGTTAGACCTGAGTTTCTGATTCGGATGAACTAGAGACGAAATATATCAGAATTGAACATCACAGGTTCAAAGACTACCAGAGTTAGACCTGAGTTTCTGATTCGGATGAACTAGAGACGAAATATATCAAAATTGAACATCACAGGTACAAAGATTACCAGAGTTAGACCTGAGTTTCTGATTCGGATGAAATGGAGTCGAAATATATCAGAATTGAACATCACAAGTACAAATATTACCAGAGTTAGACCTGAATTTCTGATTCAGATGAACTGGATACGAAATATATCAGAATTGAACATCACAGGTTCAAAGATTACCAGAGTTAGAGATGAGTTTCTATTTCGGATGAACTGGAGACGAAATATATCAGAATTGAACATCACAGGCTCAAAGATTACCAGAGTTAGACCTGAGTTTCTGATTCGGATGAACTGGTCATTTTCACAGTCTCCATAATATTTATGGCACTTATTTCCAATAAGGGTAATATGGTCATTTTCACAATATGTAATTTACTTTATTTATTTTCAATAAGGGTAGTTTGGTCATTTTCACAGTCTCCATAATATTTATTCCATTGGTTTCCAATAAGGGTAATATTGTCATTTTCACAGTCTGTAAGAATTACTTTGCTTATTTCCGATAAGGGTAGTATGGTCATTTTCACAGTCTCCATAATATTTATTGCACTTTTTTTTCCAATAAGGGTAATATGGTCATTTTCACAGTTTGTACGATTTAATTTACTTATTTTCGATAAGGGTAGTCTGGTCATTTTCACAGTCTCCATAATACCTATTGCACTTTTTTCAATAAGGGTAATATGGTCATTTTCACAGTCTGTAAGAATTACTTTACTTATTTCCGATAAGGGTAGTATGGTCATTTTCACAGTCTCCGTAATATTTATTCCATTTATTACCAATAAGGGTAATATGGCCATTTTTGATAAGGGTAGTCTTGTCATTTTCACAGTCTCTTTAATATTTACGGCACTTATTCCAATAAGGGTAATATGGTCATTCTCACAGTATGTAGTATTTACTTTATTTATTTTCTATAAGGGTAGTTTGGTCATTTTTAAAATATCCATAATATTTATTGCACATATTTTCAATAAGGGTAATATGGTCATTTTCAAAGTGTGTAATATTACTTTACTTATTTTCAATAAGGGCAGTCTGGTCATTTTCACAGTCTCCATAATATCTATTGCACTTTTTTCAATAAGGGTAATATGGTCATTTTCACAGTCTGTAAGAATTACTTTACTTATTTCCGATAAGGGTCGTATGATCATTTTCACAGTCTCCATAATATTTATTCCACTTATTTCCAATAAGGGTAATATGGTCTTTTTCACAGTCTGTAAGAATTACTTTACTTATTTCCGATAAGGGTAGTATGATCATTTTCACAGTCTCCATAATATTTATTGCACTTTTTTCGAATAAGGGTAATATGGTCATTTTCACAATCGATAACATTTACTTTACTTATTTCCGATAAGGGTAGTATGGTCATTTTCACAGTCTCCATAATATTTATTGCATTTTTTTACAATAAGGGTAATATGGTCATTTTCACAGTCGGTAACATTTACTTTACTTATTTCCGATAAGGGTAGTATGGTTATTTTCACAGTCTCCATAATATTTATTCCACTTATTTCCAATAAGGGTAATATGGTCATTTTCACCATCTGTTAGAATTACTTTACTTATTTCCGATAAGGGTAGTATGATCATTTTCACAGTCTCCATAATATTTATTGCATTTATTTCCAATAAGGGTAATATGGTCATTTTCACAATCGGTAACATTTACTTTATTTATTACCGATAAGTGTAGCCTGGTCATTTTCACAGTCTCCATAAAAATTATTGCATTTATTTCCAATAAGGGTAATATGGTAATTTTCACAATCCGTAATATTTACTTTATTTTTATTTTTCGTCTATAATATTTATTGCATTTAAGGGTATGGTCGGTCATTTTCACTTATTAGATGAGGTAGTATGATCATTTTCTCGGAAGAAGCAAATAATATTTATTGCATTTATTGACTTGTTGACTTGGTCTTGATCATTTTTTCTAATATTAAGAAAATAAGGGTAATATGGTCATTTTCACGGTCTTTTGAATTTTTATTGCACTTGTTCCGATGAGGGTAGTATGATCATTTTCACAGCGTTCGGAAGAAGCAAATTTTTTTGTTGTGGTTTTGTCGAGAAAATCGAGAGAAAAGGTTGGTATTTGTCCAAGTCAAATGTCCTACAAAGTCATGACTTGTTGACTTGGTCTTGATCATTTTTTCTAATATTAAGAAAATTAAAAATTAAAAATAAAAATAAAATAAATTTTGATATTTAGAAATTAATAAAATTGTTATTTTGTATGAAAAAGACATCTAGATTTTGATAAAATAAATTTTGATATTTAGAAATTAATAAAATTGTTATTTTGACAACCAAAATTCTAAGAGTGATTAATTGGGGTTGTTTTAGATGTGGTGGAATTTTTGGGTGGAAACATCATTTTAGATTATAATTGTGATTGTCGGATAATTGTCAACAAATATAATTGTGACTAGTAAAAAAGTTAACTATTCAGATTCATTATCACGATTACAAAATTTAGCAACAGTTATAATTGTTGCAGGAATTATCACAAGTGTATCAGTGACTGAAAAATAAACTGTGACAGGTTACACTGTGAGAAAATCCTGGTTTTGGTGTAGTGTCCTGTTGATTCCGGTCGATTCAATTGCTAAGATTAAATGGGTTTTATGGTTACACCAGACGAGGTTCCAGGTATAGTCATTGGGCTCGTACTAGGGGTAGATCTTGATGCATAAGGGATACCGCTGGGATATTATTTTGAAATGGATTTGCAAATGGATTCTCGACGAATTGACTTGAAGGTGAATTTTGGGAACTAGAGGGTGGAGAATTAAACATATTAGAGAAATTTGCATTCAGTTGAGATGACGGAGGATTAAAATCTTGTTCCATATCTTCAGTTACACCGACTGGTACAATTGGAACATCTTTAAGCATCTCATACTCAACATCTCGTTCAAAAGCTTTTTTGTATATGTCAACATATAAGCTTTTCGCAATTAAGATCTACATCAATATAAATAAACCGTAAATAACAACATATACAAAACTATAATAAACATATTTAAATAACATACCCGGTTAATTGAGTCAATGGCCGGATTAGCTACTATTGCTCGTGCAACACAACCGGAAAAGTTATCCACTTCGCTCTTGATTTTGCTAAACCGATTACGAACGCTTTTTGAAGTACGGTCGTTTCGATTTCCACCACAAGTTTCGACAAATTGATTAAAAAGCACCACCCAAAACTCTTCCTTATCTACATAACTGCTATAACCAACAACAAGGTACTGAGTAATAAGGTGATGATCTTCCAAAACAGTAAATCTCGTTATGTGTTTACTTTTTTGGCTTTGAGTCTCTTCCATTGATGAGCAAAACAAAATTTAAGAATATTACTTAAACAAAAATAAAATTGGAAAGATTTTAGTGAAGAAATCAATTGATGTAGGAAGAAGAAATTTATTTGGTGTGGTTTGAGTAGAGAATTATAGTGGTATTTATAGATGATTTTGAAAAAAATGGTCGTTGGGATCCGACGGTGTACAACATAGAGCCGTTATTAATGATGGATGGTTATGATCGGGTGTGAGAGAGGTGTAACCGAAAAAAGTTCAAACAAATATAATTTAAGAAACGTGTACTCAGTACCCGTACAAAACACTACGCGTACTGAGTAACAGTATCAATGGCTTTACGCGTACTCAGTACTCGTAAAGCGTAAAATCATACGGGTACTCAGTACCCGTGTGATTTCCCTTCCCTACATGAGTGATCAGATTTGTTCAGCCTAGTAGGAAAGGAGGTGTATATCCCTACATGAGTAGATATGCGAGACCATAGCACATGTATTATTGGCTTTTTGAGGGATAGTGAGGGATAGATGAACCCCTCCATAGTGCTAGCTCTTAGTGATGAATTTGACACTATAATTTAAGTACGTCAAATAAATGACGATTCCTAATTGGTTGTTCTTGAAATGAGCATCACGCGTTTTTTATTTTTAAATTTTGAAAGGAGCATCATTGCGCATTAATTTTTGCAACTCGATGACTTCATTGACCAAGCCCCAGAGGTTGTGGAGCATCTCTATCCCGCCTTATCTTATCTTTAATCGTAGTGCGTTCTCCTGCTTATTGGTGTCTTCAAATCTTAGATCTAGAATCACATGATCAGTTGATTATAGACCTTCAAACATCGAATTGTTTTCAAGTTGAGTCCAAAATTGGCCAACTTCAGTTGGAAAAATTTGTTGTATTTGATTTCGTGGCGCCAAAGACTCGCTTTGGAGAGAGTATGGAGGTTGTAATCCCTAAAGTGACTCTGAGTTCTGGTAGAGTGATGCCTATGCTAGGAATGGGCACAGCATCTTTCCCGCCAGTTGGTCCGGAAGATGCAAAAGCCGCAATTTTGAATGCTATCAAGATTGGTTATAGACACTTTGATACAGCTTCTGCCTACCAGTCTGAAGAGTTCTTCGGTGAGGCTATCGCTGAAGCTCTTCAACTTGGATTGATCCAGTCCCGAGACGAACTTTTCATCACTTCCAAGTTATGGTGCACTGATGCTCACCCTGATATTGTTGTCCCTGCTTTGCAGAACTCTCTCAGGTATGACCAAGTATTCTATATAACGTCACTGGACACTTTTTTTTTTTTTTTGATGATTTGGACACTCTGATTGTCAAATAACAATCAAACGATATTATTGTTCGATGAAATATCTCTGTAGGAATCTAAAGTTGGAGTACCTTGGTTTGTATCTAATACACTTTCCAGTAAGCTTGAAGCCTGGGAAGTATGAGTTTCCTGTAAAAAAAGAAAATCTCATCCCAATGGACTACAAATCTGTATAGACAGCAATGGAACAGTGTCAAGTATCTGGTCTTACAAAGTCAATTGGTGTCAGCAATTTCTCTTGCAAGAAGCTTCAAACTATTTTGGACACTGCTAACATATCTCCTACTGTTAATCAAGTAAACCCTCTCTTCCTTTTCCATCTCTTTTCTAAACAATAGATTTTATGCCCGTGCTACGCACCGGGCGGACTCACAAACCGTCTATCATCATTTTTGGTAGATGTGGCTTTGCCTCATCCCATCGTGCATTTTTCTTTGTTTTTGCGGGGCTTTACCCCGTCTTATCATTTAGGATTTTTGATTTGGCGTGGCTCGGCTTCGCCTCACCCCATCCCAGTGTATGCTTGACTCGGCTTCGCCTCGCCCCTTCCCGTCTCCATGCATGATTAGGATTTTTTATTTGGCGTGGCTCGTATTCGCCTCGCTCCGTCCCCATGCATTTTTGATTTGGTGTGGCTAGTCCCGTCCTGATACATGCTTAGGATTTTATATTTTGTGTGGCTCGGCTTCGCCTCGCCCGTCTCAATGCATGCTTAGGATTTTCCACTGTTACGATCCGTATTCTTGAATTGTACAGAAACGTCCAATGTTAAATAAGGACCACCACCACTGAACTTAGAAGATGAGTTTGTTGATTTATATGATCTCAAAATTTTCTTATTTTTACGTGCTAGAGAGCTAATTTTTTTTTGAAAAAAAATAATGCAAGAAAACGTCAATGTATACCTGACAACTAAGGCAACTTCAAATTTTTTATTATTTTTTTAAAAAGGTCAACTCTTTAGTTCCCCATATAAATCAACTGAATCTAGATTATCTTCCTTGCTTTTTCATAAGATTTCTATTTAGAGTTTATTCCGGCCATGCCACACATTTGCAAACACCAAAATAAGATACCACAGAGATAATTGGTCAAAGTCACTGCCCAAAAGGGAAATACAAAAAGAGGTAATTGGGGAACTCAACATATGAAGGAGTTGAGTCATAAACTCATCATGTTCTTCATGAAGCAATATCATTTGAAATGGAGACATAATCATCTTCTGCCTTTCCGTAATTTAAAAATCTACCAAGTGCAATTATTGTTGTTGTCCTGCTACTTCCCACTTTTTCATCCTTCTAGATATTATACACTGTGGTTCACTTGAGAAACCACCTTTATGTCTCAACCTAGAATTGAAGAAACTGTATCATCTATCTGTCTTAATAAACTTCCTCGTACTTGGAGTTTACAGCTAAAGAAATGTACTATTGAGTCCAACACTGAAATGCATCAAGTAGAATTTGTCCTGCGAGTAACTTCATAAACGTACATCCCAGGCCATAAATATAAACATCTTCCTATCAAATAACAAAAAAACCCTGATGATAATGTGTATCGCATACATGACCAAGTTTCCAATATATGTTGAACAGAACCCAACAACTAAAGTCAAATATCCAAATTTAAAACTGAGTACCCATCTTTTGTGGAGTATGAAACCTGGGATCCTCTGTCAGTGGGTTAGGTGGATGGAAATAAGGGCCACTACTTCTTGTATAATTATAATACTCCCTCCGTCCAACTTTACTTGCCAAAATTGTGTTTTTTTTAGCAAATTTGTACCAAAAAATCAAAATATTTCCCACTAAAATTTTCTAATTATCAAGACAGAAACAAAAACTAGGATATCAAAATTTGTATATTAAACAAACAATTTGGAAGATCAATGGTGTATGTGAAAGTAATTTGAATTTCTTTCAAGTTTTTGCAAAATCCAATTTTGGCAAGTAAAATTGGACGGAGGGAGTAAGAAATACCTTGCAGGGGATACAGTTGAAAGATTGACGGGCCACCTGGTGAAAACTTAATAGGCCAATGAGGGTACGTACATAAGATGCTGGAACTGGTTTGGATTATAGTTGTGCTTCCTATATTTTTATTTGTTTATGATTAGAAAGAGAAACCTAATTAAGAGTATAGTTAACCTAAAAGGTATGCAAAGTTGCAACGCACAGTGCGCCAGATGAATATTACTAATATCTGAGCGGAAACAAATGCATAACTTAATAACACTTAAACGGAACAATAAAGTTATGACTTGCGATCCAAATGTATGGCGAAATTCCAAGCCTGTATACTCGGTAAACTACACTAAACTATAAACTACGAAATAAAATTGACAAACACTACAGCTGGTGCTGAATCAAGTGGCAGTGACAGTAGCAGCAACAATGTGCTCAAGTGTATGAAATGTGTTTGGAAAACCATGCCATAATAAACTATCGATGGTTGTGTTCGAAATGTAAATGTATACGTTTTAACGGTGTTGGAGTTTTACTCAGATCGAAGCAACTTGCAAATCATTAGAACTCTCTTTGCCATTACATGTTTCATCTTTACTGATGCATGTGATCCAAGTAAAGTAACACCGTTCAAGCTTCCCTTTGCCTCAAGTTGTTCTTTTTGTGGAGAAAAAGACAATATTGTTAGCAAGTGTCCACTTAACAAAACTGAAAGTATGAAGAATAAATGCAGTGGTGTATATCAAAAGTGTGCTACAAATATGCAACTGCTGCATGGAAATCTTCTTCGTAATGCAATATTTCAAAAAACCAGTTGCTTAGTCTCCCCCGTGCCAGTAAATGCGTTCAAAATCCTTTCCCACACATTAAAATCAGAAGGATGTTGGGAGTGAATTAACTAAAAGATAATGTAGACAACATAACTTCATATGGTTGACTGATATAATTGTTAATTTCTCAAAATCATCATATTAATTTATACTTCTGAATAAATTTAAATGCTAAAATTTCAGATGCAACATAAGGCATTTTTACAAAAACCCTACCCTCATAGGATGGTGCTTCACTAATTTTTAAATGATGGTTATTCTGAATGAATGACCATCAACTAAATTAGGTGCACCCCATGTAAGGGCCTTACAGGTTCAAATGCACAGGTGACGGAAGGCTTCATATGAGCACCAGAAAAATGACCTGCTGCATATATCATAACCGTTACAATCAGTGTTAATCTGCAAGTCACAAAAACAAATAAAAAATAGTTACTCAATCTGCTGACACCTACTGAAGACAGAAAGATGAAATTGATTTGTAAACGGAATATAGTGTGTTATATATGATAATATGATCACACAGAGACATTTGTTATCCATCCATGTGATCCAATTGGTTTTTATTTGAATTCAGAACCTGTCATAAATGGATTCCACCACTTACCTGAAGTTCTCTATTCTGCTAACCCATGAATATGATTAATTTTTTACCCCTAACTGCTAAATGCTAATGTGGGTCAGTTGAATCCATTAGATTTAGTTCATTCACCTGTAATGGAACTAAAAACCAACTCGATAGGATAGAATATTTAAATATCAAAAAATTGATGTATTAAACATTGTATTCAAGGAGAGAAAAGGCCTGCTGGTAGAAATATAATCAAATGGTTCCTGAAAAGAGGATCGCAAAACTTGATCCGATGTAGTTTGGAAATGCACCATTCACCATATTCATATGCAGTAAAGTTTTATATCACGGTGATTGTAGATGCATTTTACTACAAACTACATTCAAAGGATAGAACTCTTTTACTCATGCAAGTGATAATAAGAACCAAACATGAGACACAAGGATATACGTGGTTCGGTATGATTACCTACGCCCACATGGGTGAAAGGATGAATCTTATTACTTCAAGATGTTACAATGGTGTCGCTCTTCCAATTGGACTCACTTACAAGATGAACTTGCTCTCAACTTCACTTCTTTTTCCTGTGATTACAAGTTTCTCTCTCTCGAAATACAACCTACCTCTCTTGGATACAAGTTCTTCTATTTATAGGAGAGGCTACATACAACCAAACTAGGGTATTGGTCACAACATATCTAACTTGAAGTCCTGTTCTCGGGCCCGCTTGTGTCGTACCTTATTATGTGGTTATGGCTGATGTGATTTGATTCCTTAGCAACTCCGCGTCCGAGTCGATCCTATTAGGTGTTATCTTGGTGCGACGCCGCCCTTCCAATCTTGTCGCCCTTTCTGTTGGCCGATGTGATGCGTATCTTATTATCCCTTTGATTAACTTTCCTCGTTTGACCGAGCGTGTCTTGTCTGTCAGCTTTGTCAGAGGTCTGGGGTCAAGTCGTGTCCGACAGCGGTTGAATGATCATGTCCAAGCCACGTGTTTCCTTAATATTCACGCCTGGCAGCACCTATCCCATGCTTCTTGCTTTTTCTTCTTTGGGTACATCATAGCTTAGGATGTTGCCACCTAGCCCTGTGGATAATCTACACCTACATTTATGCTCCTTCTTTCGCTCATGTGGCAGACACGAGTGGAAGAAAGTCGTCACGTCTCCCCACGTCCTCGTTCATGCCGAGATTTCTGCCATGCAGTCCCCCATTAACTCCACTTTATTACATGTAACCGTCGGCGCCGGTTACAACTTCTCTTCTTTAAATATCCCATTTCCTATTCTTTTTCTTCTTCTTCACCATTTCTTTTCCAGTTTCCCGCCGCTGCAACTTTTCCTTCGAGATTCTTCATCTCTTTCTACCTCTATAAGCCTTTGTTTTCTTGATTTTCTTCCTCCACCTTTTCATCACCGATTGCTACAGTAGTTGTGGTTGCGTTTTCGTCGTCTCAACCTTCTTCACCAATTTCCGAGTTCTGCACTATTTACGTCCATGGCTTCTTCTCCCCCAATGACTTAGAAAAGGTGTGTTGATGATGTTTTTTTTCCGAGATTGATGTTTTTCCCCTTTATTCCCTGTTTTCATTTGATAGTCCCTCCAAGTACGATGATCGCGCCATGAAATCTATCTTTCCTGATGATTCTCCTTCTATTTCGTGCAGGTCCGAGAAAAGGGTGAAGGATCTCTCTGATGAAGAATTCATTGAGCAGTTGAAAGAGAATTACGATCTTCAGAATTACGATGTTACCCTGATCTCGGGCCAAAACAGTCTCTTGAAGAAGTCCGATATGGATAAGTATGAACAGTCGGCTGAAAGCGTGGTTATCACTCATGTCCAGCTAGAGATAGGTCTCCGTATTCCTTTGTACAATACTGATAGCCCTTTCTACTATGAGGTTCTCTCCCAGCTCAAGCCTTATCGTTCCCTAGCTCAATGGACTGGCAACACTTTTCGCATTATGGATGAGTGGAGAAATCACCGAGATGGTAATGTCTCCAACGCCGACTGGTCGACCTACAAGCCCGAGGACGCTCCAGAATATACCATTTGCCAATTTCATTTCCAACTATCGAGCTGGTACTTCGACCAATGGTGAACTTGCTATTTTTGCTGCTAGTCCTCATCGTCACAGATCTATGCCCAAGAATGTTGAAAGGATGATGCTAGACGCCGATCCCCTCGGCCAAGGTTCTAATAGGCGACACCGTCATACCAATGACCCAATTTATCCCCAAATTCCACTCCTTGTCCGAGGTCCCATTTTACATGGTAGCTTCTCGTCGCCTACGTTTCCAGCCGAGCCCTACCCTTTCTGGGTGGTTAATGACGATAAGGATGATAAGGTATGTGTCTCCTGCTGCTTTCCTCAATTCCTATCTCGTTAGTTTTGACCCCAATTGCCTGTTTGTTGTTATTAAAGCCTCAAGGTGACTCTTCCAAGGCCTCCACATCGTCGAGAAAGAGGGGCGCTGGCACAAGGTTTGAGGAAGACCAGGGGAAGGTAACAAACACAGTCATCCTACTATAAGTACATGTACTTGCCCATATTTTTTACCTTCACATGTTCTGACGAGAAACCTTGTGCAGAAATGTCCTAGGCACAATGACGATGAAATCGGTGGGTTCGACGTGCATGAGGCTGATCCCCAACCTCTTAGGCGTAATCCTAGCAGAGGCAAGCAAGTTGTTAATCCACCGCCGAGGAAGAGACCAATCATCGATATTTACGATGAGGATGAGATATTCGGTGATGATTTCTCGGATGACAAGGGCGATGGAAAGGAGATGGGCGAGAATGTTGGTCTTGAGGTGGTCGTTAATGCTGAATTGGGCGACAAACAAGAACCCATGAAGACGCCCGAGTTAGGAAAGACTTTTAATACTGAATCGGAAGTACTTCGTCGTCTGCCCCATATTACTGGTGGGTCCTCGTCCGGTGTTGAAACCTCTTTTAATGTCTCTGGCCCTATCTTGAACTCCCTTGGAGCACTTACTTCCCCCGACTTTGGAGCGTATAATGATGAACAAATGCTCGGTGCAGTGCCCCTGTATGGCGATATAGCTCAGACTCTTGATACGGTGGTGAGTGACTGCTTGTCTGAGTGGTGCCCCCTCCTTAATTTCTTTCTAATCATCGCCTAGAATTCTAACTTGCTTATTTGTATCAGATCCTTAATCGGGTGCAGTTGGATGCCGCCAATCATCGTAGGGAAAGGGATTTGGTGGAATCTCTCCAACTTCAACTGCAGAACGAGAAGGGTCGCGCGCGCGATCTAGAAATTAAACTCGCCGATGCTCAGGGTATGTTACAATGTTATAAATTTCAGCTTATGTTGATTGAGTTTATCGTGCCAGTATCCTGAGTCGGGTGTCCTTCTGCTAGCCGAGATAACTAGTATAGGTTTAGATGCTTCTTCGGAGTTTAGGATCATGAAGAGGAAGTGGGACATCGAAAAGGATTTAGTGGAGAATCTTTATCGGCGAATTGCAAATAAGGATGGTAAAATAGATCTCCAGGCCAATGAGATCGAAGAACTTCAAGGTGAACTAGAACGCTATCGTCAGTTTGAGTATGCCCCTTAAGAAATAGACAATTTACGGGATCATTTGGGTTCTTCTCAACGCCTGGCTGCTGAGAAAACTGCTTTGGCCACGAACTTATAGCAACGGGTAGACGCTTTACAATTGCAGAACCGAGACCTTCACGAGGATCGCCGACGAATATTGAGGGATAAAGATGTAGTGGAGCGAGCTAACCGGGATCTGCTAGGCAAAGTGGGTGAATTCAACAAAGTGGTAGGTGAACTAGAATGGAGTAAGTCGCAACTTTCAGTGATCCAAGTATCGCGCAATCGGTTAATAAACGAGTAGAGCGAACATAATAAGTACTGCCCCAGTAATGAATTCAACGATCATTACTATAACGATCTAACCATGAAATTATCCAAGGTCGAGGATGAATTTTCCAAGTCGGTAGAATCGCTTCGGTCAGTGTTACCAGCCCTTTCAGGTCTTGTAGACGATGTGTTAAGGACGTTCCTTAGGATTAGATTATTCTCTGTACTTGTGAAATTTCTAATCCCTATCCGATGAATAATCCCGTGATGTTGTCATTTTGTAGCCGAGCAAAAACGTTCTCGGGAACTGGATCTGGAGGTCCGACGGTTGAAGCAAGTCGAGGCTGATTTGGGCACCAAATTAACCGATGCAGAGGCTGCCAATTTGTAACTTAACTAACATCTTAAGGATGAACGCATCGCCCATGTGGAATAGATAGAAGAAAAGGTCCGGTCAGGTGTCGCTTAGTATGTAGAGGAGAAGCGGTGCGAGATCGCGCAAAGGAGGGCCAGCGCTAGTCCTCCCAAGGCTTGAATTCCCCTTTTGTAGTGCTGCGCCACTAACGTTCCCTTTGTCATGGGTTATAAATCGCTTTGAACACTTCCTCCCCTTTTATTTATAATACTCTGCTTATTTTTTTAAAAGGGGGTGCTGCATCGCTGATGCCGTTATTTTTATTTTTGTTATACGTTTTTATTTCGTGGAGTTCTTTGACGCTTTTCACGCTTCTTTGATTGACGAAAGACACTGTCGCTTTAACTTTCGCTTCTTATATTATTCTTGCAGTTGTTGATTATGTATGTTAGTGTTTTAACCTTTTCTGTCGAACACACCCAACAAGGAGGGTCATCGGGCCCAATGCCATGTCCTTATTGGGGTATCTCATCACTATCTCTTGGATTCAGTGGAAGGTTACTAGTCAACCTAATTCTAGGCTCGATTACCCCGAGCGGTTATCGATCAAACAATCTCGGGCAAGTGGTCACAGCCACTTGCGATGGGGGTGACCTTTCAAATATAAGTAGGACACCTAGATGAGAAGACATCGTGTCTTAACAACCTTCGGAACTGGTTTCCAACAACTAGAACCCTTAGTCTACCTTGGCACTTTCACACTGCCACTGCCCCGAGTACGAATAGCCAGGCGACTGTAAGGCACCTCGGCACTTCCACACTGGATTTTCCCCGAGTACGAATTCCCATTCGAGTGTAAGTCACCTCGGCACTTCCACACTGGCTTTGCCCCGAGTACGAATGACCATTCGAGTGTAAGTCACCTCGGCACTTCCACATTGTCTTTGCCCCGAGTACGAATGACTATTAGTCGCTCATGCCCTATCTCATACCCCTCGCGGTTTTATAGAAATAGAAGACAAGAATGCTCACCTTTTCACCGCACCTCCCTTCATGGGTAGTAGAGTTTCAAATACTTGATGTTCCAGGTTTTGGACTCTTCTGCTCCATTGAGTCTTAGTAGCCGATACGATCCCTCGCCTGCCTTAGACGCAATTATGTATGGCCCACCCCACTTTGGTGCTAGTTTTCCGCCCTTTTTGTCTCGCTCCCATTCAGCCAGAAAATTTAGTACTTGCTGCCCAGGTTGGAACTCTCTTGGGCGAACACGCTTGTTGTACTCTCGCTGTAACATTCTTTGATAGTTTTCCATTTTTTGTAACGCCACCTCCCTTGTTTCTTCCAGATCGTCGAGTTTTTCCAAAATTAGATCGGACGAGTCGTTTTGCCTCCAAGCTTCTGTTCTAGAGGTAGGGATCATTCCTTCTATTGGTAGAATCGCCTCGGTTCCATAAGTAAGCATGAACGAAGAGAACCCTATATCTTCCCTCCGTGTGGTTCTGTATGCCCACAAAACATTTTATAGCTCATCACACCAGTCAACATATGCACCATCTAATTTCTTCTTCATGTTGTCGGTGATTTTTTTGTTAGTGATCTCGGCCTGCCCATTACTCTGGGGGTAAATGGGGGTTGCTTTACTCTTCCTGATGTTGTACGTGTTGAACAAAAGATCAATATTTTCCAATTGGAGTTGTTTACCGTTATCGGAGACAATGGCTGCTGGGATCCCAAAGCAGCAAATGATATGGTCCCAGATGAATTTAAAGACATCTTTGTCTCGGATGTGCTTTAGTGGTGCTGCTTCTACCCATTTGGTAAAGTAATCTGTGGCCACGATCAAGTATTTCTTCTGCCCCGTTCCTACATGTAACGGTCCGATAATGTCTATGCCCCATTTGGAAAAGGGCCATGGTCTTATAACAGAGTTTAAAGGTACTCCTGGCGCCTGTATTTTCTTGCCGAACCGCTGACATTCTTCACAAGATTTCGCCATTACCTTTGCGTCTTCGTTCATATACATCTAGAAATAGCCCATTGTCTTTGTTTTGGCCGATAAGATTCTCCCCGAGATGTGATTTCCGGTGACTCCATAGTGTAACTCGTGCAAGATTGTGTGGTCATCCTCTTTACTTAGGCATCGTAAAAGTGTCCCTAAGTAGGATTTCCTACATAAGATCCCTTCCCTTAGCTCGTAGGCGCCCGACTTACTCTTGATTTTATTTATCTCGGGCCGACCTTTGGTCAGCTCGCCCGGTTTCAAGTATTGGTGTATCGGCTTTATCCAATCGCCCTCTTTATATCGTTCGGCTATGTTAATAGCCACATCGACCCGCACATCCGGTGTTTCTCGGATCGAGGGAGTGAGGAGCCTCATAACACGAACGCCCTCAATGCTCGGGTCTACCAATTGTGAGGCGATGTAAGATAGAGCGTCCGAGTGCCTGTTGTCTTTTCTACAGATGTGACGGAACTTGATACTGGGTATTTGGCTGATGTAAAACTGGGAGAGCTCCCCGTACTTTTGCAATATAGGGTCGTGTGTTGCATATTTGCCCGTAATCTGCCGAATCACCAACTGTGAGTCAATAGTTAAACGGACCTCCTGCAGCCCCATTTCTATAATTATCCGCAAGGAATGGATTGTTTCTTCGTACTCAGTGACATTGTTTGTCGCTTTGAATTCCAGTCTGAACGAGTGTACTATCTTTCTTCCCTTTGGCGTGGTAAATACTAACCCGAGGCCTGATCCCTCTTTATTTGACGCCCCGTCGACGAAAACCTCCCACCGTGTAGGACTACTGGCGGATAAAAGGTCGGCAGGCTCTTCTCGTTCTTCTATCATCCCCGGTATATATTCCACTTCGTCCTCATCGCCAAGTGGGAAATCTGCCAGGAAATCGGCCACTACCTGGCCCTTGATCACCATCCTTGTCTCGTACACCATATCATACTGTTTGATTAGGGATCCCCATTTCGAGATTCTCCCTGATCGCCCCGCATTATCCAAGACTGCTTCGATAGGCGATTTGGTGAGCACCCGTATGCGATGAGCTTGAAAATACGTTCGGAGTTTAGAAGCGGTGAAAGCTAGTGCCAGTACCATCTGCTCCATTCTGGTATAGTTTTTCTCAGCCTAACTTAGTGTCTTGCTAGTAAAATATACCGGCTTCTACGCATTCCCCTCCGTCCTAACCAACACTGCACTAATGGTATATAGTGTCGCCCCTAAATATAGGGTGAGGATTTCTGACGGATTGGGCCTCTGCAAAACCGGGAGGCTGTCTAGGTGTAACTTGATGTTTTGAAAGGCCTCTTCACTTGCATCCATCCATTGAAACTATTTTCCTTTCTTCAGGATGTCGTAAAAGGTTTTACATTTGTCCGATGACCGTGACACGAATCTCCCCAATGCTGCTATGCAACTATTTAGCTTTTGCACATCCTTTACCATCGAGGGGGAAGACATTTATAAGATAGCCCTGACCTTCTCGGGGTCTGCCTCTATTCCTCTGGGGGTGAAGATATATCTTAGGAATTTTCCTGATGTAACCCAGAAGTCGCACTTAGCGGGGTTAATCTTCATCTTGTGTTTCCTTATTGTCTGGAAAATCTCTCGAAGGTCTCAGACGTGATCCTTAGTTCGGTGACTCTTGACTAACATGTCATCTACGTAAATTTCTATGGTGTTGTGGATCTTGTTTTCGAACATATCTCCTACCAATCTTTGGTATATGGCACCAGCGTTCTTAAGTCCAAATGGCATCTTAGTGTAGCAATACAACCCTCTTGGTGTGAAAAAGGAGGTATGTTCCTGATCCTCGGGCACTAACGGTATTTGGTTGTAGCCCATGTATCCATCCATCAATGTCATCGCCTCGTACCCGACTATGGATTCTACTAATTGGTCTATGCTTGGAAGAGGAAAGATGTCCTTCGGGAAGGCCTTGTTCAAGTCACTAAAATAAATACATATCCTAACTCCTCCTTTTTTCTTGGTTACCACGACCATATTAGATATCCACTGCGGGTAATGGGATTTTCTGATTATCCCGGATTCCCACAACTTTTTTAGCTCGACCTCGACCGCTGCCTGCGACTCCGGTGCAATCCGCCTCATTTTTTGTCTAACGGTCTTAAACCTCGGATCAATCTTCAAGTGGTGGCAACAGACCTCCGGGTCAATGCCCTCTAAATCGTGCACTTCCCAAGTGAACGCATCTAAGTTTTCCTTTAACACCGTCATAAGTTGACTTGACTGTTCGTCCGAGAGTAATGTCCCAATCCTTACTATCTTTGGCTCCTCAACCGTCCCCAAATTCACTTCCCGAGTCGGCTCAACTGTTGAGAAATTAGATTTAGGTCCATTGAATGGAGTTATCTCCTTTAATTTCTATAGAGGCTCTTGCTCTTGGGTCTCGTACGCCATGACCACTTGGGAAATAGTCTCCTCCAATTCTTCTGCAGCCTTAACCTCTTTGGCTTTATTATTTTTTCGCCTTTGTCGAGCTCATCGATCTTCATTAATTTCGGCATTAACCTGCATGCATTGTCGCGCCGCTTGGGAGTCACCCACAACTTCAGCTATTCCCTTGTAAGTCTGGAACCTTAATCTCTGATGATATGCCGATGCCACCCCTTTAATCCCAGCGATCCAAGGACGTCCGATAATTTCTTCGTAAGGCGAGGCGACGTTGACCACACAAAAGGTGGTTAGAGTGTCAAGGTATCCCCCGCTATCAGAAACCCTCAAATTTACCTCGCCCTTATGTATGGTTATTGTGCCGTTAAAACCGTAGATGCGATATGTTGAGGGGACGAGGATGTCGTCCGATAGCTCCATTATCTTAAACGTGTCGTAGAATAACACCTCGACTGAACTTTCACTATCCATAAGAATCCTTCTTACTCCCCACCTCTCAGTCAACAACGTAATGACCAAGGGATCACTGTGTGCTTGCCCGTTTGCTGGGACATCCTTGGCCGAGAACAAAATAGGTTGTATCATCCAAGGTTCCATTGGTAAGGTCGTAGATACACTAAATATTTCCTTGCCATTGCGGTCCCTCTTGTGAATCCTAGAAGTGATTACTGGTACGAGAGTGTAGTCTTGCATGGTTGAGTGTGAAATGGTATTTATTAATTGAATTGACCTATCAATGAGAAATTGATGGACCGGCACATCAGGTGCTACTGTCGGCTGGGATGGATGTCGGACGAACTGTCTTAGGTATCCATCTCGAATGAGGTGCTGGACGATATCCTTCACTTCTCGACAATTATTAGTGGAGTGGTCCCTATACTGATGGTACTGACAGTACTCGGGGTGACCTTTGGCTTGTTGGAACTGGACTCCCATATACGCTGGGTAATTGATATCGTTCCTCTTCTCGACTTCCCTGAATACTTCCTCCAAAGGAGCGTTCAAAGGGGTGTATGATCTGGCTTCCTGCCTCGGCCTCTTCCCTTTGGACACCCATTCTTTCTTCTCATTACTTCTTGGCGGGGGGTATGATCTCTTCTCGGGACGCCTAACAAGATCGTTCATGAACGCTTTAGCCTCGGCACCAACTTCAACACTAGCTTCTTGTACTTCTCTATCTCTTGACTCGGCCTATATTTCTTCTAGGGCGATAAAATGTTCTTGCATTCTTTGCATCTCCTTTAGGGTTTTTGGATTTTCAGAGAACATAGATACCCAGATGGGGTCCGATCTTCCCAGTGCATTTTCAAATCCAAAGATAGATTGATCTACTGGTACTTTTACAATTTCAGTACAAAGTTTCCTCCACCTATCGGTCAAGGTTCTCAAGGGCTCCCTGAACCTCCGGGCGAGGGTAAATAGTTTGTTCATTCTTTCGCTGAGGTCGGATGTTATGCATGTAGGTTTCAATAAAAGCCTCGATAAGTGCATCATAACCGTCGATCGATCCAGGTGGGAGTGAATAAAACCAATCTCTCGAATATCCCTCCAAACTGGCCGGGAAGAATTTACATATGACCACCGCGCTTCTTTTCCATTGAATCAGTGACATGGTATACATTTTTAGATGCTCGACCGCATCTCCGGTTCCGTCGAATCTAGAAGGAAATGTAGGTAAGGTACACTTCGGTGGGAACTACATTTGTTCAAGCTCTTGGGAAAAAGGCGTCTTCTCGGCCTCGCTCATGATCTCTACCAATTTGTTCTCTTCGCTATTTACCGATAACTCCTTAATCTTTTCCTCCAACTCTTTGATCTTAGCTTATGTCGCCCCATCCTGTCGTCCGCCCCTTCCTAGCCTTTGTTCATCAGTAGACGAGTCCTCGGGTGGTCCATATCTTTGTGGGTAGGTGGGGGGGGGGGGTACGGGAGGTGGTGGTTTACCTGATCGTCCGGACTGATTAGGGTTGGTCGGCCCCATCATAGTTGGTGGTTGACCTGATCGGACATGATGACTCGACGTTCCTCGGCTGGATGAACCTCTTGATCTGGTTCGTTGATTCCTCAACTGGTAATTTTCAAACTCTAGGGGGAGATTCCGTTGCTGGAGCTCTCTTAATGCCGCTTCTTTCCTTCGTTGACTTTCTAAAATGGCCAAGAGTGTTGGGTATGTGCTTTCATGACTAGAATGTCCGTTTGGGTGGTGTGGCCGAGGTTGTAAGGGTATCGACGTTGGTGGTGGGGGTAGTAACGGACTAGTTACAATGGAGGGTATAGGGATGACGTTGCTAGATGCTTCTCACCCCAACTGAATCTACCTGAGATACTCTTGCTCACTTCCTAAGGCCTCCTAGTACTCAGCTTGTAGCCTTGCTCTTTGTCTCTGGGCTTGTGCTGCAAGCGCTTCTTCTTCGTCCTATGTGTCTGAAGCTGTAAGCCCGTCTACTTGGTCAACTCTCCTTTGGGTCAAGATAACCTGGTCCAAGGGTAGGGTGTCGTCATCTCGCCCAAAATCCACTCCCCCATTAACAGTTGGCATGCCTCATGCAGCTTCCCGAGACTCCTCGAGTGGTGGTTGTCGATTGCCTTCTTGTCTCGGCCCCGTTACCCATGTCTGCATGTTGCTGCTAGTAACTGTATGATTCCTTAACGTCCTTCCCGTCCCTGAAGTGCTGGCCATCGGATGTGGCGCGTGGTGAGCCGAGTGTCATCCTTGCCTACGTCAGCAAATACAAAGAACACCTTACTTTGACCTGATACTTGGAAATAAACACTCAAAAGGTGAAAAATATTCATCTGACACATAAAATTGTCACTACGTCACAGCCTGCAGATACAAAGCCTACTCTAGTTCTGCCTATCTACCCTACTTTGACTCTATGCTGACTTCAGTGTGCTTCATCGCTATTGCTCCGTACGATGTCTCTTTCTGTACCCGACCTCCGCATTTAAGATAGTTTGTCCTTTATTCTATGTGCTCCAAATCATCTAAACTCATACACGTGATGATTGATCGGTACGGCGCATAAGTACAAAAGTTAAGTTAAGTTTCTATTGTTGTTATTCTCCTAAGATCTTATCATGGACGTCTTCCCTAGATCTTCTCCAAGAAATTTCTGATGACTAGTTAACATCGCTGGGAAAGACACCTCAAGATCGGCAGCTTTCTATGCAAAAAGAAACCTTAGATTTGACCTTTTGTCACTCCAAACACTCAAAATTTACACCGTAAAAATAAAACAACTTATATATCGCTAAAACTCACTTAACCGTCGAAAACAAGCAGTCATCATATCAGCAGACTTTCAACCTAGCTCCAAACCTGTGATGTTAATCGCCGGTGAGCTTATGAAGACTTTCTGCTGATCAAACTGTCAGTGGGCGAAGAAACGATAACTTTACCACACCTTGTGAGGACGCGGCTACTGCTTTAACCTTGCATGTAAACTAAATGACTCAAAATAACAGAAATTTCGGCTAACAGAGTTCATCCTAGCTTCAAATACAACACTTGAACGTGTATACAGGAGCTTTTAATCGTCTCTGAAAGCCTTCTAAGAAAGGTATCCGGATATCTTAGTCGATCCCCTTAGTCGGCGCCAGAATGTAGATGCATTTTACTACAAACTACATCCAAAGGATAAAACTCTTCTACTCATGCAAGTGATAATAAGAACCAAACATGAGACACAAGGATATACGTGGTTCGGTATGATTACCTACGTCCACGGGGGTGAAAGGATGAATCTTATTACTTCAAGATGTTACAATGGTGTCGCTCTTCCAATTGGATTCACTAACAAGATGAACTTTCTCTCAACTTCACTTGTTTTTCCTGTGATTACAAGTTTCTCTCTCTCGAAATACAACCTACCTATCTTGTTCTTCTATTTATAGGAGAGGATACATACAACCAAACTAGGGTGTTGGTCACAACATATCTAACTTGAAGTCCTGTTCTCTGGACCGCTTGTGTCGTCCCTTCTTCTGTGGTTATTGTCGATGTGCTTTGATTCCTTAGCAACTCCGCGTCCGAGCCGATCCTATTAGGTGTTGTCTTGGTGCGACGCCACCCTTCCAATCTTGTCGCCATTTCTGTTGGCCGATGTGACGCTTATCTTCTTATCCCTTTGATTAACTTTCCTCGTTTGACCGAGCGTATCTTATCTGTCAGCTTTGTCAGAGGTCTGGGGTCAAGTCGTGTCCGACAACTGTTGAATGATCATGTCCGAGCCACGTGTTTCCTTAATCCTTGCACCTGGCAGCACCTATCCCATGCTTCTTGCTTCTTCTTCTTTGGGTACATCATAGCTTAGGATATTTCCACCTAGCCCTGTGGATAATCTACACCTATAGTGATGATTATCTAATTTCACTTATCTAGCAGTGTTGACTAAAACCAATACTTTATCACCTGGATAATGAATAACGTAAAATTGGAGTTGAGTTTATTTACCTGGGTTTTCTCACCGATCATCATCCCCTCAGTGATCGAATTTACAGCACCAACAAACCCTAATCGACAGAACACGATCTTCAACAGCAAAAAAACTTCAAATTTCATGATTTAATGTTACGACTTGCATATGTATATATATGTAAAGAAACGCTAATTCCTTTTTTGGCACGAACTTATGATTTCTTTAATAACCGATTTCCTTTTTTCAGTGAGTAACGATTTCCTTTTCTAAAAGGAATTCCTTTTTAAGAGTTTCATTTTTTATTTATTTAACGGTTTGGACGTAAGTTTTGTCCACCCTTACTAAAGTAAAGTTAAGTATAGGTGTAAGCATGATGTAACTAAATAATTCAAGTTTAAATTCTAACATAAGTATTGTCTACCTACTATTTTTTTAACACCGTTACTAACGGACAATTAATTATTTAATGCAAATAAAGTGTAACCAAATTTTAATTATTAGAACCAATAGAGTTATGCCAAATGTCCTCACCACAACTTCTACATTAGAAAAGGTCTTTCTAGGCCAATAGGAAGTGAGGGTTTCATCACCGTTTAATGTGAGAGCTTTATTTGTCAAGGCCTTTAAGGGGAAGATGTTTTTCTTTTCATGTTGAGATAAGTTTTCATCGATGGCTTTTATATTTTTATTTATTTTTTCGATGGATAAAAAATGATTTTATTGAGGAAGAATATTGTTGATTTCATTTACTTGCAGTATTCGCTTTGGAAGGTGGAGATGAATCCAGTTTGGCAAAACTTGAAACTGAGAGAATTTTGTGAGGCTAAAGGTATCATTGTCACTGCCTACTCACCTTTGGGAGAAAGCGGAACCCCTTGGGGATCTAATGCAGTCAAAGAGGCACATGAATTGCATGAAATCGTGAAAGCTAGAGGGAAAACTCATGCTCAGGTATACAATCGTAGGTCAAATGTAGGTCAAATGTAGTGTACTTCCCAGGCGATTTTTTTGCGGGTCGTGACTCTGGTAACGTGATTCTGTCATTGTGATTCTGTCTCATTTGATTCTAGCTACTGTGATTCTGTTTACTGTGATTCTGGTTACTGTGATTCTGGTTACATCGATTCTGTTCCCCGTGATTCTGTTTATCTATTATCTAGGTCACTGCTTCAGTGCTTCTCCACGGTTTGGTTTTCATTTTTCAGCTGATTGGGTTTTTCGTTTGGTGTTGGATCTTTGTTGGTAGACTCTAATTAGTATTGGGTTAGAAGGGTTGCTCTTGTTTTTAATTCTAGCAGGTGGTGAAGGAAATTTTAAGTGGTTCTCTGAGGTTTTGTTGTAAAACTTCTCAACGAACATAGTACAGTTGAAGTGTTCGATAAATTGTCTGAACTACTGGCATATCATATTTGGTTGTCAGTTTTATCTATCTCTTGCAGTGACTTTCATTAGGTTTTTGGAAATGCCTACCCCCCGAAATTCTTCCTTCACGGAAACTAGGATTCACGCAGCAACAGATGGTGATGTTCGCATCCAACACAATGGAAAAACATCTTCTCCATCATTACATAACACAACTGAACAAGAATCACAGGGCATTTTATTCCATTGCCCTTTCAGAAACTTTGACGGGTGTAAGGATAATGGGAATGGAAGAGGTTTTGCAAAGAGCTCTCTCTGTAAACATCTCCACGACAAGCATTGTGCAACTGAAGAAGCAAGGGTTATTTGTAGGGAGAGATTACTCCGTATTCCAGATGTTTTTGGTACTTGGGAGACAGAGTTAAAGCATATGCAGATGTGGCTTTGCACCCAATGTATGATCCTTCATGCTTGGAGCAGACCTTGCCGTCGTCACCCTGGTGATATTACGGCAGGGCCGTCGAACGGGAGGGGTGCTGATTTTCTCATTCACGGCATTGAGAATCCACAAATCGGTACCCATGAGTCTAATTCTGGAGGAGGGGTCAGTGGTACATCGACTGGCTTATCGTTGGATCTACTCGGCAAGATTTTTCTTAAACAAATCCAGACAGTTTCCAGCATTCCTCCAAAATGCAGACTCAAATTTTCTCGGACTCTAAAGGCGGAAATTGATAAGGTAATACAAAAGCCTAGGGATTTATCTTCTTGGTTACACTTAATTCTATTCCCAACTTGCACCCTAAATTTGTACATCCCTAAGTGTACCTTGGAAGAGAGATCCGGCACTAAGAAGAGGTTGCAGATTGCTTCCATCAACCAGGCCCTTTTAACATGGTGTGAGCCTAACGGCTGTCTTGTTTTGGCGGAAAAAATATTGGGGTTCACAAATTCTAAACCGGTAGGCAATCAACGCAAGCAAAAAACACAAGATGCTCTCAACATTCAAGCTTGTAGAAAAAGGTTGAGCCAGGGGCACTATAGTGCGGCAATTAGGGTCATTTCTTCGGATGGCTTGGCACCTATGAATGATGATACTTTATTGGACTTACAGAAAAAACACCCCTATGCACCTCCTCCCATCATTCCTCCAGAACCTATTCAAGTTGCTGCGGCGTCTGAAGATACCAGTAGCAGTTTTAAATGCTTTGAAGGGCTTTCCTAGAGGAACGTCTTGTGGAAGAGATGGGTTGCGTGCACAACACCTTTTGGATGCAATGAGTGGTCCTGCGGCGGCAGTCGCAGAAGATCTGTTACATTCGATCAATGCAATTGTTAATTTGTGGCTTCTTGGTCAATGCCCGGCAGCTTTGGGTGAATTTATAGCTAGCGCACCTATTACTCCGTTGTTCAAGCCGGGTGGAGGCATCCGCCCCATTGCAGTGGGTACAATTTGGAGGAGATTGGTCTCAAAACTAGCAGCTTCTTCAGTGAGTAAAGACATGAAAGAATATTTGGGAGACTATCAATTTGGGGTTGGTATGGTTTGTGGGGGAGAAGGTATTTTGCACTCGGTTAACAGACTTTTGGAGACAAAAGGACATCTACAAGGTAATTCGATGTTGTTGATTGATTTTGCCAATGCTTTTAATTTAGTTGATAGGACAACCATCATTAGAGAGGTGAGGAACCAGTGTCCTTCTATTTCTAAGTGGGTGGAATTTTGCTACGCCTCGCCACCTCTATTATATTATAGCAATACCACTCTATCTTCGGCTAAGGGTGTTCAGCAGGGAGACCCCCTTGGGCCATTGCTTTTTGCTTTGGCATTGCATCCTTTAGTGAAGAAAATAGCAACCCAGTGCGACTTGGATATGCACGCATGGTATCTAGATGACGGCACCATTATTGGTGACACATTGGAAGTGTCCAAGGCTTTACACATTATACAAAGCGAGGGAAATAGTAGAGGGTTACATCTCAATGTCAGCAAAACGGAGCTATTATGGCCTACACATGACAACAGAAGTTTGGGTGATGGAGTGTTTCCAAGCAACATCGACAGACCTTCACTTGGTGTCAAACTACTTGGGGCACCAGTGAGCTTGGACATGCAATTATGCAGTGACATGGTAATGTCTAGGGTGAAGAAAACAGTCGACCTGATGAAGGATATTGGGAAGCTAATGGATCCGCAGAGTGAACTGCTTCTATTGCGAAACTGTACAGGGGTATCAAGGTTATACTTTACGATGCGCACTACTGATCCGGTCGCTCTACAACAACCTAAAAATCACTTTGACGCTCATCTAATACAATACTTGAGACAACTCATCACGGCGGATGGTGCAGGGTTCGGTCCGCTTCAACAACGTATTGCAACATTGCCTATTAAATGTGGTGGTCTAGGCATCTATACAATGGATGATACCATCAAGTACTGTTACTTATCTTCGCAAATTCAGACACGTCCGCTGCAATGTGCTATTCTTCAGAAATCTAATGTCACAGAGTCAAGTCTCATCTATCAACATGCCCTACACGGTTACTTACAGGTATGTGGCTTATCTCATTCAAACCTCAACATCAATGACACTGCCCCCCATCTCATGCAGACCTTGGCAGTACCATACTTTGATGTCGTAATGAAGGAGATGCCGGATAAATTTCGGTTCACTAAGAGAGACTCGGTTTTGTGGCAATGTAAAAAATCCGAACATGCACAAGATTATTTGATGGCTATTCCCATTAGTGGGCTCAACCATTCCATGGGACCGAGACAGTTTTCTTCCATATTGTGCTACAGATTAGGTATTCCACTCTTTGAGGAAGATAGTACGTGTCCGAGTTGCGGCAAAGGGATGGATACTTTTGGCGATCACGCGTTGCACTGTTCTAAAGACGTTGGAATCAAATTTCGGCATGATTTAGTTCGAGATGTGCTTGCGGATATATGTTTTAAATCTGGAGTTCATATCACCAAAGAAGCTGCATTGGGATTTTTATCAGATAACGACAGAGATCGAAGACCGGCAGACGTTCTTGTTCACAATTGGGAGAACGGTCAGGATGTGTGCTACGATGTGACGGGTGTCTCACCTTTTACTGGTGGCGGGGTTCGTACTTTTATACCTGGTCAAGCCATCTCCAACGCGGTTACCCGCAAATGCAGGAAATACTTAGACATGTGTTCGGCTCATGGTTACGGTTTTTGTACTTTTGCTTTCACTACCTTAGGCGAACTAAATGATGATGCGGTTGTCCTGTTAAAGAGGCTTAAAAATTGTTTATCTAGCCATACCATGAACGGAAAAATTGGTAGTTTACTTTTCCACAGAATAGGTTTTGCTATTCAGAAAGGGGTGGGAGCTCAGCTTATTGCTAGACTCCCGACCAGTTTCTTGTAATTTGTTTTAGTAGTGGATGAAATGAAATTTATATACCGTATAGTGGTTGTTGTCCTCTCTTATGCTCAGGTATTGATTTCATTCTTGTTTCTTAAAATTAGCATCATTTATGCAACGCAATATTTCTTTTGTGACTATCCAACACAAAATCAATTAGCATCAAGTGGAGTAGTCGTTGGGGGAATCATTCATGTGCATTTTCTCTGCTAAACTGATACCATGTTAATTATTTCTTATGTGTATTTTTGTACGCCCAAAGAAATTTTGAACATATTTTCATCACTTATTGTTCTTGAGTTTATATTATGTGAAAACCTTGGAATCTAGCTTGCACGATTAGTTACTACTCGTAGTTCGTAGCTGACAGTTTATGTCGATGTGTTTAGGTTTGTCTTAGATGGGTATATGAGCAAGGAGTGAGTTTTCTAGTCAAGAGCTTCAATGAACAAAGGATGAAAGAGAACCTAATGATCTTTGACTGGGAACTGACTAGAGATGATTTGATCAAGATCAGAAAAATTCCACAGCGTAGAGGACTACCAGGTGATCTGTTTGTTTCAGAACTTGAAGGGGCACCCTTAAAGACTATCGAAGAATTATGGGATGGAGAAATTTGATTAAGAGATGATGTTCTCTTTCTCTGGTATCTCCTTACACATGCAGCACCAAACTAGATATGATTTCTCTTGTAGCAGGGATGTAATACTAAATTTCAATAAAAAAATGTCCTGAAAACTAACTTTTTGAAAATTCTATTATACTCTATATAACAACGGCTCATAACGAGAATTTAAGCTCTCTCGAGTCTCGAGTACTATTGAAAAAAATCTAACAATGCCTTTGGATAAACTTTTCGCCAGCCTCATAGGCCAGTTTCCAAGAAAAAAATGGGTGTAGCAAGATATGCCGACTAAAGTTCAGAAAAAATATCTTTTTGCATCAATCATTGTTATAAAAAAAGGTGGTGTTTGACTCTTAGATTTGAGAGTCATTAGATGGTCAGGATTGATCGAAAAGGGTCATCTCGCGGTCATTATCGTCTGGATTTCGTTTGAATCGGACGGTCAAGAAAATTTCAGTACTGTTAGGTGATGTACCTGGGCCGACAAAAATATGGTGGGGTGGCGATATATTGAAATGTTTCTGGCCGATTGATGCGAATCTGTACACATAAGCAATTTCCCTCTTCGACCTTTTTTTTTTCTTCTTCTTTTCTCATCTCTGTCTATCTCTCTGCGAATCCTTTTCACATCTTCAAAAAAAAAACTAAACCGTGAAGACAGGCTAATTCAAACAATGGGTGTCTCATAGATTTTGATTCGTTTTCTTGGTAATCCTTTCCATCTTCTATATCATCTTCTTTCGTAGTCTCTTATCTTTTCACCAATTTCAAAATCTTCTTATGTGAGAAAACATATATGATTGTATCAGAACCTAATTTTTCAATTTCTCATATGATATCTAGGATTTTTGATTCGTTATTATTTCGAATTTTTTATTTCCTCATGTCTGATAGAATTCGTATATTAGGTTTAGACAAAATTAGTGTTTGTTCCAAATTGGGGTTATGTGGGATTAGCAAATTTTAGGGTTTTGTGCCTTTACATCTCAACCAGCAACTGTTGCTGCTGATGATGATGTTACTCCTACTCCTCCACCCTTTGCACCTGCAACCGTAATTTCAACTGCAACATCAACTTTTGGTTCCTGTAGAGGTAAATCTCTCTCTCTCTGTTGAATTAATGATGCTCCATATTTTATTTTATCCCTTTTGCTATTTATATTGATTTCTAATTGATTACAAATCTAGGTTTTTTTTTCCTTTACGTCTCAGACATCGACTGTTGCTGAAGCTGGTTGCTGATATTGTATATGGTCTACTAAGTACGATTCCTTTTTGGTGATTTCTCTCTTGCTCCTCAATTTTACTTGAATTCCTAAAATTTATTGATTTTTTTGTATTGTGTTCAGGGTTCAACACTCATTTTTATTATAATTCATGTTTTTTGGTAGTGTAGGTTGATTTATTAACTCTCCTTTCTGAATTTGTTTGCACTGCTCATTGATTAACGACCAAAATCTCATATGTTTTCTTTACTCTCTTTGTGTTTAAAGATTGAATTATGAACTTCAAAGTTGGATTAATTGTGTGTTATAGTACTTTTGTTTATACTATAGAATCCTGCCCTGCAGGGCTATGTCAGTCTGAGTACGTTGAATATCTTGTTGTTGCATGGGAGGAATGGAGAAAACTAATCATGAATACATATATCTAAGAAACCGTATAACACAACCAGAGGCTTATGATGATGAAACAGAAGATGATGAGTTCATGTACAAGATCATGAAGAGTTTAGCCAGTACTTGCCAGCAAAGGTTAGTAAAACGCACCTTCCTCGAAATATTACTCGGGGTTCTCTTTCAAATTCCCTTAATCAATCGTTTTACTCAGCTATGTGAGCATGGCAAATAGACATGGATTATGTACGAGTTAATAACCTTAATTTTTAAAAACAATAAAAACATTAGAAGTTGTATTTTATCATAAATGGTTGGTATGTTCTTTTTCTTGAGAGATGTAAAAACTTTTATGCATATCCTCACAAAGCGGCATAGGGACCTCTATGATTTTTCCTTTTGATTCCATAAATGGTTAGTATGTTTTAATTTGTTTTCTTATTACTCTTTTATCCACTACTATGGGAAATGGCTCTAACCAGCCATATCTTGATCTGTTTATATGGTGCGGAGGTGGTAGCAAAAATAAATATTAACGGTCTTAATCCGATAGGAAAAGTATTATAGTTGAATAATGATTTATGCAATGATGTAAATGCAACTTAAAGAGCTCATTCCAGTCGCTTGGAAGTTTGTACAGGAAAACTAAGATGTGAAGCTATTTTCTCCGTATCTCAATATTTTTTGAAAATGCGATTACCAACATTTTTGAATGTTCTTACTCAGTATATATATATGAGGCCGGCTAATTTTATAAAATTTGATCTCGATCATGTTTTCCCCTAATCTGTCAGGGGATTATGTATTCTTCTCTAGGTTCAAGTATTTGAATTTTGATAATCGTATCACTAGATAAGGCGGTTTATCTCCTCTATGTGTTATAGCCTAATAGATTTCCACATTTACGAGAATTGGTATAACACTTTACTACGATCCTTGCTACGAGAATTGGTATAACACTTTACTACGAGAATTGGTATAACACTTTATTGTAAGCAAAATTTCTTATTCATTAGTGGTTGTTTTTTATTGGATTGTAGGTTAGTTGATCAATATGAGGCCGCAACAGGAAATTCGAAAGATGAAATTAATTCGCACTGGCTTATGCATATTCATTAGAACCTATACACTTATGTGAAATGGAGTAGATTATGCATAAATTTGTTAGCTTATAACAATTCAACTTTACACTAGAAAAGGGGGTAATAGCCAACTGCTAGCTCATTTGTTATTGGTCACTATTAGAAGTTTAAGATTTGGTTGATCACTAGAAGAAGTTTAAGATTTGGAGTACTAAAATTATCACTAAAATACGAAGTTGTGCAAAGTGAGCATCACATTTTACTCATTCGCTGCGTCGGAACTGGAACTATTTTAAGTATTCAAATTAGTTTGCGTGTAATTTGTATTGCTTTCAAGAAAATTAGACAGTTCTTTTTTTTGCTACATTATGTTAAGCTATGCTTATAATGTATTTTTTTGCAGGGATTATCGTTATCCACTGTAGATCGGATTATCAGTACGTCACCAGCTGAAAATTATGCATCAAAAGTGGACGAACGAGGAAGCACCACTCGGAGTAATCAGTGGTGAATGGATGTAGTAAAGATAGACATGGATATGGACTACATGATCCTAGGTATTTTTCTCTATAGTACACCCCATATATTACTTGCTGAGTTCTAAATTGTTTAACTTATTTCAGTAGGACGTTTTCCATTTTGTTCCAAGATTAATCAACATTTTCTTACCAATATATTTTATGTACACTCCATCATTATATGGTTCTATTTTCTCCTTGCAGTTACAAAATTAAAAAGTATTTGAACCTACATCCAACAGAATAATTCAGAATTTAAAAGCTGGTGTGTTTTCTTTATAATGGATCGAAATTTGAGTGATGATGTGTTATAGTAGGATGAGATATTGGGTTTTACTGTTTCATAAATCGGTGGATAAACGTAATTTGCTCATTGTCAAAGTTTTGCACGATGTCTCATTGTCACATTTAGGGTTCAAATTCTTTTTTATGTGTTAAATTTAGGGTTCAAATTTAGATGTTCAGATGTTTATATATTATTTTTCTCCATTCATTTGAGGATGTAAAATGTAGTATTGTGCACGTTTCACGCGCCTTGTACTTTTCGATTTACTTAATTTACACTTTAAATACCATTAGCTACTAGAAAATTTGTCCCGAGGGAGAATATGATGGTGATTACATAGCCCTGTATCTGTACTGAAATTGGTTAGACTAGCTGCGTTCTTGCCATACGCGAAGGAAATTGACCTTCATTAATAAAAAACAATCAATACAACCAATAGAAGAAAAAAATATAAAAACCATAGTCACTGTAATATCTGAATTGAGGTATTGATCTATGTTTTGGGTGAGTTCATTATGTCATTTTTCTTTCTTTTAACCTGAACTGTAGGCATTGGCAGTAATTCTAGCTAACAATTATAGTACATTATTCTTTCTTTTAACCTGAATGTACTGATCTAGCACGTATACGAGTTATTATTTTATAATTTATCGATTCTAATAAATTTACACGTTGATTTAGCAATACATGAGTTTTTTTGCAGTTATTGGCTGTAACAACATTATTTATAACTGAGGTGAAGTAAGTCGTAGACCGGGTACTTAACTTCGTTATTAATGGCATACTACAAAGAGTTTAGCTTTTTTTATGGAAGCTTAAAAAAAACAGGATTTAAGTGCTTCAATGTTGTTCGGTAGACTGAGATAATTGTCACAAAGGTTGGTATATGAATGACGACATGCTTTGGTATTTATATTTTATGTACAATACAACTCCTTCTAGCTAGGCATTTTTCAACGTACATGCATTTTTGTAGTAGTCCCTGTTTTTGACAATTATTTTCTCACGCAGTTGGTGATTTTTCAAATCCGATTTTTTTTCGAGTGCCTTGGATAGTTTGCGGCTGTCCAAGTGTTAATGGTAAAGTAGTATCCTTGCACAGTTTGTTCTTCACTTTGTTTTATTGGGTTTATCAATTCGGTAACAAACCTCAGGTAGGCCCTGCCATCCATTACAATTATGCTAATATATGACCGTGTCCTTATAAAGCACATGATCTTTGATATGAGCATATTGGTTTCTATTTACGGTGAAAGCTTTTCTTATAGACATGTCAACCTGAAATACGCCCATTGAAAAGGAGTGATTTTTATATCCAACTGATAAATTTTCATTATCGAAAATTGGAAGCCCGTGCAAAGAGTCTTTCCTAGCCCACTAATATAAGTATATTGGATAACACTTCCGAGTGTTTGCGCGTTTGGGTTCTTTATGTTTTTTTTTTGTGTGTGTGTGTGGGTTTTAAGGGTTCCCCTCAACTCCAATATCAATGGGAAGCCATAGTTATGCTCTGTTATAGTTAAACCCTCTCTCAACAACTTCTATGTTTAATTTTTATTTTAATAAAACTATGATATGCAGTCACGGCGATTGCAGAGATGTGGTCCATACAAAGATCCATTATCGTAGTCTAAGGAGAGCATGACCACCACTACAAGTAAAAACTCTTCCTCACATTTTGTTTACTACTGGTATCAGAGGTATACCATTCTATTAACAATCAAAATTTTCGTTTTTAAATGTTATCTACATTTCATTATTTTTCTCGAGAATACCAATAGTAATAGAAGGGCATCAAAAATAATTTAGGAATATTTATGTATGGATTATTATACTTTTCTTTAGATTGGGTCCATTTGTGCACAACAAAGTGAAATAACTTAATTATTCTATCAATAGTTATTGTTCAAGGTGGCATTATACCATCTGGATTTTTAACTTTTATAAGGGTTTCCAAAGCTCAAGGAAAGCCTGTGCTTATTTTTTTTAGTGGTATCAGGTTACTGACAATCAGTTTTTGTGTAAAAACCCATCAAGGAACATAAATTTCATTTTATTATGGTATACGCATAACAGAGAAGTGGATGGGTAAGGCAAAGATCCATGATTGTAAGTCAGTAGATCAATTTTATTTTATCAATTCTATATTTACAAAGTTACATCATATACATGTTCGTGGAACTTTACTATCTTAGTTCATATATAGTTCGGGTTCTTTATGCACCCAGAATCCATATAACCTGAGTTATGTGGATCCCACGGTTGGAAATTGGTATCCCAACTAAATCCTGATTTATGTGCATTAATATGAATCTGTGGCGCAATGGTAGCGCGTCTGACTTCATGTCTGAAGGTTGCGTGTTCGAATCGCATCAGGTTCAGTGTCCGACCATAATTATCTTGGAACACATTGAATGAAATGGAATACCTCCTAACTCTCTGTATTATTTGTATCATTATGTCCGGATTTAATTATCGTTAAGCCTAAAGTTGGGACATTAGGTCTGTTATTCAACATTGCCGGTTCAGTGTCCGGCCGAACACATGGAATAAAATGACATACCTCCCAACTCTCTGTATTATTAGTATCATTATCTTCGTCTTTAATTATATTTAAACCTAAGTTGGGACATTAGGTCTGTTATTCAGCATTTCAGGTTTAGTGTCCGGCCATAATTATCTTGGAACAGATTGAATAAAATGACATACCTCCTAACTCTCTAATTATCTCTTTAAACCTAAAGTTGGGACATAAGATCTAATATTTAGCATTTCTCCAATGCAGTTGAGACATGTTTTTAAAAAAATTTGTTGGTTCTTCAATAGTGCCTTCCATCTACCGGTTATTTGATGTGATTTCTGGGTTTTTCTATGCATGTGCTTATTTCACATTGATAGGGTTTCGTGCTCTTACTTTGGTTGACACAAGTGAAATTTACATTTCCTCTATTGTTTCCTTCCACCCGTAGTGTGCTTCGTTGTATCTGCATATCAACTGGTATTGCATCTGCACTAAAAATGATTCAGTTTCACGTACTTGAAGAATGCAACAAGAAATTTTAAGCAGGGTGTTATACTTGGTGAAGGAGGTTTGTGCAGAGTTTACAAGTGTTCTATGGTATCTGTACCAGATGCAACTGAAAAAAATAGTGCACACAGTGAAATGAAAAGGTGGCAATGAAAGAGACAAAGAACAGACCTAGCTGAAATGAGTAAGAATTTGTACGTCTGATCGTTATGTTTCTTTTAGAAGCACCTTGAGAACCTATAGATACTAACCAACCCCAGTTAGATAATCTCACAACAAATGTTTAGAAAAACCATGAGCAATCCCTGATACCTTTTGTATGTGTCTTTTTAATTGTTGAATAGTTTAAAAAAATATTAGGTGAGATTCATGATTATACATCATCATTCATAAAGCTCTTATAGAGAAGAACTTTCTTCATATTTTAGAAGTCATCATCAGCATCAGGTGCCGCTAAATGGAAGAATATACAAGAGGACAGGGAAAGACAAAAGGTTATAGTTTGTTGTGGTATTAATTTTGTTTTAACTTGTCTCCATTTTTAAGACATTCTAATATTGTTGGGTTAATGGTGATCCGACCAATACAGTGAAGGCATGTATCTGGATTCATTTTTTGTTGGACCAGTTCATTGACCAATGTACACATCATTGAAAAACTAAAATTTAGATTTTGCATATGTAGTTTCCGTTGATGTTTTGGAGTACATATATTAGCTATAAAATCCTAGATGATTTCACACTGTTTCCAACGTTTTCTGTAGTTATGAGACTCATCGGTGTCTTTGGTTGATCTATTTATTTGCAGCATACGCCTAAGAAGTATGACAAAGTTTGCACTGGACGTGGTGCATCTGGGATCTTTAGAGGACTCCATGCAGATAAGAAGAGGAAGACGGAGCCGGAAGAAGCTGAAACAAGTATGAAGATTTTGCTTGACTTCGGAAATTAGTATTCTTTGATGGCATCTTATTTTTATAGGTTATAGATCATATTCTACATGCATAGATACTTCATTAGGTAAATGACCAATGCTTAGATGATTTAAGGCTCTAATTTATCTTAAAGGTGTTGATTTATGGTATCTTATTAGTTATTAGAATGTTTAATTTGTTTGCCACATATTTTGACTGGGGGATGACTTTGTTAATTTACTAATGCATTTATGATGTATAATTCACGTGGGATATGCTTGACATGCCTCGATATCTCATGGAGTCTAAGAACTCAAATATTTTATTTTTAGAGAGGTAATGGAGGATTATACTCATACTTTATACGTAGAAGGTACTTATTTGTCGTCTACAGCTTGAAGATACTTTTCTGTATTTTTTTGTTTGAATTTAAGGTAATAATGGTAACTTTAAGCGTTAGCCCCATCTTTTTCTCTTTTTAGTTCCTATCGTTCTTTTAGTAACCGAATCCTTGTATTTCCAGTTATTTCTATCTACCTCTTAGTGACCAATCCTTGAATTTCATATATTTCCATGATCCTTTTAGCTTATTGGTTTTGTATTAGTTTACTCAATTCTTTTGCAGTTGATTCCAATTAGTTTATACAGTATTTCTTATTTGAATGACAAATTGTTCATTTGGAGTTTGTGGAGGACTTTGTTACTTTGGGTTAGTTAACTCCTTATTCTATAATTCGTAAAGTTTTCATTGTTTTCACTTAGTTTGATGTAGCTTTATGGTTTGCGTTTGAAAAGAAAAATTATTGTATGCGTCCGACTGAAAGAATTCAGGAAAAGAGTTATATGGTAGTTTTTACGGGAGCAATCCGAGTATATATAGTAACTGGAAAGAAATGTGAGTTGTCATTCTCCCACAAATTAACGTTCTCCCAGACCATCTTTGTACTTTATTCACCATGTTTTCTCGGTTTTGCCATCCTGAAATTTATAGAAACTGAAGTTCACTGATAGATTACAATATAATCTTTCAGTATGACCTTCTGGATGCGTCTGTAATTCCATGATGTTTTACTTATACATAGGATGGGATCATATAATACTACTTAAAGCTCTATAGATGAAATAGAAAACCATGTTCATCCCTCGACTAGGAACGGATTGATTAATCGCATTGAAACAATTAGGGTAGGTATCCCATTGCTAATATATCTATAGGATTTATCAAGTTGTAAAATTTTGTTAAGCAAACTTTTTATTTATAACATCGATAACTTTTTATCCATTGCAGATGTTTTGGAGTTTCGGTTTCCATTATCTAACAATCTCCATTCAACGTTGCAGCCCAATGAATGACTACAAAAGCATCAGACAATTTAGATGTTATGATACTTGACCTTACACATCCATGCACCTACTACATATATTCATAGCTGTATAATCGTCATTCTTCATTGCCTACCCTTGATTAAGTGAGGCCACCATTATCTCTGTCTCCTCTGATGACATTTAATCTCTTACGAGAAATAAAAGTATAAATGACCGTATCAAAAATGCTCAAATTTCAAAAATCAAAACCTTTGTGTAAATTAATTATGTTTTACATCTCATGCATGTATTCTTGGTAAGGGAGGATCCCCTTGCGTCTTTTTTTTTTTTTTTACAAAATCTAAACGGTAGCATACTTGAAGCAAATATTTTGGGGATATGTTTGCCTTGCCAAGATCTACATACCCATAAAAATGACCACATTTCGAAATGTATAACTCCACCATCAACCGTCGAAAATGAACGAACTTTCAACCGTTAAAATTAAGATTGGTAGATGGTGAAGTTTGGTATTCTTAAATGTGCTCATTTTTTACGGGTATGTATAGCCACGTAAGACGAGCATATCTCCAAAATATTACCTTCAAATAAGCTAACGTTTAAGTTTTATTAAGAAAAATGTTGCAAAAAATGTGAGATATTTTAAAAATAAGAGTGCAAGGGGTCCTCTTCATTCTTAATAGCCATTATATTCAAACATATATATACAGACTGTATTGAAAAGAGTGTCCTGCTGTAGCCTACTGCAATTTGTGGAAGTTTGCTTCTCTACCTCTTTCAGTAAGGGTACGGGCAAGTCTTGCGTTTTTTTATCTTTTAACAAAGTGTTACGTATGATATGTGCATGTTATGTTATCTGTGTTGGCACCTTTTTTGTATAGGATCTCCACTCCTCCACTCTCACTGTCTTATCTTTTTCTTTCACTTTCTATGAAGTTTTACAGGTTTTTATCTTTATTTCTTACATTAATTATACCATCAACGGTTTTTCTTTATATGTAGAGAATGTTGAGATATGTAGGTGAGAGTCCTCTATTTTTTCTATCCGTTGTGGTAATCATCATAGTATACTTACTCTTCTTAAGGGTTCTTATTTTCTTAGTACGCTACGTACAATAGTTACTAATAGCCACATGCTCAGCATTACCGGCCCCACTGTCTTCTTTTTAGCAAGTACCTATCAATAACAAGTTCGTGATCATTAGTTGTATTTAAAAAAATCTATTTCGAAGGACACATGCCTCATAACCTAGCTCATTATGACCTTAATACGTGCGAGAGGGAATGTAATATACATAATGAAATATATACTTTTTCTACAATCTTGCTATATTGCCCACTCTTTTTTCCTTACATTCCGAAACCTATTTGAAAACCAACATCGGCATATTGAAGATAATATTGGGAGTAACTTATAGGTTCGTTTACGATGTATGTAGGTCTGAATCCAACATGAATAATTTATTGAGATTTGTTAGGTAAGAAGAGATTTTGTTAATAAGAATTAAATTTCCTAATGATTTCAGAAATTAAAACTTAGCTAGGGTTTCATATAATTTTTGTAATGATTTCAGAAATCAAAGGTTTAGTATATTTAGGTACAAATTTGAGGGTTTTTTTTGAGTATAGTGTTTAATTTAGTAGTTTAATGATTGTGGTGTTGTATGGTAAATCTTTTGATTTGCTACATACCCATATTCATAAGAACATGCCTTATATCAGTTCCAAATATTGTCAATTTTTTGATTTTAAATGAAGGATGAACAATAATTTTGTAATTGAGACATTAATTGAGTTAGTGTAATTCGTGGTACAATGAAAGGTGGATAGTGTACGAAGAATTAATTCAATATTTGTTAGAGCAGTTCATATGGCAATGAACGAAAATAAAAATTTGTTGATCCACGTGGATGAACAAACTGCATTTTCCACTGTGGGAAACAAGTCAAAATGAACAAATCTAATATTTTAGGGTCCCACTACTGATTTTATTAATATAAACTAATACGAGTTGGGTCCCACTGATGATTTTATTTATATAAACTAATACTTTGGTCCCATAAATTATTTAACTAATAAAATAAATAATAAAAATAAACCATAATTACTCCAATATAAAAAGTAAAGGTTGAGCCGGGCCGTAAGGCCCCGGTGATACCTAGTATACATATGATAAAACAAAGTCAGGAGGTGCAGGGGGTTGATATAGGTTATTGTCTTGACATCAAGACAGAATGTGATAACGGTTTGGTGGTTAGAGATAATTTGGCCGTTTCTCCTTCATTTTGTCTATTTTGGTAGGGTACAAGAACTAATTCAATCCAAGCAAACGAAGCACCAAATGGTACTCAATTCAGTAGATTAGATAGCCACCTTATCTGTATCTAAGCAAGTACCAAATAGAGATAGAGACTTCGAGAGGCGGAAGAATGGAGAAGGTAATGCCTGCAGTAACACTGAGTTCCGGAAGTGTGATGCCGGTATTAGGTATGGGCACTGCTGCATACCCATTAGTTGATTCGGAAGAAGGTAAATTGGCAATTTTGAATGCTATTAAGACTGGTTACAGACATTTTGATACAGCTTCTGTTTACCAGTTTGAAGAAGTTCTTGGTGAAGCTATAGCTGAAGCACTTCAACTTGGTTTAATAAAATCTCGAGACGAACTCTTTATCACTTCTAAGCTCTGGCCCTGTGATGCTCACCCTGACCTTGTCGTCCCCGCACTTCGGAACTCTCTAAGGTACCGTATCCTTATCCTACTTGTTTCAGTAGTGTTCAAAGAGACACAAAGGGCATATAGATAGATTCACATGTTATCTTTTAAATTTTCCCATCTGCATATAAAATTTCCAAGGGAATCACTCTTAATTTGGTATGCATAGATGCCCAGGGGTAAAACGTTGCCATGTTAATCACTAGCTTACACAAGTAGCAAACTTCCCTCTAAAAAGTCTACTATTCTGCTCTTCAGTCTTCCCATATAGCAGTTCGAATAGTTAAAGAGAAATAGCCTTCATTTTGTTACTTTCTAGACATGTTACAGAAGAATAACTTTCTATTTTTGTTTCACATATAGTCAGTGTATCTTTATGACGCAGGTAACGACAATGATAAATGATTGAGTGTGATCGAATGTAAGTTTCTTTGTAGGAACCTGAAGTTGGGGTACCTTGATCTATATCTGATACACTTTCCAATAAGCGCGAAACCAGCTGTAGGGCTTGTGTTTCCACTGCCAAAGGATGCTTTGCTTACAATGGATTACAAGTCTGTTTGGGAAGCTATGGAAGAGTGTCAAAAACTTGGTCTTACAAAGTCAATTGGTGTCAGCAACTTCTCTTGTAAGAAGCTTCAAACCATTTTGGACATTGCTAACATCCCTCCAGCTGTTAACCAAGTGAGCTCTCATTTTATCTTTTCCTGCTTCTTTAACCATGTTGTTACATTAACCAAGGTTTTGATTAATCATTTGTCTTCCTCAAAATACTGTGTATATCGTTGTTAAAATTGATTCAATAGGTGGAGATGAACCCAGTTTGGCAGAACTTGCAATTGAGGGACTTCTGCAAGGATAAGAGTATCATTCTCACTGCCTACTCACCATTAGAAGGGAAGGGAACCCCGTGGGGGTCTAATGCAGTCTACGGAGCACAAGTTTTGCATGAAATTGCTGAGGCTAAAGGCAAAACTCACGCACAGGTTTTGTTTTGGTTCTTCCCCTATGTCTCTACAGTGTAAAACTTAGTACATTATATCGTGGTTTATCGTTTCGTAGTAAATAGACGGTTTTGGTTACGTAAATTTGGTTCAACGAATATCCTATGGGAGAGTTTATGGTCTTATAGGACTAGACGGTAACTTCATTTGGTTGTGTGATTTTCAGGTTTGTCTGAGATGGGTATATGAGCAAGGAGTGAGTCTGCTAGTGAAGAGCTTCAATGATCAGAGGATGAAGGAAAACATGATGATTTTCGATTGGGAACTCACTGAAGATGAACTGGAAAAGATAGGCAAAATCCCACAGAGTAGAGGACTCCCAGGTGATGTTTTTGTCTCGGAACTTGAAGCTGCCCCTTTCAAGACTGTCGAAGAATTCTGGGACGGAGAGGTTTGATTCGACATGCACAGTTTTTCTTAAGTCCCTCTTCAATCAGATTATGCCTCGCTAGTTTAATTTGGTGCATTAGAGATCACAGACTCGAATTATCAAGATTGAACCAAAATAGAGAGATTCATTGATTGAGTGTTTAGATAACAAGAATACAATGTTTTTGATATTTTTGGATGATTACAAATGATACTACAAATGCCTATTTATAGGCTTACAAAGAGAAGAAGAGAACTATGCCTATGGAAGCTAACAACTATGCCTTTGGAGGCTAACAACTATGCCTATGGAGGCTTACCTTATATTCTTTGTTTCTAGAATAATCTACATGTTTAGAACATGTTTAGAGGTAATTCTAACACTCCCCCTCAAGCTGGTGCATATATGTCGCTCATGCCTAGCTTGCCAACAAACTTCAGAAATATTTTACTTGGAATCGCTTTAGTTAGAATATCAGCCACTGTTCTTCCGATCTAATTCTAGGTAACTCCACGATCCCATTATCCAACTTCTCTTTAATGAAGTACCTATCTATATCCACATGTTTTGTGCGATCATGATGAACTGGATTGTGTGCAATATCACACGCCGCTTTGTTATCGCAAAGACAAACGAATTGGTTTCCTAGGAGGATACCCCAATTCAGTTAGCAGACGTTTTAACCACATCACTTCATGAGATACCCAGCGCCATACCTCGCCATTCAGCCTCTCGCACTTGATCGTGAAACAACTCCTTGTTTTTTGCTTCTCCATGTAACAAGATTACCCCCAACGAAGGTAAAATATCCTGAAGTAGACCTCATATCATCACATGACCCACCATAGTCGAATCAAGATATGCCTCCATACTTTTGAAGTCTTGACCTTTCTTAAACAAGATCCCTTTTCCGGAGCAGACTTCAGGTATCTTAGGATTCGCATTACCGCATTCATATGTGGTTCTCCAGGATTATGCATGAATTGACTAACAATACTCAATGCATATGCAAGATCGGGTCTTGTATATGCCAAGTACATTAGTCTACCCACGAGCCTTTGGTATCTTCCTTTATCAACAGGTACTTGGTTGCCATCTGAACATAATTTCAAACCTGGCTCTCTCTGGTGTATCTACAAAGTTGACATGTTTGTCATACCTGTTTCCTCCAACAAATCAAGGGCATATTTTCTTTGTGACAAGAATATTCCTTCGTTGATCGAGATACTTCAATTCCAAGGAAGTATTTTAAAGAAGCAAGATCCTTCATCTGAAATTCACTTGATAGATAATTTTGGAGAGCCTTTCTTTCTTCTGGATCATCTCCTGTAACTATCATGTCATCTACATATATGATTAAAGTTGTAATCTTACCTCGATTTCTTTTTAAGAATAAAGTATGATCTGAATTTGCCTGGCGATAACCAAATGCTCTCATAGACTTGGTAAATCTTCCAAACCACGCTCTCGGAGATTGTTTCAGACCATACAATGACTTGTTTAACCTACAAACTTTTCCGTTATGCAACTCGACTCCATCATTCCTGGTGGAAGTCGCATATACACTTCTTCGGACAAATCTCCATGTAAAAAGGCGTTCTTGACATCAAACTGTTGCAATGGCCAACCCAAATTTGCAAAGCAAGAGACAACAAGACTCGCACTGTATTCATTTTAGCTACAGGTGCGAATGTCTCATTATAATCTACACCATAAGTCTGGCTATACCCTTTAGCAACCAATCTTGCCTTAAAGCGTTCAATTTCACCATTTGCCTTGTATTTGACTGTAAAACCCAGCGACATCCCACGACTTTCTTTCCTTCTGGAAATTCAACCATGTCCCAAGTATTATTTTCTTGTAAGGATTTCATCTCATCGATCATAGCTTCCCTCCATTTCGGATCAGATAATGCTCCTGCACGCTGTTAGGAATAACTACAGTAGATAATTGATTCACAAATGACTTATTTGATTCTGTCAGACGGTGATTAGAGACATAATTACTCATGGGATATTTAGCTTTTGATGAAATATCAGGTTCATACATAGTTTTAGGGATACCTCTATTCCGACGTTCGGCAATTGTTTCTTTGCAGGTTCAAGAACATCTTCAAATAACGGTTGGATTGGGGTTGGTGATGTATCATTATCTTCTTCAACTTCATCTGCATTATCTTCTGATCCATCTGCATTATCTTCTTCAACTTCATTTATAGCTTCAATTTCACCATATGTGTTAATTTCTTCCCCACTAACTTTCTGTTCTTTTGGAATATGAAGAACAACATCTTCTTCGATTATGTCTTCTTCATAGTCAAGAGTCTGAATTTCTTTTTCATACTCCCCCTGAAGTTCAGACTTCGAGTAATACATCACGTGTTCGTGAAACTTAACATCCAATGTGATGCAAATTCGTTTAGTTAGAGGATGGTAGCACCTATACCCTTTCTGACTTGCAGCATATCCCACGAAGACACATTTTAAAGCTCGGGGAGATAACTTGCTCCGTTGGTTCTTGTGTAAGTGCACAAATGCTACACAACCAAATATGCGTGGTGGCAAGTTTGGAACTGTTGCCTCAGTGAGAGCTTGAAATGGTGTCTGAAAAATGATAGTGCTGGAAGGTGTGCGGTTGATCACATATGCTGCAGAGGTAAGAGCTTCACCCCAATAAGTTAACGACATATGAGCTGATATTAATGAAGCACGCACAACTTCAAGCAAGTGACGGTTTTTTCTTTCAGCTACCCCATTCTGTTGAGGAGTATTAGGACAAGTTGTCTGATGAACAATACCACATTCTCTTAAATAATGTTGAAAATCAAGTACTTAAATATTCGCCTCCGTTGTCACTTCAAGAACTTGAATCTTTTTATTGTACTGTGTGTTGACTAATTTGTGAAACCTCTGAAATAAATTATTCACTTCATCTTTTGATTTCATCAAGCAAACCCATGTCATCCTAGTGCAATCATCAATAAAGGTGACGAACCATCGTGCGCTTCCAAGAGTGTTAACTTTAGACGGCCCCCAAACATCAGAATGAATAATCATGAATGGAATAGGACTTTTATTTAAAATTGATGGAAACAAAGTACGATGGCTTTTAGCTAGTTCACATTCTTCACATTGAAAACTAGAAACATCAACCTTTGAAAATAGACTAGGAAATAGCCTTTTTAAGTAGCCAAAAGAAGCATGCCCTAACCGTCTATGCCATAACCAAATTTGCGATTTCTCCTTCTCCCCTGAGTACCATTCACAGCTAAAGCATTAGATAATCTTTCTGAAATTTTTGACGCCAAATCTAGATAGTAGAGCTTTCCTCTTCTAACCCCAGATCCAATCGTTCGCCGTGTTCGGATGTCCTTAAACACACAAGAATTAGGCCAAAAAATAACAACACAATGTAAGACTTTAGTAATTTTGGAAACTGATAATAGATTATAACTTAGAGAGGGAACGACTAAAACCGAATCTAGACTCAATGTATCAGTAAGATTTAATGATTGTTCTCCAATTACTGGAGCCAAAGATCCATCTGCTGTGCAAACGGAGTTGTGTATGGATGTTTTAAGAGGAGAAACCTGTCTGGAATCAAAAGTCATATGGTCTGTGCAACCCGAATCAATTATCCATGAGTTATTAGGAACAACTTACGAAACATTAAAAACCTTACCATTGGTTGTTTCCATAGCGGATGTTAGATTGCTAACCACATGTTCTGCTGCAACGGAGTTCTTTTTCTTGGGATCGCGCTTATCCCACCAATCTGGATACCCGACAATCTCAAAGCAGTTGTCTTTGGTATGACCACGTTTATTACAATGAGTGCAGGTGGCGGACTTATCTTTAATGTTGTATTGACGACGGGTTGCCATTTCAGAAGTATCAACTTCAGTTCCTTTGTTCATTGTAGTATGCCGGACAGATTCACGTCGTACCAAAGCATAACAAGGTTCTAATTCAAGTATGGGATCCTTCCTTAGAATTTCCCCACGTATTTGTTCAAATTCACTGTCTAAACCAGCAAGAAAAATATGCACCCTCATACGTTGAACTGATTTTCGATATAGTTCAACATCTTTTTCATTTTCCATAATCACCTTATCACGGTGATCTAGCTCATGAAGATTTCTACTAATTCCCCATAATAGACCGGGAGTGGTCTACCATTTTGCCTGGCAGAGAAAGCCCTTTGATTTAAGATATAAATTTGTAGTTCATCCGCTCCATCATAGAAAGCCTTAGAAACAGCATCCCAGATCTCACGAGCAGTAGGTAAACGAATATATCGTTTCATTATTTCTGGTGACATAGACATTAATAGCCATCTCTTGACCTTTTGATTTTCTGCATACCATTTATCATACTTGTCATCATTTTTAGATGGAACTGGAGACGTACCGCGAATAAAGGAGATTTTCTCCTTCTCAGCAATATGCATCTCAATGATTTGAGACCACAGATCATAATTTGATTCATCCAAAGTAATTCCTGCCTTGAACGATGACCCATCGGATTGAAAAATAATTGTGTCGGAAGGTTTTGTGGTTTTAGAATTTTATGTATCTGAATCTCCCATGGTTCAATACTAGATACAAGGATCCTTAACCTTGCTCTGATACCATATCAAGATCGAACCAAAATAGAGAGATTCATTGATTGAGTGTTTAGATAACAAGAATACAATGTTTTTGATATTTTTGGATGATTACAAATGATACTACAAATGCCTATTTATAGGCTTACAAAGAGAAGAAGAGAACTATGCCTATGGAGGCTAACAACTATGCCTTTGGAGGCTAACAACTATGCTTATGGAGGCTAACAACTATGCCTTTGGAGGCTAACAACTATGCCTATGGAGGCTTACCTTATATTCTTTGTTTCTAGAATAATCTACATGTTTAGAGGTAATTCTAACACGAATTCCCTTTGTAATAGCATTTTTTCCCTCTACGCTGGGAGCTGTTCTTGTTAGCCATCACAAGATTCGCAACCGGTGCGTAGTTCCACATTTTGAGAAGTGGTTGTGATGTAATGGTCCAACCAATCCAACTTATCCTTGGACGAATCCCATTGTCTTTAAGGGACGGAGCCAGGACTTAAAGGTTGTGGGATCGAATTTTTTTTCTAATATTCACATTTTTTTTTTGAACTGAATCGAAATTGTTGTTTGAAATTCTTACCTTTGTACGCAAGTTCCACTGCAATTTAGTATTCGGACACAACCATCAAGATATATATCAAGTTCCAAAAGCATTTTTAGCACAACTTCCTCCTCAACAAAGCAAATTACAATGCTGGACTATGCTTTGCATATGCGAATTTTGTCCTTTGGATCTGGGGTTGAGATACTTGCAACAAAAACGAAAGGAGTTCAAAAGCATGACTGTTGAACGAGCTAGCAAACCCATTCCAACTAATATACTTATATACAGAAATGTAAAGCTTACCATTTTCGCCAAAATAGATGAACTCATCGCAACAACCAAAACATTAATCTAATATACAAAATCCAAAATGTAAATTATACGCAACATCCGACATTCTAATTCTTTTTCAAAAAGTATTATTAGGACGACCGAGCGAAGCGAGGGAGGACTCTATATATGGTGACTTTGCGTCAATGTGAAGCGTGACATTTTTTTCAATTACACAAAAAAGATTGAATTTTGGTCCGGACACCTGGAAAAGACTAAGTTGTCCCTCTAAATCAAATTTTACTTTTTTTCCTTTAGACATTTTCGTAAATAAACCAAAGAGCAAGGGGAATAAGGTATTAAATATTTTCGTAAATAAACCAAAAAGGAAGGGCACAACAGTAAATGCATTTTTTATATATTTAAAAACCTCGTATATTTCAAACTACAAGTCGTATTTTTATAAATTTTATATATTTGGAAATCCCTTTCAATTAGCTACGCAATGAGCACAAACAATGATATCAAAATTTTGTTTTTCAATTTTGTTTTTTATTCTCCAAATTTTCTATCATTTCTCCTTAAAAATTATTCATAACTTAAAATTAGACATATCTTAAAAAAAATTTGAATAAACTACAAGAAAAATAAAATGATTGATTAAGTATAAAAAACAACTAATTTAAAAATGAAAAGCACAACATATGGTGTTGAATCACCACCAAATTATTTGCAAAGTAAAAATATACCATGGCTTACATGTCTGGAAAAATGATACTTTCGCGTCGTGTTTAGAAAAATTATACCTTCGTGCCGTCTCAGGAAAAATAATATTTTCAACCTACGGCGGAACTAAATTGTGAACACAAAATTTAGTTTTACGTCAATTTTTTCGGTCGGCCATCCCAGCGTGGTAGCGGTCATCTAGTATATATATATATATATATATTAACAAAAAAAAGGATCTTATAGTTGATTTGTCTGATAAACAATATACATCTTTAATTACATCTACTGCAAAAATTAAAAGATCCATAACCATAAGTCTGCCCAAAAGATGGAGAAAATAAATCATTCATGTAAATCCAACCTGATGCTAATTAATAAATGTTATATCATCTCCCCCATTTCACATTGTATACTCAAGTACCAACCTACAGCCTCCCCTTGCGTGGCTTCATAATCTGAAAACGGTTCATAATAATGTCATTGACGATGCTATCCATTATTACTTTTTTAACTATGCAAGTAAGCAGTCGTTCAACTACTCATCACCCATTCTATTACGAAATCGAGTCTTCAATATTTTCATGGCAGAAAAGAGTCTTTCTACACTGGCAGTAGCAACCGGTAAGATCAACGCAAATGTCAACAGTAAATAAACCTTTGAATAAACCTGGTCTTTCTTCGTTTCCACCATTTTTCGAGCAAGATCAGTAATTCCATTCAAACTTAAAAATTCAGTGCTTGTTCTCACATCCATGATATAGTTTTGAAGTTGACCATCGAGTAATACAATATCCATTTCAGAAAAATCCTTTGGATAAAATTGTGCAGGCGCTTCAACTTGTCCTTATCAAAAGCAGAAAACGAATCACTCGGACATAAGCAAGCTACACAATGAAGAAGCTCCGTAGTTGTTTCAGTAAAGCGATCATTCAATTCTCTTAGTTGCAAATCTATAACAGCATTAAATATCCCAATACGGTATTTATACTCGTTGGTGTTTTCTTGGACATTACGTTTTGGTCTTCCTTTACCTAAACTAGAATCATTCATACAAACAACCTTAATCTTATGTTGCTCACAAAATGAAGATACTTCACTAAGTAAATCATTCCAACCATTATCCCTCATCTCTTGTAGTCTTGTATTACAAATCCGAACTAACTTCATGGCATTCACAATATCCTGATCTTTTCTTTGTAAATCTTCTGACAAATCATTTGTAACTCCCATAATAGTTTTCATCAAATGAAGACGAAAAGCAAAATTGTATAACTTCATATGGACCAAAATACCTCTAGCTTCAAATCTCTTATCAGAAGTTTTATCGATTGAAACTAATCTAAGTACACCCATCACAGCTGAGTACAAATTAATCAAGCTAATTAAAGTATTTTGGTGCGAACCCCACCTTGTATCCGCAACACCGCAACTTGGAAAAACTTAAATTATGCCTCGAAAAGAAATTAGCAATTGTTTTCTTGAGTGAGAGGGCAGTGGTAGTAGCTACATGTTCAATCCCAACAAAGCGCTCAATAACACGACCTTCTTTCACGTACCGTAAAACAATAGCCATTTGTTCCTTTGACGAAATATCTTTAGACTCATCAACAAGAATTGAAAAGAATGAATCACCAATATCTCGAATAATTGCAGAAACTATTTCAAATGAAAAAGCACTTGTGATGTCTTTCTGAATATCAGGAGAGGTCAATTTCAGATTTTTCGGTGCATTTTCCATAATATAAGGCTGCAAATCTTCTACATTGATGTTACCAAGCCATGCTAAAATCTCAAGAAAATTACCCCGATTTGCAGAATCATCACCTTCGTCATTACCACGAAATGCAAGACCCTGTCTTAGAAGTATTCGGACAATTTGTATTGAAGCCCTCAAACGAATTCCATATTGCCTTCTAGTTTCATCTGTTTGCTTAACAAGTGTTGTGTCAACATGTACTTTTTCATCTAACAAGTCTTCGCAGGCTTTCCGAGCTTCGTTGTGAGCACTATTTATATCTCATACATGAATCTGCAGTCTTGATTTCTTACTCCAATTACAAAATCCTTCATCAGCAAAGTTATTAGCACCACTTGATTTAAACAAGTAACAACATAAACAATATACTCTATCTTTTGATATGCTGTATTCTAGCCAATATTCATGAGCTTTGAACCAAGAATGATTGAACTTTCTACCTTTCCGTGAATTAGGAAACTTATGATTTCTAGGCTGGCACGGCCCATTCTGCAAATATGTCCTTCGAACTTGGTTTCTAACATTTGGATGATAATCCATAATCGATTTTCGAAGCCCTGGATCTGAAGGGAGGTCTTCCAATTCAAAATCAGTTAACATATTTGAATTGTTACCATTGGACTTAGGAAGGGATGGTTGCGGCATTGACATTACCACATCACTTTCTTTTAATCTATTCATTTCAGTTTGTAAAGAAGAAGCAAGTTCACCAAGTTCATTTGTACTGGCACCACCTCGTTTTGAAGGCGATGATAAATCAACTGTCGCCTTCCTTTTGTAATACCTCTCCATCGACAATTGAGTTTTCAAAAATCACGGAATTGGTTGCATAAACCTACATTGATGCTTCAATTAGAACATTGTAAATAAACAAAATATACAAAAATCAAACAAAACAAAACAAAACATTGATGCTTCAATTAAAAACAATATGAATTAAAAAAAATATTGAGAAAAACCTAAAAATTCAATTAAAAGAAAGGGTCTGATTACTTATGGATTAATGAGTATTTTAACGAATCTCACTCTAGTTATGTAAACTGTGATTATAGAGGAGGAATTTTTCTTTTGATTAAGAAAATAAAATAAAAACCCTAACTTAAAATACACAAATCGAACTAAACGATCGTATTGGTATATATTTCTGAATTAAAATTAAAATAAATAAGAAATCATGGTGATGAATGTAAGTTAAGCTTCACCTTTACCTGATTTGTGATCAGTATCATCAACAGATCAGCTAATAATCTCTTACGGAAGAGATACACAGTTACAGAGAAGAGAAGGTTCTCTTTTTTTCTTTTGTTGTAGTCTCCAAAGCGATAGTGTCGGTGACTCGGTGAAGATAATGTTTATTAGTTTAACATTGACCCCTTAGAAATCGTAAAACTTCAATTATGCCATTTGTATTTGCACCCACAAGACTCTATTATTACAGAAAAACCAACCCTATTACTGTAAAACCTCTCCGGAAGAATACTCCATAATGGAATAAACTCCACATAAGAATAAAAATGTCTGATCCCGACTTGGGCCAGTTATAATTAAGAATAAACTCCATATTGGAATAAGTCATAATTTTTTCCGGTCCCGTCTTAAGGAACATACCTCCATATAAGAATAATTGACATTATAATATAAATAATATAAGTCATGTCATACATCAAAGTTTAAGATGAAGAGATTCTTGTAACCATTTACAAGATTATTTTTCTTTAAAGTAAATTATTTGCTATTTTGTGCACGACATAATACAAATACCTTTCACTCATATGATTTTATTTGCCGATTTCAGTGTCAAAGTTGAGTTTTATGTGGATTGTGTTATAACAAATTTCATATCTACATACATGTAAAACAAAATCCCAATCTAAGTAGTAGTTATATTTACCTAGATACATTTATGATGCTTCCTATCCATATGTATGTGTTTTCCCAAATTGCTCTATTCAAGGTAGAGACCTCCATATAAGAAGAACCCCCATATAAGGTTATTTTTTTGTGGTCCCTATGATATTCTTATACAGAGGTTTTACTGTATTACTAAATTTCAAATATCAGTGGGTGCAAGCGCACCCATTTGTGCTCACATGCCTCTGTCCCTGTGTCTTTATATGGCTGTTTCAATCATATGTCTTATCAACTGAAACATTATTCTTTCTCCTTGACTTGAATGGGCATAATTCATATCGATTAATATAAAGTACGACTCATCCACAAATGCTGATGAACATGACTCTGTCCTCTTCTCTATTCGTCTAAAATATTTTTTTCCTACTTATCCATCTCTTTAATATTTGAGCTGAAAAGTTGCATTTGATACGTTCTGCAACTCCTAAGGTGACATTGAGTTCTGGAAGTATGATGCCTATATTAGGTATGGGCATGGCTTCTTTCCCGGCTGCTGATCCAATAGAAGCAAAAGCCGAAAATTTGAATGCTATTAAGATGGGTTATAGACACTTTGATACAGCTTCTGCCTACCGGTCTGAAGAGTTCCTCGGTGAAGCTATGTCTGAAGCTCTTCAAGTTGGATTGATCCAATCTCGAGACGAACTTTTTATCACTTCCAAGTTATGGTGCACTGATGCTCACCCTCACCTTGTTGTCCCTGCTCTACAGAACTCTCTCAGGTATCCTATGTAATTCCATCTAAAGTTATTTTTTTTTTTTTAATGTAGCTTTTCTGGAGATCAACCAGGGGCGGAGCTAGAAAGCTTTGGCCGGGGGACAACTTATATAGTGAAGGATGATGCCATCACACTGAACTGCGGCCGAAGGCCGCCAATTTTTTTTTAGATGTTTTCTCCACATACAGTAAAACTTCATTCAACTCATTTAGTTAAAATGAATACTATTATTAAAGAAAATTTCTTAATTTGGAGAATCCTGAGCTAACTAATCAATTTAGCTGTAATTATTTAAGATAACTGATCAATTTTCCGATTTTTTACCCACAAGTAGTTTTCAATTCACTAACATATCCTAAATTTCCTCTTATGTACCGAAAATCAGGAGGGACAAATATTCTTTTCAACTAAATTATAGCTACTAATTTTCGGTTAACCAAAATCTAGGGAGGAAAACTGTCCTCCCTAGTCCTGGTGTGGCTCCGCCCCTGAGATCAACAATCCGCCAAGTGTTCAGGCATTGTTAACTTCGTTTTATGTTGGGATCCTAGTCCCACATTGGTTAGATGGGGCTTAATTGGTAGTTTATAAGTCAATGGGTTCCCTCATCTAGCCAACTAGTTTTCTAGTTGAGTTCTACCCATGTGCTTGTAACAAGTTTAGGGTCGGTACCCTAACATTTTAAGCCAGACGACCAAACTTGAAGTAAGATAATTATACGTACCATAGACGACCAAACTTGAAGTAAGATAATTAAACGTACCATAACGATTTTATCATTTGTGCCTGAGGTAAACAAAAAAAGTAAATGACACGTACCGAGTATCCTAACGGTTTTTTTTTTGTTTACTTGATCTATGTGTAGGAATCTTAAGTTGGAGTACCTTGATTTATATCTAATACACTTTCCAGTGAGCTTGAAGCCTGGGAAGTACGAGTATCCTATAAAAAAAAAATCTCCTCCCCATGGACTACAAATCTGTATGGGCAGTCATGGAACACTGTCAAACATTGGGTCTTACAAAGTCAATCAGTGTCAGCAACTTCTCTTGCAAGAAGCTTCAGATTATATTGGACACTGCAAACATCCCTCCTGTTGTTAATCAAGTGAGCTTGCATCTCTCTTCTGCTCTCTAATTACGTGTCATATCAAACCAATGTTTTGGATTTGTCGTTGCAAAGGATATATGTAATCAAAACCAAGTCTTTCATTTATTAATTTCTTTCTTCTAATTGAAAGTGATCATTATGTTACTGGAAGGTGGAAATGAACCCACTTTGGCAAAACTTGAAACTGAGGGAGTTCTGCAATACCAATGATATCTTTGTCGCTGGTTACTCACCTTTGGGGGCCAGTGGAATCCCATGGGGATCTAATGGAGTCTGTAGGTACCAAAAATCACACTTGACGCGTGGCGCATTACGAACGGTGGGGTAACTTAACCAAGATAGCTTAGTTTGTACGAGATAAGACGAGGCTGCGAAGTAAGACCTGAAGATAACGAGATGATAATTAGCGAGGTAAAGAAGACTTGCACAAGAAGATATCTCGCGAGATGATGAAACACACGAAGTAACCCAGCGAAGTAACACCACAAAGTAACTCCACGCAGCAACTCCACGTATTAAGTCCACGAAGTGTGGATTGTTACGCAAGAAATAAGACAGCTGTCCCCGACAACAACCGAAGAAATAGGCGGAAGTGATGGAAAAATTTAATTGAAAATAGCTTGGGCGAAGTAAAATGAGCTGTCAGCGAAGTAAAATGAGTTGTCATCCATTATATAGTTTTCCCTATAAAAAAGGACTTGATCCATTGTAATAGAGGTTGGAATTTTTAGGAGGAGAGAGAGCAAATTTTATTCTACCTTATCTTCATCTTCTTCTTCCCCAAAAACTAGATCTAGAAGAGCTCAAAAACTCTTTAATGGAGTTTCACCTTGTAAATCAATTACTTATGTAAACACCAAATATTCTAGTGAAATTCGTGGATGTAGATCCCTTCATGGATCGAACCACGTAAAAAATTGTGTGTCCCTTTTATAATTTTAGCACTTCAAATTATCATTTTGGTATCCAAAAAGTTAGATCTAGAAAGTGTTTTTGAGAATGAAGTTGAAATTTATTTAGATATAGGAATACATCATTTGGGTGTGACTGTGGGATTTTCCGCAGTTACATTTTGGCGTCCAGAAACAAGGATTGATCTTGTGTATTCAAGAAAAATTCAGCAAAGTCAGTTTCTGTCTACATCTTACTCTTCTGGATCTTCAAGTTACAGGAATACGAAACACTTATCCACAGGGAACAACTTCAAGCGATAAACATCAACAAAGCCCGGGGTTGAAAAGAGAGAAAGAAGTGTTGCTGTGTGTATCTTCAAGGCAAAAATAATAGGAAAAATCGTCACCAAATGACAAATCTAAACAGATAAGTTTTCTTCCTTTAATTGTTTTAAAATTTGAGATCTGAAAATTTTAAATGCCCTTTTATGAAAACAAGGGTTGTTTGAGCAGAAATTGAATGTTCTTTCTAAGAAAACATGTTTTGAAACAGGATTTTATTACAGATTTGAGGTTACCAGATTATGGTTTACAAACCCATACGAGTGATTTTAAAAATATGGAGTATCAAAAAAAAAAAAAATCTTCGGTTGATTTGGGGATTTTCCCAGGTGCGAAGTTAAATGTATACCTAATCGAATTAATTTGTTGATTACAGTGAAGTGGGATTGAAACTATCTCGGAACATGAGCTGCTATTACCTACCAATGACGAACATTTAAGAGTTCAGCTAGATGGACAATGACGTTGCCAAAGAGTTTTACAGACATAGCTGAATGAAAATGATATCCCTTGGATTTTGTATGAAATATTATTCGCGTGCAACAGGATTATCACGTCACAGCAACAACAGAGTCACACCAACTCCAGCCATAACCGTATGAAGCAGAGTTGAAAGAATTTGTGGAAAAATTGGTTGGCAAAGAAGGAAAGCTTATTTCATGAAACAACAAACTACTGTCTGTTAGAAAAAACGTTTTTAAAATTTAATTAAAAATGCATGAACCATGTTTTGATCCCAAGACCTTTTGCTCCCTAGATGTTTTTTCATGTGAATGAATAAAATATTAGTCCCATATAGACTAAAACATTTAGAGTTTTAGACTTAAATAGCATTGGTTTAGCCTTAAAGGCATGGCCCTTTGGGTCTTTAGACATTTGTGTATGGGGAAAGCCCTAGACTATGGCAAGGTTGCCTAAACCTTATTGAATTTCTTATTGCCTTTCCCATTCGCGCGGTGCTTCGCACAGAAGCACGCACGCTCGCTCGGCTCGGGCGAGGGCGTGGGCGTGGGCGTGGGTGTATCCGACCCATTCTTTTTACTGAAATCTTCCACACGTTTCTCCCACACATGTAAATAATTTTATTCTTTGCCTTCTCGGTTTTGGGTGTCCGACCCGTGTAACACATGTGCACCTCGAGAAGAATCTCGAAAATTTTGAATTCTGACAAAAGCGTTTTACTGTATTTTTAACGCTGCTTTTACCTTAAACTTTTGTAACGTTCGAGACGCGTGTTTTACGGATCGTGTTTTACGGATCTTGTCTTTGCTTTGGATTCTCTTTAAACGTTCGAACTAATTTTTGCTATAAATACAAGATGAATTTCTTCATTTGGAAATATACCTCAGAACTTAAGTTCTCTTTCTTTTCTTCTCTTATGCTTGCTTTCAGAAACTTAAGTTCTCATTTACGTTTCATTTAAAACCCAGAATAAATTCAGTTCTTGTCTGAAACAAGTTGTATTTTACAGAAACATAATTTTGTATAACTACTTCTTTGTTTACAGAATATTAGTTTACAGAAACTTTATTTACAGAAATTGTTTTACAGATACATAAATTAGTTTTTACATTTCTCTGAAACTATTTGAGTTTCAATTTGTAATTTTGTTTTATTTCTGCTGCCAAGTTCTAAGGGTTCTTTCTGTGTATGCTACACATAGAGGAGAACTAACAGTAGTTGTATCCTGGAGGTAATTTGTTAATTGCTATAGCATCTCAGAGGAGTAGCAGGCAATATTACCTTTAGCTCAGCGTATCTCATACGTGCCTCTACTAAGTTTATTGAGTTATTTGTTACTACTATCAGTGTAATCTAAGTATTATTTCCCATTTGCATTCGATTATTGTAATTAATTCCAACAATCTAAAGGTAATATCGTGCCTTATTGTAATATTGTAATACTGTAATATTCGTTGTTGTAAGAACATGGGAAAGAATACTGTAGAAAAACCACCAAAGTTCAGTGGTAAGGACTTTAAGAGATGGCAGTCTAAAATGCTATTCTTCCTAAACGACCAAAGGTTAGATGGATATGCTTTAGAAAAACCCTCGAGAAAACTTCATCGCCGTGGTAATGAAGATAAATTGGACAGATGGAATAGGAAGAATTATTTGTGCAAGAATCATATTCTTAACTGTCTTGATGACTCCTTGTATGACTTCTATAATGCAAAAGAAGATTTTAATGCTTTTGATTTATGGGAAGCTCTAGAAGAAAAATATCATGATGAAGCTCTTTGGAAGTAAGAAGTTCTTGATGGCTAAGTTCTTAGAATACAACATGACTGACGAAAAGCCTGTGGTAGAACAGTTCGTCGAACTTCAACTCCTCATCAGCGAGATTCTTGTTGAAGGCTTGACTTTTGATGAAGCTCTACAAGTATCGGCTGTGATTGAAAAGCTTCCACCCTCATGGAGCGAATACAAGAGGAGGCTGCGACACAAGACTCGTGAAATCACCATGGTGGAGCTTGGCAAAAAGATCCAGGTTGAGGAGCTTATGTGCAGCAAGGACAAGAGCATGATGCTGAGCAAAAACATGTCCAACAAAGCTCATGTTTTGGACGATAAAGCTGCTTCAAAGAAAACTCCTGGAGAATCCAGCAAAATGGGTAATAGACGTAACAGACGTCGAAAACCCAGAGGTAACAATTTTAAGCCTAGAGGTGGTGTCACTAAGCACACCATCAAAGGCGACTGTTTTAATTGTGGTAAACCTGGACATATGTCTAAAGACTGTAAGGCCCCTAAAAGGATCAAATATGATCCAAAACAGAAAAATAAGGCAAACATAGTAGAGGACTCTGGATATTTCACTGGCATGGTGTCTGAAGTCGACCTTGTCTCTAGTATGACTAATGTGAGAGACTGGTGGCTTGATTCTGGAGCCACCAAGCATGTCTGTAAATTCAGAAATGCTTTCTCCTCCTATGCCATAGTAGGAGATGATGAGAAATTGTTCATGGGAAACTCTTCCACCGCGAAAGTGGTGGGGAAAGGCAAGGTCGAACTGAAGCTAACTTCAGGAAAAACTCGCATTGAATGACGTATTCTACGTCCAGGACATATGCAAAAATCTCATCTCAGAAACCATCCCTTTAGGAAAAGGTTTTAAAATTGTTGCTGAGTCTAATACTGTTGTGATTTCTAAGCATGGTGAATTCGTAGGAAAAGGTTATGTTACTGATAACATGATTAAGCTTAGTGTATCTGATTTGAAATTGAATGTTAATGCATCTTCTTCTACTTATGTTTGTGACTCTTCACATATTTGGCATGATAAACTTGGGCATGTAAATCTCAAATCTCTAAAAAGACTTGCTAATTTAGGTTGCATACCAAAAATAAACTTTGACAAAAAACAAAGATGTGAAATCTGTGTTGAATCTAAATATGCAAGAAAACCATTTAATAAAAGTATTGAACGTAAAACAGTTCATTTGGAACTAATACACTCGGATTTAGGAGACTTGAAATCAACACCAACAAGAGGTGGTAGAAAATGGTACATCACTTTTATAGATGATTACTCACGATACTGTCAGGTTCATCTTCTTAAAAGTAAAGATGAGGCCTTAGAGGCTTTTAAGTTTTATAAACTTGGAGTAGAAAACCAAAAAAGGAGTTAAGATTAAAACTCTTAGGTCTGACCGTGGCGATGAGTATGTGATACCCATAGGAGAGTTTTGTAAAAATAATGGAATCATTCATGAAACCACTGCACCATATTCACCTGAATTGAATGGTGTAGCCGAAAGAAAAAATAGAACACTCATAGATATGGTAAATGCTATGTTGACAAGTTCAGGGTTATCTTCGAACTTGTGGGGGGAAGCTATCCTCTCGGCATGCTATATTTTGAACCGAGTTCCATTTAAAAAATCAGATAAAACTCCCTACGAATTGTGGAATGCTAAACAACCTTCCTATGCATACTTTAAAGTGTGGGGGTGTTTGGCCAAGGTGGCCATTCCTCATCCCAAGAAAAATAAAATAGGTCCTAAAACAATTGACTGTGTTTTCATAGGATATCCTGAGCATACAAATGCTCACAGGTTTATGGTCATCAGTTCTGACCACAATAACATTGGTCTGAACACCATAATGGAATCAAGAGATGCTGTGTTTTATGAACACATATTTCCTTTAAGGTCTGGACCTCGTAAAAGGGTCCATGATGATCTCTCTGATGTTCCATCGACTAGTCAACCCCAATCTCTAGAACAAGAGACTGAACCAAGAAGAAGTAAGAGGGTTAGAACTGAAACAAGTTTTGGCCCAGATTTTTTGACTCTTACGGTAGAGTCTGAACCCCAAACCTACAAGGAAGCTATGACTTCTCCAGAAGCTCCTTTCTGGGAAGAAGCTTCATTAAATTAATGGGAGTCCATTCAACAAAACGAAACTTGGGAGCTTGTAGACTTGCCTCCTGGAAGTAAATCCACAGGTTGCAAATGGGTGTTCAAAAGGAAACTTAGAACAGATGGAACTATAGATAAATATAAAGCTAGGTTGGTAGCTAAAGGCTATAGACAACAGGAAGGATTAGATTTCTTTGATACTTATTCACCAGTCTCTAGAATCACCTCGATTAGGATGTTGATTGCTATTGCTTCAATTTATGATTTGCATATACATCAGATGGATGTTAAAACTGCATTTTTATATGGTGAATTGAATGAAGAAATTTATATGGACCAACCTGAAGGCTTTATTGTAAAAGGTTGTGAAAACAAAGTATGCAAGTTGAACAAATCTCTATACGGTTTAAAACAAGCACCAAAACAATGGCATGAAAAATTTGATCATGTTATGATAACTAATGGTTTCAAGGTTAATGAATCTGATAAATGTGTTTACATTAAATCTGTATATGATTCTCATGTTATTGTTTGCCTATATGTTGATGATATGCTCATATTAGGCAGCAACCTTGATATTATTAATACCATTAAAAGCATGCTTAGAGATAATTTTGACATGAAAGACTTAGGCCCTACTGATGTAATCTTAGGGATGAAAATCAGAAAGACGTCTGATGGATATAGTCTTAGTCAATCTCATTATGCTGAAACCGTATTAAAGAGATTTAATTATGAAAATGCTAAACCTACGTCTACTCCATTTGATCCCACTTGAAAAATTGAAAAAGAACAAGGGTGAGGGTATTGATCAACTTGAGTATTCTCGCATTATTGGTAGTCTTATGTATCTTATGAACTGTACAAGACCTGATATTGCTTACTCTGTGAGTAGATTAAGCAGGTATACTTGCAACCCGGGCAGGATCACTGGAATGCTCTCTTCAGAGTTTTACGTTACCTGAGAGGGACCTCAAACTATTGCTTAAGTTTTGGGAAGTATCCTGCTGTACTGGAAGGGTATTGTGATGCCAACTGGATATCAGACTCAGAAGAATGCAAATCTACTAGTGGGTACATCTTCTTGCTTGGAGGTGCGTCTGTCTCATGGAAGTCTACCAAACAGACATGTATAACTAAATCCACTATGGAGTCTGAATTTATAGCCTTGGAAAAAGCTGGAGAGGAAGCTGAATGGATACGATGTTTCTTGGGAGGAATTCCACTCTGGCCCAAGCCTGTGTCTTCAATTGCCATCCACTGTGATAGTGAAGCTGCTCTTGGTTGCGCAAAGAACAATGTATACAACGGGAAGTCTATACATATACGAAGAAGACATAAGACGGTGAAACAACTACTCTCTACTGGTATTATCTCGATAGACTTTGTAAAATCCAAAGATAATCTTGCAGATCCTTTGACGAAAGGCTTAACCAGAGAGAAAGTTAAATTTACATCGAGGGGGATGGGACTTAAGCTCATTGAATAAATCACCATGAAGGATACTCAACCTTGTGATTGGATTTCCAAGATCAAGGTTCAATGAGACAACTAATTTATGGTGATATTGAGAAAGCACTATCTTTGTCCCTCCCTATGGTGTAATCGTGCGATAGTGCTGCCTGCAGAAATTAAGGATGATCTTTTGCGATCTTAATGGGTACCATGGCTTTGATTAAAGCGGGGTGTGGCAGGACACTCTTTATGGACTCACCTTTGTGGATGTTGGAAGTGGGGCCGCTTCCTATGAGAATTTGAGCTGATTCTCTAGAGACATTCATTAAGTCCGGGATTTTAGCCCACGACCAAAATGGGCACAACCGCAAGAGCTTGGCAGCTGTTTTCTTCGGTTGAGGCATCAAGTGTGGCTGTTATTTCTGAATTGAATTCATTGTTGGCGGTTCAAGACATTGCGTTCACCGTATCAACAAGCAATTCAGGTAACCTCTCACTAAGTTAAGGTTCAATCTTTGGGACACCTTAGCCTATTTTGTTGCCTTATGTTTTATCGACATGTTTTATTATTCATGTGGGGGATTGTTAGAAAAAACGTTTTTTAAAATTTAATTAAAAATGCATGAACCATTTTTTGATCCCAAGACCTTTTGCTCCCTAGATGTTTTTTCATGTGAATGAATAAAACATTAGTCCCATATAGACTAAAACATTTAGAGTTTTAGACTTAAATAGCATTAGTTTAGCCTTAAGGGCATGGCCCTTTGGGTCTTTAGACCTTTGTGTATGGGGAAAGCCCTAGACTATGGCAAGGTTGCCTAAACCTTATTGAATTTCTTATTGCCTTTCCCATTCGCGCGGTGCTTCGCACAGAAGCACGCACGCTCGCTCGGCTCGGGCTCGGGCTCGGGCGCGGGCGAGGGCGAGGGCGAGGGCGTGGGCGTGGGAGTGGGTGTGGGTGTGGGTGTATCCAACCCATTCTTTTTACTGAAATCTTCCACACGTTTCTCCCACACATGTAAAGAATTTTATTCTTTGCCTTCTCGGTTTTGGGTGTCCGACCCGTGTAACACATGTGCACCTCGAGAAGAATCTCGAAAATTTTGAATTCCGACAAAAGCGTTTTACTGTATTTTTAACGCTGCTTTTACCTTAAACTTTTGTAACGTTCAAGACGCGTGTTTTACGATCGTGTTTTACGGATCTTGTCTTTGCTTTGGATTCTCTTTAAACGTTCGAACTAATTTTTGCTATAAATACAAGATGAATTTCTTCATTTGGAAATATACCTCAGAACTTAAGTTCTCTTTCTTTTCTTCTCTTATGCTTGCTTTCAGAAACTTAAGTTCTCATTTACGTTTCATTTAAAACCCAGAATAAATTCAGTTCTTGTCTGAAACAAGTTGTAGTTTACAGAAACATAATTTTATATAACTACTTCTTTGTTTACAGAATATTAGTTTAAAGAAACTTTATTTACAGAAATTGTTTTACAGAAACATAAATTAGTTTTTACATTTCTCTGAAACTATTTGAGTTTCAATTTGTAATTTTGTTTTATTTCTGCTGCCAAGTTCTAAGGGTTTTTTCTGTGTATGCTACACATAGAGGAGAACTAACAGTAGTTGTATCCTGGAGGTAATTTGTTAATTGCTATAGCATCTCAGAGGAGTAGCAGGCAATATTACCTTTAGCTCAGCGTATCTCATACGTGCCTCTACTAAGTTTATTGAGTTATTTGTTACTACTATCAGTGTAATCTAAGTATTATTTCCCATTTGCATTCGATTATTGTAATTAATTCCAACACTTTCATGCTTCATAAAAGATCATTTTGTGCAGGGATGTTTTAAGCCAATTCGTGGAGAAGGTATTAATCGTCATATACCAGGCCCGTCAACTCGTGAATATCCTCCAATTTGTTCAACTCGCCAGATCAACTCGTAAACAGAAGCCAAACTACTTCGTAAAAGAGGAAGCTCGTAGCCAGATCAACTCACCGGGAATCAGCAACCAATGGCAGTATATTGCTCCCCTTGGGAAGTAACCGGAATCCACTTCGTGAAGAGAGAGGTTCGAAATATTTAACTTCGAGGAATATTTTTACTTCGCAAGAGTTTACTCCGTCAAACATCAACAGAAGTTTACTTCGTCCAATATTTTAGCCACACAACATAAGGCAGAGCACAAGGGAGTGGTGGTATGATGAGTAAAATCTCAGAGATAAGAAAAACATACTTTGTCAGCTACCAACTACGTAAACCAGACGAGAACCAATTCAAAGAACCATATACAACACAGCCAAATCACTGAAGAAGAATCAGCTCCACGAATTAATGAACTCGATTAAAATTAACGTGGGGAAAGTCCGGGGAAAGCCGCCAGAACCAGCCATTTCGTTCCAGAGAAGAAACCTAAAAGAAAAAATAATATCAGTAAAGACCAAGATTATCTCGTCAAGGTATCACTTCGGAGCAAATAAATCAACCAGTTCAAGCCCAACGAAGAAATGCGCTCGGAACATCTATTCTCATGACACCAGCGAAGTTCACACCCCCTCTTAACCAGCCAGCACAAGAACAACGGGCAACACAACTAAAGTTTTACTAAGAGACGAAGAGAAAGGTTACAAATTCATAGCTAGTAAAAGCCCGAAGGGTGGTGGATTACAACAACCATATTTGCAAAAAAAAGGGAAATTCACATACTCCAAGTTACTCAACATAATGTAATTTCAAAGAAGGGGATGACCCGTAAAAGAGCCAAGCTCATAGGACATGAAATTAGAGGAGTTCACCATCAAAAAATTGAGCCAATATAAACCAAACTAACGAAGTCGACATATCAGCAAGATGAAATATCAGTTTACATTCATCCAACATCCAGATTACTCATGAAAATCACCAACTATAACAACCAACCTAACTCAAGCAACCAACAAGCGAAGAGAAGACACATTATGGTCAAATCAACTTCGTCCATCCCAGCGAGCTAGTATCTCGTGACTATTGCGTATGACAAGCAAAGAGAAAGCAAAGGAAAGAATACTTCGACAAGAACAGGGTATAACAAAACAAAAACTCACTTCGCCAAAGTATCATCAGTAACCAACAACCACAACCATAGATTCGGAAGTCAAACCCATCTCATCATTTCCTCAATCCACACTTCGCAAATCAAATCAAATCATCATCAGTTTTACGTCAACAAGTTTCATCATCAACTTCAGCAGAGCAACCAAAAGAAACGAGTAAACCCAAATAGCAAGGATTCAAGGAAAGAACCTACAACCTCATCAGAACAGCCATGTCACCAACCAATAACGAGCTCGAAGATAAATCATAACCAATGCAAGCCGAGGCAGTCATATTAATCCATTCAACTTGCTTGTACTCGACAAGTTAAAACAACACGATTCGTCCCATTAGCCACGACCAACACAATCAAAAGGGAGTATTTTCATCCTTTATCTCTGACTCTAAAGTTATTACATTAAATAACTGTTAATCAATATTGATTCAAAGACCCTTTTGGGGCTGCCATTAATCTACAGCTGAAATTCTCAGGAAGTCGTATAAACCTTAATAATGATCATCAAGATGCGATGAAGCACTACAGGAGACAAAGAAAGAGTACATACAAAGAAAGAGTACATATATAAAGGGAACTACACCGAAGGGATCTACATAAAGGGAACGTAAAGAAGAATTCTCATCATTACGAGACCACAACAATCATTGATCAACAACTCTAAGAAAATTCAGCACTGCGAAAGGAATTATTATCAATCACCAATATCTGTACTCACAGTTTGAGAATTGCGAGTCCATTAATACTGTAGAACAGCAGCAGAAACTTAATAAGCATACAAAGAACGAGTCAAGTCAAGCTTGAAAATCCAGTAGAAACATAAAACAACAACACCAAAATATCTCTCAGTAATTCTCAACGAGAGTAAAGGAGTTACCGGGAACAAGAATATGAAGAAGTGCTTTGGCGAAGTATTTGGTGGAAGCAGCTTCAGAAGTCAAGACTACATCATTTTCGTCTACTACACATCTCGACAACAATATACCTCGTCAATAACACATTTTGGCTGTTCACCCACCTCGTCAACTCCCTGCACTAGACACATTTCGTCAATTCACAACATTCGGATCTTGTTCACAGCAACCCAATGGATCTAGTGGCGGAAAATGGAACTAGGGATGCTAAAGCCTGCCTCTTCAGTGAGTGTAATGATCAAGATCTTCGCAACTTCAGTGGTCTCACCTCCTCTTGTGAATCAACAGCAAACCAACTTCGCAACAACGACTCAACAATTCAAACAACACAAAGCAATACCATCCTTTTTCAGTAAGACACCCATCTCGTCAGCCCCTAAAACCAGCGGGTTGCATACCCATTCTCTGACCAGAAATTCAATCCAACTCACCCCTCCCATCAATTCCCTGCACTGGACACATTTCGTCAACTCTCAACGCTCAGATATCGTTCACAACAACCCAAACAAGCCAGCCATCTCGTGTTACAAGCCAACTCGCTATGATACCTATTACTTCACAGCAACAAGTCCAGCTCACCAAATCCCACATACAGCAACAAGTTAATAACATCAGTGATGACCAAACCACTCCAGCAAAGACAACAACTCAATGGAACCCACAAGATTAAAGCTTTCCACTTCAGTGGAACCAGCGATGCTCAAGTACTTCACCGAAAAAACTCAATTACAAGAATATCATCTTATGCGATAGCACCGAACTTCCATCATAGTGAACCACAGTAACAGCACAAAGCAAACAAGAGCAGGATAAAATATGCAAAAGAAAAAGCCCTCAAAGAAGGCAAAAAGGGCCAAAAGTAAGACCTCATTAGGAGGCTGCGTAAGACCCACATAAAACATGTTCAGAAGAAAAGGCGATCGTAAGTCCTATATAAAACCTCTACATAGGGAGGCTGAGACCTCGTGGCGTGCAACCTAGTTCGCACAAAGTGCAAGAGGCAAATGTAAGACCTAACGCGCGTCAGGAGACAACCTCAGGATATGGCTAACAACCATAATCTAGGGGCAAAAAGTAAGACCCATCTTCCGGGGGCCCTAATTGGGTAACCACTCGGTAAGGGGTGTAAGAACGAGACAGTGGAGAAGAAGATGGCCTGGTGTAGTTCTTCCGCTCGGTTCCAAAACCACCTCAACTAGGGTGTGACTTCGTAACCAAGAGCCATATCGGCGAAAGGGCACGAGGTCACGAAATAAATGATACCTAAGCCTAAAATCACGGGGGTAATCAGAGGGGAAGGGACGGCACCCTCCTTTAGGGAGCTGAGTGACCACAAAAGTTGGAAATGTTACGGAGCTGGTACTCACGGGAGTAGTTAGGCCTGTGATATTGTTGCATAATAAGACCTCAATGAGAGAGATAAGGCGAGGTTGATGGATCTTTACTTAGCAAGAGTAAAGAGCGCCTGAGACTTTGTCGAAAAGCCCTGATCAACGGGGTGGGGCATACTAAGACCTTAACTAGGAGGCGAAATAAGACCCCGAAATGATGATAGAGATGTGAGGCAGAAAATGAGACCTGGGGCAAAACAAAAAGGCAAGATACAAAGCAAAGCAAGAAGCAAGCACATTACAAAGCTTGACCACACGAGTCACACAATTCTAAGAAGTACTTCTTACATTGCATAAGAAGTACTTGCAATTGAAATATTGCATATGATAATATTTATATTAACTTGATTATTCTATGATTTGGATATTAATAATGCAGGAACAAGCCCAAAAATGCAACGAGGTATAATTACAAACGAGATGGGAACGAGAAGGAATGCAAAGGAGAATCAGAGGCACAAACGATAAAAAATCAAGGCAAGTATAATTTTGACGAAGTAATATGCATACATATAGGAAAAGCATATCATTTAATACATATAGCATTAATTCATAACATACATACATTCATCGAACATACATCATGCAAGAGCACTTTGGGAATTCTTATTGTTTATACTTCTTGAAGACAATATTTATTGCCGCGAGTGCTTCTTGAAGATTGTTAACTAAGAATACTTCTTATACTTCGGATTATATACTTCTAAGGATACTTCGCATAAATATGAACCAAGGAGGGTATTTCATCAATACTTCGCTATATAATAGTAAGATATCAAGCAAAGCAAAAGGAGGCAAGAAAGAGGAAGCATATTACTTCTACTTCGGATAGATTTAGTTCCTTCATATACCAAAGAAAAAGGAGGCACACGCATATATGGAAAAATGCACATTATACACTTCGCGGAAATTTTTTCAATTTTTTTGGATTTGATATGAATCAAATTATAAGGACGTTAAGCTACAAATGAAACAATATCATGTGAAAAGCTACAATGAGGCAAGGCAAGAACAAGAAGTGATACCATCAACTCGTCAAGGGCAACATCAACACAAGGTTATCATCGGTAAAGCTTAAACTAGCACTCACAATGAACTTCGCATAAGGATGAAGAAAAGGAAACTTGGAAGAAAGTCATCAAAACCAACTTTCAAGGCCGAAACTCGGAAAGAAGAAACTCGGTACATTCACTAATGAAGATATATCGCCCTATCCATACTTCGTCAACAATAGGAATCCTCAACAACAATAGAGTATATGAATCAAGTGCCATCTCGTCAACTTTAGCTCGTTACATGCAACACGACACCTCGCTACTATTCATCAACATGAAGAACCAACAACCAAGCATGCAAGGGCAAAATCAAAAGCAATGAACCGTTCCAACAACAACAAAATTGAGGATTGATACTTCTTATATTTTCGAGGATTAAGTAATTATTATACTTCTTGAAGAGCACTTCATACTTCGTACTTCTTATACTTCGGGAATGATATTTCTATACAACAACAAGACTTCGGAACCTAGCAAAAGAATAAGAGGCAAGTATATACTTTTTCAAGTTATTATTCTTTCGCTCGTTCCTTCATCAACAATGATCAAAGTCATCTACTCAAGCACCACACGTCTCGCTCCAAAGAGCTATACGAAGATATATTTTTCTTAAGAATCGCTCTTCAAGCAGCACTTAAGAAAAATAGGGCAAAATGTAGGTACCAAAAATCACACTTGACGCGTGGCGCATTACGAACGGTGGAGTAACTTAACCAAGATAGCTTAGTTTGTACGAGATAGGACGACGCTGCGAAGTAAGACCTGAAGATAGCGAGATGATAATTAGCGAGGTAAAGAAGACTTGCACAAGAAGATATCTCGCGAGATGATGAAACACACGAAGTAACCCAACGAAGTAACACCATGAAGTAACTCCACGCAGCAAATCCACGTAGTAAGTCCACGAAGTGTGGATTGTTACGCAAGAAATAGGACAGCTGTCCCCGACAACAACCGAAGAAATAGGCGAAAGTGATGGAAAAACTTTATTGAAAATAGCTTGGGCGAAGTAAAATGAGCTGTCAGCGAAGTAAAATGAGTTGTCATCCATTATATAGTTTTCCCTATAAATAAAGGACTTGGTCCATTGTAATAGAGGTTGGAATTTTTAGGAGGAGAGAGATCAAATTTTATTCTACCTTATCTTTATCTTCTTCTTCCCCAAAAACTAGATCTAGAAGAGCTCAAAAACTCTTTAATGGAGTTTCACCTTGTAAATCAATTACTTATGTAAACACCCAATATTCTAGTGAAATTCGTGGATGTAGATCCCTTCATGGATCGAACCACGTAAAAATTGTGTGTTCCTTTTATGATTTTAGCACTTCAAATTATCATTTTGGTATCCAAAAAGTTAGATCTAGAAAGTGTTTTTGAGATTGAAGTTGAAATTTATTTAGATATAGGAATACATCATTTGGGTGTGACTGTGAGATTTTACGCAGTTACAGAGTCAAAGACGCACATGTTCTGCATGATATTGCTCAAACAGGAAGGAAAACTCATGCTCAGGTTCTGCATGGCATGGCGCATCTTACCTGATAAACATCAATGACTTATCATGAATCATGATTTCATGTCTACCACGAAACTCTCTTAGATTTCTTCGACAGACCAAATTCCTTTCTGATACCTATGGATACTTTTTCATTAATGCAGTTTTGTCTTTTTTCTCTTTATGCGAAGGAAAGTTAAATACTGGTAGGACATAAACTCAAATTCAAGGATTTTTGTGGATTGGCCAATTTGTAGGAAAGGTGGCGCTGTCCATGAGAGGACCCTATTTTGTTATCATTTCGTTATATTCCTTCGGAACACTTCCTCCTTCATTGCTGACGTAGTTGCATGCGTATCTGCGTATTATGATACTTTTGTCTCATCTAGTGGGCGATGGTTTCGACGAGAAAACTTGTGGGTCTATGCTTTATGAAAAGCACGTGCAACAACAATAAATCTAATTCATTGTAAACTTCAAATGGATATATGCCTCTTTTTTTTCCTAAGCATGCATGTATGCGTTGTTTGACATCATAGCTGTGAACACGTAAATTATGCAGGTATCTACGTGTCCGCAAACAAAGTTCGCATACACCGAAGTTCAAGGGTTGAATATAACGTGCGTAGAAAAATAGTGTATACACCGATTCATTGACTCTGAGTCTTCGGACTCGTCCTTGTCTTATCGGGTATTTAACACAGAGTGCCTAGAGAATGGTAAGTAACCACGAAACGAACATAGAGTGCGGAATGTAAAATGTGTAACGTAGGTTGCATAATGTAAAGAACATAATATAAGTGCGGAATATAAAGTGCATAATGTAAATAAGACAGACAATATATTAAAACAATGATATTCACAGTATTCTTTGGCATGCTCGGATCTAGGGGGTTGCTTCCCCTTAGACCATGACCATTCTAGTTTCTCGCGGCCCTTGATTTCTTTCAGGATGCGCGATTAGCTGGCATTCATCTTCGTGAAAACTCGATCTTCGAATTTTCTGGTGTTTCCTCGTCGATAATCACTGCGTTCTCTTCTATCTTCGTTAGGTTTTTCACCCAAGTCACCCCCATAGGTCTTCTGGATTGTTCCGCGGAGTTGGTCTGTGGTGGGCGTTGGGTCTGAGCTCTTGGGTTCTCCCATTGTATTTCTTCTAACCTGGCATGCTTTTCTATGATCACTCGAAGATCTCCTTCTATTGCAGGGACGATTCCGTGGATCTCGACAAACAGTGGGCTCATTCTGTCGAGCCCCCATTTGTAGCAGTTGATGCTGACCACATGATCTACGTTTTCGATGGCTTGGAAGATCCTGTACCATCTGTCTATGTATTCTCTGATTGTTTCTTTGTACTGGACTGCTAGTGAGAAGAGTTTATCCATCCCGGTGTTTACCACCGTGTTGTACATGTAAGTTGTTAAGAACTTTTCAGTAAGTTGATCGTACGAGGTGATGGAATTTAGTGGCAAGTTGTCGAACCATGAGAGCGCCAATACCTACAAACTTGAAGGGAAGTATCTGCATAATATGGCCTCGTCATAATTCCATCGTGCAATCATTCGATTATAATATCGAAGATGGGCTGCGGGGTCGCTAGAACCGTCATAGAGTTCGAAGGCCAGAACTGGGCACTTCTGGGGGATTAGAGCATTGGCTATGTGCGGTGTTAGGGGGTAGTGCTTGCTTCCTTCATTATTTGTTCCAGTCTCCCCCCCCCCCCTTGCCTTCCTTTCAGTTATTTGATCTCCGCCATCATCTCGGCGCGGATATCTTCCATTGCGCGCTGATATTCTTCTTGGGCAGAAGGTTGCCCCGTGCGTGGGTGACCGTTGTCGAAGTAGTCTGCGTTGTACGGGTTATCCTCCGGGTCAGGCCTTCGTCTTCTTATCGTATCTCTTGGTTTCTTAGGGTCCGGGTTGTCGGCCAGTACCATCCTTCGGTCCTGATTTGGTATTGGTTCCATTGAGCTAGCTTCGTCGCGTTGGACTCCCATGTCCCCACTTCGGGTAGCTTTGAGTTGCTGATTTTCTTGTGCCAACAGAGCTACCGCCTCCACGTATGTCTTTTGAGCTTTCCTTAATTATTCTAATTCTGCCCTCATTTGGGCAGATTTGATCAACTCATGATTAGGGGTCCCTTCCGGCATCTGTTCTTCCGCTGCTATCGTTTGATCTTCGTCCACGATTTGAATCAGGGGTTATGGGGGATCTGCTTGCAGATGCAGCTGCTCCGCTAGTTGTGGTGTGTGTACGCTTTCTATCAGAAGCGGTTGTTTTACTTGTGGGTGTGCGTTTTGCTTGTCAGCGTGGGGCATCCCATAGAAGGGATGTTGCAATCCTGACTCTGCCATCCCTTCACGCGGTTCGTGTGGTCGGGTGGCAGCGGTTGCTTTGGAGGCCGCTCCTTTGGATGCCCCGGCCTTTGATGTTGCGGCTTTAGATGATGCGGCTTTGGCGGACGCGGTCTTTAGGGCTTCCGCTGCAATAGTGGCTGCATCCAAAAGCCTCGAGCTCTCCGCTCCATTCTGCGTTTTGTCTGTAGCTTTGAGCTTTTCGCCCTTCTGCTTGCTCCTAGTCATTACCGGAGTTGTCCTTGGTGTTTCCTTTGATGAGGCTTTCGCTTTTCCTGCATCTTTGTTCTTCTCCATTTTTTATTTTTTTTTTCTGAAAATGATTATGATGTACACAAGAAAAGATTGGTCCAAAGGGGAACCCATTATTAAAGTCTGGGAAATCAGATTCCGTTATCTTGCAATGTGAAATAAGATCACCATTAGGTGCATATTTGTTTTAAAATGCTTTTGAGGATGTAGATCTATCGTAAAATCCATGGATAAGCCCACGCGCTTGATTTTTTAAAGATGAAAACTTGAAAATCATTTCGCAGAAGTAGATCTACCGAAAAATCCGTGGATATGTCCACACGCTTGATTTTCTAAAGATGAAAACTTGAAAATCATTTCGAAGATGTAGATCTACTGAGAAATCCGTGGATATGTCCACACGCTTGATTTTCTAAAGATGAAAACCTGAAAACCACTCCGAAGAAGTAGATCTACCGAAAAATCCGTGGATATGTCCACACGCTTGATTTTCTAAAGATGAAAACTTGAAAATCATTTCGAAGATGTAGATCTACTGAAAAATCCGTGGATATGTCCACGCGCTTGATTTTTTAAAGATGAAAACTTGAAAACCACTCTGAAGAAGTAGATCTATCGAGTGAAAAGGTGTAAAAAACTCAAAAATGCTCCAAGCACCGCTATTTTCAGAGAGCGACGCTCATAGGATCCATATTGCTCAAATCACAGGATAAGATAAAAAAATTACCGGGAGAGACTCCCTGTTTCTAGCGCCAAATTGTGAACACGTAAATTACGCAGGTATTTACATGTCCGCAAACAAAGTTCGCATACACCGAAGTTCAAGGGTTGAATATAATGTGCGTAGCAAAATAGTGTATACACCGATTCATTGACTCTGAGTCTTCGGACTCGTCCTTGTCTTATCGGGTATTTAACACAGATTTCCTAGAGAATGGTAAGTAACCAAGAAATGAACGTAGAGTGTGGAATATAAAATGTGTAACGTAGGTTGCATAATGTAAAGAACATAATATAAGTGCGGAATATAAAGTGCATAATGTAAGTGCATAATGTAAAGAACATAATATAAGTGCGGAATATAAAGTGCATAATGTAACTGCGTAATGTAAATAAGACAGGCAATTACGTGGTTCAGCACTGAGGCCTACATCCACGGGGTAAAAGAGGGGTTTCATTATATGTAAATTGGTTACAAGTATAGTCAAATGACTTTGGGTTTGTTAACTTAGGTTGCGGGATTAGGGGACTACTTACTCTTCCTAATTCTCTCTCCTCTTTCTCCTCCAATCGACTTGCCCCTCTCTCTTAGGGAGGAGGGGTATTTATAGGAGTTCTGTTGTGGGGTCAAAGGAAGGAGCCGTTGAAACCTTATCGTCTTGTGCTTTGTGCCGATACGCGTACATCTTCGGTTGCTACGATGCCCCCCTCGTTCCCTTCGTTACTTCCGAAGAGGTAGGGTCTTTTCTTCCGCTGGTTAATTGACACGCGTCCCAGGTGTTTAATGCGGGTGGTTGGGCCTTCTTCACGTGTCAGACCACGGTCTTCTGTTCCTGTCACGTCCGTGTCAGCTGGTTGTTCCCTGACCGTAGATCTAAGATTCCTCTCGAGATGGGATAAAGCATATCCGAGGGTGTATTGGGTCCAACGCAGTGGTGCTTTGTTCCCGTGCTCCTTCATTTGTAGCCATTGGATCTGCTACATGAGAGCCCCTTCCTGCTGGTACACGTTTCTTGGTTGTATCTAAGTGGCATCGTTTTGTGATGCCCCTCGTCATACGCTCTCCACGTGTTTATCCGAGGACACGTGGCGAGTGGCGGAATTATATACTTACAATTTGCCCATTTTCTTCTGACTTAAGTCATCAGTTGAAGTGAGAGGAAAACTGTCACATATTACCCACTCGCCCAATAACTTCCCCTTGATTTTAGGGCGCGTTTCCCACTAAGAAATAAATTCATGCAATAACTCCCCCTTGGGAGAAGGGACAGTTTCAGATTTCTTGGGTATTTTAGGGGGAAGAGAATGTGAAATAAATTTCATTCTCTGTTTGTTCTTCTTTCCTCCAGAAGATTCTTTCATTTTGTTTGGACGCCATTAACTGTCGCTTCTGTAGCTTTTTCTTGAATAAGACTGCTGCTGCTACTGCTCTGTCTTGACCCATCCTTGATTCCATGTGCTCGTATCTGCTATTGCTCGCCGTTTCGCTGTTTGAAGCATCTTTCTTAGGTAAGAGTTTAATCTTTGGTATCGTTTTTTGCTTGTTGATCATCATCTGTTGCTATCTCGTTACCCTTGCGATGAAGAACACATATACAAAGTATATATACTTGCCCCTGTTCTTCATTCGCGAGGGTTACGAGTTCCTTGTTGGAGAATGCCCTCCTGTTTTATGAGTTTAGCTAGGGTTTTTATATTCCTTAGAATTTTCAACTTTTTGATCTTTATTTGTGGTTCTGCAGAATCTATTATTTGTTTGTGTATCCGTAGATATGGCTGAGCATCCACGGGCTCATTACTAAACTCCGCCGCCTAGTCCTCCCAGATCTCCTCCGCGCAGAGACACAGATATATCTCCACCTGGAGGCTCTAGGGATTCGCATGTGGATCCTCGTTCTCAGAGGGCTTCGTCCTCTTCTGGTCACATGCATTCTTCGAGTAAGGGAGATACTCCACGGGATCCCCCTAGTTATAGATATGCTGATACCCGCGCTTCTTCTCGTCCGCGTGATGATTCTAGAAATACGCAGGGTGTTCCTCGTGACGGAGCTTTGGATGCTCATCCCCTTCGTTCTTTGGTTCCGCCGGCGTTACAGGAGAATCCTCTTCCTCCTCCTCACGCGGTTCCCTCGAGAGGAAAATTTGTTAAGGCTGGTGTTTCGAAGGCTGAACCGCCGAAGAGTGTGCCTTCGAAAAGGAAGGTCCTGGAGACGAGCCCTTTAAAAGACTCCGCGCAAGACCCTCTCGATGAGGAGGATACTGCGCTGGTTATTCGAAGCGTCCCGGTTGGGAAGAAAGGAGTTACCTTTAAACACGTTGATCTAGAGGTTTTTAAGGAGAAGCATGAGCTCCAAGCTTTTGATGTCCGCTTCTATGTCCCTGATGATGACATTACTTACGATCTTATCTCACGATACCAGTTCGATGAGTTTCATTTGTTGACTACTGTGTGGGCCTTCGAAGCGGGTCTCATGCTGCCTTTGTACAAGTCAGGTGATTCTTTTTACTACGACGTGTTGGCTGATCGCGAGGGTTCTTCGACAAATACCCATAGTCGTTATGTATCCCAGTTGACTGGGAATTATCTCCGCGCCCTGAAGGAGTGCTATCTTCGCAGCAAGGGAGAGACAACAATGACTTGTTATACCCCTGATCCTGCTGAGAGGGAATGGTATACCCCTCAGAATTTCAACAATTCTTTTGGGGATTATGTCAACAATAGGAACCGCAAGCCGTGGAGTGTGAGTCTTCGTAATATTGCTGCCTCCCGTGGCGAGATTCGTCTTTTGAGCGAGGTTAGTGATGCTAAGCTGAAGTACGTTCCTGGTACTGAAGGGTCTGCTAATAAGAAACTTTTTCCTTCTCGTGAGAGGATAAAGCGCGATCATGATTATGAGTGGCATGCCACTGTTATCGAAGTTATTGGTCCGTGGGCTTGAGGTTGGATTCCAGGTCCCGACGGGTGGCGCCCTACTGTTGTTAGCGTTCCTCATGAGGTTCCCCCTCTTCGTTATGGAAATTACTGCCCTTGGCAATTGAACTTCGAAGGTATGAATTTTCGATACGACTTCGATGTTGTTGATTCTGATGACGAGATTTCGGGTGTTTCCCCTTCCTCGAAGAGTACTGCGGCTGCGAAGGTGCGGATCTTTTACTCCTTTGGTTTCCCCTTCTTTCTTTATTCAAAGGAAATTTTTGAGTAAAGGAAAGAATGTCGATATGATTCTCTTATTTCTCTGTAGGGTACAAAGAAAAGACGGATTTGTCCCAAGCGCTCTTCTACCATTGTTGTTGATGATGCAGAGGTCCAAGAGGAGGTTATTAGTCATGCTAATGATGATTTCGAGGAATATGAAGATATGTCCGATGGAGAGGAACGTACTGAAACTTCTCCCCCTCTTCGTGAGGATTCTGGTGTTGGTGGCGTAGAGGGTACCCCCTTTGCTGGGAAGACTGCGGATGTTACCACGGCTGGTGTTTGTACGCAGGATACCCCTGTTGGTGCTGATGCAGAGGGAATTCCCGTTGCTGGTAGTATTGGTGGGGACCCTGTTGGTCCAGAATTTTATTTTGGCCGGGTCCAATCTGCGGAGGCGTCCTTTGATGTGAATGCTACAATAGGTCTTGTTGATGAGTTCTCTTTGCTTTCCACAAATGATGATTGGGACGTACTGGGTACCTCTGGTAAAGGGAAAGCTGCGGTGCAGGCTTCCGCGCATGTTGATACCTCTGAGAAGGTTTCCTTTGCCGCCGAACCTTTAACTCGGTCCCCTTCGCCATCTTTGATGCTGGAAGATGATGATGCTGTTCTTGATTGGTTAAAGAAGAAAAATTTGATGTTTGTTCCGAACCCTGCACCCGTGGTTCCTGGGGAGAAAGATTCTGACGCCTATACCCGAAAGATGATGTAGTTATCCGCTGAAGATCGAGTCGCGGAGGTGTGGGACAGGAATCTTAGGTCACTGGAGGCTAACTTAGTGGTTGACCCTCCATCCACCGTTGTTGATATGATGGCCATAGCTGATGGTTATCAGTATGGTTACCCCCACCAGCGGATGTTAGAGGTACGTCGTGTTTTACTATTTTGTACTCTGTAGACACTCAGCGGCATTATGACCTGATGCTCTTCGTAGGTGATGCGGAGTGAATACTGCAATCATAATTTGTACCAGTTTTTAAGTCCAAGTCTCTTAAGTTAGAGGGTAAGCTTCGTCATAGAGAGGAGGATATGGCTATGGCGGAGTCTGTTATCTTTGCCAGAGATAAGGAGATAGATGAGCTGAAGGATCGTCTCATGGGGAAGGAGCATATGGGCGCCGAAGAAGAGAAGCTTCGTTTGGATCTTTCTATGGTGCGTAGCGAGTTGGAGGCCGCTCGAAAAAATGCTTCTTCTACTACATGTTTGTTCCTTGTCCATGTTTATCGTTGTTTTCTTTTTAGGAATTATTGTTCCGTCTTGAGTATCCCCGCCCTATCTTCAGTGGGTGGAGTCCCTGAGCTGATATGGCTTCGAAATGAGAGAGCGCGGCAGAAGACCCATATTGACGAACTAGTGGAACAACTTAAGAGTGAGGCCGAGAGGTGGGATGCCAAGGCCGAGGCATGGCGTCTGAGGCATACCCAGATAGTTGATATGCAAAATAAGTATAACGCAGATCGTCCTCTCTTCGATGGTACTTTAATGTGGACTCGCGATAATCTTCGCGAAGCCCGCGGGATTTCTTCGTCTTTGTTGGCTAAGATGAATCTCCTGGAAGAAGAGATACGTCAGGCTCGTTCCTCCCAAGATTCCGATGTACGGGAGTATACTCAACGTCTTGTTAAAGAAAGAGATGATGCTCGTTCCGAGGCCTCTGCCCTTGGCAAATCCTTAGCCGTGTATCGGGCCGACGTAGCTCGTCAAGCCGAGTCTGAGAGAAACCTTAAAGTTAATATGTATCGACTTAATAAAGGAATGGAGAAGCTAAATAACGAAGTCAATCATCTTCGTCATTTGGATTCAATGAAGCAGGTAGAGTTAGACGCTAGTCAATTTGCTCTTTCCCTTCTTCAAAAGGATTATAAGAAAATATCCGATGAATATGAATTTCTTGACGATGCTCGGGATGCGGTTGTTAACTAGTATGAAATAGCTTCTGCTAGAGTCGAAGGCATATATTTGCTTTGCCGGGTGTGATTTTCGTGCTTCGCGGATCTAACCATTCGTTTTTATTTTTCAGAGCTCCAGGGACAGCTTCTCGCTGCAAATGAAAAACTTAACAAGGCTCAATCTGAGCTAGAGCAGTCTCAGACTGCCTTGGTGCAACAGGAGGTTCAGGCCTCGTATTTCAAAGGCTTGGCTACGACTAATGAACAAGAAGCTCAGTTGGCCTCTTCGGAAGTGAATCGTCTGTCTACCCTGTTGTCTCAGGCCGAGATGCGTAATACTCCTATTACGTACAAAGCTCGTTGTTAGCTAACCGAAGAGACGAACAAGGTGCTGGCCAAGATAGAAAATGACCTCATGACCGAGCATGGTCTTGAAAAGCACTATCCTCGTCATCCTAAACCTTCGGCCCCGTCTGGCTCTTCGGGTCCTTCTTCCGGTGGGAGCGTTCCTTCACTGCAGATGGAGAGTCCTACTGGTGGCACGGAATCGTCCAAGTAGATTCTTCTGTTTAGTTGTAGAAAGTTGATCCTTGTTGATTATAGAGTTCTTGATGTGTTTTTCAAACTTCTTTTGCTTAATTTGTTTTTTCTTTTGCTTGTCTTGCCGAGCTTGTAATCAACTTTTATGGAATGGATCATCGTTTGTTGGTTAGTTTTGTTAATTATCTTGACCTCCGTTACCCTGCTGGTTAACCCTTAGCAAGAGCATTCTTAGACGGTGTGGGTCGGTGCAACGTTCTAGGATATGGGGCGTTACTATGTATACGTCCCTCATTCCGTCGACCCGCTAACCTTATTTTTGAGTATGATGCCGATGGTATGTATCTTCGTGAACATCTTTAAACTAGATACCCCGCTGGATAATCCTTGGCCAGAGGATTCCCAGACAGTGGTGGTGGTGCAACGTTCTAGGATATGGGGTGTCACTATGTACATGTCCCTCATTCCATCTACCCGTTGATATAATTTTTTGAGTGCGATGCCGAAGGCGTGTACCTTCGTGAACATATTGAGACCTGTCACCCGCTGGCTAATCCTTGATCAGAGGATTCCCATACGGTGGGGGTCGATGCAGTGTTCTAGGATATGGGGTGTTACTATGTACATGTCCCTCATTCCGTCGACCCGATGACTTAGAATAGTTAGAGATCTGCTTTTCATAGATATGCAAGAAAGTTTATTTCATTGATTTATTGAGGCCTGCTATTCCTCGTCCAGAGATAGAAACATATCGAAAAGCATCGTCTTCTTCTTCTGGTATTCTTCACGCAGTTGCAACGCTGCGTTGTGATTTAAGGATGGTATGGATTGAGATACTTGGTGTTCCATGGATGGCGGAGGACTTACCCTTTTAGGTTGCGCAGGTAATAGGATCTGTTTCCTGCTATATCTTGTATGACATAAGGTTCTCCCCATGTTGGTGCCAGCTTGCCCCACTTCTTTTCTCTTTGGTATTGGGGTATGGTTCTCAACACATACTGTCCTTCCAAGAAATTTCTAAGTTTAACCTTTTTGTTGTATTCCCTTGCTAATTTTCTTTGGTAATTCTCCATCTTTTGTAGTGATGCTTGTCTTCTTTCTTCGAGATCGTCGAGTCTTTCCAGCATCATGTCCGTTGTGAGGTTCTTTTCCCACGCTTCTGTCTTTGTGGTTGGAATGATGATTTCCGTGGGGATGACGGCTTCTACTCCATAGGTCAGAAAAAAAGGGGATTCCCCTGTAGCTGATCTTCGGGTTGTTCGATATGCCCATAAGACATTGTGTAGTTTCTCACACCATCGTCCTTTGTGCTCGTATAATTATTTTTGAGAATGAGAGCGATGGTCTTGTTTGTAGCCTATGCTTGGCCATTGCTTTGAGGGTATATTGGTGTTTATTTATTTGTTCGGATTTTTAAAGTATCAAATAGTAGATCGATGTTTTTACCTTGTAGTTGTTTACCATTGCCAGAGACAATTTCCGCCGGGATTCCAAACCGGCAGATTATGTTCTGAAAGATGAATGTGAAGACATCTGAGTCGCAGATTCTGGCCAAAGCTTTGGCTTCTACCCATTTTCTGAAATAGTTCGTGGCCACTATCAAGAATCTTCTTTTTCCTGATCCTTCGATCAGGGGTCCTACGATGTCTATGCCCCATCTTGAAAATGGCCAAGGACTATCTACTGAGTTTAGCATTGTTGCTGGTGCGTGGATTCTTTTCCCGAACCTCTGACATTCTTCACACCTTTTTGACATTCTTGCAGCATCGCGTATCATCGTTGGCCAATAATACCCTTGTGTTTTTGCCTTTTCGGCTAGGGATCTCATCCCACTATGATTCCCCGCGCCTCCCCGATGTATATGTTTTAGTACTAGGTGGCCTTCTGATCTGGACAAGCATCGTAGGAAAGGCCCGAGGAAAGATATTTTGTATAAAATCTCTCTCCTTAGATCGTACCTTCCTGCTTTGATTGAATATTCCTAGCCTGCTTTAGGTCTCTGGGTAATGTTCCTCTTTCTAGAAATTGGTGGATACCCAATCTCCAATCCTTTTCTCCGCTGAAGTCCTCGTCTTCATCTGCTCTTGTCATGATGTCATCTTCTTGGAAATCGTCCGTGATTTTTTCTCCCACATCATCATCTGTCATGTCTTCCTCCGTTCTATGCTTCCTGCTTGCAACGCAGAGTTCTCGCGGAGGGATTGATGGCTCGTAAACTCTAGTGATTTTGATTGCTTCTATATCTTTGTTTTTCAACATAGATGATATGTATGCCAAAGCATCCGCGTGCCTGAGCTCCTTTCTGCTTAAGTGCCGGAACATGATGTTTGGTATTTGATGCGCCAGCGTCTGGTCTAACGTCATGTATGTTGACAAGGTCTTGTCATAAATATTATACTCGAGCTCTATTTTCCTTATGACCAGTTGCGAGTCACTGGTCAATCGTACATTTGTTATCCCCATTTCTATTATCAAACACAGATCATGTACAACGTCTTCGTATTCGACGATGTTATTGGTGTGTTCTTTGAACTATAGTCTGAATGCATGGATGATTCGGTCTCCCGTGGGGGTAGTGATTACAATGCCTATGCCTGCTCCTTCTTTGTTTCTCGAGCGATCGACAAAGATTTCCCACTGTCGTGGGTTTGCCGGCTCGAGGACATCGACGAGATCTTTGCCTCTGCTGCCCTTTGTTAATCCCGCTGTATTGAGCCCTTCGATGCGAATTTCTTCATCGTTTTCCAGTGGTAGGTCGGCAAGGAAGTCTGCTAAAACTTGGGACTTCTAGGAATGTTGGAGCTCGTGTATGATGTTGTACTGATCCAAATGAGTATTCCATTTGGCGATTCTCCCTGTTTTTCCCGCACTTTTGAGGACATATTCTAGCGGGGCTTTGCAGGGTACGCGGATGTAGTGTGTTAGGAAGTAGGTCCTTAGATTTTGGGTAGCCCATACTAATGCTAAGATGAGTTGCTCGATCTTTGTGTAGTTTTTTTCCACCGCGTTGAGAGTTTTGCTGACATAGTAGATGGGATGCTCTATCTTCGTGTTGGTTTTTACCAACACCGCGCTGATTGCATTCTCTGTTGCTGCTATGTATAGGGCCAAGACCTCCTCGGGGTCTGGTTTTTGTAAGATGGGTATCCCAGTAAGGTAATCTTTGATTTATTTGAATGCTTCCTCGCACTCTGCCGTCCATTCAAATTTGGTCCCTTATTTAAGGATGTTGAAAAAGAGCTTGCATTTGTCTGAAGACCTGGATATGAACCTCCCTAGCGCTTCTAGGGAACCATTGATCCTATGGACTTCTTTCAAGTTCCTTGGAGAGGGAATTTCTACTATAGCCTGAATTTTGGCAGGGTCTACTTCGATGCCTCGTTTTGTTACTAGATACCCGAGGAATTTCCCCGAAGTAACACCGAATGTGCATTTTTCCGGGTTTACCTTCATGTTATGTTTCCTCATTGCCTGAAATATATCTTTTAGGTCTTGGTGATGATCTTTCCGTAGCTTACTTTTGACCAGCATATCGTCCACATAGACTTCCAAGGTATTTCCGATCCATGGCTTAAAAATGGCGTCAACCATCCTTTGGTACGTTGATCCTGCGTTTCGAAGTCCGAAGGGCATCCTTACGTAATAGTAAAGTCCATGCGGTGTGTAGAACACTGTGTGCTATTGGTCTTCTTCTGATAAAAACACTTGTTTGTACCCGGAGTATCTGTCCATGAAGGACATCTCTTCGTACCCTTCGACCGCTTCGACTAGTTGGTCGATGCTTGGTAAAGGGTAACTGTCCTTGGGGCAAGCTTTGTTGAGGTTGGTGAAATCGATGCATATCCTCACTCCGCCATTCTTTTTAGGGACGATGACCATGTTTGAGATCCATGTTGGGTATTTGACTTCCTTGATAAATACGGCTTCTAGAAACTTACAAAGCTCTGTCTCAACGGCTTTGTGATACTCTGAAGCAACTTTGCGCACCTTCTGTCTGAAAGGTGGTTTTCCTTGTTTTATGCAAATCTCGTGCTGAATTGTCTTAGGATCGATGTCGGGCATGTCTCCTAGTTTCCATGCGAAGATATCCGCATGCTCTGTGAGCATCTTTATTAAGGATGCATCGCGCTCTTTATCCATCAGCGTTCCGATCTTAATCATTCTTGGTTCTTCTTCTGTTCCCACGTTTACCTCTTTTACCGCTTCTACAGGCGTAAACGTGGGCTTTGATTCCCCTAGGAGAGGAATCTTCTTTGATTTCTATTTGATGGATTCCTCGCTTTCTGTTGTGGGTGAGGTACCTGCCTCTGTGTTCCCCGTCTCGTGATCCTTTGGAAGGATTTTTCCGGAGATTTCTTCTAGGTAAGCATTGATTGCTTTTTCCTTTTTGTTTTCCTTGTTTCGTGATCTTCGGTTCTTTCTCTGCTCATCTTGTTCGTTGTTGAGCTTATTTTGTAGATTTTGACACTCTCGTGCCAAGGATTGGTCGCCTTTTATCTCCATTACCCCATGGGGTGTTGGAAATCTGAGGTATTGGTGGTAAGTAGCGGCCACCCCTTTGAGTTTATGCACCCATCTTCGGCCGATTATAGCATTGTATGGTGAGGGTGCGTCCACCATACTGAATTGCGTGTCGACCTTTATTGGTCCCGAGTCCACTTGCAAGATAATGTCTCTTAAGGGCTTTGTGTCTGCTCCATTGAATCCGTAGATGGTGTAGTACGAAGATAACAGCTATTCATTATTGAGTTCCATTCGTTTGAATGTATCATAGAATAGGACATTTACAGAGCTTCCCCCGTCTATGAGGATTTTCTTAATGTTGCATCCTGCAATTGGTAGTGTGAGAACCAGTGGATCGTTATGATCCTCCATATCATCACCTACATCGCCCATGTCGAAAGTCAGGGGCGCGTCCATCCATTGATCATGTTCATCAACTTCCTTCCCATCGATTGTATAAAGCTCACAGTAATCTTCAAACTGTTTCCTTAACCTCTTACCTATTTGAGTCGTTAAGGAAGGTCCCACGGACTCATAACAGGAAATGGTGTTGAGGGTACGATTGCCTTCAGGTAGTAGGACTTTCTTGCTTCGTTTGGCTTTATCTTCTTCGCCCGTCTTGTGTACAAATTGCTGGAGGTCTCTCGCATCTACTAGCTTTTGAATAATTATTTTTAGATTCGTGCATTTCTCTGTCTAGTGACCATTGAAAAAATGATATTCACAGTATTCTTTGGCATGCTCGGATCTAGGGGTTGCTTCCCCTTAGACCATGGACATTCTAGTTTCTCGCGGCCCTTGATTTCTTTCAGGATGCGCGATTAGCTGGCATTAATCTTCGTGAAAACTCGATCTTCGAATTTTCTGGTGTTTCCTCGTCGATAATCACTGCGTTCTCTTCTATCTTCGTTAGGTTTTTCACCCAAGTCACCCCCATAGGTCTTCTGGATTGTTCCGCGGAGTTGGTCCGTGGTGGGCGTTGGGTCTGAGCTCTTGGGTTCTCCCATTGTATTTCTTCTAACCTGGCATGCTTTTCTATGATCACTCGAAGATCTCCTTCTGTTGCAGGGACGATTCCGTGGATCTCGACAAACAGTGGGCTCATTCTGTCGAGCCCCCATTTTTAGCAGTTGATGCTGACCACATGATCTACGTTTCCGATGGCTTGGAAGATCCTGTACCATCTGTCTATGTATTCTCTGATTGTTTCTTTGTACTAGACTGCTAGTGAGAAGAGTTTATCCATCCCGGTGTTTACCACCGTGTTGTACATGTAAGTTGTTAAGGACTTTTCAGTATGTTGATCGTACGAGGTGATGGAATTTAGTGGAAAGTTGTCGAACCATGAGAGCGCCAATCCCTACAAACTTGAAGGGAAGTATCTGCATAATATGGCCTCGTCATAATTCCATCGTGCCATCATTCGATTATAATATCGAAGATGGGCTGCGGGGTCGCTAGAACCGTCATAGAGTTCGAAGGACAGAACTGGGAACTTCTGGGGGATGAGAGCATTGGCTAGGTGCGGTGTTAGGGGGTAGTGCTTGCTTCCTTCATTATTTGTTCCAGTCTCCCCCCCCCCCTTTCCTTCCTTTCAGTTGTTTGATCTCCGCCATCATCTCGGCGCGGAGATCTTCCATTGCGCGCTGATATTCTTCTTGGGCAGAAGGTTGCCCCGTGCGTGGGTGACCATTGTCGAAGTAGTATGCGTTGTGCGGGTTATCCTCCGGGTCAGGACTTCGTCTTCTTATCGTATCTCTTGGTTTCTTAGGGTCCGGATTTTCGGCCAGTACCATCCTTCGGTCCTGATTTGGTCTTGGTTCCATTGAGCTAGCTTCGTCGCTTTGGACTCTCGTGTCCCCACTTCGGGTAGCTCTGAGTTGCTGATTTTCTTGTGCCAACAGAGCTACCGCCTCCACGTATGTCTTTTGAGCTTTCCTTAATTCTTATAATTTTGCCCTCATTTGGGAAGATTGGCTCAACTCATGATTAGGGGTCCCTTCCGGCATCTGTTCTTTCGCTGCTATCGTTTGATCTTCGTCCACGATTTGAATCAGGGGTTCTGGGGGATCTCCTTGCAGATGCAGGTGCTCCGCTGGCTGTGGTGTGTGTACGCTTTCTGTCAGAAGCGGTTGGTTTACTTGTGGGGGTGCGTTTTTCTTTTCAGCGCGGGGCATCCCAGAGAAGGGATGTTGCAATCCTGACTCTGCCATCCCTTCACGCGGTTCGTGTGGTCGGGTGGCAGCGGTTGCTTTGGAGGCCGCTCCTTTGGATGCCCCGGCCTTTGATGCTGCGGCTTTTGATGTTGCGGCTTTGGCGGACGCGGTCTTTAGGGCTTCCGCTGCAATAGTGGCTGCATCCAAAAGCCTCGAGATCTCCGCTCCATTCTGCGTTTTGTCTGTAGCTTTGAGCTTTTCGCCATTCTGCTTGCTCCTAGTCATTACCTGAGTTTTCCTTGGTGTTTCCTTTGATGAGGCTTTCGCTTTTCCTGCATCTTTGTTCTTCTCCATTTTTGATTTTTTTTTCTTATTTTTTTTTTCTGAAAATGATTATGATGTACACAAGAAAAGATTGGTCCAAAGGGGAACCCATTATTAAAGTCTGGGAAATCAGATTCCGTTATTTTGCGATGTGAAATAAGATCACCATTAGGTGCATATTTGTTTTAAAACGCTTTTGAGGATGTAGATCTATCGTAAAATCCATGGATAAGCCCACACGCTTGATTTTTTAAAGATGAAAACTTGAAAATCATTTCGAAGAAGTAGATCTACTGAAAAATCCGTGGATATGTCCACACGCTTGATTTTCTAAAGATGAAAACTTGAAAATCATTTCGAAGATGTAGATCTACTGAAAAATCCGTGGATATGTCCACGCGCTTGATTTTCTAAAGATGAAAACTTTAAAAACACTCCGAAGAAGTAGATCTACCGAAAAATCCGTGGATATGTCCACACGCTTGATTTTCTAAAGATGAAAACTTGAAAATCATTTCGAAGATGTAGATCAACTGAAAAATCCGTGGATATGTCCACGCGCTTGATTTTTTAAATATGAAAACTTGAAAACCACTCTGAAGAAGTAGATCTATCGAGTGAAAAGGTGTAAAAAACTCAAAAATGCTCCAAGCACCGCTATTTTCAGAGAGCGGCGCTCATAGGAGCCATATTGCTCAAATCACAGGATAAGATAAATCTTTTACCGGGAGAGACTCCCTGTTTCTAGCGCCAAATTGTGAACACGTAAATTACGCAGGTATTTACGTGTCCGCAAACAAAGTTCGCATACACCGAATTTCTAGGGTTGAATATATTGTGCGTAGCAAAATAGTGTATACACCGATTCATTGACTCTGAGTCTTCGGACTCGTCCTTGTCTTATCGGGTATTTAACACAGAGTGCCTAGAGAATGGTAAGTAACCACGAAACGAACATAGAGTGTGGAATGTAAAATGTGTAACGTAGGTTGCATAATGTAAAGAACATAATATAAGTGCGGAATATAAAGTGCATAATGTAAGTGCGTAATGTAAAGAACATAATATAAGTGCGGAATATAAAGTGCATAATGTAACTGCGTAATGTAAATAAGACAGGCAATTACGTGGTTCAGCACTGAGGCTTACATCCACGGGGTAAAAGAGGGGTTTAATTATATGTAAATTGGTTACAAGTATAGTCAAATGACTTTGGGTGTGTTAACTTAGGTTGGGGGATTAGGGGACTACTTACTCTTCCTAATTCTCTCTCCTCTTTCTCCTCCAATCGACTTGCCCCTCTCTCTTAGGGAGGAGGGGTATTTATAGGAGTTCTGTTGTGGGGTCAAAGGAAGGAGCCGTTGAAACCTTATCGTCTTGTGCTTTGTGCCGATACGCGTACATCTTCGGTTGCTACGATGCCCCCCTCGTTCCCTTCGTTACTTCCGAAGAGGTAGGGTATTTTCTTCCGCTGGTTAATTGACACGCGTCTCAGGTGTTTAATGCGGGTGGTTGGGCCTTCTTCACGTGTCAGACCACGGTCTTCTGTTCATGTCACGTCCGTGTCATCTGGTTGTTCCCTGACCGTAGATCTAAGATTCCTCTCGAGATGGGATAAAGCAGATCCGAGGGTGTATTGGGTCCAACACAGTGGTGCTTTGTTCCCGTGCTCCTTCATTTTTAGCCATTGGATCTGCTACATGAGAGCCCCTTCCTGCTGGTACACGTTTCTTGGTTGTATCTAAGTGGCATCGTTTTGTGATGCCCCTCGTCATACGCTCTCCACATGTTTATCCGAGGACACATGGCGAGTGGCGGAATTATGTACTTACAATATCCCCATTCTCAAAACTTCAAATACGCCGGCCGATACATTGGCAACTGGCAAGAGAAAGAAACATGCCAATTCTTAACTCCTTTCTGCCCAGGTTCACTCACTTCACTTGAGCCCAGGCAGCACCTTAACGTATTACAAAGACTAATATTGTGACAACGTCTCATTCTGATGTAAATATTTTATTATTAGGCCGACCAAGCGAAGCGAGGGAGGACCTTATATATGGTGACTTTATATCAATGTGAAGCATGACTTTTTTTTCCATTTTGACACAAAAAGATTTGATTTGGTGTTTTAACTAAAAAAATTCAATCAACAATGAAAGTACTAACTTGTCCCTCCATTTTATGCAATTACTATAACTCATGTGTATCCTATTTTTGTAGGGTATAATTGGCAACCAAACTTTAATATAACATATCTTAAAATCCGTGCCTTGGAATTTTACAAATTTTATCTCGTTGGAAAGGTTTTAAAAAAATCTACGCAATGAGTACAAACAACAATATCAAATTTAGAGTTTTTACGAAAAATTCGGATATGTTTATCATTTTAGGCACAATTTTCGAAAATTTAATGTATATCCATTATGCAAACCACCACAAAGGATACATAATACTTTATGTAGCCATATTTTAGTTTATGCATCAACTTATTTTCCGTTGCCACTAATAAAATGATATAAACCCGTCGTTTCAAGAAAAATGATACTTTCACTTTGGATACAATTTTCGAAAATTGAATACGTAACCATTATGCAAACCACCACAAAGGATGCATAACACATCATACAGCCATATTTTGGTTTATGCGTCGGATAATTTTCCGTTTCAGGAAAAGTGATACTTTTACCCTGTGTCGGGAAAAATGATATTTTTACGCCGTGTCAGGAAAAATGATACTTTCACCCCCCGTGTCAGGAAAAATGATACTTTTAATACTTTCGCGTTGTGTCAGGAAAAATGATATTTTCGCGCCATGTCAGGAAAAATGATACTTTCCCACTTTGTCAGGAAAAATGATACTTTCACGCCATGTTAGGAAAATGATACTTTCGCGCATATTCTTTCGGTCCGCCGTCCCACCGTGGCAGCGGTCATCTAGTATATGGTGACTTTATGTCAATGTGGCTCGTGATATTTTTTTCAAATTGAAGCAAAAAGATTGGATTTTATTTGGTGTCCCATTTGAAATGACTCCACTACCCCTCCCTTTTATTCCAATTACTATAACTTCTTATGTATCCTATATTTTTAAGGGTATAAATGGAAAGCAAACTTTAACATAATATATCTAAAAATCCGTACCTTGGAATTTTACAAATTTTATATCGTTGGAAAGCTTATAAAAAAATCTTCACAACGAGTACAAACAACAATATCAAATTTTGAGTTTTTATGAAGAATTCGGAAATATTTTATCATTTTAGGCACAAATTTTGAAAATTAAATATATAACCATTATGCAAACCACCACTAAGGATGCATAACATATTATGCATCCATATTTTGATTTAGGCATTAACTAATTTTCCGTTGTAACTAATAAAACGATTTGCTCTCCCTGTTTCCGGAAAAATGATAATTCCATTTTAAGCACAATTTTTGAAAATTGATTGCATAGCCATTTAGTTTTGCGTCAATTTTTTCGGTCGGCCATCACACTGTGGAGCGGTCATCTAGTTATTAATTTACTAATATTTCCATCAAAAGAAAGAGAATGATGTGGATTGTGGAATAAGGCCATAATTTTAATTTCGTTGCTCTAATCAACAAATTTCCTTGCTTTATTTTTCCGTTTTCATTGCTGGTATATCACCTTAATAGGATTTTGAAGGTAAACATCCAAATTGTATATATAATTTGAGTAGAAATTGATGGCCTCATATTGAAAGTTAGGCCAAAAGCTTGAATTCTAGAGCTCCTGGCCCCCTACCAATAAAAATCGAGGGTTACCAATCTAAGGTAGTACAAATCATAACCTATCACTCCACCCTTCCCTCCGGATAAAGATTCCGCTACTAAAACTCTAAACTTGTAAACCTAAATCTCAAATACATTGATCAACCCTAACAAAACTCTAAAGAAAAATGGTAAAGAAACGGCGAGATTTACAACCTGCTCCAACACCGTCACTCACAACAGATGAATCCTGTCACATTCGCTATTTGCGTGCAAAAAGAATCCGAGATAAACGCCAACTCCCAATGCATCTATCATCCTAGGTTGCTTATGGATCCAAACTTAAAAACCCTATTTATTATTTTCTTTCATATGATCCGTGGTTACTAGATCATATGATTTGTGGGAATTAAAGGATGATCTTTTGCGATCTTAATGGGTACCATGGCATAACCTATCACTCCACATTCCCTTCCCTCCGGATAAAGATTCCGCTACTAAAACTCTAAACTTGTAAACCTAAATCTCAAATACATTGATCAACCCTAACAAAACTCTAAAGAAAAATGGTAAAGAAACTTATTGCCTTTCCTTATCATCCTAGGTTGCTTATGGATCCAAACTTAAAAACCCTATTTATTATTTTCTTTCATATGATCCTTTAGTGGTTGCCTCTACTAAGTTTTAAATACTATCATCTAGTATAACAATAACGACTATATCACATTTTATGAAATGGTAAATGATTAAATGATTGTTGAGTTCGGTTTGGATCAGTATGATTGTTAGTATTATACACTTTTCGCTATATCTTTTGTTAAGATTATATTCTGTTACTTTGAATGCCTGACCTAAATGGACTGAGGTTTATGGATGCAGTAAATATGACGAGTTAAGTCTCAATGATCACGTCGTAACTCAGTTTCTTCTTCTTCTGAAAGGGGCAGTACAAGACAAATATTTTGAGTTTTGTAATCTGTACTGGATAACTGTCCCTATTCTGTAGTGTTTAGAAAACCAATCTTTTTGAGTTTTTGATATCGTGGTCCCTAATATTCATGCTTTCTATTGCAGAGAAATGTTATCTATCTTAACATTAACATAAGAGTATAATTGGATTGTTTATCTGCTCAACATACGCAGTGTGAGGTGATCACGATACCTATCCGTTTTTCATAGTTTCTGCTAATTAAGTATATGGGGGATTTAATTCTAAAGCAGTTTTAACTATTTGGTGTCGAACAGATCAACTCTATCTGTTCAACAATGGTTCCTATAGTTTTGGACTCAGGTACCCTTTACCTAAGGGTTGTTATCCGTGGTATAGAACAGTCCAACGAGAATCACGTATTCACTTTTGAGGGTTGGGTTGCACGGACGCTCCATTTCTTGAGCCGTGTCTGCGTCCGACTCGTGTCGGACACGAAACGCGCGTGGGACGCTGACACGACGCGTGTCCGACGCATCAATTTGCGCGTCCTGCGCGCATCTGGTTTGGACGCATCGATGACGCGTGTCCGATACATTTATTTTTCATTTTCATTTAAACTTCTTCCTTTATTTTTACTATTACTAACCAAATGAAGAAAGATAAGCATTTAGATCAATAATTTAGGTCTTTATTAGGGTTTTGTAATTAGAAATGACATCACGTATACCCTTAGTTGGGCATGTGTTGTTCTAAGAATGCATTTTGATTGTGCCATATGTTTAATAGTGACTAATTATTTGACATTCAGCGTGAACGATATTTTCTTTTCTTCTGAAATTTATACACATGTAACATCATTTTCTAATTTTTAGGGTCTAAATACTTAACTTTGTTGTATAAATACATCATTTCATTATATATATAAATAAAATATGTATATACGTGTCTGCGTCCTAGTATTTTGAGAATTTTGTAGTGTCCGCATCCGCGTCGTGTCGTGTCCGTGTCTACGTGTCTGCATCTGTGCAACCCAGTTTCAGGGTATCTTTCTATAATCGTTTATTTGAGGTCCTAGGTTCTAGGTTGCTAGCATGTAGTAACAATTTTTAATCCTTATTACTCTCGCAGTTTCTTAAATTTTCATTTTTTATAATCACATCTAAGTTTCCTGGGCAAGGTACCACGAAAAGTTGATTATTATATTCTCTAGGATATTATAGTGAAAGTGAAAGGAAGCATCATGTGAATATTTTTCTTTTTCCAAGTTTGATTTGTTGCGCTAATTTTCATGAAAAATAGTTTCCTGCTAAATGTCTTAAGATCTAACGATTAACCATGTACAGAGTGCGAATGATAATGGGAATTTTAATGTTTATTATCCATTAGAAAGGGGCATGTCTACTACGTCTTATATAGATTTGGAAGCACAATAAAACACATTCTGACTAGAAGTTATGACATCCGAGGTTTGAATTTTGTTACATTTGGCTCATTTCTCATAAATTAGAGGAAATTTGTCTCTCAGAAGTATCCGAGGTTTGAATTTTGTTACATTTGGTTCATTTGTCATAAATTAGAGGATGTCTCTCAGAAGTAAGACGTAAATGTTGCACACTACGTTAACATGAACATGCAATAATAAGCTGATGAATTATAAAAATGGATGCAGATATTAATATCGGTGAGGTTTTATAAGCGCACAAAATAAGGCATGAAATACTTAATGGAGTCTACCAATACAATATCTCACTACTATGCCTTTAGTTCTATTAGTAAGACATACAAAATGTTGTAACAATCAAGGAAATACGTAAATTGGATTATGTTATTGTATTCAGCTACTGTTAACCAAAACAGAATTTGATGAATAAGAATATATCTGCATACTTAATTCACAGGCTCTGTGATGAAGGTGAGTACATTCACCGAGGATGATCTTTGGAGAAGATAATAATGTTACAGGTGATGGCAAACATGTTTCTGGAAGAAGGTACGTAGTATATTTTCAGCCAGTATGTACCTGCTAACCTTGCAATTATATGAGAAAGAATGAAACAGAAGCTGATTACTGTTACTAATTGAAACAGATATTGGAGTAACCGGACTGCTATAAAGATCAAGGATAGCACAGATTTTGCAGATTTAAAAATTCTTGGATTTAATGTCCAGAAGATGTTGAGATATACTGTGGTGGAACACGTTAACTATGTTGGGCGTTGCGAGAAGGTAAGAGTGTAATTCACTCTTAACTTTAGTGCATTGTATTTCCAAAATAAATAAAAATACTAACTGAAATGTTACACTATTTGTAGCTAGGAAAACTACAAAGGTGTTTAACAAACTAATTGGAGATGAATTTGGATTTAAGATTAAGATAACCGAAGAAGAAAACATCCAAAAACAGTCGTAAAAGTACAAAGTCTTGAAAGTTCATACCATGGTGAAAAAATGGAAGACCACAAGTGAGCAATTGGGTCAGAAAAAACAGCAAAAACATAAGAAACAATAGAACATGACGAAAATACTCAAAAAGGTAATTAAAAAAGAAGATGGAGATAATCTAAAGGTTTGAGTTGAGTGCATATGATTCCCTCTTAATGATTTGTGTAGAATTACTCTCTTAGTAGTTTATTTTTAGTGATTCTTTCTTAGTGATTTGGGTAGAATTACTTTATTTAGTAGTTTGATTAATTCTTAGTAATTCTTTCTAACTGATTTGGGGAAAATTAATTTCTTAGTAGTTTGATTAATTTCTTAGTAGTAATTATTTTGAGAACATTATTTTTGGTGCTTTCAATTGAATACCAAGTAAATGTTTCTTAGTAGTTGTTTCATTATTTAAATACCAAATACCCAATGAGGAAGACGATGTTAATTTTGCAGCATTCATGTTGCGAACACTTATTAGTGCCAAACAGTAAACTGTGTCAATTATCTTCGAAATGCTTACCGAAGCAGACCAAGGACCAGCTAGCCTTATTGGCGTAAAACATTGGTCGTCCCCAACGGCAACAGAAAGGCATATATACTAATAATGCTCTACAATCTCTAAATTTTTCAACTCAAATAATAATTCAACTTTATGACGAGAGTTGTCTCTACATTTTCAACAATTAACTTAACCCCGTGCAACGCATGGGCGAGACACTAGTTTTTGTAAATGCCACACAGCCACATATTTAATTATTTGGAACGCCAAACGCAACTTAAAATAGTGACAGGCAACCATTGCTTGGTAGACACTACATAGTGGTGACATATTCCAGTGATTCACAACCACAATCCCTGTCCAGTAGTCAGGCCTTCACCGGTGATAAAATGGAAATATAAGTATTTAGTCATGCAAAAAAGGGCTTATACACTAGGTTTTGGCAAAAGAGCAGCAGACAATGCAAGACAAAACCAAGCTTCTTTACCTAAAAGTAGAATTACCTGCTGCTCTTTGACCATTAACCTAAAAATTTGACATTGCTTATTGTAGTTGAGGAAAGTCCTACTACTACATCCAAAGAATCATAATACACAAACTATGGAGTAAATAACCAAGAGATGCACAAGAACACAAGATATACGTGGTTTGGTATGATTATTTATGTCCACGGGGGTAAAGGGATGATTTTATTCCTTGATTCAAGGTTACAATATGAATATCTCACTAACAAGTATTTGATTCTCACTCTCAATCTCTAGGTTTTCACTCTCCTTTTCCTCCCTGATTACCTTGGTCCTTAACTCTCTACATAGGTCTCTTTTTATAGTCACAAGTGACGATACAACCAGTACTATGGTGCTAGACACGGTACATCTTCCTTGATGTTCTTCTCGGGTGATCAGTTGTAGCTTCGGTCGATATTCCCCTCTGCTTTGGTTGAGATATTTGGCCGAGGCGAGTAACGTCCTCTTTGAATGCCTCACTACCCGACATCTCTTGTGTAGCAATAATGATCGACGTCGCCCTCTAGATCCTTGGCCGAGTCCTACTTTGACCGAGTTCCTCTTATCTCTCCACCAACCTTGTCAGTGCATTAATTGCCTTCGTACTCGATGATCATCACATCAGACCTTTACGTCGACCTCACGGGATGCTTTAGTTCCTCTTTTCTCGCGCACAGATTTGATGAGATGATTCAGTGCTTCTAGCGTCCTTTCTTTCGATACGCCTTTGCCTAGGATTATTCCACCTGTCCCTGTGGATTATTTACACCTATATTTATGTCCCTTGTTTCACTCGTGTGGTCGACACGGGTGAAATAAACCGCCTCGTCTTCCCACGTCCTTTGTCATGCCGGGTTTTGCGCCATGTTGTTCCCCACTCGTTTTTAATTACTGCGACATGTTAACCTTCTCCGCCGGTTACAGTTTACGGGGTTTATAAGTCTGTTCCTTGAACCTCTAGTTTCTCTTTCATTCTTTCCTTAGCGATTTATTTTCCTTCCTCCTCAGTTTTCCTGCTTCTCCTTCGCCATTATCAATCACTCCTTCCAACGAGTTTCCTTCATTTTCTTCTCAACACCTCAGATTCTCCCCAACTTTGCTGCCATTCCGTTGCCGTCGTTGATGTGAGCTCTGATTCCTGATGTTTCTTCGTTCTTTCGGCTGTTTCTTCGATTAACTTCAATGGCGTCTTCCACTCCTTCCATGACTGAAAAGAGGTGCGTGAGTTACACTTTTTCTGATGAAGACGGTGTGCCGCTCGATTCCTTGTTTATTGTTGAGAGCCCGTCTAAGCATGATCATCGTGCTTTGGATTCCATCTTTTCTGATAACCCTTATCCCTTTTCATCTAGGACTGACAAGAGAATTTCCAAAGATTTGTCGAGTGAGAAGTTTGTTCAATAGTTGAAGGATGAGTTCAACCTCCATGATTATGACGTCAAGCTACTGTCGGGCCAGAAAAGTGTTTTGAAGAAGGAATATGTCTTGAAGTTTCCGCATCGTCCGAGGCGACCATCATCACCAAAGGTCAGTTAGAGCTCGGGTTGCGTTTTCCTTTGTATGATCCAAGCCGCCCATTTTGGTTTGAAGCTTTCTCCAAGATCCACCCGTCTCGCGCCTTGGCTTAGTGGAACAGTAACACCTTTCGAATCCTATCTGAGTAGGAGAAGCGCAGTCAAGGTGAGTGTACTCCCACTCCTTGGTCCACCTACGATCCATCTCAGGTGGGCGACTATACTCCTACCAGTTTTTCCGACAATTATCGAAGCGGGACTTCTACAAATGGTGATCTCGCCGGTTTTTCTGCTATCCCTCATCGCCATAAGACTCTTACCGATGGTGTCAAGAAGCTTTTGTTGTACGAAGACCCTGAAGGAAAGGGTTCCAACAGACATTCCCGTCATACTAGTAACGCGGCTTGGGATCGAGTTCCATTAGTTATTTCGGGTCCCCTTATGAGTGGCAAGTTTCCTTCTCCAACTGATTCTTATCCCTTCTGGGAGGTTAATGTTGATCGGGTAAGCTTATTTCGTGATTTTTTATTTAGTCGATCAACTTGGATGACTGGCGATATGATGTTTAAAATCTTGTGTTTGACAGCCTAAGTCCCAGAGCATTACTTATGATTCTCTTAATTTTTGAAAGAGGGATAGGGGTCCCAGCGCAGGAGGCGATGAGGAGACAGGGAAGGTAACAAATATACTTCTCTCCCATTGTAGTACATGTACTTGCCCCTATTTGTTGCCTTGGATGGTTCTGACATCGGCTCATGTGCAGAAGCTGAGGTCGGATAAAACTGGTGGGGCTTCGTCGAAAGATGGTGAGGATCTCGAGGATCGGCTGCCCCTATCTAATTTCCTGAAGAAGTCGCCTCGGAAAACTTATGATGTTTCATGTACCTTTGTAGGTGGGAAGTCTAGTGGAAAAGGAAAGGAGTCGAGGACTGATGAAGCGGTTCCAGTAAAAGTTATGCCCCAGCAGTCATCTGGTAAAAGTGTTGATCTTGGTGATGGTGTTGTGATTTTATGTTTTGATGATGAGGAAGGTGATGAGGACGATGAGATCGGTGGTGATGAAGAGGTTATTGGTGGTAAGAAGGGATCCGGTGAAAATGTCGAAAATACTGCTGGTGGGAATGTAGGCCAGGTTACTAGTCGGGGCGAGGTGTCCGGGAAGTCGTCTCCTATAGTTCATGCCCCGAACTCAGGTGGGACTACCTTCTTTACCATTTCGGGCCCGATATGTAACCCCTTGGGGGATCTTATTTCTCCTGAATTCGCCTCTCTCTCGGATGAGGTTAAGATCAGGGTCGCCTCGTCGCTCGATGCTGGTATGAAGGGCACTTTCGAGATATTGGTGAGTTGTGTTGATCAGGTTATATGCTCACGCTTTGGGGTAACTGCTAATACTTTTTGGTGTTTTGTAAGATGTCAATCGTGCATTGCTAAACGCCGCCAAGCAGCGCTAGGAGATCGTTGATAAAGTTGGTTTTCGTCTCTTGTTGCAGCATGAACGTGAGCGATCTCGGGTATTGGAGAGGCAGTTGGCCGAGGCTCAAGGTATTTGTTTTGGTCCCTTCCTTTTATGATTGATTATGTGGTTCCAATATCCTGAGTTTAGCGTTATCTTCCTAGTCGAAACTACTAGTGTGGAGGCCGATTATGCCACGTATTATCGTTTATTAAAGAGAGAGCTTGCTATAGAACTGGATCATGTCTCGAATTTACAACAGAGGATTGTCAATAAGGATGACAAGATTGATCGTCAGGAAGCCTATATTGAAAACCTTCGAGCTCGAGTGCATCGGTATGAGACCTTTGAGTACGTCCCCGAGGAGGTGGATAATCTTAGGTCCATCTTGTCTCGATTCCAAGGTATTGCTGCCGACAAAACGTTGTTGGATGATAACTTAGAAAGTCAGTGTGGGCGGTTGAGACTTCAGGTTCGTGATCTACATGCTGATCGCCTCCGGATATTGGGAGAGAAGTGTGCTTCCGAAAAGTCTAACCAAGAATCTCTCGAGAAGCTGAGAGAATCTAAGAAAGTCTCCGAGGATTTGGAGTGGGTTTAGGCTCAGTTATCAGGTTTGAAGATTTCTCATTCTCGACAAAGGGCCAAGTGGGATGATCATAAAAAATATTGCCCCTCTAATGAATTCAACGAGAAGCGGTATCTAGAGTTGTCCTCTAAGATATCTTCCCTTGAATGTAGCTTGTCTGAGTCTGAAGAAGTTGTTAGAGTAGTCACCCCTTTGCTTGAAGGTGGCGCACCGTACATTATGCGTTTATTCTTATTGCTTTAATGTTGTCGTTGTTGTCGCTAATTACTCCTTTGTGTTGACAGTCGAGCAGGGAAAGGTAATACCGCTGGAGGAGGAGAATGCTCGGCTGAAGGAGAATGCGACTCAATTACTTGGGAAGGTAGCCACGGCGGAGGCGGCATCGACACAGCTGACATTCGATCTTGCAGCTGAGAAGGAGAAATTTAACAATGAGCTTGTCACCAAGGTTAATGATGGCATAAAGAAGGTTCTTGACCAGAAGCGGGCCGATGCTGCTGCGAAGAAATCAGGTTCCGGATCAGTTCCACCCAAAGATTAATTGCCCCTTTTGTAGTGCTGAGTCACTATCATGCCCTTTGCTTCGGTTTGTAATCCTCTTTGAACACCTTTATTTTCTCGTAAAAACTTTTCTTTAAATGGGGTGCTGCGTCGCCGATTTGGTTATTTTAATTGCTTTCTGACATTGTTACTTATGTTGACGCCTTTGCTCGTGCTTCTCAAATGACATGTGGGTGTTTATTATTATAACTTATGTGTTTGTATCTGCATAAGAATGAGTATATCAGTTAGAAATAATGCCGTTTCTGTCGAACACGCTCAACAGGGAGGGTCATCGGTCCCAATGCCATGTCCCGATTGAGGTATCTCATCACTATCTATTTAGATCTAGTGGTAGGGTACTTGGTCTGTCCTAATTTCTATGAGATCGATATCCTAATAGGTTATCAGTTAACCATCTTGGGCAAGTGATTCAGGCCACTTGCGATGGGAGCAATGTTGCATGCTCGACTGTCGATTACTCATGCTTGGACAATCGGCCACTGGTTTCCAACCACCAGGGCCCTAGGGATAACTCGGCACTTGCACACTGCCGTCGCCCTGAGTTCGAATAGCCCGTCTTAATGTAAGTCGCCACGACACTTGCACAATGTCGTCGCCCCGGGTTCGAAACGACCATTCGAGTGTAAGCCGCCCTGACACTTGCACAATGCCATCGCCTCGGGTTCGAAACGGACATTTAAGACGCAATTGTCATATTTCCAAACCCACGCGGCCTTTTAAGGAAATAGATGACAATATATCATACCTGCTCTCATGGGTGATATAGCTTTAGTCGCCTAGTATTCCACGGTCGTGGATCGGGTGTTTCGTCCGGTTTTAGTATCTTATACGCTCCTTCACCGACATTTTCGATAATAGTGTAGGGTACTCCCCATCGTGCTGCTAATTTTTCGCCTTTTTTGTCACGCTCATAGCTAGGTAGGTCTTTCATCACTAGTTTTCCCGGCTGGAATTCTCTTGGTCGGACCCGCTTGTTATACTCCCATTGTATTCTTTGTTGGTAATTTTCCATCTTTTGTAGGGCCATTTCTCTCGTTTCTTCTAAGTCGTCGAGTTTGGCCAGGATAAGATCTGCTGAGATGTTTCGTCTCCATGCTTCGATCATTGTTGTGGGTATCATTGCCTCGGTCGGAAGGATAGCTTCCGTCACATATGTTAACATGAAAGGAGATAATCCGGTTGCCTCTCTACGAGTTGTATGATAAGCCCACAAGACGTTGTAGAGCTCTTCACACCATTCTCCATACTCTCCATCAAGCTTCTTCTTTAGGTTGTCGGCGATGGTCTTGTTTGTAATCTATGCTTTCCCATTATATTGTGGGTAAAGGGGTGTGGACTTGCTCTTTCGAATGTTTTAGGTATTGAATAATAGGTCGATATTCTTGCCCTGTAGTTGTTTCCCGTTGTCCGAGTTGATCGTCACTAGTACTCCAAAACGACAGATGATGTATTCCCATATGAATCGAAAAACATCTATATCTGGAATGTATTTTAATGGAACGGCCTCTACCCATTTAGTAAAGTAGTCAGTAACCACTATTAAGTACTTTCTGTGTCCCGATCCGACATGTAATGGTCCTACGATGTCGATCCCCCATTTGGAAAACGGCCAAGGACTAATTACCTAGTTTAACGTTACTGCCGGTGCGTGTATCTTTTTTCCAAACTTTTGGCATTCTTCGCATATGAGTGACATATGCTTTGTGTCCTCATTCATGTAAGGCCAAAAATATCCCATAGTCTTGGCTCGAGCCGCCAAACTACGACCCGAATTGTGGTTGCCCGCGGCCCCATAATGTAGCTCGTTCAGGATCGTGTGCCCCTTTTATTTTCTTAGACATCTTAACATCGGTCCTGAATATGACTTCCTGTATAGAATGTCATCTCGGAGCTCATATGCAGCTGCTTTGCTTTTGATTTTGTTGATTGCAGGTCGCCCCTTGGGCAGTTCTCCTGTTTCTAAATACGTGTGGATCGGTTTTCTCCAGTCGTCGGCTTTATATTAGTCGGCCATGGCATCCGCCACACACGTGTCTATGCCCACCGTTTCAGGTACCGATGGAATTAATACTCTCATAACTCTGATGCCCTCAACACTTGCATCCGTCAACATAGAGGCGATGTAGGCCAGAGCGTTCGAGTGGAGATTATATTTCCGACATATATGCCGAAACTTGATGCTTGGTATCTGGTCGATGTAAAACTGAGCGAGTTCCCCGTACCTTTGTAGTAAGGGGTCATGCGTAGCGTATTACCCGTTGATCTGTCGGATAACCAGCTGAAAGTCGCTCATTAACCTTACGTCTTGAATTCCCATCTCTACTATCAGGCGCAAAGCGTGTATCACATCTTCGTACTCTGTGACATTGTTAGTTTCCTTAAATTCAAGCCTAAAAGAGTGGACCATTTTCTTTCCCTTTGGCATTGTGAAGACCAATCCCAAGCCTGACCCGTCTTTATAGGACGATCCATCCACAAAGACTTCCCATCGTGTCGGGCTACATGTCTCGAGTATATCGGACTGGTCCTCCTAGTCTTCCTCCATCCCTGAGATGTCTTCTACTTCATCTTCGTCGCTCAAGGGAAAATCTGCCAGGAAGTCGGCCACTGCCTGTGCTTTTATTGCTGTTCTCATCTCATAGAAAATGTCAAACTGCTTGATTTGTGCGCTCTATTTGGATACTCACCCCGACCTGGCCGCGTTGTCAAGCACTGATTCTATGGAGGATTTCGTGAGTACCCAAATTCTATGATTTTGAAAATACTTCCGAAGTTTTTTTGTTGCAAACACCAAGGCTAGTATCAGTTGTTCGATCTTGGTGTAGTTTTTCTCCGTCGGGTTCATGGTTTTGCTTATGAAATACACCGGCTTTTCTTCTACCCCTATATTCTTGACTAAGACTGCGCTAATGGCATAACTAGTCGTCCCCAGATATAGGTCAACACCTCCTAGGGCTCGGGTCTTTGTAGTACTGGCAGGCTCGCAAGGTGTTTCTTAATATTTTGAAAAGATTCTTCACATTCCTCGGTCCATTTGAATTTTTCTCCCTTTCTTAGCGTCCCGAAGAAGTCTCTGCACTTATCAGACGATCGAGAGATGAATCTTCCCAGTGCTTCCAGGTTGCCATTTAGCCGTTGTACATCTTTAATCGTCACTGGTGATGACATTTCGACAACTGCTCTAATCTTATCTGGGTCAGCTTCGATACCTTTGTCCGAGATTATGTACCCTAGGAACTTGCTCGAGGTAACCCAAAAAGTGCACTTAGCAGGATTCACCCTCATTTTGTATCTTCTCATGGTTTGAAACATATCTCGGAGGTCCTCAATGTGATTGGAGGCCACACTGCTCTTGACCAGCATCTCGTCCACGTATACCTCAATGGTGTTGTGTATCTTGTCTTCGAACATGTCTTCTACTAGCCTTTGATAAGTGGCGCCGGCGTTTCTTAGCCCGAACAGCATTGTAGTATAACAATATAACCCTCTTGGTGTGAAGAAAGATGTGTGCTCTTGGTCCTCGGGGGCTAGGGGAATCTGGTTGTACCCCCAAGTACCCATCCATAAGGGTTATTACTTTGTACCCGACTATGGATTCTACTAGTTGATCTATGCTGGGGAGCGAGAAGCTATCCTTCGGGCAGGCTTTGTTTAAGTCGCTAAAGTCGATGCAGACCCTAACCCCTCTATTCCTTTTTGGGACTATCACCATGTTAGATATCCATTGTGGATATTTAGCCTTTCGAATAATCCCCGCTTCTTGTAGTTTTTTCAGCTTGGCCTCCACTCCTACTTGTAGCTCGGGCGAAATCCTCCTCATTTTCTGTCGGATCGGCTTGAATTTGGGGTCTATTCTTAAATGGTGTGAGCAGACTTCCGGGTCGATTCCCTCCATATCATGCATTTGACATACGAATACGTCCATGTGTTCTTTTAAAAGAGTTATCAATTGTTGTGTTTGCTTATTTGTCAATAGAGTTCCTATTCTTACCACCTTGGGTTCTTCGTCAGTGCCTAAGTTGATTTTTCTGGTAGATTCCAAGGCCGAGAAATTAGGATTCGGCTCGTCGACTATTGTCGACCCCTTTGATTGCTATAAGATCTCGTTATCGCCTGTTTCATAGGTTGTGATGCCTTGCGATATCACTTTTTCTAGTTCTTCTTCCGCCTTTGATTCCTTAGCTTTTTTCTTTTCTTTGCGCTTCCTTGATCGTCTTTCTTCATTCTGTTGAATATCTATCTGTATGCATTGTCTTGCTGCTTGGGGATCTCCCAACACCTCTACTACCCCTCGGTAAAATGGAAACCGCATTCTCTGGTGGTACGCCGATGCTACTCCTTTGATTCCTGCAAGACAAGGTCTTCCGAGGATGGCTTCGTAAGGCGACACGACATCGACCACACAGAAGGTAGTGAGTGTTTCCATATACCCGTCTCCATCCGAGACCCTAAGGGTGACTTCTCCCTTTGGTACCATCACAGTACCATTGAAGCCGTAGATTCGATAGGTCGACGGGATTAAGATGTCATCAGATAACTCCATTCTTTTGAAAGTTTCGTAAAAAAAAACCTCGATTGAACTCCCGCTATCCATCAATATACTATTGACACCCCATTATTCGATAAGCAAGGTTACTACTAGGGGGTCCCCATGGGCTTGGACGTTTTATGGGACGTCCTTAGATGAGACAGTGATGGGATGCATCATCCAAGATTCCATTGGCAGAGTTTTAGCCACACTGAAGATTTCCTTTCCCGCTCGGTCTCTCTTGTGAATCCTTGATGTGATACATGTACTCAAGTCGAATCCTTGAGTTGCCGAGTGTGAAATAGTATTGCAGGCGAACTGGGTACCATGATTGATTCTTATTTGATGTATTGGCGCATTGGGCTGAGCAGGTGTTGGCGATGTCTTGACAAAATGTCGTAAGTATCCGTCTCGGATCAGATGTTGGACGATATCCTTTACTTCCCGACAATCATTAGTTGAATGGACACGGTACTGATGGTAATGACAAAATTCGGGATGGTTCCTTGTTTCATCGTACTGAATTCCCCTTGTCTTTGGGTATCTGATGTCGTTTCTATTTTCTACTTCCTTAAATATTTCCTCCAATGGTGCATTTAGTGGAGTGTAAGTTCTGGGCTCGTGGCGAGGCATCTTTCCTTTCTCGACCCAACTCTTTTTGTTCGACCCTTGATGCGGCGTGCTCAGCCTTTTCTCGGATCGTTTCGGGTCTTCTAGTGGGATCACCTCTACTGCAGCACTCGCTTCTTGTACTCCCCTATCTTGTGATCCTCCCTGTATTTCTTCTAGGGATATGTACTGTTCTTGCATTTTCCTAATTTCCCTTAACGTTTGGGGTTTCTCGGTGTACATTGCTATCCAAATAAGGTCTGATTTCCCCAATGAGTTTTCAAACCCGAAAATATGCAGATCGACCGGCACCTTCCCAATGTCGGTACACAGCTTTCTCCATCTGTCAGTTAGAGACCGTAATGGTTCCATAAATCTTTGTGCTAGCGAGAAGAGCATGTTGATTCTTGGACGAGCAATATTGTTGTGCATGTAAGTTTCCAAGAAGGTTTCCACCAAAACAACATAGTTGCCGATGAACTTATCGAGCAAGGTGTAAAACCAGTTCTTCGTCTCGCCTTCGAGACTCGCTGAGAAGAATTTGCACATCACTACATCATAATTTGTCCACTGTAGCAGAGACATGCCGTACATTTTAACATGTTCTCCTGCGTCGCCGATACCGTCGAACCTGGATGGGAAAGTTGGCAGTGTACATTTTGGCGGGAATGGGGTTTGCTCCAGTTCCTTGGTGAACGGTGTTTTCTGCGCTTCGCTAGTCGCCTCGGCTAGCTTGTCATCCTCGCTGTTCCATGTGAGTTTCTTGACCATCTGCTCAAGTTTCTCGAGTTTGTGTTTTGTTTTCGTGTCCGATCCCTCATTTGTTACTTCTTCCTTAGTCGAGGAATCCTTGGGCGGGCCATACCCTCCCCTTTGGCGATTAGGGTCAGTCACATGGTCTCGGTTCAGGGGTGGGGTTGGGGCGTGTCTCGACTGTGCTCGATTGCTAGAGGCGCCTCGGGTCGATGAGCCTCGTGACCCGGCTCTCTGATTGGGAAGCTGGTAGTTTTCATGTTCCAAGGCTAAATTCCTTCTCTGTAGCTCTCTCATGAGATATTCCTGCCTTCTTTGGCTTGCCAAGATCGCAAGTAACATGGGGTCGGTGCTCTCGTGTCTAGAATGGCCATTTACTAGGTTTCCTACTGCATTAGGGGGTGCAGTTGGTGGTCCTGGTGGAGGGATCACTGGGGGAATTGTGGGAGTTGCGGGAGGTTCGACTACTGTTGGTGGAATATCTCGGTTGAGGTTATCCATCCCCAAGCGTACCTGTCTAAGCCTTTCTCCTTCCTGTTCCAGTGTGCGTCGATACTCTACTTGCTTCCTTTCTCGCCTCCGTTCCTCCTACATCGTTTGCACTTCCTCTTCTTCCTCAGTATATGATGATGTCCTTCCATCTTCCGTGCCCATCTTCCTCATCTGGCTGGGGTTAATTCTTAGCACTCTTGCTGGGGGTTCGTCGTCTCGACCTAGATCAACTTCTTCATCGACAGTTTCCATCCCTCTGCCTGCTGCCCGAGACTCTCCTTGATGGTTTTGTCGGCTACTCTCCTGTCGGGAATCCGTGAGTCCTTCATGTGCACTAGATCCAGCTATGGCCTTATTCCTGAGAATCCTACCAGTCCTAGAAGTGCTTACCATCACCTTGGGTATCGTCTTCGATGTGTCGGCTCGCCCGTCCGTCCATATGTCCATAAAGTACACAGCACTTACTTCGAACTATTTTCGAAAAAAGGTTAAGGATGAAGTACAACAATTCTGCTGTTTCAGAGCAGAAAAAGTTTTTCATAGCACAACTTTATCTATGCTAACATGCTGACCTCAGCAAACAAATAGTTTTGACAAAAAGAAACAAATTTAGGTAGAGGTTTTGACATGTCGCTTTCAGTACTTTCCCTATGCATTAATCATTATTTGTCCTAACATTCCTAGTGCCAGAAATCATTAATCATCTGTACATTAAGTCGGAAAATCTCTTTCTTGGTCACTGTCAACAGTAACCACCACCTTCTCTGGGTGTTTCTCCGGTGATCCACCTGCGTAGACTACCGGATTTCTCGATGGACTGCTTCCCGTGGGATTCTCTTGGTTTCCTACTGACGCTATGAGGCTTTACTGCAAGGCAAAGATAAGACTTATCAACGAAGTACTCACTATTCCCATTCTAGCCGTAGATTTCGGGAATTCCAACTCGATGGCTTCGAGTTGGTCTTACCTTCACCACTTATTGTGCTCTACTTTAACTTGCTAAGAAAATTTAAATGGTGAAATAACACTTCAACCTAGCTTCCACCGATGACCAGAGATGATCCCTTCAGGAGCTTTTGAGTTGTTTCGATGGTTAATTCTCACCGTTCAGATCAATAGTAAGACGATTTCTGACCAAGATACTTAACTTGACAGGAAATACTTAACTCGACAAAAAATGGCTAAACAAACTCTTGGAAGACATTTAACTCATAAGGTAAGAAACCTCTTGAAGCTTTCTTCGTAAAAATAAGACGATGAAAATGATTTAATCAAACTTATCTTTTCAAACCAAAGCTTTAAAAACTTTTTGGTGGTTATGCGGATAAATATAAAGAAATCGAACTTTTATTCAAAATGGTAAGCTTTAAACGACCAATCTCGTAACCTATGCGTTCCGGCCATCAGAGTCTTTCACTTAGCATCACTATCATCAATAGATGTTTTTTAGGAGCTGTTGATAGACTGCTTCCCGTGGGATTCTCTTGGTTTCCTATTGACGCTGTGAGGCTTTACTGCAAGGCTAAGATAATACTTATCAACAAAGTACTCACTATTCCCCTTCTAGTTGTAGCTTTCGGGAATTCCAACTCGATGGCTTCGAGTTGGTCTTACCTTCACCACTTATTGTGCTCTACTTTAACTTGCTAAGAAGATTTAAATGGTGAAATAACACTTCAACCTAGCTTCCACCGATGACCAGAGATGATCCCTTCAGGAGATTTTGAGGTGTTTCGATGGTTAATTTTCACCGTTCAGATCAATAGTAAGACGATTTCTGACCAAGATACTTAACTTGACAGAAAATACTTAACTCGGCAGAAAATGGCTAAACAAACTCTTGGAAGACATTTAACTCATAAGGTAAGAAACCTCTTGAAGCTTTCTTCGTAAAAATAAGACGATGAAAATGATTCAATCAAACTTTTCTTTTCAAACCAAAGCTTTACAAGCTTTTTGGTGGTTATGCGGATAAATGTAAAGAAATCGAACTTTTATTCAAAAGGGTAAGCTTTAAACGACCAATCTCGTAACCTATGTGTTCCGGCCATCAGAGTCTTTCACTTAGCATCACTATCATCAATAGATGTTTTTTAGGAGCTGTTGAATTTCTCTTTCGATGGCGTAGTGGCAAGGTATCTAAAGAGATGTTATACCGGTCCCCTTAGTCGGCGCCAGAATGTAGTTGAGGAAAGTCTTACTACTACATCCAAAGAATCATAATACACAAACTATGGAGTAAATAACTAATAGATGCACAAGAACACAAGATATACGTGGTTCGGTATGATTACCTACGTCCACTGGGGTAAAGGGATGATCTTATTCCTTGATTCAAGGTTACAAGATGAATATCTCACTAACAAGTCTTTGATTCTCACTCTCAATCTCTAGGTGTTCTCTCTCCTTTTCCTCCCTGATTACCTTGGTCCTTAACTCTCTACATAGATCTATTTTTATAGTCACAAGTGACGATACAACTTGTACTATGGTGCTAGACACGGTACAGCTTCCTTGATGTTCTTCTCGGGTGATCAGTTGTATCTTCGTCCGATATTCCCCTCTGCTTTGGTTGAGATATTTGGCCGAGGCGAGTAACGTCATTTTTGAATGACTCACTACCCGACGTCTCTTGTGTAGCAATGATGATCGACGTCGCCCTCTAGATCCTTGGCCAAGTCCTATTTTGACCGAGTTCCTCTTATCTCTTCACCAACCTTGTCAGTGCATTACTTTCCTTCGTACTCGATGATCATCACATCAGACCTTTACGTCGACCTCACGGGCTGCTTTAGTTCCTCTTTTCTCGCGCCCAGATTTGATGAGATGATTCAGTGCTTCTAGCGTCCTTTCCTTCGATACACCTTTGCCTAGGATTGTTCCACCTGTACCTGTGGATTATTTACACCTACAATTATAGTCTGGCACTTGAACGAATACCTGTTACTGGTTGTGCTGCTCTTTGGTCATCGCCTGTATGAAAAAGTATTACGCGCATATATATATATATATATATATGCGAAGTTTGTGAACATTCTACAGTGCATTTTATAGTGCATTGACGGAAGGTAATTTCTAAAGTTCAAGGAACATTCTACAGTTTTATGGATGGGGCAATTTTTGGCCCAGGACATGAAACGGGGAAGAAAAATTGTCATAAAGAGGTTTGGTTCGCATAATGTGCTCTGCTAACTCCAGAATTTGATTGTGCACCACCAAACTCAAGATGTACACTATGTTTTGGAGAGTTACTAGCCCTTAACCCGTGCCGAAATGGCACGGGCCATGATGTTGGTTCATTTTTAATATATCGTATAATTTTTGTCCCGAATACTTATCAACTCCTTATGATTTAATATGTGTTTGTCATAAAAATAGTTGGGATTTTGCTTCTTTTTTTTTTCCTTTAATATTTTACCGCCGGAGATTCGATCAAACGAAAGAAATATAATCTTAACTTCCAGACACTTTTTTATTTAGGTTCATTGCTTATAATGAGATAATGCTCTACATGAACATGGAATTTTAAATATTTTTTTGAAATATTTCGTCAGCAGCGCTCATCTCAGTGAAATCATCTAATCAATATCGTCCATAAAAGTCTCCACATGCTCCTATTTCGCTCTAGCTAACTCATCTATCATGGTCATGTTGTCGATCCTCCAAATAGGCAGAGAATAGTTGTTGTTTTTTATGAAGCTTCCATCTTCAAAAAGACCACATATATAGGTTCCGTCCCCGGATAAGTTGATGATGAAGATTCCGTCGCCGGAGACAACCAAGATGAAGGTTTCGTCGTTGGAGAGCATGGAGAGCATCACTATTGATCTTAAATCTCAACCCAATAACCAAGAATCGCTATTAAAGCAAAGATAAACCTTAAAAGAGTAGATAAAACCACCAAAATGGTGTAGATAAGTAGAAAACAGTATAAAAACCAAACTAATCTACTAACTAACCTATGTAGATGATGTCGATCCACCATTTTAGTTAGCCATATTATGTTTTTGACTAACTTTAAACTTGATGTCATCTTCTACTGTAAACTTTATGTGATTTTAGAATCAAAATAGTTATACCTCTTTCGGTCGTATTAAGTAATCCGTTGTATATCCCAACAATTCTTCTACAACAATTCCTTTCTTTTGTCGTTTCCGGACCATCAGTAGCCATTATTGTCAAACGCAATCTGTTTATTTTTTGTTGATGTTATGTATTTGCAATGTTCATTTTTATTAATAAATAGATTGTGGAAAAACTAAAAAAAAAAAAACATAAGTATTACATCGGGTCTAAGTTACTATATACAAAATACTCCGGACACTGCTTTTGGTGCCTTTTTTCCTCAAATTCCTCGTTGCATTCTAGACAGTACATACAACACCAATCATTTGTGAAGTGAGCTATTTGTGCAAGTGTGGTCAATGTATCCCTTGCATGTAATAATAATAACAACACGTCAATTTTTTTCAATGCATCCAGTTGTAAATGGTATGAATCTAATAGATTTGAATTATACCTCAATCTTAGATATCACCTTGTTCTCACATAACATAGCAATTGAGGAAGGAAAAATCTTGACCACTCTTTACATAGGCAGAGTTATCCAAACTATGTTTTGCAATTGTCTTACGTGAAAAATATTATCAATCCATATTTTAGTCAGCTCCTATCGAAGCCGATCTAATTAGTCCTATAGAAAGTTAATCTTAAATTTTTGACCTTATCTCTTGACCAAATTATTGAAGTATTCTCAGTCATGTTCTGTTTTGTGTGATCTACCCATCTGTGTCTACTCTACCTTCTAACCCAGTGAATGAAACCTATACATATTGATCCGTAATTTGATATTGTTGATTTGTCATCAAGAGGTCGCATGATCTGAGAATGTAAAATATAAAAAATATTCTATAAACATCAGAGGAGAAATTTAGATTTATGATTTAGAGTTTTTTATGATGATTATGATGAACAAACATAATTTTCAAACAAATATTTTAGAATGCAAATACATTTTCCCGGTCAATAAGGTTTTATATCGGGAGTTGAGTGAAAGTTGTTGTCTTTGTAGGTAGTCGTCGCGAAACAACTCGACATTGATGGTCTTTCAGGAAAAATAATGTAATAGTACTTGAGAGAGCGGTAATGTTCTCTTACGCGGGAACACCAATTTCCTTTATATAATACGGGTGATCGAACAGTCATGATCATATTGTCTTATACGTTCCGATATCATCCTCGAAATATTTGGTTTTTGTCCTTATCAATCGTGCTAAAAACAACCAATTACATCTTTCACAATTGAATGTTGCATGTTTTGTGAAGATTATTTTTTTACTTGGTCAATAAAACTCAGTAAAAAGCAAAAACTATTATTATACACTACTATTACCAACTCCCACCACCATAAAAACCATCCACCGCCACTATTTCTTCCACCAATAGTAATGTTACCGCCTCCACCATTCACAAACACCCGCCACCCCTTATACTAACCCTACTCCCACTACCACCATTAGAATTAATATAGTTTTTAGTAAAATTATTTATTAATAAAATTATGTATTTATGTTAGATTATTAAAGGGACATTTATAATAGAAATTTAATGAATCATTATGAACAATCAATGAGACACTAATTAATAAAACATTTAAAAATGGTTAAGTTGAACAACCCCAGCGGTAAATTTATCTTTGCCAAGGACAAATCCTGACCACTTTTTACATAAACAAATCGATAATAAATAATTTCATATGTTCTGATCTTGATTCGTGTCGTTCGTTTAGTTATTACATAACATGGCAATTGATTACACCAATTTTTTAATGGACATGTGTTTCATCTAGTTTATTTTAACATTAGAATGATCAACCACGTTTTATACTTTATAATATAAGGTTACACATTTTGTGGCTATAAGAAATTAGCATAATATGTTTTTGTTCACCAATACCCGCCACCACCATAAAACCATATGAATCCACTTTTTTTATCCACTACCACGTAGTGGCGGAGCCAAGGGTTGACTAACCTGGCTCTAACCCCTTAAAATTTTAATAACTACATAAATTTTTTAGTTTATTTTATAAATAGTACTTTGTCCATACATATTTATGGTTTAGTCTACCAAAGTTTACATGTTTCTTTAAAAAAAAAAAATAGGCCTCCTCAATGTCAATTTTTGACTCCACCACTGCCACCATCACTGCCGCCCATCCCATGTAGGTTGTTGGACGCAATTCTAATTTTCAATCACAAATGCCATTATGAGGTTTAGACTGAACAAAATTTTGTCAATTGATTAGTTTCATTAAAATTTTTTCCGTGTATATATTTTTTTTTTTATTGCAATCAATTTTATTTTAACATCAAAAAATCATGATTTATACGATATAGTACCAAAGATAACAGGGGTACCCTTTTGGTGATCCAACTACGACCATGAAAATATTGTCTTGTATGATATCATCCCTGAAATATATGGTACATTCCTTTATCAAAAGTGTTAAAAAACAACCAACCACATCTTCCACACTACGATGTTATCGATGTTGTAACGACAACATAAAATTAATATTTTCCATCACTACTCACCAACATTCACCGTCACTACTTCTTCCACCACAAACCAGGGGCGGAGCCAGGATTTTGAGGAGAGATGGAGAAAAAATTCTTGGCAAGCTGGATACATGTGAAAAATGGACTTTGTATCCCATTTTACGATAAAAGAAAAAAAATAAATATAATTGTGCTTGGCTCCTCCCTTAACCACCACTAATCTTTCGGCCTCCACCTCTTCTGCTACTCATTGTCGCAGAAAATGTCTATTGATATTATTTATCAAAATGACTTATTAATAGAAATAAATATTATAATTAAATAAGAAAATATTTATAATTAAAAAATGATTAGTCATTTGTTATGAGCAATTAGTGAAACACTAATTAATAAAACACTTTATAATGAATAGATTATTTATTATGTGCAATTAGTGAAACACTAATTAATAGACCAATTATGGTATTTAAGTTGAACAAACCACCACTGTTGATTTATCTTTTCTATCAATTCCAACCAAGGTGGAACAATGGTTAGAGGCACTTTTATGACACAATAGGTCATGAGTTCAAACCTCCCCGTTTTAATTTTTGAAATTCCTGACCACCACTAACACGCTTTTCAGATCGGATCATTGCGAATCGTGGATCCTTTTCCATAAGTGCATTATTTTTTAATAAAAATGATGACAATACTGTTGGAAATTACTGAGCTGCAATGGAGATGAAAACAAAAACATATTTTGGTTGTACTCTAAAACTTTCAAGGCTCTGGATGATTTCTTTTAGACAAATATTTCTACCCTCCCAATGAATTGGCGATTGCAACAGGTATGTGAAATACTGCCTTCAGGATACAATAAAAGCCCTACAACCGGAAATTGGATTCAAGGTTTGCACCCCTTGACCCAATCAAGAACACATGTAAAACAGATTCTGATGATGCTTTGTTTAAGAAAGAAAAACAGAAGAGATTTTCGATTTTATTTGAAAACGACTCTGAGAGATGCTACTTATAGGGTTTTTCACGTCTGTTGGAAACAAACAAGTTTCTCTTCACGAAACGTCATGTCCCTTCATCAACAGACATTAATGGTGTCTGTTGGATTTAGAATTTTCTGGAAACGTTTTCTAACGGTCCAAACAGTTACGTATCAAAAAATTCTTCGTAGCGCAATTGGCTACGCCCCCAGGACGCCCCTTCGTAGCGCAATTGAAAATATTCCAACATAAATCCCTAATAATCAATCATAATTATATAGAGCGAAATACAATGTTCTCAACTTGGGGAGCTTCCCTAGTGCTAAAGAGGGCATATGTTTTGTCCAACTACGTATCAAAGATATCCAAATCCTCAGAAGATTTTTTTTTTTTTTTTTTTGATCGATCAGAAGATTTATATTTTGTTTGGTTAGACTTAGCTTCTATGACCAAACCCTAAGACAGGAAAGTCCGATTAAGAGGGGTCATACCTTCATAATCTTGATTATCATCTGTTTATTTTCTTGTTTCTACTGTCTAATAGAACTGAATGACAGCTCCTTTTGTGGCTGGCACAGTTACAGGCATGTTATGCTTTTGTCTCATCTAGATTTTTTTTTTATTTTTTTTTAAGCATATCTAATTTGAGGAATGATCCCTTCACATTTTTATTATCACACTATCTCACACTTTGGATGTTATTTTCGTGAATAAAAATCAAACCGTAATGGATTCGAAGTTAATATTTTGAGGATATGTTTCTCTTACCAAGTTTTACATTCCTACCAAAAATGAGCTCATTCCGAAATATAAATCCTCACGATCTACCGGTCTTAATTTCGACGGCCAGAAATCCGCAGATTGTCAACGACTCATCTTCAAAGTAGTTGATGATGGTGTTATGCGTTTCGGAATACGCTCATTTTTGGTAGGAAAGTAGAGCTATGTGATAGTAACACGTCCCCAAAATATTAGCTTCAAATCCGTTATGGTTTGATTTTAAGTCGCAAAAATGATGTCCAACGTCTGAGATAGTGTGATAATAAAAGTGTGAGGGATCCCTCCTCGAATACATAATTATCCAAACTAAATAACTTTATAATTACGTATTTGTAGCTTGGTTAAGATTTCTAATCTTTAATTATTTTCTATTAAAAAACTAATTTGTTGACTAAACGATTACATAGTTTTTAGTTGGTAGCCGAGCAACAAGCTGAGCACCAACTCCTTTTTGAATAACAACACCTAGTCTATGAAAATAAAGCTACCTAAACCAATACCAGCGTCATGGCCAGCTAAACAATTCTTCAGACGCTTTAAAAAACAAATAAAATCTTCACTAAGTTCCCCTAAGGTAGTAATTTGTTGACTAAAAATAATTTTAATGTCGTTTAACATAGGTATAAATTATACTAGTACAACCGCTGCGACGGTGGGAGGGCCGACCGAAAAAGAATCTGAAGATGGGGTATGTCTACGACGACTTTCGCGCCGTTTAAAAAAAATGATATTTTCGCCTTGTTTCAGAAAAGTGATACTTTAGCTCAGTTTCAGAAAAAAATGATACTTTCGCCCCGTTTAAGAAAAAGTGATACTTTCGTCTTATTTCAGAAAAAGTGATACTTTCGCCCCGTTTCAGAGTATCACTTTTACTGTAACTGAGCGAAAGTATCACTTTTACTGTAATGGGGTAAAAGTATCACTTTTCCTGGAACGGAATGTGAAAGTATCGCTTTTCCAGAAACGGAAAATTAGTCGATCCATAAACCAAAATATGGTTTCATGATGTGTTATGCATCATTTGTGGTGGTTTGCATAATGACTATATATTCAATTTTCGAAAATTGCGTCTAAAGTGAAAATATCTCTTTTCTTGAAACGGGGGGAGTACATATATAACTTTTTTTTTGAAGCAAATACATACATTTTATTAGTTGTAACGGAAAATTAGTTGATGTATATGGCTACATAAAGTATTATGTATCATTTGTGGTGGTTTGCATAATGGATATACATTTAATTTTCTAAAATTGTGCCTAAAATGATAAACACTTCCGAATTTTTCGTAAAAACTCTAAATTTGATATTGTTGTTTGTGCTCGTTGGGTAGGTTTTTATATTAGCTTTCCAACGAGATAAAATTTGTAAAATTCCAAGGCACGGATTTTTAGATATGTTATGTTAAAGTTTGATTTCCAATTATACCCCTAAAATAATAGGATACATAAGGATTTATATGAAAAGGCTTCACCAAAAAAAACCTCACCAAATTCAATCTTTTTATCAAATTGAACATTTTTTTTGTTAGGTTTCAATCAATTTACAAAAAAATTGTCATAAAAGGGACTCCCTCCCTTCGGGCCCTCCGGTCGGTCGGTCCAATAATTATTATACCTGCTCCTCCGTGCTACTCTTTTTGACCACCTATATTAGTGCATTTTTCCCAATTGAGAGAGAGAGAGAAAAAAAAGAATGGAGATCGGCGGTGTACCTGTAGTCACTCCGAGCTCCGGCAGGGGCATACCTATTTTAGGTATGGGAACAGCTGAAAATAATCTTCAAGGGTCTGAAAGAGTGAAATTGGCAATCCTGAAAGCAATAGAGGTGGGTTATAGACACTTCGATACAGCTTATATATACCAGACAGAAGGGTATCTTGGCGAAGCTGTAGATGAAGCACTTCAAAATGGCCTAATCAAATCTCGAGATGAACTCTTCGTCACTTCCAAGCTATGGTGCGCTGATGCTTACCCTGATCATGTCCTCCCCGCTCTTCAGAATTCCCTGAGGTAATTTCTGTTCCAACTCCAAGTATAACAATGGGCCTATAAGGTGAACCTTAAAAACAACTGCACCTGAACATCTATCAAAACCAATTACCTGTCATTCTGGTACAAGGAAGAACTATGAAAAAAGTCGGATGGAAAGGTAGTTAATATAGTGTATCGGTATCGTATCGGTCGGGTCCTATACACCTATACAAATGATAATATCTGTTTTTATAGGAGATACATCATTAGGATTTTTTTAATATTTATTATTTATCAAACAAAAAATATATTGATATAACCATAATAGAAAATAATAATTGTAGTAAGCATACTTCAACCTTACAAAATAAAAGGTGGTTGATTAGATCCTTATACTATCAACAACGAAACGAAACACTGAATGTATGTTAGCCCATCAACATCACATTTACAGTAATTACATCCACCATAATCATATATGAAGTTACCAAAATTAGTGGGGTTACTTTCTTGAAATAAAAGTTCCAGAAATCCTAATCAAAAGACAAAATACATTAGTGATATATCAGTGTACAAGTGAAACCTATATTATCAGTGTACAAGTGAAACCGATAAATCGGTCTGTACAGGACGATACACGCGCTTTTATCGTTTCTCCTTCGTATCGCCGATATTTTCAATATCGTAAATATTTTTTCTTATATCCTATAAAACCTTTAATATCGTCCTATACAACCGATATTGACTACCTTGCTTGATGGACAGCTTTCTGGCACAAATCTTTCCATTTCTCAGAGTAAAGTGAATGATGATTTTTTTTTTGTATGAACAAGAATCTTAAGTTGGAGTATCTGGATCTATATTTGATACATTGGCCAGTAAGTTTGAAACCGGGGAAGTTTGTGCATCCTATACCGATGGATGAAATATTTCCAATTAACTACAAGTATGTATGGGCAGCCATGGAAAAGTGTCAGATGCTTGGACTAACCAAGTCGATCGGGGTCAGCAATTTTTCCTGCAAGAAGCTTCAATATCTAATGGCCACTGCCAACATCCCTCCGGATATTAATCAGGTGACCTATGTCTTATCTCACCTTAAAGTTTCATGCCAAATAATGTTAGTACTTATTAGACATCAATCAAAATAATACTGCAGCTAGAATTAAGGTTCTTACAACTGTTATTCTTATATTTGAATTTGTACTGGCCATAAGGTGGAGATGAACCCAATATGGAAACAACAGAAACTAAGGGATTACTGTAAGACCAACAATATCATGGTTACTGTGTACTCGCCTTTGGGAGCTAAAGGAACTATGTTGGTCTCTAGTGGAGTTATGGACTCCGAGGTGCTGAACCAGATTTCTCAGGTCATAGGAAAATTTGTTGCTCAGGTTGGTATTTCTAAAGTATTTCTCAAACATAATTAAGCTTAAAAAACCAAGGTGGCACTTAAGGAGTTACAAAAACACACTCTATATTATTTGTGATAAATCAAATCCGTATCCAATAAAAATGGAACAAAAACTCCGTTACAATTCAAATTAGTTAAATTTAGCTTTTAACAGATACGAAAATTCCAATCTTACCCTCACCAATATATATGGTTTCTTTAGAATAGAAATTTGGCGGAAATTCACATCGTGAGGAGAGTAAATATGATAGAGGATTCGAGATTTTCTCTAAGATATTAGGGTTCGATTGGAATATTCTATGCCAGAATCATCTTCAAGATCTCTATTCTTATCTCTTTCTCCGGTTAGTTTTGTTATTTGATAATTTCAGAAACTAAATTTCCGATTGTAGATTTCAGATTTCAGAAACTAATCTGTTTCTCGGTATTGTTTCAATTTAGTTGAGTTAGAGAAGATCGGTATTGTTTCAATTTCGAATAGTTAGAGAAGACATTTGTAGATCTGAAGATTGTAGATTTCAGAAACTAATCTTCCGGTTGAGTCGTATCAATTTTCTCAGCAACGCGATTTCGATTCCAGGTATTTGTGTTTGAATCTGAGATTTGATTTGTGTTTGAATTTGAATTTTCTAGTTGATTTTATTGGTGGAGTTACAATTTTCCATATAATGTTTCAATTTTCCATCGTTGTTCTTGCTACTGTTTATTTTCCATATAATATTGAAATCGAGTTGCTACTGTTTATTTTTTGTTGATTTTCTATATAATGTTACAATTTTTTGTTGTTCATGGTAAAATCTATATGAATGAAACTTTTTTGGTTTTCAGTTTAAACTGAGTGAAACCTTTTTTGGTTCCATAGTGAAATGTTCTGTTGTTAAGTTGTCATATAGTTTTCTATTTAAATTGAGGGAAACCTATTTTGGTTCCATACTTCCTTGTAGATATGGACTCTGTTCTAGCAGCTATAAGCCACAATGAATCTTCATTATCATTTCATATTGGTTTACAATCAACTCTGAAGGATTTAAAGGATATTATTTGTTTAAATTGGGTTTAATTTTCACTACTTTCTATCGAAATCTTACACAAATTTAGTGATCAGCAAAAGGTTATTCAATCTGATTTTGATGTACAATCAGTGGATGTATTTTCTTTGTTTCATAAGTTGCCAACACTAGACTTATATGTAGTCCATAGAGGTTTCAGTTCTAGTTCTTCATGCCATAAAACTGCTGACAATGGTTCTGGGAGTAATCTAATTGCACGATGGATATATGATCGGGGTAAGTGAAGCATATTTTTTTTTCCTAGTTCTGAAGTGTGACTTGCTTGAGGTGATTTCAATTCATTTTTGGTGCTTTAAAGGAGCTCTCAAGGTTAATTCAGCGAGGACTATAACTTATTATTGTGTCTGTCAGTTGCAACCTGGAACTTCTCATCTTATGTTGCAGCCCTTGAATGTTTGTATCATTTATTTTGATCGACCACTTATGGGAACTTATACTTCCTCAAGTCAGTCAATTTCCCCAGCTTCTAATACCTTGAAGTCAGGCGTTACCTTTCCGTGGTTCCAGTTTTCTGGTGTGATAATGAGAAGGATAAAGAGACCTCATATGGTACTTTTTTGGTGGGGTTTGGTATATATAGGAAAGGGAGACTTCAGATGGGCAGAGTTTATTGTTAGGGAAGTGGTAATCACGGACTTGATTGTCAAGATTCTTATTCAGATCGTCATGGAAGCGGTGGGTCAAACATTCAAGGCATTTAACTCCCAACAAATCTCTAAGTGGCAAGACCTGGTATTTCATCTTTGTTTCATTTAGATTGAGTTTTCCTTGAAGGTTTTACTTGCAATATGTTGAAACCCTTTTTGGTTTCATCATTGCTACTCTTATTTTGTAACCAAAATAGGTCGGATCTCTTTTTTGTAAGATTAATGTGCTTTTGTAACTGTGCATTCTTGAGTTTGCCCAATTATGTTGTAATTGGCTTGGCTTTTTTCCATTTAACTTTGATGTGTTATGAATTATTTCCAAGACTTTTTACCATTGTGTTGATTGTCGATCGCTAAACTATCCTTGGTACAGTTTAATACTTCAATGTAATTAGATTTCAACATTTTGCCTATAAACCAAGCCATGATATGACCATTTTCAATGTAATATGGTGGAACCCTTTTTGGTTTCATCATTTTAACTGCTAAAGTGGAACAAAAATATGTTGGAACCCTTTTTGGTTTCATCAAAAAAATAGTATAATTTACACCATTCATACACCATGTAAACCTTTTATAAACTATTATAATAAGTTTACAAATACTTGACAGAGTGCACTAATTTTGATGACTTTTTGAAACTATTTCTGAAATATCAAAAGGACCTTTACATCATTCAACTTTTCTCTCATGCTTTCCTCATGAGACTTCATGCATCAAGGAGGATCTTACACGCCAACTATGGTCTCATCATGAGACTTCATGCATCAACCATTTCTGAAATATCAAAAATTGATTTCAGTAAGAAAATTTGATGAAATCAAAATTGGTTTCATCAAAAAAATAATAGGTTTCATCAAAAAAGTAAGTCTTCTTTACCTCAGAGTAAATCTTTTTTGTCGCCAAGATCCTCAAAGTTTTGTAGAATCTGTTGGCATAAGTTGATAAGGATCCATCTAACAAACCTTGGATACATGTCGAAACCTTCCTTTCTCTATGTGATCATAGTCATCTCTGCCAACCAATACTGAAAAAAAACAAAAACAAATTAACCATGACTCAACCAATATTCAACATTATAAACAAACTTAACTTATGAATCAAAAAAAAAAAAAAACTTAACTTACCAGAGGGTAAATAAGGCAACCAATAACACTTTCAACGTCGTTCCAGGATGTTGTAATTGACTCCATGAGATACTCATGGAAGACTTCCGGCTAACACACCCTGTTCATATCAAAAACCATGTATAGGAACTTTGCAGCCATAGTTTGCCCACCTTTGTTTGGGATAAATACCAAAACCAAAAGGAACATGACAAACATCTTGACGAAGTCATCAGATCTTGTTTCATCCACCGCGGCCTCGAATATACGACGTCTAATAACACCTTTACGCGTATTCTTGACTCCACCAAAATACCGAGCCATGAAAAGGTTAACCTCTTTAATCAAGTCTTCATCTATGTAAGCTTCTGCATCATTTATCATTTGTAGACTAAAAATGACAGTGAGATGCTCTGGAATAGTCCGCAGTGTCATCTTCTTTGATCTTGTAACTCTGAAACAATATCGGAGCTTACCATCATTTCGTTGTTCAAGTGAACTTAAAACCATCATGATGGCTTTCCTCTTTTTAATAAGTTCTTCTTCTGTCAATACACCATCATAGAAGGGTTGGAAGAATCGCCAGAATGGACATGACTTTAAAGCCTTCAAATGTAGTTGTTTGTTTTTTTATCAATTCTTTTATCTCAGCTGCTGCTTCGCATAAGTGATGCAACGAGCACCTATACGGATTTGTTTCTCTTTTTTTTACCTATTGTGAAACCAAACGTAAACCAAAAGTTAGGTGAATCATAGATAAGAAAAATAATGAAACCAACATCACCAAATAAAAAGTGATGAAACCAAAAAAGATTTCATCAAAAAGAGCAGACTAAATTCTGGTTGAACCAATTTGAAAAAATAAAAAGTGATGAAACCAAAAAAGGTTTCATCAAAAAGAGCAGATTAAATTCTATACCAATGCCTTCGTATACAATACCAGTAGCATATGTAACCAAAATGGGTTTCATACCAGTAGATTATGAAACCTAAATAGTTTTCATATCAAATTTATTCAAATCCAGGGACTAGTTCTTCCCAACAGTTCATATCATTCCCAGAATTTCGACACTGAAAACTCTTACTCATTTAAGTACCATTACATTTTTAAGTTTCATCAATTAATCTCTTAAGATGGGATTCATAGATATCATATTGTAGTTAAATCCTACTAGAACTCTAAAGATGAAACCAATAACATACAATTAGCATCATAAACTACAGAAAATATGAAACCAATAACATACCAGTAGCATCATAAACCAATAGTTTCATCAAAGAAATTCAGGTTCAACATCATCTTCAGAAATTGTGGTGGAACCAAATTGTGGGAAATGATGAAACCAAAAATGGTTTCATCAAAAAGAGCAGATGGAATTATGTGTCATAGCCTTCATATGCAATACCAGTAGCATATGGAATTGAATCCAGTTATTTTGGTTTTCATACCAGTAGCATATGAAACCAAAATTGGTTTCATACAAGTATATGAAACCAAAATTGTTCCATCACAAAAATTGTTCCTACAGAAACCTAAATAAAATCAAAAAAAAGATTTACCTTTCGGAGATTCATCTTGCTTTTTATCCTGCTTCTTCGCCGGTTGCTTCTTCTCCTGCTTCTTCGCCGGTTACGGGAATGAAGGTTTAGGGTTAGATTTCAGATCAATTATGGAAGATTTACTCGAAAATGAAGGTTTAGGGTTTGATTTCAGAGAAATTATGGAAGATTTACTCGAAAATGAAGGTTTAGGGTTTCTTCTTCACTTGTTGAGCAATTTTCTTCTAATTTTAGGTCATAATATGGTTTTAGGTCAGTTTTGGTTTCTAATCGAAGGTTTCAGGAGAATCAAGAGAATGTAGATCTGAATCTGGTTTTTGAGTAGAGTAGAGGAAAGAGAAATGGAAAAAAGAAAAATATGGAACCTATGGAGTCATCTATGTTGTTTTGGTCAGAAAAAAGGCAAGGGTATTTCAGGAATGTTCATGAATTTTGGGGTTGGTTTATTTTATTTTTTTCGTTGGGCCTAACTTACTTCGACAGTGACAGCCCTGGGCTTATAACGCACGCGTTATTTCTCAAATTCTGCCATGCCAAAATAATGGACGTGATTTGTACTCCTTTATACATATTAACATCTTCAGTTGGTATTTCATTTTTAATCCTATTCAGGTTAGTCTAAGATGGATATACGAGCAAGGCGCGAGTCTTTTGGTGAAAAGTTTCAATGAAGAGAGGATGAAGGAGAAACTGAAGATATTCGACTGGGAACTTGGTGGAGTATTCATGGAAACAAAATATGTTTGCATATTTCTACTATTCTTTAATTTATTTTAATAAATGTAGCAGAATATATTATAATTAATTAAGTTATTTTCATTTATTAAGTATATTCTAGAAATATGATAATTTAGTTAGGGATTTTATATTAGTTAGAAATATCTCTTAGTTTTGGTAATAAGAATTTTGATAATTTACTTATGAAATATTTGATTATTTGGAATGGAGTTATCTATATAAAGAGCTCCATGTATTTGTATTGAGGAGAAGATTTTGATTAATGAAAAAGTAGTGTTTTTCCTTGAGAGTGGTATCTCGGAAACATGTGGTTTTAGTATTATTTTTATTCAACGCTTCCGCCCTGCATCAGTTGGTTCAGAGATAGGCAACGCTCCTGCATCATGTTTCGAGGAAGAAATTATGGTGTTGTTCGAAGAGCCGCTCTCAACGATGAGAAAGAGCAAGTGGTAATAGATAATCTGAAACAGATGGTTAAGGCGCTCACCCTCTTATTGGCTGAAATGCAACTTCAGCAAGAGCCCCGTCATGGTCCTAGCCTACATCAAGTGGAGGAAGTGATCGGTGATGAACAAAAAATCCTCATTGGTGACAAGGAGGATGGATTTCAAGGAGTTGTACATGATCCGCGAGATTCGTTGGAGTCCGGATTAAAGCCTGAAATCCCAAAGTTTGATAATATATTTTCTTTTTCCGACATTGAAAATAATAATATTATCATTGATTGGAATCAGCCTCCAATTTATGATATTTACCCCGATGATGTTATTCCAGTTTGTCCTAGTTATGCTGATCTTTATTTTTATGAAGAAACACCTGATCAAGTGGGTCGATGGACCAAGTTATCTTTTTTGATGTGCAAATTTTTTCAAGAATATATGTGTTGCCCAAAAATAATTTTTTCAAGAATATATGTGTTGAAAAATTATCATGATTTTCACAAGAGAAACATAATTTCATCAAATCAGTTCAATTAAAATGTTAGTAGAAAAATTCGATGGGATAAAAAAAGAAAAATTAATTTTTTCTTTGAAGGGGAGAATGGTGGAGTATTTATGGAAGGAGAATATATATGTTTATTATTGTTATTATTTAATTTATTACAAGTTATATTCTAATTTAATTAAAATATTATGGTTTTTATTATTTAGGTATATTATAATAATATCTATTAATATTTATTCTAGTATTTTATGAGTTTAGAAAATATCAATTAGATAAGGAAATAAATATATTTTAATTGATTAGAATATTATTGATGATTTTGTAAGAGTTATTTATATAAAGAGCTCTTTGTTTTGATATTTGATAGTTTGGAATGAATTAAAAAGTATTGTGTTTCTTAAGTGTTATCTCAGAAATGTATGAGTTTTAGATATTAATACTATTCAACGCTTCCGACCTGTATCAGAACTGAGCCTAGAAGACTTGAAAAAGATCAGTGAGCTCCCACAACGCAGAGTGTCAACTGGTGATCATATTGTCTCCATTAATGGGCCCTTCAAATCTGTTGAAGAACTCTGGGATGACGAAGTCTGAAACCTGTCCATCCATCCTATAATCTATTTTATAAAAAACTTATCAGTACTTGTACTTCTTCTCTGCCAATAAATGAACCTTTTAATATCTATTCACAATTATAGTAATCAATAGACATGGATCTAACATCAGAGAAAATCATTTCACATAACATTCAAGTGATAAAGTTGAACAGAACATACATAGATTTGTCGACTTACCTGACAGGTCAACCGCATTCCAAAGAGGGGCTGGAATTTTTTCTCAAACTGATTATGCACATTTATGCATTCACATCATCCATCATCCTCTGCATGCATAGTAAAATTGATAGTGAATATACTCCATCAAATAAAACAATTTCAATTCGAGCCTCCACATAGAATATTTTTATCACTTCACCATGGAAGTATGCCGTCTTACACCTTAAGCCAAACTGCACCATATGGTAATTTCACTCTTGATGAACCAACATACAGAAATGACTACACTTTGCTTATTTTTATAGATCAATAGCACAACCACAACCACAACCACATCCGCATATGAAGAGGACTAATTTTTATAGATCAATTCCCTATTTTATTTCCAAGTTGCAGCTTCAGGCTTTATCCAAACATACTAATAGAATCTGCATTGTTTAGAACTTCGTACAAAATATAGTCATACAAAGTATAAGAAACCCTTTGCTATCAGGTCAAATGTTTAATTCATTTCAAGATAAGAAATATTTACAAGTGGAATTGGAGACATAGAAAGGACGAAATTTGAAAGAAGTGTTCTACTTCTATATGGCAACTGAAATACACCTTCAATAACTTCATAACACATCACACAAAAGTATCGCTACATTCCGTGAACTATAATAACACCAACTTCAAGCTTCAGCCTGAAATTTAACACTTTACAGGCCTCTCATAAGTTGGTGGCAAAGAGGGGCAGTTTTCATTCATTTTGGCGTATGGCTCAATAGTATTATACTGAGGCAACTCCATGCGATACTCCCCAAGGATCTGGCAGAATGGGAGCTTATCATCCTCATTATTGCACCAAATTGGCAAACATGTTTGGTTATTCTCAAATAATTTAAGTACGTATGCATCACGGATCTGTTAACAGCATTGCAGACATGTCAAAAACAACGGCATTAAGATCAATAAAAAGTGAATATATTACTTGCAAGGTGAGAAAAAAATTCAGTTTAAGCATGAAAGCAATGGTGAAATACATAGTTCGATACATACCGTGAACTCTGTAACTTGAATAGAGCTAGCAATAGGACCAAAGAGTCCAGCCTCTTTGTACATTTCAAGGATGAAGGCAACACAAGTCGTTGATTTGCCATCACTGTACACCCAGTCATCTTGTTCGGGAATCGTAAGTAAATGATCGAATGTTATACCACGCTTTTCAGTCTCATCAAGTATTCCATACAAATCCAGACCCTGGACGGTTATTTTACTAGTTACTATCCACTAACAATATGATATAGCACTTCATTATTCAGGAAGCTAAAACAAAGAGACTATTTTCGTAATATCATGGCATTCCGTGGAAATAAAAATTATAAAATAAATGTGTACCTCAGTTCCTAACCGCTTGTTTAGAGCTTCATTCCACATATTAGCAGCATATGCAGGTTGAACTCTAGTCCACATAGACATAAGAGAGACAACCTATCAACAAGTGAGCCAGTAAGAAGGTTAAAACAAATAACAAGTACATACCCGAGAGAAAAAACTGTAAGTTCGTTAAAAAGGAAAACAATAAGCATGCCTTTTCTGCACAGCATCCAATTTCCTTGAACTTACTGAGACATTTTTAACCGGTTTTATTACTATAAGAAAAGGAAAACATGCAAATCATTGCTTATACTATCAAAGACAAATATAGAGGAGCAGAGTAAACGCTCAAAATAAATCCAGATTTGCAAAGAAGAGTACCAAATGAGAATCAAGAGGTGGCGGATAGTTGTCAGCTATGGTATCAATCCAACTGAATATCATATTATGGTAACCATATGGCTTGCCTGACATACTCCGAGCATAAGCCCATGCAGCAGTGGCATTAAACTTTGCACGCATGTCTGGATGTAGAGGAAGCAGAGCTATATGCGGGTTTGAATTATCCTTAAGTGCCAGTTCCCACCACTCTTCCCATGGAATTACCACTATAATTTCCTCTCCCTGCAAGGCAACCAGAGAAAAGTTAACAACTGTAAATGTCATCTCAACATGTGTCACAACCAACCCCTGTTCCCTAAAAAAGGAATCCTCAAGAGAAACTTAAATATCAAGGACATGCCTTCTCATTCTCATGCCCCGATTCACCAACCCAGAGCTTGCCAGAATCATCCTTCAAGCAAACAGAAGTGTGGCCAGCAAAAGCCCCTGTTACCCATTTCTCTAATGTCTCAAATCCACCCCAACGACCACGGATCTTTGAAAGTGCTAAAAAATCACCAGAATGAACATCATCTGGATTGATTGTCGCAATCCAAGGCTTACTACGTCTCTCAAATGTCGCTCCCATGTGCTTTTGTAGAAATGCTAAATTTGCGTTCTGACCCCAGACAGAGTTCGAAAATAGAGGCAGGACATCTATCAATGACATAAAAGTCCCAAGCATTCCTGATGGCATAAGAAATACAGACATCCCATGCTCCATAACCTGATAAAGGATATCCAGACATGTCAGAACCTTGTTTTTGATTTATCTTAACTAAAATGAAACAAAGAAAGTTAAAGCATATCAAAACCAGCCATACATATTCCAACTCAGCAGGCTCTTCCCATGCATCTATCTTCAATGTATGCTCCCGCGCAGAAAAATAGTAATCCCAAGTTACCCTATAAGGTGTTGCAAAAACATAGAGATCCATGCATGTCCAGCTGTGTGCCTCATCTGTCTGTTACAAAAAAATACAACCAATATCATCAGAGTTAGAACCAAAACTGAATCGATGGTTCTTCTTGACCAAATTTTCATATTGTGAACATCAGTATCAATCATCTAATATCTATAAATTACTTTCCAAACTAGAATAAAAAATATCCATTCAAATTACACTAAATTTGGAAATTAAGAACTAGTGTGTAGTGACATACCTTGAGATATAGAACACCACCACCCAAACCCTTATCATCATCTCCACTAGTACCACTAGTAAACTCCATACGAGCTTGATTACCGTAAAAACAAGCACCTTTCCACTCAATAGAACCATTGTTTGGACTAACAGATCCAACAAAAGATGGTAGAAGATCAACAGCACTATGGAAATTATTAAGCAATGGCCATGAAACTTGTCTAGGTAATACTGGCAGGACATCGTTAATCCTGAACGGTACTTTAAAAGATTGGCCAAATCCAAACCAAAACCCTAGGAATAGTAAAATTCTCAAAAACATGATCAAATTCTTTGAAATTAACGCCATTGATATTGATTTCTGATCAGGAATTTGAGAAGGATGTGAATTGGAAAAGAAACGAAAGAAAGACTAATTATGGAGAGAATTAGGGCATTGGATCTGTAGGTAGGACAAAACCAGAGAAAGACGTTTTCCGAGAGTTCGTTGGACTTTTCTCTCTCTCTTCTATTCCTTTAAGACTTTAGAATATCCATTCCACTCCACATGGATAAGAAATTACAGTCCTTCTCGGAAGTTAAGTTTTAACCTTTTTAGTTACCTCTGATCTGATGCGCGACTGTACGTTCAGAAAATAATTTCTTTTCATATCCCGTCAACTTACCCGTAGAGGGTTTCACAGCGGCTCTCACCATACCTCTCTCAAGGTGAAGGTTTGGGCTAAAATAGCCAATCTCGGAGCTCAGCTCATCCCGTGCTTAGTTAGCATTTTGGCATATTATTCGCGAGGCTTTTAACAGCAATTCCGTGTATTATCCCGTACCCGAATTAAGCAATTCCGTGTCTAACAGACTCTAACTAGGATCTCGTGAAATCTTTAACAGTTGAAGTTTCAAAAAAAAAATACTCAATCGAAAGGTATCAATCAATCAATAACCTAAACATCTAACCACATATCTCACTCCACGTCGAGAGTTACGCTAACCTCCTCTCTCATTGGTCGGTCAATAAAATCCTGGCTTTTGATTGGCTGAAAAACAAGTTAGCCCCTTTACATTTCGTGACCGTTAATTTTACATCTAATTGATTCGATCTAATGCTCCAGATTAAGCGATAAAAAAAAGTTTGATATGGAAATATTTTCATACCGCATTTAAACATTTTTTTTTTAGAAAAAAGAAAAACGAATTTAGACAAATCAAAATAAAATAAAGCATATTTTCTATAAATCGGTAAGCATGTATATATTTTGAGTAGCAAATCAAAAACGCCTAAATTGACTTAGTTGTTTACCAATCTTGTTAAATCTACTTTGATAAACAAATCTAAGACTCCTAATTTAGGCGACAAAAATATAGTTTTTCCATTTAGGATTTCCATTTTTTCCTTTATAGTGATTTCCGTTTTAAGATACTAATTTATTTTGTTTTATTTTGTTCTGTTTTTAGCTTGAACGGTTGTCCACTGATATGAGCAGAACCCTAATCTTTGTTCAATGTATTAGCTTGATTCAACTGTTGTTGCATTTGTCTCCTTTGTGGGTTTTGATTTTAAGATTTTTTGCTTTGCAATGGTAGAGTTTTTAATTACTTTTTTGTGTTTTACTTGCAGCTTGCAGGGTAGAATTCGTTTGAGGATATATCTTATCTTCTGTGTGAGTTGAATAACTTTAGTCTTCAATTGATTGCTTAATTTTAGCAAAGCTCTTGCTTTTTCTGTGATTGACTTTTTTGTGTTTTACTTGCAGCTTGCAGGGTAGAATTCGTTTGAGGATATATCTTATCTTCTGTGTGAGTTGAATAACTTTAGTCTTCAATTGATTGCTTAATTTTAGCAAAGCTCTTGCTTTTTCTGTGATTGATTGGTGATTAGATTTAGTAAAAGCTCCACTTTGTGTGTATTTTTTTTTTTAAGTTTAGTTTACTGCGTTTTGTTGCTAGAATTCATGTTTTCATCATATTTTAATAATATTAACATTTTCTTCTTTGCTCTTTGGTTGGGTTTATTCTACCATTGCTGCAAGAGTACTTTTGAGTTCTGATTTTAGACGTGTTAGATTGTATAGGTCTGATGTACTTTGCTGAAAACGTGGTATTCTCGATATGCCCTTAAAATGGAAAATTGATCACCCGATATTGGCGTTCTTTGATTCGTGTTCTAATCATTGGTTGTGTGTATCTCTTGCTCTTCAGGTTTGTTGAATAAGCTATATTACTAGACCATATGTTTTGGGATGGTGTACAATAGTATTTCAGGTACGTATTTGGTTAATGATTTAGGATTTCATATTTTAGTCCACTCATCCAAATTGGTTTGGACAAAACTGTAGAGTATGAACCTACGTCTAATGTTAATGAAATGGTAGTGCATTCACCTACTGCAACAAAAAAACTTTTCGAAACTTCTCTCTCAAAATGCAATTTCAGTTTCCTTTTACATTTTATTTTATTTTATTTTATAGATTATCAATTTAAAACTATCAATATGATGCAAGAAATATAGGTCATATGTTTTATCTGATGCAAAAAATGATTCATCTTCTTCTTTTTGTGAGATTCTTTATTAATCAGATGAATGTTGGTGATAGAATGCCAACTTAATTTAGCTTCGATTGGTTTAGCTTCTTTAGACATGATTAAAGATCGCAAGGAATGCAATAAAACAGTGGTTGGTAACGAAGTGGATATCTAGGGAGATAATTGTGAGGCCAAAGTAGAGTCTTTCTTAAAGAATTCTTGCATGTGTATAGGTACTTACAGTGAGTACTTAGATGTAGAGGGCTCAACGGGTTAGATTGTGTTTATCACTATAGATAGTTAGGTCAAGGAAATGCTTAGGCGCGCTGCTTCAGAAATGTTAATCATATAACAAGTAAGTTGTTTTCAAATTTATAAGCAAATGTGTTTACTACAATATACTTTAATAGAAGAGGAATAAGCTTTCTATTATCACTGCCTTTGACCAGTGTATTTATTTTCAGATGTTGTACAAAACCCTCCCGTTTAGTTAGAGATCGATTGATGTCCATGCGTTCTGTGATTAAAATCCAGTTTTATTATCTGATACTCAGAAAGGTAAGCAATGCATAGGGAAGATAAGCAGATGCATATTAGATTTTAACTTGACCTTTGACAGGATATGTGACTGCTGTAATATTAACGGTATCATTAATGGTTGGTAATAGTAAATTGATACACACAGTCTAATTCATTAGTATTGAGTTTGCACACCAATATTCATGATACGGTAAACCTATAGTTGTTGCATATGATGTTCAAGCATGGTTTATGGAAATTTATTCTGGTGGGAATACTGGAAAGTTTGTACACTGTTAGCACATCACCATGTACGTTTCTTATTGCAGCGTCATTATCGATGCCGCCTCTTTAATTAACAAAATCGTCGTCTTCATTTGAATGATATATATTTTGTGGTTTTAAATTATCTATGTGTTACCATTTACCTTGGGCTTATTTGATTTATGTATCTCAGTTAATGTTATAGCTTAGAGAAAGAGATGTTTTTTTTTTTACTAATAAATGGTAGTTCTCCACCTGTTCTTAGTGATTCATGTCACTTAGTTTAGATGATTGACTCTTTGTTTGTGTATGTTCAAACCTGGCTATATTGTAATTGACTTTTTCGCCCAGTATTCATCTTGCTTAGACATTAAGAAATAAATTGTTTCGGATTTTCTTAAGTGTTACAGTATAATCTCCCAATTTATACATGTTTGCCGATCAAAAAAAAAATTTAATTAATTAATTATACCTCTTTTTCTTCCATTTTGTAGAAATTTTGGGTTTGGGATACTCGCATCTTCATAATGGTTTTTTGATTTCTTCAAGCTTTGGCAACGATAGTGTTTGTCTTCCACTCTATATAAAAAGGGGAGGAAGCTCCCAAATCTCCGGTTATTTTTTCATCAAGTGGTTCTCATTTTAACATTTGTCTCGAAAAACAATCATGTAATTTTAGATGTAAGAATATAGTCTTTTTTGGGGTTTTCTGGTGTTGGGGTATGGCAACGACAGGTGGTTCAAATATGTGCAGTCTTTTGCAATTGAGGGGTACTCTGCAAAATGGTGGGAACTGAAAATTCAATGCATCTGACCATACATGGCTGCTCAACAAAAAATAATCATCAGTCCGTAACGCTTCGTTACTCTGTAAAATTCAAATTCACATTCTGTAAAATTAACATTTACTTATTTCCCTTCTTTTCCTCCTTCTGGCATTTTTCATTTTCTAAGTATTTCTGTGTTTTATTCTCCGGTATCTTTGTCTTTATGGTTACATGGTTAAGGTAGTTTCCAAAACTGAAATTGCTTATTCGTTAGTGTACTCTTTTATTTCGAAAAAAGTTTGTATTCTGAAAAGGATTTTACTCCCTATTATGGTTGAGGTACTGGTAAAGATTCAAATCATAATCTAACTAAGAGAAAGAGAGAAAGACGCCTTAATGATCATTGGAGTATTGTATGGCGTACAAGAAAAGATATAAACAAACCAATGATGCCTAAATTATTCTAATGTGCATATCACCTTTAACAAACAAATCCCAAATCACAAAGAGCAAGCCGCAAATTAGACTTCTTAACCTTCTTCCCACTCATGGTTTTGGTTCCCCAACAGCTTCCTAAAAAGTTCAACAAACACAAATGGATATACTTGGAAACGATGTACAGTATTATTTTGAGTGTGATTGTAGCGCATGTGTGCTTTGTTCTGATTGGGTCATGGTGCTTGCATAGTTCCATGGCCATCATGCCTCAACTGTATCTTTAGTTTTTCATGTTTGATTTTCCCATTTTACTGTAGGTACAAACAAAATCCTCTCTAAAGAATTCTGCGAATTATTGAATCTTGGGTTGGTTATTAATTTTAGAGAAAAGAATGTGTGCAGCTCTCTCTATATATGAATGGATATAATGGATTATTTTGTTTTATTTTTCTTGATTGTATTTTTTGTATGATCCCCCGTGTTCAATATATACGAACCTCACGAAACTACCCATATAAATGGTATCACGTAGTACCGAGGATAAATATTGGGTGATTTCATCAAAAAGCATTTACCAGTTTACCTCACTTTCCATGGAAGGTTATAAGAATTCATTGTACCCTGTATATATCGTTGGTGGGCTTTGCTTCATTGTGCATCGCGCAGTCTTACTATGTTACATACACAAGCTTTTTGAGGGGAGGGTTAAAGGTGATGAATTTTCATTTCGGAACGTGCTAAGCTACTGCTTAATGCCAGGTACGTCAAAACTCAAAAATTAATATTATTTTAATTTTTAATGACCATTATGAAAATTACCAGACTTTGTTTGTTTTATTCTTTTACTTATAATTCGGTTGTCCAAGTTCTTCTGCGTTGGTGAAACAATCTTAATTAGAAGAAAAGAATATAATTGTGGTGGTAACGCTATAGTTTAATCACTACCATCTCATTTTGCGACCATTATTATCTAATCCCTGCAAATTAGTAAGTCGCTAAAATGAACCATCATCATTTCTGAATGAAGTAAATTTCCAATGATTACACGGGTATATTATGCGTTTTCGAGGGAAATGGGTACAAAAACAAAGAGAAGAAACTAATGAATGTATACGGAATCATAGATTAACTTATTATTTTAATCAGTTTTTCATATTTCCAAAGTGTACCTTTTATCGAAATAATTTACCTTATTTGTACAACATTATTCTAAGTATCAGAAGCTTATTATGTGAAATCCTAAGATCATAATTATTGAAACGGGCCTTTTCCACATAAAAAGAGAATCTTTTGTTACAATCGAACCAGAAGTTGTGTGGATTTTTCGAGAATCGAACTACTGTTAAATGGTTTCATGGGATATAGCCACGACCTATTTGGAGCACATACCTCTTATTTTAGATCTCTGAATAATAGTTATAAAATTAAAGTCTACGGACATTCAACTCAAAACCAATGGATAATGAGTGTGGTGGTCATTCCATATTATATTTAGTGTTTGTTAAGGATTTATTAGCAATTTGAGACTATTTCCTTCACATGCCCCCCTCACGTGCATGGCAGTCTTTGGGTCTCTAGCAAGTTGACCTTTGTACGGGTAGACGTTGGTGTTTCGCTCATCGTACGGGCATATCTACGATACCAAGTTAAAGTCCATGGGCATTCAACTCAGAACCAATTGTTAACGAGTGGAGTTTCCCTTCTCTATTATATTTAGTGTTTGTTAAGGGGATACAATTAGCAGTGTGAGATTTTTATCTTTAATTCAAATAATTCTTTATAAAGGTTATGCTCTACGCAATAATTCATTTAATATAGTTTTTTTATAGTTTTTTCCGTAGGTGGATCATTATTTTCTCCCTTAAGTAGCATATTTTGTAGGAGGAAAACATGTTATATGTCATCCGTAAGAATTATAGTATATGCATTCTTTGAAAAGAAAATATAGTGTTTCTGTGATTTGAACTTTAATTCTTTTGGAAAAGAAATATAGGCACTTGAATATGAGCTCGCTCAAACTATATATATGAATGCAAAAGAATCGTCGGATTTTGACTGGCGGGATAAAAAAAGGCAAATGGAAAACTGCGTAAGAATTAAAAAAATTGGTAAGTAAATTCTGCAAAAGAGAGTTTTAGGCGTAAACTAACAAAAAAAAAAATATACGTAAGGATATAAAGACGAATATCATATCACTTTAACTTAGTTTTCTGTGATTCATGTTTCTTATCAGGCTAATGCAGATTGCGGTTGCATTTGAAGAATCCGGTGCCAAGAGCGAGCATGTGGTGTTGTTTTTCACTCCATAGACATGTAAAGGATTTAGAACCAGTACACGTGCACAGGCTATATGAGTTCATAAACCATTTAGAACAAACTCATGGAATAAGCGTAAACAACATTTAGATTCCGTATTGTAATACTTGGAGAGAGGATTTTCAAAGTTGTTAACGGGTCAAAGACCTGTACATTCAGTTTTTGAGGTGAGGATAATTATTTTTTGTAATTAATCTGCATGATAGATTGATAACGACTTAAGGACTTTATTGGGATTGAATCGACACCGCTGGGCACCTTGCTAACATTAACTTTAGTGGGAAGAATGTTTAATTTGGGGTGGTTGTTTATGTTTTTCACCTTGCATATTTTTTATTTTGTTATTCATATCTTTTAAAGAACCAAGTAATCAATTATACTAGGTCTTATAATGTAATTTTATGCTTTGGTTTTTGCTGTTTTTTTTCTTTTTTTTCTTCTAATTCATGTGTTACTTTTTTATGGAGTAATTTTGTATATTAGTCTCTTGAAGCATATTGTTATTTATGGTTTTGGAAGAGATTGTTTAAATATCCTGGGTCTATATTTAATACTACAAGGTAATCATACGATTTTAAAGATGGTGATGTTGTTATCTTTAAAATTAGGCATGTAGTCTGGATTTTTTATATTACTCATGAATGGAATTATATGGTGCATGTTTGTTAGTTACTTTTTCTACTTTGAAACATTGATCGCCCACCATGGCTGTTTCGCAATACAATTGGTGTGGCCGAGTGAGGCTAAATATGCCTGGAAATTATGACAAATAAAGTCTATGTGGTTCTTATATAAATATAGTCACTTTGAATAGTCAAATAGGCAAACCTATTGATATATGTATATATAAAGGTTTTTCTTTTCTTAATAAATGTTGGTATGACAACTGTGTTCGATTGCAAATAAATATAGGAATATAAAGTTTTATTATTATTATAGATTCAAAATTTATGGAGTTAACTTTTTCTAATTATTTTAATATCTGCCAAGAAAACAATTTATGTTTATCATACCAAATATAATCATAAAATCATTAGATACATAAAGGGTATCAGAGTCCCATATCCCTTTAAAAAATCAAACTAATCAAATATTGTTCAAAGAAATCTAATGCATTTGATCACGGGTGCGGAGCGAAGCCCCGCCACACCAAACTATCTGATCCCACCGGTCCCGGTGTGTAGCACGAGTTACATACTACCAAAAATATGTTTACAAAAGAATATCGCATGACATATAAGGTTCAACCAAAATTTCGTCGAATCTACATGGCATGTCCATGATGCTAGGTAAAACATGTGTAATCATGGAGGTCAAGCTATTGTACACCAATGCCATGGTAACAAGTAGATAATTTAAGTGATAAAAGTCAAACATAGATAATGTCAATGTACAGGTGAACTCTAGCGTTTTAAATAAACACAATTTATTAAAAGCATACAACCTCTTAAAGAATGTGTTTGATTTGCAAGAAAACCAAGCATAATGCTTAGAAGATTGTTATGTATAATTACTAGATCACTGGTTTTAGACTCATACTTGAAGAAAAGAACTTCTTATATGTAAGTCTAACTGCAAATGACATATTTTATTATAATAGAGATTTGCCAAAAGGAAACCAAACCAATCTATTCAAAAAGAAATTAAAAATCCATTAACCATTGGTTCCAATCGGTTTCGGTTTTTCAGTGGTTTTTGGTTAACAATAATTATGTCAAACAAAAAAAAAATTACACAAATTTACAAAAAAAAATAGTATTGGTTTTACAAAAAATTACAAACAAAAAATAAATAGAAAGAATATCAAGAGTAGTTAAGGATTACTCTAAATCTAGAGATCAAAAGAAGATTTAACTAGTGGTAGGCTATACAATGACATCTCTAATGAAAATTTAATTTTTTTTTTTTTTTCAATAGTCGGTTAACCATTGGTTAATGGTTCGGTTTCTTCATCAAACCAAAACCGAAACCATTAGCTCGGTTTTTTAAAATTTAGAAACCAAACCAAACCATTAGTAAATGGTTCGGTTCGGTTTTCTCCTTATCGGTTTGGTTTGGTTGGTTTCTCATGTTAACCGGTAACCATGTTGCCCTAATTATAACAATGTACTGTTTTATATGTAACAATGTAATCGGATTCAATGACTAAAAAATTGTACACAAATAAACATAAATATTGTACATGATATATGCATAAGCGAAAAAGATATATTCATGCAAATCACTAAGATATGGACCATATGGTCTTTACAAAAACAAAAAGTACAAATGAAATATTTATTCCCCACAAAGATCAACTCATGAAGACAAGCCACTATTGGCGGGTGAAGAAGGCAGTTAAGTGTTTACTTTCAGATATAGATTATAGATAGAAGGAAATGTTTATTTCCGTACTCGCCAATTTCGAAATAAATTATTGTTCTCTTACACAGTGTGAAACTTCATAAAACATAAAACTAAGTCGTAAAATTTTTGAATGAAATGGATTTCATTTTATTTATTAATCTATTGTATGATAATTATACCTAAGTTATATATATATATATATATATATTATAGTTTCTAATTAGAGCTCCATTCTAATGGGTGCGAGCTGATGCCCTATTTCAATGAACATACCTATGGTAAAAACCAGTACATGTCAGGTATGATGAAAAAAAATTTTTGTTTTCCATGTTGGTTTAGAACTCTCATGCCCTAATGGTTTGGTACGAACAATGATTAATCAATGATCAACATTTGGAAAAAAAATCATCTTGGTAACAATTCGAACAAAATTTTAGCTATAGCGTAAGATATAAAATTACTTGGTTGATACGTTTAGCTGCCATTATAAAGGGTATATAGAGTATATTTATCTTAACATTTTAGCAGTATAACATAGTTTGATTACTAAAGGAATCAAACTTTTCTATCTATTAAAACTAATCAGACTAAGCAAGAATTACTGAAGAAGTTCTAAAGCGTCTGGGCAACGGGCGCGGGGCGAAGCCCCGCTACACCCAATCGCAACTTCCCACTGGTCCCGGTGCGTATCACGGGTTACATACTAATACCTTGGAATAACTTATTTTAAATAGGGCTTCCTCAAAGGGTACATTATTTATAGAACCGTTTTTTAGGGATCATCCTTTTTTTGGGACCATTGTTTTATAAGGCCCCTCACCCTACAATGTTAAGGGGTGTCCTAAAAATCATGAGACTACCAATTTGCCCCTTACCATAATTAACACCACCACCACCACCTACGATTATCACCACCATCACCACCCACCACCACCACCATCGCCGATTATCACCACCACCACCACCTCCGATTATTGGGTGACTAAAGTGATAGAAGAAGAAGAAGATGGAGAATTTTTTTATTTTGAGATGGGTGAATATGGAGAAAAAACATCCTATGGGTACCAAAGTATGCTTGTAACTTAGTGAATGCTACTATAAACGGCCTAAAATATCTTGAAAATCAAAATTGTAACCAAAAAATTTCAACCAGGTCAATAAAGTTCGGTTTTATTATATGAAGAACATGTAACTGAACCTATACAAATGCAGTTCGGTTAATAAATCCAACATCACAGGCAACCGAACCAGAGCTTTAATGGAGTTCTTGTTTGTTCGGCTAGCTGATGAAAAATAAAATGTAACCGAACTACTATGCTTGATTTTACATAGTTTTGTTCGGTTCAGTCCACTAGGCCACGTTGTAACCGAACTTTAAACAACAGAGTTCGGTAAGTTCACAGAATTTTGTGTTTTGCGATTAAACCGAATTCAACATTTGGCTATATAGAGAAGAGTTCAGTTTTAAGATTATTTTTGCGAGTTAACCGAACTCATTTACAGAGGTATGCTCGGTTGGTTCGCAAACTTCAACGCAACCAAGTTCCCAACCAAACTGCAGGTTAAAAGTAACCTAGTGTTAGAATTTCGGTTGGTTCGCAAACTTCAACATATTTTGCGAATCAACCGAACTGAGCTTATATATGCATATATGCAATTAGGCAAACGTTCGTTTAAAGTAAAAACTTGAAATTTTTTGCGATCCAACCGAACTGCACTTGCAAATGCATATATGGAATTAGCCCATAGTTCGGTTAAAAGTATTTTTTGCGAATGGACCAAACTTAGAAAAAATTAATTCGTGATAACCGAACTCTTAGTTCGGTTGAGTTTTTTTGGCGAAGTAACCGAACTTGTCTCTGAAGAAAAAAAAAACCTCCATTAAACCTCTCTGCAACTTCCATTTTCAACTAATTTTGATGATTACTTCTCACTTTTTCAACCAAAAACGAATGACAAGCAATGAGTTTGTGAGAATATCTTTGCTAATGATTTAAATTAAGCTATATATATATATAGGTGGTGGTAGTGGTAATAGGTGGTGGTGGTAATTGGCGGTTGGTGGTGGTGGTGGTAATCGACGGTGGTGGTGGTGGGTGGTGGTGGGAGGAGGAGGTGGTGGTGGTAAGGTGGTGGTGGTAATCGGTGGTTGGTGGTGGTGAAAATCGGAGGTGGTGGTAATCGTTGGTGGTGGGTTAATGTTATTTTTTACTTAATCATTTCACTAATGATTTCACTAATCATAACCCAAAAATAATTAAAAGGGTAGTTTAGGTATTAATTAAAATATATTCATAAGGGGTGACCTACATTTATAAGGGGTGTCCTACCCTAAAAAAAACAATGGTCCCCCCAAATAAACAAGGGTCCCCAAATTACGATTCTATTTATATGTCCTTACTTTTAGAACCCAACAAATATATCCTTTCCCAAAATAAATCTATCCCTACTAATTTTAGGAATTAAAATCCGGAATTATTATATTAGACTAGTACATAAATGGCCTTTAGCCACGCCAAATATAAATTTCCCTGTCACGCCTTTTTGGTTTTGGCGTGTCTATAGGGTATACTTCTACCCTATAGACACACCATGTTTAATGGGTGTGTTCATATAAGTTCTTTCAGCCACGCCAGGGCTACTAGCGTGTCAAAATTTTAACCGTTTAGTCACGTTAACTTCAATTTTTTGATTTTGCGTGTTTATAGACCAGTCTATGGCCACCTTAGGTATTGGGCGTGTTTATAGACCAGTCTATGGCCACATTAGGTAGTTGTGGCGTGTCCAAAAGGTTAGTCACGCCATTTAAGGTGTGGTTTTAAAGTTGGTTCATTAGACACGCCAGTATATGCGTGTCCATAGTGTACGATTGATTGACACGCCAAATTCAAAGGGTGGCCAAAAAGTTCTTCTTTAGACACACCAGTATATGCGTGTCCATACTGTAAGATTTATATACACGCTAGTATATGTGTGTCCATAGTGTATGATATATAGTCACGCCAAATTGAAAGTGTGGAAAAAAAAGTTCTTCTTTGGACACGCTAGTATATGTGTGTCCATAATGTGCGTTCTATAGTCACGCCGGTTTTATAGCGTGGCTAAAAAGTTCGTTTTGAAAAAAATAATAAAAAGCTTTCGCCAATATTCGAACGCATAACCTCAATGGAGTTAGATAACCTACCAATCCACCAAGCTGCCCATCTTTAGATGTTTATGATTAGTGTTTTGAAATTACTAGATTGGTTGAACTACTCAACATTTAAATAAACACGCCAAGTTGAAAGTGTGGCCAAAAAGTTCTTCTTTGGACACGCTAGTATATGTGTGTCCATAGTGTGCGTTCTATAGACACGCATGTTTTATAGTGTGGCTAAAAAGTTCGTTTTGAAAAAATTAATAAAAATCTTTTGCCCATATTCGAACGCATGACCTCGAAGGATTTAGATAACATACCAATCCACCAAGCTTCCCATCTTAACACGTTTATGATTAGTATTTTGAAAATACGAGACTGGTTAAACTCTAAACCGCTTCATCACACTGAGATGGATTTCATGTTTCAGGCTTTATGGAACATGTATGCTGCAAAATCAGATATGCACTTACCTCTCTATGGCTATGGTAAGGAATCACTATGTTTTCTATTTCACCAAAGTAATATCATATAGTTTTATTGCTATGTCACAAATCAAACCCATACTACCAGATGGAAAATCCCATATGTCTACCCTGAGATAATCATAAACCACATGAATTTCACATATACCTATATATTCAACCTCGTCAAAATCACCACTGAGACCTTTCTTTAACAGTTTCTCCATAGTAGAACCAAAATTAAGCAATCAGATCACAAAATCATACATAACAAAGTAAGCCAATATATCATTAGCTACATAAAAAACAAAATAAACATCATCTCCATTCATACCACCATTAGTCATATAATCAAAACCCAAAGTACCAACAAGTTCCTATCATTCCCAAACAAACACAACAATATTACTTATACTTGTTCTTCAAAACACACAAAGTATCAAACCCCAAAACACAATATATTCAATTTCACTTACTTAAACTCGAATTGTAAGGTTAGCATCAGAATCCTTAACTGCTGCACTTTCCTTGCCAATTCCACCCAAATATGGTGCAGTCTTCGGCCTTGTCACAGAAAAATTACCTCTGGGAGTAGGCACATGAAAAACCACATCAGTCGGCACATCATTGGAAGCAGTCATCTCACCAGGGCCAAAGATGGAGAGATCATAAGCAGATTCTGCCAATTGACGCATCTTTGGTGCCAACATGAGACAATTTGGGAATACTACAGTGTCACTGGGATGTCCAAGACGATCATTCTCCCGAATTTTGGCCTTGACAGTAGCAGGAACTGGTGCAGAATAGAATCTTTAATTGGCACCTCCACTCACGACTTGCTCATCTCCTATAAGGACAACACCCTCTTTAATGATGAATTGCACTTTGTCTGGGTGAACGGCATACACCACCCATCCCTCCTTAGCATATTGGAGTTGAGGCATCTTAGAACTAAACACCTTGGCCTTGGATCGGTCATGCATTGCTGGTCCTTCTTGCTTGACGTTCTCATCATTCTCAGAACCTGCTTGCACGCCAGGAAATGTCTCATCACTACTGTCTATTTCTATCACCTTTCAATTCAGACAATTGGAGAAATTCAGATCAATACCATAATTGCTTCTAACAAATTATCTAATTCTAGATATAATTTCTATTATCAATACCCAAAAACCAAAAATTATCACAATATTACCAAAATTCATTACCTGCTTCCCATGCACATCAAACCTGGACCTCTTGCCCTTTACAGATATATGACACATGTTGTCTGCCTAAAGCTCACAAAAGACTGGGTTAAAGTTTTCAACAGATAATATTGGCATTGCTGTCTTCCTAACATGTTTGGCAACAACGTCTGCCACTTGATTATCATTACGGCTTACATGACTAAACTCACAAACCAAAAAACTAGAGATTAAGTGTTTTATCTCCTTTATTAACTTTCAACACCTTAAACCCAACAATTCTTCCATGATTATCAAAAATCAATACCTGGTTTTCTTGCATATTCATCTTAGCCTTCTTTTCCCCGGGTCTACCCATGGATTCCTGATTTGTAGGCATGGCTGGGTGATCATTCAGATTTATATATGCATTATAACCTCGCTTAGACATAGCTTCAACAATTGGAACACTGAGGGGATTTTACGGAGATGGAATGTGGAAGTTACAGAGTTACAGAATTGGAAATTATAACTGATATCTTCCGAAAATTATAATCGATCTCTTCCAAACAGGCCTTATGGACAAGAAGACCAACAGTTAACACATCTTACCCATCCTTTTTCGATCCTCAAGATCAATTAGTTGAGATATCGGGGAGGCACATGCCTACTAAGTGCATGCAAAGACCTATTACGGTTTATAAAATGTTGTTGGAGTAAGATTAATTCAAAGACTATTTTAGGCCCAATTCCAAAAAAAATCTATGTGCAAGCCTAGTACTATTACTACTAATCCTAGCATGACAGAGTATTAATTCAACAATCAGTATAACAAATCCAAACTCATCCAACATTGCTAAAATCTATCTGCTTACAAAACCCCACCATGATTTAAGAATCAATTTTTTTTTTCAACAATCCATACATCCATTCTCTAGGTAACAGAAAAATCCAAACAACTACATTCTATCACCTGGATTGTCTCTTAGTCCTTGGAAATGGTTGCTCAGATGCAGTCGTTTGAGAAGCAGGGACTGCTGTTGGTGCTGGTGCTTTCCTTGCAATTCTACCCTTAATGTCGTACCGATAGTAATCATCCCTGGATTTCCTTTACAGGTCAAGTTTATCTACCATTGGAAATTTATACTCATTCCGACAAATAACTGTCGTACTGAATTCCTCGTCGACTTCATCACCATCATATTTCCATATTTGGGTAGGTGCACCTAACACAATCGACTTTTTTTTATTTTCCTAGTCTGGAACATAAAATACCTTCTTAGATTGGGAGGCTACAACGAAAGGATCATCCTGGAGTCCCAACTTATCAAGCTCAACCAAAATGTAGCCAAGTTTGTCTTTTGAGACCCCTTCTTTGGTAACCCATTTACACCTGAAAAGTGGCACTTTCATAGAATGATATGTCAACACCCATATCTCTTGTAAAACACCATAATAATCCACCAGATTAAGGGTAATCCCCGCTTGTCTAATGTGCGTGTCAGTTGCCTCTACGTAAACCCCGCTATTCTGGTTAACGGAACCATCATGAGATTTTGTGCGAAACAGGTATCCATTTATGTGATATGCTTCGTATGTATCTACTTGTGCATTCGGTGGGATTGATAGCCACCTTAAGTCCTGATTGAAGTTTTCCCTAGAGTCTTCCCGCTCACTCTCAACCTAAAATACATTATAAGGATTAGCCTCCGTCTCAACGCAAAAGTTACATAGCAAGAGTGACATTTTCTTCAAACTCTTACCACTTTTTGTAACCATTTGGCGAACTCTTCACGATGTTTTTTTATCTATCTATCTATCACTCATACCAAGATATTTATCCTTCAAAAGATTCTGGTGTCGGCTGGACAGTGCAATGATTAATGTTATTATCTTTACAGAAATTCGGACACAGAATCAAAAACTAAATAAAAAATGAGGTTATTTGGTTAGATCTAGTTATAATTACTCAATGTAAGGAGCAACTTCAGGCGAATTCCGCAATACATAGAAATGCGCTTTATCAAACAGATCCTTATCGACATGAGGAAACTTAGGATTTGACATTGGTTTTCCCCTGAAAGAATAAGAATCTTCGCCAGTGTTAGATGTGTTGAGTTAGTCTGGTGGAATTCCGAATGTATCATTCATGCTGTGTTGGTGCTCACTAATAACCTCAATTGTCTCTTCCGTAAGGTTTCCTTTAGCAATGCTTCCTTCAGGTATGTTTATGTTTCGCACATGCCCTTTAATGACCTTCATGCACCTTTCAAACTGATACATCCATCGAAAGAATACAGGACCACAAATTTTCATTTCCCTGGTAAGATGCACAGTTAAATGAACCATTATGTCGAAAAAGGATGGAGGAAAGTATTTCTCGAGAAAGCACAGCGTCACAACGAGATCCGACTACAATTTTTCTAGATCTTCCACCTTGATTTCTTTGTTAGATATTGCCCTGAAAAAGAAACAAAACCTGATAATAGCATATCTTGTTGGCTGTGGCATAATTGATTTAATCGCAATGGGTAAAAAATGTTGTATTAGCATGTGATAATCATGCGATTTTAGTCCGATAACCTTTCGATCTTTTCGATTCACCAGTGTTGAAAAGTTAGAACAATACCCTTGTGGAACCTTTATCTCGGATAATGTTGCACATAACTTGTCTTTTTCCTCCGGGCTTAATGAGTGACATGCTGCCTTTAGTATATATCCCCCTTTGCCATTTTCCCGAGGTTGCAACTCGTCTCTAAAACCCATCTCCTTCAGGTCCATTCGAGAAGCAAGGTGGTCTTTCGACTTAAATTCGTTGTTCAACAATGTTCCAACGATACTCTCGCATACATTCTTTTCGACGTGCATGAAATCTATGCAATGGTGGACAACATGATACCGCCAGTAGGGGAGGAGTCGGAACCATATATTGAACTTTTTCCAGTAGCGCCTTTCGGTCTCCTTCCCCTTCCCTTTCCCATTTTTTGGGTCGATGGTCTTTTCGATTCTCTTCATCTTTTCACCTCTTCCAGGGTTATCCTGCACGAATTCCACCACAATATTCTTCTATCCCTTTCCCCATTTATTCTTTATAGACTTTACCTCATTGTATATTTGTGACGAGGTCATAAGTTCCGGAGCCTCTTCAGTTTCATCTTTTCCGTTGAACCCCTTCTGATGTCTGAATGGATGATCGTATGGTAGGTATCTTCTATGCCCGGTACAAACCTCTTTTCTATAATGTTTTAGCATGACATAGTAAGTATTTCTCCCACACACCTTACAGGCGTCTCTTCCAAGGTAGGGGCAGCCACACAGTGTACCGAGAGCGGGGTAATCATTTATTGTCCATAAAACAACCGCACGTAGAATAAACATCTCATGTTTCAGCGCATCAAAACATTGCACTCCCTCAAACAATTCCTTGAGATCCTCGACAAACGGTTGTAACATAACATCAATGTCCTTACAAGGCGTACCATCGATAATTAATGACAGCATGGTGAACTTTCTCTTCATACACAACTCTGGTGGAAGGTTTAAATCACTGTCAGAATTGGCCACACACTGTGCTGTTTTTGCATGCCTTTGTTTACGTCAACCCCGTCAGCCGAAATGCCTAGCCGCAGATTTTGAGGATCATCACGAATTACGGGATATCTTTCATCTATGTTTTTCCATGCTGGTGAGTTTGCCAGATACCGTAAAACACCATCTTCTTTCTTTCTGGTGTCGTGCCACAAAAAATATTCGACAATTCTCTTTGATTGAAAGAGTCATTTCAGTCTTGGGATAATTGGGAAATACCACAAGACTTTTGCCGGAATTTTTTCATAAATCTCATGGGTGGTGTCGTAGACTTTCCATCTTGATTCCCTACAGGTGGGACAATTGATGTGATCCTTGTAATCATTCCTATAGAGAATGCAGTCATTGATGCATACATGTATCTTTTCGTAACCTGAACCCAAATATCTCATCACCTTCTTAGCTTCATATGTACTTTTCATCATCTCATTTACTGGAGGGAGCATGGATTTTAACAACGTTAGAAGTTCATTAAATAACTTGTCGGAAGCTTCGTGCTTGCTCTTCAGGTTAAACAGTTCACACATTGAAGATATCTTTGTAAAATCCGTACATCCTTCGTATAGGGGTTTCCCAGCATCTTCGAGTATCCGTTTCATTTTCTCAGAATCCTTTGAAAAGTTGTCTTCTGCTAAGAAACTAACCGTTTCTCTAGTCTCTGCAGCATGTGTTGGTTTATCAGAGTGCGGACCGTCACTGCCATTACCATCCAGAAGTGTCCACCATGATGACTTATCTCCTTCTCCGTGCTTAGTCCACACCGCATAATTTTGCATGAATCCAGAAGAATATAAATGATACCTAACTTTACTTTCCTTGTGCGGGTAGAGGTTGAGACATTTCACACATGGACATAGAAACTTAACCTTGCCATTGTCGCATGGTTTCCGTTTCCCATTTGCAATATCCTGTTGGTATGTATGCGTAGCAAACTTTATAAATACATCGACTATGTCTTGATAACGCGGTATGGTTCTATCGGTATACATCCAAGATTTATCCATTACGCTAGGATCCATTATGAATTCTCAGATACCTGGACGGATAAAAAACTTGTGAACATCTTGTGAAAATGCTATTGTATTCCGAATAAAACTACGAAATATCATTGCAAAGAGTAATACGTACACAAAGAGTAATCACAAATCACAATGTGAGTTCAGTTATCATATATGAATCATAAAAGTAATCAGAGGTTAGCTACCTACATACAGTTGCATGTGAAGACAATATTTACGCTACTATGATCATTAGAGTTACAATCTCAGTTAACAAAGCAGTACTGAAAAGTATTACTTACACGGTCGATCTGATTATTCCGCAAAGCAAAACTGACTGGGTAATATATGGTTTATCCAGAGATGAATCATATGATCAAAGTAAACCACTTGTTTCGTTTTCTAGGGGGGGAGGTTAGAAGATTTAAGATTAGAAACATGAAATGATTTAAGACGAGAGAGATGAACACAAAGGGTAAATGGAAATTTGGCAATATTTTTCCTAATAAATAATTTGGCAAAATATTTAAGTGTATATGGTAAATAATTTGGTAAAACAGGAAGGTAAAGATCCTTTTATGTTAAGAATTTTCTCAGTCAAATCTTATTATCCTTCTGCATAATTTTCTTCTTTGACGGCTCTAAAATACCGGAGTGCAATGCAACTAATATTCATTCCTTCCTAAAGATTTTTTTTGTTCGTACCCGAATTCAGAAAATAAATCAAAATGATAGCTAAAAAGCGAAGTACGTGTCGCTGCAGTTGTTATAACAGTACTAAAGTAAAAAACTAACTTTGTAAAAAGTGGAGAACGTGTTAGTACAGTTGAAAAATAAAATCATAAGAACTGGAAGAAGCTAGGGCCCCAATTTGAATTAAGTGAATTAAAACACATTGCTCTAATTGCGTGTTCTGTCCAACTAGAATTAATATCTAAAACCAAAGCTTTATTCACCCAATTAACATAATAGGTTTGATCATTGATGGATTTCATTAAAGCCTCATAATCTGATTCATAGATAACATAATTAAAGTTCTTAGAGGGTGCCAGAGTAACAGCTGCCAGCATAGCCTTACATTCCATCTCCTCAGCTTCAACTCCCATCTTTATTCCTCCATTGAAGCATTATCCTTGCACCCGAAAGCAGCTACCTGCACAATTCCTCACTATTAGCCCGATTGCACCTTGTAATGAATCTGACTTAAAGAAGCATCAAAATGTAGAAGAAACAAGATTAGTTCCAGGAGACACAAGTTTATTAATGCCATCTATTGACATTGTCCTATTTGGAGTTAATGTTCTGAAAAATATTTGAACATCAAATAATCCAAACTGATGCTTAAAAAAAAAAAGTCCAAACTGAAACCATTAGCAATTTATTAATCTCATGTCTAGTAATTCCTACACCAAAGGTAATATTGATATTTAAAACCAACCAAATAGATCTAGCATAACCACATTCAAGGAATAGGTGATTACTGGATTCCACAAGATGATTACACAAACTGCAATGCAGTGAAGTAAACGATTGCAATGCCAAATAAGAGTATGAAGTCCGATTCACCCACCATTGAGTTCTGGTGATACTCCGTAGCTGGTGGTACTCCAAAAATATGAATACTATGAGGTAAACAATTTCATCAAATGTGAATGCTTCCCCCTTTTCCTCTAAGTAGCGCGCTTTCGCGGCTTCGTGCTACAAAAACAACACACAAACTTATTTGGTTACATATAAGTTGAAAAAAGTATTGTGCCGAATAAACCATAAAGATACGTACAAGTTATAAAGGGGACAAGATATGGTGGCTTGCGTGCGACATCCGGTGTTTGATTTTAAAAAACCCAGCTACCGCATCTAGGATGATGTTGTGCCTATCCCTGATTTGTTGAACACTTCTTCTTTTCGGGTTCCCATAATCTTGGCTAAATTTGTTATGTATCTTCGCCCAAAAGACCTCGTCCGAGGAGCGATCTACAACTCGACTTTCGGTTGCCCATGCTTTGGTGATTGCCAAATATTCTGCGGAGTCAAACGATGCTATTTGTTGTATGTGGAGGTAGGGATGAGTAGGTTCTCTAATAGGATGCAAGTGGATTGCACGTGCGTTGCTGGTCGAACACCGAGTTTAAAATACGTCTTCTTCCCTGTTAAACCAGTTGGTTAGCATAGAACACCGTTGCAAAGTGAAGAAAAACAAAATCTAGAGAATACAACAACAAATTCTCCTTTACGGCTCTATAACAACGCCGGCTTAATCTACAATGCAATTTATACTCCTTACAGCAACAGAATCTAATTCCTAAATCTATAAAAAAAACACTAGTAACAAAATTTAACTCAACCTAAACCAAATTCCACATTTTCTGTCACAAAATTAATACTGTCTAACAAAATTCAATAATGAAATCATAAGTAAACTAATCATCCATGTGAACCCAGACCCAAAATTACAATCTTATTATTAGAATTTATCAGAGAATGCTCTAGATGAACTCTCTCTAAATTAGTTTATGATCATACACTTGGAGTATTCAAAAATCAAAATTAAAGTTCTCTTAACACAGCCGTATAAAGTAAATTCAAGTTCCCTTATCATGGTTCACTGGATTATCTTTATCCTCACCAACTTACTACTCCATATATAATCCAATCCATCAACAATCCAAATAGGTCAGGTATAGCATAAAATCTTTGACCAAGTAGAAAATTTTGAACAAATAAGACAAATTGGAATCAGTGACAAAATAACAAAGAAACATTAATGAAACAATAACAAAGAAAATATTCCAAAAGCGAGTAGCAAACAGAAAAAAATACAGCTGCAGACGGATTCAAGATGATCTATAATCCTGGTTAATAAATTAAGAGATTAGAGAAACATTAATTGAGTTTACCTTGTCGGAACAAAATGTTCAAAGAGATTTTTCTTAGAGATTTAGGAAGATGAACTCGATTGATTAACTCGACTGATTCGGCAGAGGTTTTTCCCCCAGTGTCCTAACACCAATAAAAGATTGAATTTCTTTGTTTATCAAGATCAATGAAAACTCGTATCTGCAAAATAAACCAAAAGTGTTAGGGTTCATTGATTCAGAAAGAAAAAAAAAAAGTAAGAGAAAAAGGGTAGGGTTTATTTATGGTATAGTATACCTGCAGGAATCAATATTTTTATTGATTTTTCTCTTTCGCTAATAGCTTCCTTTCATGATTCCAAATCTGCAAAATAGAAAGAGAGAATGGAGAAGTAATGGTAAGGGGAAGAAAGAGCGGGGAATAGAGAGGAGGCGAAAGAGAAAATTAGAATAGGTGGTGTTTCTGGATGGTGGTGTTTCCGGACGTAGTTTTTGAGGGGTGAAATAACGAAAAATTCCTATTGGTTGAAATATATCCCGGTGGGCCAGAAGCTCTTAGAAGAGAGCTTTGTTCAGCTTCCAACCACAGCCGTGAAAAATCACCTGAAATCATATTATTATTTTTAATTAACCATAATGCCATTTTACCTAGGTCTATCACGTCATTATGATATAGTGGTGGGTAAGGATAGATTCCCACTAGGGTACCCGTTGGATTAAAGTTTTCAGGGACCTGATTTGTTTGACATTAGTTAATTAATTAGTTGTTGGTCAGGACTCAGGGACCAGGGTATTGAGATATGGCATGATGTCTGAGCCAAACCATGTTGCATTTCAGGATATGGCCCATTTGTTAACTAATTAAAATTAAATAATATACACAACTAGAACTTCACCCGTATCGTAACGGCACGGCCTCCATAGTAAGTAAGTAAAAACAATTATGTCAATTTAAAACCCTTGTCATTCTTTTGTTGGCTCTATATAGAGTGACAATTTTTCCCCATATTTTTTAATTGTTATGTTTTTTTTCAGAATTTCTAGGTTAACCGAAAATTTGTCTCGAAAAAATCACCGGGTGAAACATATAGATGGATCAACTGATAACCTTTATTATCCCCATCATCGCTGGGTTTTTTTCTGATTATTTTTCGGAAAAAAATTATGGTCAGCCTGTACAATTATTTCTTTTGTGTTAATAACCATCTTATTTTCAAATTAAAAAAATCAACCACAACTTCCATAATAATGTTAATTTAATATAAAATAAGTTTATTATGTACTGTATTAATGAAATATATTTATTTGATTAGCTAAAAAAATATTATGAAATATCAATAAAACATTTTTATTGAAAGTTAAGTAAACTAATCATCATTCGGCCGTAGATTTAGCTTTCCAAAGAATGAATCCAGAGCGTTCTGGTTTGGTATCTAACATTCAGAGCTTGGTTTCTTTATAGTCCTCAACCGTTCATCGTTTTTCCTGTCCCGACCCGATAAAAATCTGGCCTACAATATTTATTTTAATTTTAAAAAATTAAATAAAAACTAATTTAAAAACGAATACTGTATCAAATAAAAAGAATAAACCAAGGGTAACTAATTAATTTATCTATTTTAGGACACCTTTCTCATCCCACTACCACTACTTCTTCCGCCACCACCATCATTAACTTCATCACTCCAAAATTCTCACTAACACCCACCGCTGATCCACCACCCCCGCCCACCATCACAACCACCATTAGTGTCAACTGATTTAGCATAAAATAAATTTATTATGTACTGGTGAGAGAGTTACCTATGGGAGTTCTAGTTCGGAAATATCATTCGGATACATTCAGTTCGGATACGTTCACGAATCATTCGTAAGGTCCATATAATCCGGGAACTAGGTTCGTAGTTCAAATAGTTCGGAAGTATCATTCGGATTCGGTCAGTTCGGATATGTTCGCAAATCATTCAGGAATGATTCAGAGAATTACTAACTAGGGTTTGGGTTAACCCACCCAACCCATGCCCAACCCGATCGTTAGGAGAACATGGGCAATGTATTTCGAAACTTTGGGCAAGCTTGATCATAAATTTTATAAACCCGAGTTAAATTTGGGCAAGCATCGGCACAAATTTTTCTATCCCAAGCAACCCACCCAACCCTAAGAACAATGATATAGCTATATAAAACTATTTTTATAATTGACATTATTATATATTTAGAGTAATTTTAAATATTATCTTCAAATCTAATAATGAAAATATATATTATATTTATCTCATGAATCATGAGCCATTATTATCTATGATGAGTAAGAGCAACTGCAGTGGTGCGATCATAACCAAAGATCAAAGAGCAAAAAAAAATTGAAAATTTGGGTTTAGTCTGTGTTGCAACGCAGTGGGGGAGAGTAAAATTTGGTCAGGCGCAACTTACAATTCCGCCCCAATTAGGCGAAACATTACAATTCCACCCCATTTTATTTATTTTTATTTTTTTTAATTGGGCGGAACTTAACAATTCCGCTCCTTTTTTTTTTTTTTTTTTAATGGGGCGTAACTTTGAGTTACGCCCCATTCAGGCACAACTTTAAGCCCCATTTTTTTCTTTCTTTTTTTAGTGTCAGGCGGAGTTCTCTATTACGCCTGTTTGAGCGTAACTTTAAATTACGCCCGACTAAAGACTAAATATAGTCTGGGTTTTGGCTATAGTCTAGTCTTTGATCTTTACTCCTTCCCCACTGCGTCTCCTATTTGATCTTTACTCTGGGTTTTAGTCGCCCACTACGGATGCTCTAAGCCTTCTAACCCGCACAACCAACCCAAGTCCCACCCATAGGTCAGGTACTTGAGATATGGCATGATACATGAGCCAAACTTGTGAACCCTGGTGAACCATAATGCTACAGTTATGGCCTTCAAATTAGGAAACCCCCTTGTTTTAAAGATAACGTTGTGTGTAATTAAGAGATGATGAGACGGCTAATAATGATGTATTTTGAAAAATTATGTCTTGAATCTTGACACTGATGAGGCGTGGTTTGCCAAGGGACAAGAAGTTTAACCATGCGCCATAAATAGACATTTATGGTTAATCTAACCACTCTACAAAAGGATAAGAAACTGATATGCAATTACTTTTTAATCAAAACAAAAAAATAAAGAAAATTCGTGTCAAAAAAAAAATAAAGAAAATTTGCAGAGAGAAGAAGATTAAGAGATGACTGAACCAAACCAACCTGATGTTGTTGAAAATCAACCACCAGCATTAGAAAATGCAAAACAAGCAACTCATGCATTAACAAATGAAGATGCTGAGAGATTGATTTCTTATTTTAGAAACAAGAAATTCCAAATAAGAGGATTCAAGAAGAAGAAAATAGGAGACACGAAGAATTTGATAGGCAAAGGATTGAGAACGAAGAAGAGTACCAGTTTTGGATCATAAAATATGAGAAAATATGTGCAAGGAAGAATAGAGAAAGGCTAGAGAGATATGAACGTCGTTGGATTAAGACAAGAAGTGCCACAGAAAGTGAAAGTGATGAGGAAGGTGGAGAAGCAGTAAAACTTGATGAGGATGATAGCAGCAGTCAGGGATCTTATGATCCAGAAAAAGAGGCTAGAGAGAGACAAATGCAGGAGAGATATGATGCAGAAATGTATCTACTCTATTTGGCAGAGAAAGCTCAACCCAGGATATTTGCTCGTACTATGTCTGAACCCCTGAACATGGATTCAGACGGTGATGAGATACCAGGGATGGATGTAGATGGCAATCCTATTGCAGAAGAGGTTCAGTAAGAAGAAAATGAAGGATCTGAAGATTGTGAAGATGATAAAGATGATGAGGATGGAGGTTATGGTCCTGCAGCTTCTACTAGCACTGATAGCGACGTAGACTTCTCCTATGAAGAAGAGGACTTTAACACCGACGACGACGATGATCAGTGGTGATCATATGAAGAGCATTGGGAAAATATTTTGAGGAAGACTTAGGAGGATTGCATTCCTTGAAGTCTTCAGATCGTCTTCGTGAAAATTCACAAAGATTTTCCTAATGCTTGTAGTTTTTGGTGATGTTGGAACTGAAGGAGAGGTCTAGTATTATGTAATACATGATACATCTTCTAATGCATGGTAAGTGTTTTTTTTGGGGGGGGGGGGGGGGTTTATTTCGGCACAAGGTTTGATCTTGTAAAGGTGTTGTTTTGGTGTTGACAAAGATCAAACTTAGTATTAGTAGTGGTAGGTATTTTGCTGGTACTTGTTATGGAGGTTATGGAAATTTTGCTTATCGGATGGCATCAGAGTTGGTTGTGCATGTGTAAGTTGAACTGGAATTGGTAATGTGTCTAGTTATTTTGCTTATGGTTTGATTGTAAATGGAACTACTTAGTAATTAGTGGTCTGATCTGTAATGGTGATGGTGTTTGTAAATGTGGTTAATTAATGAAATTGTAATTGTCTTTTTTCGGTTTCTCTTGGTGATTTCAACCGTGGTATGTTGTAAAAAAATAAGCATTATTCTCTATCCAGTCTAATTTACTTGATGGAGAGGCATATACACACCTAGTCTGAATCTACCATCTGAGATGTTCATAAAGCATGCAATCACCAAAAGATTCTCAAATCAGGGTACAATTCACAGCAACATAAAAATAAACCTAAAATCTGAAACATAGAGATGTTCATACTTCATAATCACCATAATAATAAATTGTACCATTCAATAAATATACACAAGTGTGCTGATTTTGTTTTGCTTATTGACCTATTTTGTTTGACCTATTATGTTTGACCATTTTTTTTATTTTAATTTTTGGTCAGGGACTTGAGATATGGCATGAGACATGAGCCAAACCATGCTGCAGTTCAAGATATTGCAATACACCAGCGTCACATAATGCCTGTTAATAGGTGCTGGCTCTATGAAAAACGCGTAAACCCTGGTAAACCGTGCATGATCAACAAGTGCTGGTGTCTATGAATTTTGCAAAAATTCAATTATGATTGTAGTAACGTCTGAAATTCAATAAGGAAGGAGTATTTTGTTAAATAAGGAAGGTAAAATTTTAATTTTAACAAGTGTTGACATGCATGCTTAACGTGTCCGAATATTTAGAGATATCTTTAGGGTTATGGCAAGATTATAGGCGTCTAATTAGGACTGACAATCAGTAGTCTAATCCTACAATCCTAAATGCAGTATCTTTCTGCTCAGTCTTGCAAAATCAGCAAAATCCCACTTTCCATATATCACCTTGATTTTCGTTTGTTATATTATTCATGGTAAACATAACCCACCCATTATATTTAGATTTGCATACTAGATATGTATAGGAAGGAAAAAAAAACTATATTTAGCTAGATTTGGATCCTAGAAATAAGAAATTAGATACCTCGTTCATAAGTAAAAGAAATAAGGAATTGAAAGGATGAGTTCTAATGAGAAATGTGTTGTTCCTGCCAATGGTCTTATTAATAATCATCCTCCTCCTCCGAAGGGATTTGCTTCATGGGATGACTTTGTGGAAAGCATTGGTGATATACTAGAAGATTTTGTCGATGAAGAATGGGAATTAGTTCATAATAAGAAAATGATCCATGTTGAAAATGATCCTCCTCCTAAGGGTTTTGCTTCTTGGGATGCATTTGAGAAAATCTATGGTGAACATTTGGATAATGATTTTAATAAATAAGAAAAGGGGAAGCCACCAAGACAAACAAATTTATGGCTGAGCACTTGGCATTGACTAAATTCAAGTTTTTTACATTATTTTTAGTATGCTAATTTTATTAATGTGTAAGCACACAATTGGTAAAGTTTGTCAGATTTGGCATTGCAATTTATGAAAAATTTGGCTATTTTTTTGAACTCAGATACAAGACTCAATATACAGTCCCTATCATATTCATGATCCTATCACTTTAACAGCAAAGCCATAACAAATTCATGGTTAACCCTAACATCCAAATCTCTACACCAAGCCCCCTTAAACACATTACTCGTTCATTCTGTTTTGTCAAAAGATTGATACTCTAGCAGATGAATAATGGACAGAAATTAAACAACATATGCACTTGGAACCTAAAGAAAATATTGCAACTGTAAATATTAAACATTCACAAAAACTATACTTCCAAGCAGCTTTACAAACAGACTAATTAAACATCAAAAAAAAAAACACTAATAACACAAAAACTAAAAAGATATTTAACTAAACAAAAGATGATGGATCAAGATGTGATTGAATACCATTCTTGCATAGCAAAACCATGAAAACAGAGGACCAAATCAGTTATAATTCCCTTCTTCTTCACTGTTGCTGTCGACAATGGTAACCACATTTTTGTATGGCCAATCATCATCATCAATATCAACATCATCGTCTTCATATTCATCCTCAAGCGCTGGCCCAAACCAAAATAAGTGTTCTGGATCATCTAAATCATCATCATCATCCTCAAAATCATACTCATCATCCTCTTCCTCTTATTCATCGTCCTCCTCTTCTTCATCGTCAACAACATCATAATCATCAACATCTTCAAAACATGGAACAACCTCGCAACCAAAATAACCAACAATCTCTTTGTCTCCATCAAGAAGAAGAAATCGGAAGGAAGTTACTAGAAGAGCAGTCATTTTGTCTGGTTTGATACTAAAACTTTTAGTTTTTGATACTCAAACCCTAGTTTAGAGAGAGACTTGGAAACGAAAGAGCGGTACTGTCCAGTCTCCATTCCTTACCGTGACACACGTTTTCACTTTACCTCTAGCTTAGCCACGTGCAAACTTGGCTAGTGAACAAGTATGAGGCTTTGGAAAATAAATAAAAAGTAATATAAAAATAAAAATATTGGATGGAAAATTAAAATCAAGGAATTTATCTGGGTGGAGATACTCCCTGTAAATTTATATTTGGACGATAAATACTTGCTAAGAATCATGACATCGAAATATAAATTGGTTAACAAGCTCGTCCAAGAGTGACATCGGTAAAAATGGAAAATTACCATTAATCAATTTGTCTCGGTGGAAATACTCCCAGGAAACTTAGATTTGGACGAAAAATTCTTGCTAAGATCATGACATGGAAATAAATAAAAATTGGTTTAGAAGATCGTCCAAGAGTGACATCGGTAAAAATGGAAAATTACAATCAATCAATTTATCTTGGTGGAGATACTCCGCGTAAACTTAGATTTGGACGATAATACTTGCTAAGAATCATGACATCGAAATATAAATTGGTTAACAAGCTCGTCCAAGAGTGACATCGGTAAAAATAGAAAACTACCATTAAGCAATTTGTATAGGTGGAAATACTCCCCGAAAACTTAGATTTGGGCGAAAAATTCTTGCTAAGATTGTGACATCGAAATAAATAATAATTGGTTTAGAAGCTCCTCCAAGAGTGACATCGAGTCTTGTCGACGAAACCAATCATAGTCGTTCGTGAATTCATAATGCCAACCAATCAAATAAACTAGTTTCACCTGATAACCTAACATCCCCAAACATATCATGTCAGTATTTTAAAATCCTATATTGTCAGTTAGTATTTTAAAAAATAAATACTGATCTCGGTTCTTTTAATACAAATTAAATTGTAAGAGCTAGCTAGAATTGCTTCTAAGAATATGAATTGGGATTTTAATCAAAAAAAAGTGCACCAAAAAGCATTTATGATCTTCCAAGGCACTAGCTAGTACTCCAAGGAATATGTTAATCATTTATTATTTTTCTTTTAAGAATATGTGAATTGGGAGTAAAATAGTGCAATGTAGTTGACTCAGTAGTAAAGAAAAGATACTACTATATCCAATGTACCAGTAACAAAGGAATTAGCTAGTACAACACTCCCTCCGTCCCTAATATATAGGCGGAGAAGATGAAATCTCTTAGAATAAGAAAATGCATGGTTTTTATAAATTTTCATGTTTTTTCTTGTCTATACCCTTTGTCTTATTCTCAATACAAATTCCCATACAACATAAACAAGGGTATATATGTCAAAAAGTACCTTGGAATTAGAATTCCGCCTATCTAATGGGACTAGGAAAATCCAATATTCCGCCTATATAATAGGGACGGAGGGAGTAATAAATACTTCAGTTTGCAGTGGTATTTTTTGATCTTTGATCATTTATACTTTAACAATTTGTGTAGAATATTGTAGTGGGACCCTGTCCTAAATACCAGCCCCATCACTAAATACTAGGAGTATATATATGGAACATTCCTACAATTGATTTTTGGATTTAAGGGTACATTCATATGGTAGTTGTTCTTTAGGAGACTTATTGTTATGTGTGACTAAAAGAAAAGTATGAGTCAGTATTGTATACCCCACAAGATCTAATAACTTTTTGTCTTATCAAAAACAATAAAAAGTTGGTATAGCCTTCTCTCACTTATATTTTTTAAATTTACTTTTTTTGGTAATAAGATATAAAGCACAAAAAGAAAACAACCTAACTATATGCTTCTCACACCTTTGACTACCTAAGTAGATTTTGTCAGTCATCATTACACCTCAGTTTCTCATATTTCACTTCCACTAATATACACAATCACAATGAGTCCCTTATTTTTTGTGAAGAAGATCTAGCTATGTAGTTGTTACGGTCCTGAAATAAATGGGCATTTGACAGTAGTCATAATGAGTATCTTGTGCGGACTTGTTGGGTACATGCAAACGAAAAGATAGTTCTCTTCAGTACTCCTATTCTTTTCTTTTTTTTGGACAATCAACATATTTCAATTCATTCAAATAAAAATTGTGATTACATGTTCGCTTACAAGAACAAAAACATCAAAAAATAAAATAATCAAAACCCTAATACAAATAAGGACATCAATTACCAATAGATCGCGAAGAGAAAAAGCGATAAATAACAAAGATATCCAAAGAAATTTTCTGTATAAGGGAGAGATGATGGTATATCCGGAAATAAAATCCGACCATTTAATCTTAATATATTCTTTTTCTTCGATAAGAGATGCTCCTAATATAAAGGAGTACTTTGCCCATAAATTTGTCGATCCACATGAACACGGATGCAGATTCAAAGCGATGTCGTGATGAATCGTTGATGTTTTTGATTCAATAATAGCAAGCCACGAAACAGCCATAGAAATTTAAAGAACTCGCCCCGCAACGACGAAGAAAATCGTCCCAAAGCGACGAAGAAATATGTCAAAAGACACAAAAAATAATGTAAAAACATCTTATTCAATTATATCCTCTTCTTCTGTTTTGCTAAATAATATAGAGAAGATTATTTTTTGTTTCTAAAATGTCTGTCACATTGGGTTGGCTTGACCCAAATTTGGCATTGGTGGCAAGATCCCTTGTGGTCCAGTCTTTCCATAAATTAATGCTACACTTCTTCCATTTTGGTTGTGCCTAAATCATAATTAAAAATCTAATGACTGTCATAAGGGATTATGTTTATATAAGGTATATTATGGAAAACTGAGTTGAATCGACGAGTTAAGATAATGAAAATTGATTGATTAACAAACAAATATCAAGCAAAGAATTTGAACATGAGCATATATTAAAGAACCAATATTTTTATATTATTCATTCTAAAACTAAACGAAGCAAAATAATACCAACATCCTCAGTATTAAAAAACAAAAACCATATTATTCGAAAGTTTCTTTGATAATCTGCTCAACTAAAACCATCACATCTGGTACTCGTGTTGCAGCGTTAGCAGGCTGTGCTGGAACTTCAAGTACCTTTTCTTCTAGAGGTGTCTCCCTGGGTATTTCTGGTGTGCCAGACACAGTTTCACCAACAGGATCATTCGAAGGAATGGGAGCATGGGCACTATCCATTTCAACAGAAGCAGAAGCAGGAAGAGTAAGATTGTCAACATGAGCTTGAACTTCAGCTAATAGAGGCATGCCAGGAACCTTACACACGCCATCAATAGTTATGGTGATCCTTAGCTTTCTAGGGACAGCCATTACTATCCTTGGAATTGTTTTAATGCTCTCGGTATTGTTCTTATTGGAACTCATTTTCTTCGTCTAATATATCAATCTATCTTTTATGCTAGTGTGGTTTGTACGACCTCTAATATATATATATATATATATATATGTATTAGAAAAAACCCTATTTTTTTTAGGTTAGGAGCATTATCTCCAATTACCTAATTTAGTTGTATTCCGCATATCACTCCCAAATAAACAAAATATAACAGTTTCCATATTGATAAATATATTCTCATATACGCGTACAACACCACATTGATTTTAGTATATAGTATGATTTATCTAAATACGAAAAAATAGCACGAAAAAATTGCGTAAACACAACCATGTTGATCGAGTATATGGAGTATATGCTTTATCTTACAGTAGATCATAATCATGTACTCTTCGCTAATGTGCATGCCTTGGCTACACTCTTGCTAAATATGTAGGTATCTGAAGTATCTCTCTCCATGATTCTCCATGCCTAATCTTCTCTAAACAAATTTCTATTTTTGGTGTAATTCCCTCGGTAATTCACACCTACTCAAAGCTACGCGCAACAATTCCGTCCGGCCAAGCGCTATAACCATGCCCAAAGATTAATATACTATGGTCATAACCCTAATTTCTTGTCTTCAAAAGATTAATATACTATGGTCATAACCCTAATTTTTAAATTTGCAATGGACACATAAATAGAATGTTGATAAACTGGAATAAATCTCACACAAACACGTGAAAATATCCGTTTCTTGTTTGGATCATGGATTTTTAAATTAGGCATGCTGATTAAGGATGCGACCATTGGCCAAACGGTGTAACGGTTTGCACCCCTTCGTATTACGCTTCACATAAACCGAATAGATTTTGAAACACCAAAAGACGTGAAAATTCCAACAGGTGTGTTGTGTGAGGACACATATTGCATCCATTGGATGTCTATATAAGCATTCAGCAAAAACGAAATCCTAAATACTTCTACATTAAAAAAAAAAAATATTTCACCAGTAATAGTAATGGAAATGTTGCGGGATTTAACTCCCGAGATACTACACCTTCTCCCAAGTACAGAAGGTATTTTGGCAAGCAAATGTGTATGCAAAGAGTGGAATTCTGTCCTTGCAGACAAAAGAATTGGACTTCTTTTCGGTTTCACTCAAAAAGTGACAGAAGAAAAAGTTACGCAACTCTTCTATAGAGAACAAATTGAGGAGGAAGATTACTACACGATGATGGGAGATTTCTATCAGATGTTATTTGGAAACAATGGTACCTGGAATATTATCCAATCCTATGATGAAAACATGTCACACCCAATCATTGGATCTTGTAATGGTCTGATATGCTTTTATGTTTCACACCACGACATACAAGATCTTATCTATATTATGAATCCAACAATAGGTGAGCACCTCCATCTTCCACAAATATGCGATCCAACACCAACGCCACAAATTAGTTGGGATCCACGATTCATCGTAGGGGGTTTCGACTATTGTGAACATACCGGTGAATACAAAGTAGTTCGAATTCAAGTGGACAGTAAAGTGTACGTACACACTATAGGAGACAATAGGGTATGGAGGAACATCGGAGATTTTCCTTTTACTTTTTGGGATTCAGGTATACGCACATGGTTGCATTTTTTGGATAAATCATTATTTTTATGACAATATTCAGATAATATCTTTCAATTTGGACAATGAGAAATTCCAGTCACATTCGCCACCCCGCATCATATTTATGAGAATAGTGGTTTCAGTACTCCAAAACTTGGAATGGTCTTGTCTAAAGTTCGCCTTTTATTTTACAACATTCACGATATTTATGATCTCCGGATTAATTTTTGGGTACCCATTTCCGATAATGATATTCATGCACGGGCACCCGGTGTAGAATGGAATTGGGAACTTAAGAGGAGCATTGTCTTGGAAGAGCCTTCGAATCTATGGTGGCCGCCTTATAAGCTAATAGCCTTGGGAAAGAACAACGACGTCATATTGCAAAACAACCGATGTTTAGCGCGTTATAATGAACTCACCAGAACATTGATAGAAATTGCGGAGATAAGTTGGCCAAAGGTTAGAGTTATTCCTCACATGAGGAGCGCCGTCTCGTTGAGGAATTTTGGAGGACAATCGGAAACATGCACTGACGATGTCCATGCCACAAACATATTCCGAGTGTAGTGTTTTTGTTTTTGTTTTGATCAGAGTAATGTAGTTTGGTGTTCAATATATATATTTTTAATAGTACTATTTCTCATCTTTGATTATTTTTTTTTGGTATCTTATCTGGACTAAAAGTTATTTTGGGTAATAATGGTTGGTATTTTATTTAATGGAGTTAATGCTTTAAACATATTCCCAACGAATTTAGAGGGGGATTTTTATGGTGGTCAATTTGGTATATAGGGAGGCATTTCTGTATTCCAGTTGTATTTATGGTTATAAATTTTTCGAATCTATAGGGAGACTTTTATGTGTTCATTATAATAAAATCCGAGAGGGGAAAAGAAAAATGTAAAAATAAGTGAGAATTTGAGATGCAAAGGGTATAAGTGATTGATAGACAAATCAATGATGATATTCTTGAAAATGCATTGATAGAAAAATCACTGATGATATTTTTGAAAATGCACACTAATGAAAAATATTTAGTCGTCAACTGTCCACAATTTCCCATTAGACACTCTTAATTCCAATTTTTCTTTGTACTTTGATGATACCTATTTCTTTTTCTGTAACAACTGCAAAAATTCTTCTGGAAATTCTTCATCTTTTACTTTCTCTTTGCTTCTCTTCTTTTTCTCTTCATTTTCTGCCTCATATACTGAGTTTGCATGAAAAAACTCATTCCACAACAGATCCATATCATCATCTTGGTTATTGTTCTGCAAACCTACTTATTCCTCTTCTCTCGTATTCCTTACCTCTTCTTTCTTCTCCATTTTATTCAATCTTATTGCTTTGCATATATAGTACTTAGCTTTCTCTATTTGCTCCAAATCCATTTCAGATACTGCTAATTTTAACCTCATCATCACTTCCTTTCTCTTCAAGCACTCCTCCTTATCAACTTATTCCTCTGTCATTGGGGTCTTGCCTTTTGATGGTTTGGAACCACTCTCTTTTTCTGGGTTATTTGGAGACATTTATCTTTGAAATTTCGATTGGAGAAGTTTCTTTTCTTAAAACACAAAAATCCTATGTGTCCTAAAATATAGGAACTCTCGAATGTCTCATTGGATAACTACTTCATGACGTAATGGTTATCCTTTAGATTTTGTTTGCTTTTAAATAAAAATTCAGTTATAGGTTTAAGCTATAACCGCTTATGAGATAAAACGGGCAAATATGCTTTACTTGCCTGCTCATTAAAGGACGCGACCTTTCAAAGATAAAACATGCAAATATGCGTTACTTGTCTGCATGGTCATTAAAGGCGCGACCTTTCAAATAATGCCTGCTCATCAAGGACGTAACCATTCGCCAACAGGTGTATTGGATGTCTATATAAGCATTACTCATATCTGCTTGTAGCATTCTACAATATTAAGAAAATCTTAAATGCTTTATTTTTTTTTATTTTTTTTTGATAATCTTTCATCAGTATAATAGTGATGGATATGTTTCCGGAATTAACTACCGAGATACTACAGCACCTCCAAACTACAGAAAGTATTTTAGCAAGCAAATGTGTTTCCAAAGAGTGGAATACTATCCTCGGGGACAAACAAATTGGACTCCTTTTTGGTGTCACACCAAGAATAGGGAAAGAAGTTACTCAACTCTTTTATATAGAGGAAGATTTCAACCCGATCGTAACATCCAACAATCACGACGCCCCGAATGATGGAACCCCTGAAGATTTGACTAAGTTGCACCTAATAGTTGGATCTTGCAATGTTCTGGTCTGTTTTTATGTTTCACACCACGACATACAAGATCCTGTATATGTTATGAATCCAGAAACTGGTGAGCACCTACATTTGCCACAACTATGCATCCCAATTATTGCACGAGATCAAGTACTTTCTTGGTATCCTATAATTGGGGGTTTCGGATACTTTCAACGTACCGATGAGTACAAGGTAGTTAGAATTTCCATGGATGGTAAAGTTAAAATACACACTCTAGGAGACAAGAAGGGATGGAGGAACATAACATGGGAGATTCCTTATATTTTTCGGAGTTCAGGTGTGTACGCACATGGTTGTATTTTTTGGAAGGATTGTTGTCAATGGGATGGTGGCATAGTTTATTTCAATTTGGATACTGAGACATTTCACTAACATTCGCGACCCCCACATCATATTCTTAGGAGTGAAATCCCTTCAGTTGGGATGGTTATGTTCGGAGTTCGCCTTTTATTTTACTACATCCATGAGGCCTGTGATGAGGGGATTAATCAGCCCCGGATAGATTTCTGGGCACCCATTTCCAAAAAAAATATTCATACATGGGCTCCTGGCGGGGAATGGAATTGGAATCATAGGATAAGCATTTTCTTGGAAAAGTATGAGGATGAAGGGTGGCCGACCTATTACCCGATAGCTTTTGGAAAAAACAAGGACCTTCTATTGCGGCAGAATGGGCGTTTATTGCATTACAATGCACTCACCAGAACTTGGACGGAAATTTGGGGGACACGACTGTGGAAAACAAGCAAGGTTGCAATTATTCCTCATATGAGGAGTGTTGTCTCGTTGAAGAATTTTGGTGGACAATCAGAAACATGTACTCATGATGTCCATGTCACTAACACATTCCTTGGGTTATCTATGTAGTTTTTTTTTTCCTTGTAGTTGTGTTGTGTTGTGTTGTTTTTTTTTTTTTTTTTTTTTTTCTTGTAGTTGTGTTATTTTTTGTTTTTGGTGTATTTTTTTCTATGTACAATTTATTCCTTGGGTATGTAGCTTTTTTTTTTCTCTTGTAGTTGTGTTTTTTTTTTTTTGGTGTTTGGATTATTTTCTATGTTGAAATGTATAATTTAGTTTGGGTCATTGTTTAACTAGCCAACTTTTGGTTTTTTTCCTTTTTTGCGTTACACCTATGGTCCAGCCGTCCGGGCCACCCCAACCCACCTAGGTAATTAGTCGAAAAGTAGAAAAATTATTTGGGTATTTCCTAAGAGATCATGATTTATTTTAGTTTGTTATGTTTGGAATGTATATATTAGATTAAAAAGGAAATTAGATAAACATGAAAATATTCATTCCATATCTCATTATACTGCTACAATATCTCGTTTTTTAGTAATATGGAAATTGAAATATTCGGTGTAAATACCAAAGAATCGTGATTTTAGATAATGATGGAAAACCTAAAAAGTTAGAGTTTTCAATTACACAAAGCATAGAAAAAAACTAACATGGATTATTAAGAGGGATTGTTGATATGAAATTGACGAGAGGATCCAAAACCGTCCTAGACTGACGCGACCATTCACCAACAGGTATATTGGATGTCTATATATATATAATCTTTATACTCGTATTTGCTTGTAGCATTCACAATAAGAAAATCCTAAAAGCTTGTAAATTTTTTTTTTTTTTTTTTTTTGATAATCTTTCATCAATACAATAGTGATGGATATGTTGCCAGAATTAACTACTGAGATACTTCAGCGCCTCCAAACTACAGAAATCGTTTTAGCAAGCAAATGTTTATGCAAAGAATGGAATACTATCCTTGGAGACAAAAGAATTGGATTCATTTTTGGTGTCACACTAAGAATGGGGAAAGATAAAGTTACCCAACTCTTTTATATAGAGGAAGATTTCATCCCGATCTTAACAGCCAACTATCATGATGCCCCGAATGATGGAACCCATGATGATTGGACTATGTTGTACCCAATAGTTGGATCTTGCAATGGTCTGGTTTGTTTTTATGTTTCACACCACATCATACAAGATCTTGTATATATTATGAATCCAGAAACTGGTGACCACCTCCATCTGCCACAACTATGCATCCCAATTGCACCGGATCAAGTACTTTCTTGGTATCCACGATACAACGTAATTGGGGGTTTCGAATACTGTCAACGTACCAATGAGTACAAGGTAGTTCGAATTCACATGGATGGTAAAGTCCAAATACACACTTTAGGAGACAAGAGGGGATGGAGGAACATAGCATGGGAGATTCCTTATACTTTTCGGAGTTCAGGTGTGTACGCACATGGTTGTATTTTTTGGATAGATTGTTGTCAGTAAGATATTGGCATAATATCTTTCAATTTGGACACCGAGACGTTCCATCAACATTTTCCACCTCCGCATCATATTCCTGGGAGTGAATTTTGGATAGATACTTACCCATCACTTGGGATGGTCATGTTCGGAGTTCGCATTTTATTTTACTACATCCATGAGGGAATTGATCGGCCCCGAATAGATTTTTGGGCTCCCATTTCCAAAGAAAATATTCATACATGGGCACCTGGAGGGGAATGGAATTGGAATTATGAGATAAGAATTTTCTTTAAAGAGGATGAATGGCCGACTCATAACCCGATAGCCTTTATAAATAACAAGGAACTCTTATTTTGGCAGAATAGGCGTTTAGTGCGTTATAATACACTCACCAAAACTTGGACGGAAATTTGGGGGGAACTACCGTGGGAAACAAGGGTTGCAATTATTCCTCACATGAGGAGCGCTGTCTCGTTGAAGAATTTTGGTGGACAATCGGAAACATGTACTCATGATGTCCATGCCACTAACACATTCCTAGGCTTATGTATGTAGCTTTTTTTCTTGCAGTTGTTTTTTTTTTTTTTTTTTTTTGGTATTTGGATTCTTTTCTATGCTGAAATATACAATTTATTCCTTGGGTTATTTATGTTGCTTTTTTTTTCCTTGTATTTTTTTTTTTGTTTTGGTGTTTGGATTTTTTTCTATGTTGAAATGTTCAATTTCTTGCATTAACATGATTGTTTTGGGGAGTTCTGGAGAGTTGATAGTGCATTTTTGCCTGTGCACAAATCTCTCATAGGAGTAGAGATTTGGTGGGAGTTTAGTCATACTGGTATTATCTATACTCAAAACACATTTACAAAACACATTTAATTATATGCGTGCATATATAATCAAACAAAGCTTTCTTTGAAGGTTTTTCTCTCCTCCGATTTTGCTCTGCAAATCGGTTTCTAAACTCAGCCCTTTTCTCTCTATCTCTCTACCTTATGTTTACAGAAGAGATTCATTGGTATACCATTCATCTTGATCTGCTCTTTGCTAGCTACATCATCTACAGTTTATTGTGTTATCTAATCAAGTTCATAATCAGAACTGAAAACCAAAGCACCTTCATTCATAACAAAACTAAAGGCAATTCTTACCAGGGAACTACTTCTGCCAATAACAAAAACTCTAGCAACATATGTACTCCAAGTACTACTATTCTCAGACTCAATAATACCTTGTTCATCACCAGTATGGTTCAAGAAATTAAAACAAAACGAACATTACATTACCAACAGTTGACATACACAATCATTACTGAAACTGAAAAACAACAACCATTCCACACTTACCCCATTACTACTACAAATCCCAACTACCCCTTTACCACTACAAGTACCAATTCTGTTCAAAACATCGGGCAAGTTCAAAATCCAAAACATAATAACAAAATATCCACCAGAAACAAGAAAAAGACTAAGAGCAAGAAATTGTCCATCACCTCCAATCATAGTTTCAAGAAGTTGGGTAGTCAAGGAAATCACCAGAGGAGTCTTTTCACAAAAAAATTGCTAACCATTTTCAAGATTTTCAAACACCCAACAAAATTATATCCTCCTGGTGACTTTGTGGCATCCACCACACGTCTTGATACCCTTCCTTCGTTCACCGTTCACTGTCTTCGCTGCTTGATGTGGCTAGAGATGTACCACTGGAATCTGAATCCTCATCAGAATAAGGTACACGGGCACTCACACTTAATGGAAACTTCCCCCCCTCGTTCATGGTTCGCGAGTACTTCTTGGGGCTGGCTATCTCCTTCATAAATCGAGGCATTAGATGCTCAGCGTCATACTCTAGTCGCTCAATGGCTATCTCTTCACTGCTACCCCCATAATCAGAATCCATATCGCTTGTCACCATTTCTTCTCCACCTTCTCCATATGCATCAAATCCTCCGGATGAGTCAGTATCCTCATCATTTTCTCTCCCATATTGTGGTCCCTTGGCCTTCTGCTCAGCCTTCTCCTGTTGCTTTGCCTCCCATTCACTATCCTTCCTTTCCCGCCTCTTCAAGTATTGAGGTACCCATTCAGAATACATCCGTTCTTTTAGTTTTGCATCTCTTTACCTACGATGTTCTTCTTCTCTCTGGCGTTGTTGAATCACGTCACGACGATCTATTTCTGCCTGGATATCATTCTTTAACTGATGTAACTCACTAATTCCAAAAGTATGTAAATGGGTTCTTACTTGATTGCAAAGATCGGAGATGGAAGGGATTAAGTGAACAGTACTACCGGAGTTTGTCATTTCTCGATCTCTTTCTTAACCTTTCCCTTTCTAGTAAAAATACTGATGAATTTCTTAATCACCATCAAAACCCATCTTTTAAATTATAAACTATACCATTAACTGCCATTTATGGCGGTTGGTTAATCGTCTAATCACTTCGTTCTCTTCACCCATGCAACTTCATGCGTGCACACTTCCCCCTAAAAACCATAATTATCCTATGGACCCTTACTGTCAATACCTAACCATCTTCACTAGCCATCCACCTACACGGAGCACTATTAAGTGTCGCATTGGTAAGTATTTTCTCTTCGTGACTCACATTTGGGGTCTAATTAAAACCATTTCATTTTTAATGCAGACTAGTTGGAGACAGCACCAGAAGAGAGGCACCATTGCAGCTTTGAGAACCCTTGGCAGCAGCAGTGCTAGTTTTACTAAAGACAACCATACTCTTTCCCCCCACCCACAACACAAAAATTCCCCCAAAATTTCTATCATTATAACCATTGTCTTTTTCCTTCCCCCAAATACTGCCAAAACTGATAAATGCTTGGGGTACTCCCATCATCTGGTACAAATCCTTATTTGAATTGTATACATAATTCCACAGCTACAAAACCAATTTAGGAATCTAGTAGAATCATTTTGTCCGAACCCCATTCTGGAATTAAGTTCATAATAAGTGGATACAAAATTATGTATCGCACTACCTCCGTTTGAACCATGAGACATCAACAAATTAAATACTAGGAAATATCAGTTTACATGGACCAATGTCCAGCATCATTTGTTAAGTATCATCAAGTTAACTATCTTAACTACAATTAGAATTATCTATATGTAACAACATTCACATGTATCTAGCAAGCCAAATGGTTATGCCACCACTTAAAGGGAAATGAGGTGTGCATATTAACAATGGTTACACCCTACACAAGTAGCTAGTATGAGTTAGAAATCATTAAAGTCCAAACTTGTAAACTAAAGGAAATAACCTTAATCCAATATTATAGGTTGTTTGATTGAACTTCCTGTTCTTCTTGGAAACTTTAAAAAGATTACCATGATGAGCTTCATTTAGCTTATGATCACCCGGTCATGGAAAATATAAACTTTTTTGTGTTTTTTTGAGCCGTATAGTGGGTACTTTTTTAGAATGTTACGTACTGTGGATGCAAGTTATCCCTGCATTGAACAATCTATTCAACCCAAGACAAGATATAACCAAACTCGTATTAGATTGGTAATCATGAATTGTCGGAATAACTTACAAGTGAGTTTCTATGAGCTGAAAATAGGTTTTGAGCATATAGTTGCTCAACAGTAGCATCCAGATACATTGCAGTAGTAGTACTTGCAATGATATTACTAACAGATGCATATAGTAGCTTTTTTTTCTCTTGTAGTTATGTTTTTGTTTTTTGGTGTTTGGATTATTTTCTATGTTGAAATGTACAATTTAGTTTGGGTCATTGTTTAACTAGCCAACTTTTGGTTTTTTTTTCCTTTTTTTGCGTTACACCTATGGTCCAGCCGGCCGGGCCACCCAAACCGACCTAGGTAATTAAATTAAAAAGAAAACTAGATAAATATGAAAATATTCATTCCATATATCTCATGAGATCATAATTTATTTTAGTTTGTTATGTTCGTTATGTATATTAGATTAAAAGGAAATTAGATAAACATGAAAATATTCATTCCATATCTCCTTATATTGCTACAATATTCGATGTAAATACCAAAGAATAGGTGATTTAAGATAATGATGGAAAACCTAAGAAATTAGGGTTTTCCTTAGAAATATATATAAATTACACCAAGCATAGAAAAAATTAACATAGAGTATTAAGAGGAAAATGAGTTCTGCTAAGAGGGACTGTAGAGATGAAACTGAAGAGAGGATCCAAAAATGTCCTCGACTGATGGATGGTCCTCATAAATTGAGGATTATCATTACTGTGGACGGAATAACTACTGTTCCTGGTGTTCCTCTCGACGCTGTTATTAGTTTTGTTGTCAGTAGTGTTGACAATGATAATGTTCCTATTTATGCTGATGTTATTCCTGGTGTTCCTATGGACACTGTAATCAGTAGCATTGAGGATGTTGATGTTCCTGCTTATGTTGATGGTCCTACTGTGAATGATGATGCTCCTGCTTCTATTATTGAAACTATTTATGAAGATCGTCCCGATGTTCCGGATATGGCAGATAATCCAAAAGTTAACAAGCATGATCTTAACAAGCATGTGGAGCCTAATGAAGCAGAAAATGACAAATCTGATGATGACAAGGCGCCCAAGCCTGCTGGTTGGAGTGATCAGGTTCACCTCAGCATTGCAAGAAGAATTGTTTGAAGATGGGGATGGTTCTTTTGATATGTTTTTTTTTTATGATATGGTTTGATTTATCGATTTCATTTTGTGGACGCTTTGAAAGTTATTTTCGTTTCTTGTTTCGTTTGCTAATTTTGTCATTTAAAAGAAGGTGATGTTTATGAAATAAATCAGATAATTATTTACAAGTTCATAGACTTGCAAATTTATTTATTTATGAGGTGTGTATTCTTTTGAAAAAATAAATATAATTAGCTGAAAGAACGGAGGAAATGTAGAAAAATACAGTCCCCCCCTATAAACAATAAGAATCAATTTATCACTTTAGGTATGAAATACAGTCCCCCCCTGTAAATGATAATCAATTTATCAATTTATTATCTCCTTGCCAATACTTTTAACAAAAATACGTGTTTGAACAAGTAAAGTGCTATTGAAAGTAAAGTACTGCTATACGACGATGTTAATGATAATGATCTTTGCATGGAATTGGATGAGAATGAGGAACCAGACTAATCTGACAAAGAACCAGACTCATCTAACAAGTTCTTTGCTTTTAAAACAGGTTTTTTGATGACCATTTTGTTTTCAGTGGTGGTTTTATTTATTTTTTAAGTACTGCACTAGATAGAGGCTTTTTACGCTAATAGATAGGTTGACATTTATGTGATGAATGATTCACGTTGAACTTTTATGTTTTCTGGAAATGATGAACATGAAAATGGATGGGTTTAGTTTATTTATCTTTATTAGCTTACTGTATGATTAGAATAATACGTTTCCTAAATAGGTGCCACTAATAATTCATACGTTTCCTCCCTAAACCAATAATAATACATGAGACAACCCAGCTTAAAATTATTAAGGTAAATATTATTCGAAATAGGAAAGTAATTTTTTTCTATAGCCTCTTCTCGAGTTGGTTAGGGATAAGAAACAAAATTTCGAAAATTTTGGGAAACAATTTTATCATAACTGTCTATGATATATTCTCTCATAAAATAAGGAAAGTAACCATATTGGTTACACATCTAAAATTTGGAAATAAAAAAGAAA